>CM046876.1:264240576-264925886 GCA_025667525.1 Glebionis coronaria
AGTATATTAAGGGTTTATCTAGCAATATCAAAGGTGAAACAACTTCGTCAAAACCTGGAACGTTTGATGAAGCGGTTCAAATGGCTCACGCTTTGATGGACGTTAAGCTTCAGGACAAGCAGAACTACATTGCTGAGGGCAACAAAAGGAAATGGGAAGTGGCACAAAGTAATCAATCCCAAGGCCAGAACCGAGGTGGAAATCGAAACAACCATGGGCCGAACCGTAATCAGCAGTTTAATCAGAGAAGGAACGAAGGGATGAGGGCAGTGACGAACCCTAGAGGTGTGAAAGTGAATCCCCATTGTGGTAAGTGCAATTTGTATCATGTTGGAAATTGCCCGCTGGCATGCGGCAAGTGTGGAAAGGCAGGTCATAGGACATCTGGTTGTCGAACGGGAGGAGTAGCCACTGGGGCTAATGCTATCAGGATGAGGGGATGTTATAGTTGTGGAGAAAGAGGTCATGTGCAAGCAAATTGCCCGAAGGCAGGAAACAGGCGGGGAAGTAATAATGCGGCTGCTGTGTATCAAGTGGGAACAGCTGATAAACCACAGGGTCCCAATGTGGTTATCGGTACGTTTTTGCTAGACGCTTGTTATGCTAGTATTTTATTTGATTCTGGCTCCGACAAGAGTTTTGTAGACGTTAGATTTAGTCGTCATATTGATAGAGAACCGGTGTTGTTAACGACTAGTTATAATGTTGAATTAGCCGATGGAAAAATTGTTAGTACGAATTCTATACTGAAAGGGTGTACCTTGAAGTTAGGAAATTACGCTTTTAAAATCGACTTGATGCCTATAGAACTAGGATCGTTTGACGTGATTGTGGGAATGGATTGGCTAATGGCGCATAGTGCTACGATCGTCTGTGGTGAGAGATTGGTTCAGATTCCGTTGAGGAATAGAGTTTTGACGGTAAAGGGAGACGAATGCACTTCTCGTTTGAAGGTGATTTCGTGTTTGAAAATGATGAAGTACGTAGAGAACGGATGCCATATGTTTTTGGCACAAGTTTCGAGCGATGGTGATGTAGAGGCGAGGATCGAAGAGGTACCAGTTATTTGCGAGTATCCGGACGTTTTTCCAGACGAGTTGCCAGGTTTACCGCCTACCCGTGAGGTCGAGTTTCGAATTGATTTAGTACCAGGAGCTGCGCCGGTTGCACGTGCACCTTATCGCTTAGCACCATCTGAGTTAAAGGAGTTAGCGGATCAATTGAAGGAATTGATGGACAAAGGATTTATTAGGCCGAGTTCATCACCTTGGGGAGCGCCAGTGTTGTTCGTAAAGAAGAAGGATGGTTCGTTTAGAATGTGTATCGACTATAGGGAACTCAATAAGCTGACGGTTAAGAATCGGTACCCATTGCCGAGGATTGATGATTTGTTCGATCAATTGCAAGGTTCCAGTGTATACTCAAAGATCGATTTAAGATCAGGGTATCATCAACTGCGTGTAAGAGAGGAGGATATTCCTGTAACTGCCTTTCGTACGCGGTATGGACACTTTGAATTTCGAGTGATGCCGTTTGGGTTGACGAACGCGCCTGCTGTATTCATGGAACTTATGAATCGCGTGTGCAAGCCGTATCTAGATAAGTTTGTTATTGTTTTTATCGATGATATACTTATTTACTCTAAGATTAGGGAGGAGCACGAGAAGCACCTAAGAAAGATTTTGGAGTTGTTAAGGAAGCAGAAGCTGTATGCAAAATTCTCTAAGTGTGAGTTTTGGTTGGAATCAGTGCAGTTTCTAGGTCATGTGATTGATAGTGAGGGAGTTCGTGTAGATCCTACTAAGATCGTAGCGATCAGGGAATGGTCAGCACCGACGACGCCGACTGAAGTTCGACAATTTCTGGGTTTAGCGGGGTATTATAGAAGGTTTATCGAAGGATTTTCGTTGATTGCAAAACCATTGACGAGGCTTACCGAAAAGAATAGGGTGTATGAATGGGGAATTGAGGAAGAGCTTGCTTTTGAAACGCTCAAGGATAAGTTATGTTCCGCACCGATTTTATCATTGCCTGAAGGAACCGAAGACTTCGTAGTGTATTGTGATGCGTCTCGTAAGGGTTATGGAGCGGTATTAATGCAACGTGAGAAGGTGATAGCTTACGCGTCGAGGCAATTAAGGAAGAACGAGGAGAACTACACGACGCACGATTTGGAATTAGGAGCGGTAGTTTTTGCGTTGAAGCTGTGGAGACACTATCTGTATGGGACAAAGTGTGTTGTATTCACTGATCACAAGAGTTTGCAGCACATTTTAGATCAAAAGGAGTTGAATATGCGACAAAGACGATGGGTTGAACTACTAAGTGATTACGACTGTGAAATTCGCTACCACCCTGGGAAGGCGAATGTTGTAGCGGACGCATTGAGTAGGAAGGAACGGGAGAAACCTTTGAGGGTTAGAGCTTTAGTGATGACCGAGAGCGTTGACTTAACCAAAACCATACTGAAGGCTCAGGAGAAAGGATTAATGAAAGGGAATGTTGAAGCCGAGAACTTGGGACGAATGTTGAAACCTCTTTTCGTGATTAGGTCAGACGGACTGAGATATTTTGAGAATCGAATTTGGTTACCATTGTGTTCATCTGAGGAAGGAAAGCCTGGAGTTCGAGAATTGGTTATGAATGAGTCGCATAAGTCGAAGTATTCGATACATCCTGGATCGGATAAAATGTACCACGACCTGAAGAAAGTCTATTGGTGGCCGAATATGAAGGCGGATATTGCTCGTTACGTTAGTAAGTGTTTGACTTGCGCGAAGGTTCAGGCAGAACATAAGAAACCATCTGGATTGTTGGTACAACCGGAAATCCCAGAATGGAAATGGGAGAAAATCGCAATGGATTTCGTGACGGGTTTACCTAGGACTCCTAGTGGATGCGATATGATATGGGTAATTGTGGATAGGTTGACGAAATCTGCTCATTTCTTACCTATGAAAAAGACGGACAGCATGGAAAAACTCGCCAGCGTGTACGTGAAGGAGATCGTCTGTAGACATGGAGTGCCGTTATCGATCATTTCGGATCGCGATAGTAGATTTACGTCGGAATTTTGGAAATCGCTTCAACGTACGATGGGCACTGAGTTGAGTTTAAGCACGGCTTATCACCCGGAAACTGACGGCCAGAGTGAACGAACGATTCAAACGATGGAGGACATGCTCCGAGCATGCGTGATTGATTTTGGAGGAAGTTGGGAACGCCACTTGCCTCTGGTGGAATTTTCGTACAATAATAGTTATCATGCGAGTATCAAAGCAGCACCGTTCGAAGCATTGTATGGAAGGAAGTGTAGATCGCCTGTGTGTTGGAGTGAAGTAGGGGAAAGTCAATTGACTGGACCCGAATTGGTTTTAGAAACGACAGAGAAGATCGTGCAGATCAAGAACCGACTACTTGCTGCGAGAAGCCGACAGAAGAGTTATGCCGATAACCGAAGGAAACCGTTGGAGTTTGCAGTGGGAGATATGGTTATGCTCAAGGTATCACCGTGGAAGGGTGTAATTCGTTTTGGAAAGAAAGGAAAGTTGAGTCCGAGGTATATTGGACCGTTTAAGATCGTTGAACGAATTGGACCGGTAGCGTACAAGTTAGAATTGCCGACCGAGCTTAGTGCTATTCATGACACGTTTCACGTATCGAACCTGAAGAAGAGTTTGGCGGATAAGGAATTGGTGATTCCTTTGGACGAGATTCGACTAGACGACAAAATGCACTTTGTGGAAGAACCTGTGGAAATTATGGACCGGGAGGTCAAGCGGTTGAAGCGTAGTAGGATTCCTATTGTGAAGGTCCGATGGAATTCTAAGCGTGGACCGGAATACACCTGGGAACGTGAGGACTTTTTCAAGGAAAGGTATCCTCATCTGTTCCAGTAGAACGAAATGTGAGTACAAGAAGAGGCGAGCGCCGGGACGTCGCTCTCTTTAAGGAGGGGTGGATGTGACACCCTAGAATCGAGGTCATTAACGATACCCTAAATTACGCTAATTTTTGAAATTTTTAATAAATTTTAATTTCTATATTTATAAGTATTTTGGTTAGAGCCGATGTTCGAGGTTATAATTTTTACGATTGACGTTTTAAGAAGGACGATGACGATTACGATCCCGAGGGATGCCCAATTTCATATAATTTTTGACGATTTATCGATAATGTAATTTTTCGAGAATTTTATTTACGGTTCGTGTTAAGTTGAGTCGGGTGAGTTTTATAGCCTTCCGAGTACATTTAAAGTATCCCAAAAATATTTTGGAGCGTTCGGGAAGATTTCCGACTCCCGTAAAATTTTCAAAATTGACAAATGAGTCGAACCCGCAAAGTTTTGAGGACGTTTTCTATTTAAGGACAAAAGAAACTAGAAATTGCCATTTGGTCCCTCCCAACCCACCAAAAAGGCCAAATGTGACACAAACACAAACACATACAAAATTTACACCAAAAATCAAACTCTCTCTCCCTCCTTGCTCTCTCTAGCCGACGGACACCCCTAGACCACCAAGAAATCCACCAAAAATCTTTTTCCACTTGATTTTCCTAAAAACTAAGGTAAGACCACATCTAGTTTGGTCATTCCCCACACATTCATGTGCTCAAATCCCACATGCACTAACAAAAATTTTTCAAGATTTTTCAAGATGATCCAAATTCGTTTTTGTGGCTAAATGTGCTAATGCATGTTGATTTTATGAGTAATGGATGCAAGAACACCAAGAAAACCCACCAAAATCAATTTGGTTGTGGTGATTGGGGCACCTAAACCCCACGGCAATGGGGGTGTTTGGGGAGCCATGGTGGTTGTTGATTTTGAATGTTATTATTGTGTTTGGTTTATTGTTTTAGGATGTTTTACATAGGTTTAATTAGTTGCATGTTCATTTCTTTGAAATTTTGATTTTGAGATTGGTTGATCAATAGGGGTAGGACTGAAATTTGGTGTTAGGATATGTTTGGGAAGGCTTAGGATGATGTTTAGTGGTGGTTAGAAGGCTTGGAATCGAGTCTAAGTGTGTTTTTGGTATGGTCATTTTTAGGCAGAAACATTAGGTCCATTTCATAAAAAAAAATTTTTTTTCCAGGTCTTGAAAACAAAATGTAGTTGTAGAGGGTCTTCTTGTCTTTAATTTGGTATAAGGTAGAGCCCGTGACTCAAAACGAGCTAAAAGTTATGACATTTTAAAGATCGGGTACCGGGAGACGAGGACTTTCATAATCCGAATTTGTGCAAAGTTTTAGTCAAATCCCGAGGGTCACAAGTATAAATTGGTAAATGGTCAAGGGTCAAAATTTGGTCCCTAACCTGTGTAAATGGGTCTATATGTTGACTTAGGTGTCAAAGAAGTCAAAGGTATTTTTCATATAGGTCAAAGAGGTCAAAATTGGTCGAAGCGCAATTTCAGCCCGTAAAATGTAGTCGTGGAAAAGAGTTGCGTAACGGGTCGTAAAAGTAAAAACTTTTATTGGGTTTAAAAACATGTTATCTACAGGTCTTATAGGATTTTTGGAAATTTTGTCAAATTTTATAAGTGTGGTTAAATAAGGTAAAACAGCCCGTACTTTAGTCAAGTACCGGCGAGAACGAGTAAAAATGGACAACGTAAGTAATGAGAACGAATGGTATAAAATGAGTGATGCTTGTTGTTTTTATTTTTGGCGTGAGTTATACTTGTCCTAAGTGACTAGTATATATGTATTTTATACAGTACCGTAAAGTATTTAAATGAGATTACTCATTACGCGTTATTTGTGATAGGTGTTGATTTAACCGGGCATCCGTTTCGTCGTCAGTGATCATCCCTCGAACTACCGACTACTTAAGATATAAGGTGTGAATTTATAGCCTCGCTTATATTTATTTCAAATTGTTTTACCCGCGAGGGAAATGCATGCTAGTTTTTAAAAGGGACGTATATCATGAATGATTGTTAGACCCGAAAGTTGCCTTAGAATTGTGTTGAGTACCAAAGTTGCAAAAGTCCCTAAAATCATGAACTATTAACTATTGTCCTGCCCTCGAGTAGGGGGAAATAGCCACTTATGCAATTTGTAGTACTACGGGGTTAACGACCCAATGCTAGCCGAGAAGCTGTACTTTTAGTAAGTTCTGCGGTAGATTATTTTGTATGAGAAATAAGGTATAATTGCAACTGATGCCTTTAGAAGGGGCACTGGTTTCATCTGAATCACGCCGGTATTATTTACGCGGGTGATTGAGTTAACGGATTAGTGTCATGAGCTTAAACACAATTGTCAGTATCCTGATTATAGATTGTTTGATCGACAAGTCTATAAATGATCACGAATGGTTTTTATTATATATACGTTCAAATGGATTGTAAAACCTATGAATTCCACTCAACGTTTTCGTTGACCAAATTTTTGGCATGTGTTTCAGGTAACCGCTGAGGTGTAGGATGGAGCATGCATGGGATGGATGTTGTGTGTACGGCTTGGAGTCCGCTTGTTTTTCCCTCCTTTTCTACTAAAACAATTTTTAAGTTTAATGTCATGTGGTTGTAAACTGATGTTTTTGGGTTGAGATTCATGGGGACCGAAAACGCTAAACTCTGTGCACCATTTGGGGTTGGAAAAACTGTGGACATGTATCATCTAACAATTTTAATTTCAAGTTTTAAAGTTGACGTCTTTTTAGCGTCGTTTGATATATCTTGTGTGCAATGAATACTGTGTAGCACCCATTGTTGTAGTTCCGCTGCGCATAGCAATTGTGGGGGTGTTACAAAAACAATCCATTTTCTCTCTTCCTCTCTCTAGCTTGCCGTCCCATCCTCACCATAAACACCCCACTTTGATCAAATTTAACCACAAACATTTGTTATAATTAACATATGTTAATCTCCATTCAAAGAGATGAAGATTGGTGCAAGTTATAACATCCAAGGAGGAGTTTCTATGGAGTCTTAGGGCTGATTTTCCACAAGGAGTTCTTGAAGAATGGTGGTCTTGAAGATGGTCTTGGTTTATCACAAATTTCTCCATCAAAATCCATGTCTTGATCATAACCTACATCATCATGGTGGTATAAAGATTGTTCTCCTCATCCTCTTGTTATTTTGATTATGTAATCATGTATTTTATTTCCTATTGTATATGTATATGATGATTATATGATGATAAAAATATTGTGTGGGGATTTGGTGTTGATAACATGGGTAAAAAGATGAAAAACTATATGTAAGAGTGGTTAATCTTGCTTAATTTAGATGGTTGTATAAAACAGTAAAGAACCATGTAATGAACTGATAAAATGGCATGAACAGATTAATATACAGTAAGTATAAGATGTTATACCCATGTGAGAGTTGGCCATGTAATGGAATCATTATGATGAGTGAGATATGATCAAAACAATTTTAAAGTACAAATCTGAGTTCACTGTTTTGGACGATTTTTAGAAAATACTTAGATGCTGATTCAACAGTAGCTATAGGAGAGTTAAATGGATAACATATCATGTAGTTTATGTCATTAAAATTTGAGCTTCTATCTCCATATAGAACTCTAGATATGGTAGTTTTGGTGAACATGAAAATAAAAATCAGATTTTGGAAATTAAAGTATAATAGTATTATATAAGCACTCAAATAAAAATAGTATAAAATGTGAATTAAAACCCACTAACTCATATAATATATTTATATAAATATGTATAAGGATAAATAAATGGACATTTTATAAAAATGGTAGCTTGATAAGTTTTATAAGTTATGAAACTATAAACATGATTTTTACGACTTTTTCGGCTATTACCGTAAAATTAACGTTTTTGTTAAATAAAATTTAGACGGTTGGACCCGTCTAATGTAAACTTTTATAAACTCATATACTGATATATAAACATATATAACAAGTAAAAACCGATAAAACCCGAACTATCTAACATACGGACATTAACGGACTAAGTTAACGTTATTGGACTAATAATACAACAAAATGGGCTAAAACACTTATAAACTTATTTATTGGACTTAACCCATTTAGGCCCAACATGTAAAGTGTAAATACTGATAATACAAGTATAAAATGGATTAATACAAGTTAAAGAACTTATAATAAGTTTATTGGACTTAAAATATGTAAATAGGTAAAACTAGTAAACTAGTATAAAAGTTATCGACACATAACACTAAAATGAGTAAATGAGAATATGTAAACCCACTTGATCATCATATATATATAATCATCATATGTATACATAATTGTTATCTTTATAAAGTCATTGGACATGAGTCTAAGACAAGTATTATTTGTCTAGGTTTCCGTGATTGAAGCACGTACCGTACATCCGAATTGCCGATAACCCGCCTTCCCACATCAACGTGAGTTCATAGCCTCGCACTCTTTTAAATGTTTTTATAAATGTTTTATAAACCTGCGAGGGAGATAACATGTTAGTTTTTATAAAATAGGACACCATTTGTCCCGATTGTCTGTTTATTGATTTGGACCCGAATAATTGTATGACCCGATGAATGATTAAATGACCCGATAGATGAAATGAAATGGATTATTAAAGTTAGGTTATGTCACTAAAAGTCCCATTAGCATGAATTGTGAACTACCGGGATTTGGTAGACGCTTGTGCATATAATAGTACTATTTGAGGACGATCACCCCAGTTCGCGCCTTGACGGTTGATCCCCGTCGTGCAACGTTGATTGGTAAGCGAATTTATGTATGAGAAGATTTACATAGCGTGACCTTTGTGACGACACACTAGTTTAGATGGGCAAATTGAGTTTCGGGCTAGCTACCCGTTGTTTGGTTTAGTAAGGTAACAATGTCATGCGGCTTATAATAATCCAATTAACGAAAATACTGCTTTATGCATCGAATTACGATATATTGCCTGACTAGCAATACAGGGTCTTACTATTGATATTATGTTCGTGTTTTGGTTTTTCATAACCATAATCATATAACGGTTTTTATTTAACTCCATACAACGTTATAAAACGTATTGTATGATATATTTACGACATTGGTTCGTATAATGATTTTGAAGGCGAAAGCATATATTATGATTTTGATAAGGATATGTATAAAATGACTTTGGCTATTTTATGGCCTATTACAAAGATTTGTACAAAATGATCTTCGGTAATAATTTTATACTGATGTTATATTGATGGATTTTATTAAACTCTATGAATTCACTCGGCGTTATCGCTGACCTTTTCTTTTAACATGTTTTATCTCAGGTACTTGAAGGTAATTCTCGGGAAGATAACAAGAATTCATGGCCCGCACCTAGATAATAATTTCCATTCAAATTCTTTGTAAAACTTGTATGAAATACAATGACTTGGGACCTATGTAAATTTAATATTTATGAATGGAAATGCTTTATTATTAAACGACGCGATTTTTATGCGTTGTCTATGATGTGAGTAATGTGCTATCCCGTAACACCAACGAGTCTTCCGGTGTATTGAGTTGTATAAATTGGGGGGTATTACAGTTTGGTACCAGAGCTCTCGTTATTGAGAACGAAAGATTTTTAAAACTATGGTTTTGAATAAAACATTTCAAAATCTTTTAACTAAAAACATTTTTCTAAAAAAAAATAAAAAAATCTTTTGACTATAACGGTGCTGAAGAATTCCCGAGTTACCGACAAGGCCAGACTGAGAAGTGTTATTTTAATATATATATAACTTGGATTATATATATATATATATATGATGTAATTTTATTACATGATTGTTTGATGATTACTTTGATATTTATACGAGGTATTTATACGACGTAGATTGTCACAAGGAACCCTAAATCCCCTAGTAAATTAATCGAAGCAATTCTCGTAGGAATTCTAGCTATCCTAGATCTAAACCAAGTTGTGGATATTTATGATCCCAACAAATGGTTGATATTCGTAGAAATGTAGATATTAGTTGATTGTGATACTGAAAAGGAATTGGCGAGATTAAATTTGATATCGATGCCATGACGATCTTTCCTTATAGAGTGGAGTTTGACAAAACGTTACCACCTAGAAAGATGTCATCTGATTCTTTGTCATCCAATTCTTAAATTAAAATCGGAAGGGTGAATGTTGCACTTGAGGCTGTCATTGGAACCATTACCCAAAAGCCTCATGCCACTAATACCTTTCCGAGAAGTCTAATTGAATGTATGAGTCATCTCATACTAGTTACTCATTTGATAACTATTGTTGAAAGAGCTATAGGATTGGAAACTAAGTGTTGTTCATATCGAGCTTTTATTGCCCTTTCAAGGTGTAAGAATAAGGATGAAAGTATTGGAGAATGAGGTAGGATATCGAATTGAGTATATGATTGATTGAAGCTTGAATTAAGTAAAATTTAACTTGTATGGAATATGAGATTGTTAAGAGGAAGTCGTTAAGTCCTGTGATTGAATTATAAGGTTTTAACTGATTGTTAGTTTGTGTTAAGGATTGTTCCTAGGCCATTGTCCACTTACGAGGATGCCTAGTGTCCATGGAATAAATTGAAGAAATCTTCTTCTGAATTGGGACCAATGGATCTTCTGGGACATGTGGAACACCTAATAACTCTTGTAGATTAGTATTCATTATGGTATCTTTTAAAAATCCCTAACTTAATTGAGACATCAGTTGGTAGGATGAGTTCTGAGAATTGTATGACATAGTGACACGTAATGTGTTACGGTACAATTTTGACTTGTTTGTGATTAATGAAAAGACTACCTTTGATTGCTAAATTCTACATGTATCGATGTTATCTATCTTTTCTTGCTTCATCCTAATGCTCGCATTAGTGATGCAACCATTGAACAAGTACTCATCTTGATTTGAGTTACGTTGTGAATTATTTTTTCGGAGTGCCATCGAGGTCATGAACCTCATGATTAAGTGGATAAGCTCATTTCCTATCATATTGTAGTTAATTCTTGGTGAACAAGCTTTATCACTCTTTTACAGATCACTAATTGTTTTTATAAGATAAAACAGTATCCTTTGAGAAAATTGAATTTTCATCACTATATGGATTATTTAAAGTGAGATTTATAAGTGATCATTATTGAAATAAAGTTGATTATGAAATACCTTGGAAAACTTAATTGTTTTCATATCAAGGAAAATCTTTGTAAAATTATTTTGATTCTTATTTAAGAATTAAGCATGAAAATGTTTTTATTATAAACATGATGATAAAGTTTTGACGAACTGAGTATTGCATCGTTAATCTTGAAATTGTATATAGTTGCGCGCCTACATACAATTTGGAATGGACCATGCAAGGCTGATTAGTAGTCACCATGAAACTATTAATAAACACTAAATTTTCTTTGAAAATTGTGAAAGATTAAAATTTATGAGATCTGCAAGAAGTGAAAAATAGGGACATAATGTTAGGGACACCTACATATGTGCCTGTAGTATTTATTCTTTTGAGTCAAATTTACTCATCTGTGGAATTTGTCTTATTTGACAATTGATATTCCCTTCTTTTCCAATTCTCCCGTAGTGAGATCCTTAGGAAGAGTATCTGATTACCGAGGGTTGATACCCGACTGGATGTATCGACGTTCCTATCATTTCTTTTGATTTGGTTTCATTTGAATGACCTGGGTAACGATCCGAGGTGCTTTCGAATGCGTACTCAAAATTATGAAAACATGGGATATATTCATATTCGTTAAATGTTTTCGTCTGTATCTGATTTGAAATTCTCTCGTGTAGATTATACGTTAACCTTACTCTTTTAAGGTTAGTTATATCTCCAGATATCCTTGAATTGTGAAGGATTATGAGTTATTATTAGTCTTTTGAGAAGTTCACATTTTATCGACGGCAATAAAACTAAAAAGTTGATAGTGCCAGTAAAATGGATTGATTGATTATGACATGACGACATTGTCTTAATTGATGGGAACTCGAATAGAATTACCCTAAATGATAAGATGTTGATTATCAAAAGTGATCTAAATAATTCTTGATGGATGACCATATCCTGCATTTAGACTTGAAATTATACCGTGAATGATTGTGAATTAGTCATAGATATTATAATCTAGAAAGAACTTAAAGAAAATGTATAAAAAGATGTTTTTGTTATCTGAAACTTTAGGAGGTATTTATTGGTGAATTACCTAGACTTTCGCCATCAAGGCAAGTTAAATTTGGTATTGATTGTATTCTCGGTGTTGCACCTGTGGCTTGTGCACTGTAAGTCAGCACCATCTGAATTAAAAGGAATTACCATACAACTGAGAGAGTTGTAGGAGAAAGATTTTATTCTACCGAGCTCGTCATCATGAAGAGCTATGGTGTTATCATTCCTTATATTTATAGATTACTGTGAACTGAGTAAATTGACAATCGAGAACGATATCCATAACTCGAAATGGAAGATTTGTTCGATCATTTACGAGGTTTTAGCGTATGTTTTAAATATTTGATCCACGGCATGGTTATTATCAACTTCGCGTCTGCAAAAAAGATTATCTATTCCAATCACTACATCCGGTACTTGTAATGAACATTATGAGTTTCACGTGATGTCGTTTGGATTGACTAATACACATGTAGCATCCATAAATTTGGTAAATCACGTGTGTAGGCTGTAATTTGATAAATTCATGCTTGTGATCATTAAGGACCATCTGTTTGTTTATAAGAATAAGAATGAGTTAATAATTAGTGATAGACTACCCTAAATTGGCCGAACAATGAAAACTTGTACCTTGAATATATAACGTGTGATTTAAGGTTTGACCCTTTACATGAAATGATCGTTTGATTAATAATGGAATCTATATCGACTCTTCAAAAATTAAGATCCCTTCTAAGATTTTGGGTTTTACCAAAAATAAAGTGTAAATATGTTTTGACAAATGTTTTATCGAAAAGAACTTTTGAGAGATTGTTCCCTTATACCCAGAACATTTAACTAAACTCCTGTTTAGGGGTAAATGTTCGTGTATACCTCAGGACAACCTAAGAGGAATTGAGGAAACCATTTAAACCATGACTTAAAATTTGAAACGACACTTTTTGCTTTTCAACTAAGAAAATTTGGACAAAAGTATAACCATAGATTTTTCAA
The DNA here is from genome assembly GCA_025667525.1 of Glebionis coronaria. NCBI lineage: Eukaryota > Viridiplantae > Streptophyta > Magnoliopsida > Asterales > Asteraceae > Glebionis > Glebionis coronaria. The sequence goes on from CM046876.1 coordinate 264,253,674, forward strand.
ACATTTACGAATCTTATTAATTATTTTCGATAAAACAGCAAAAAAATCGTGTTAATTAAATTCAAAATTGTTTTGAACATTTTATTATAATTGGTCGAACTAAGAAATTTAAACTTTTAACGTTTACGTTTCATAAAAAATTAATAATTATTATTAATTTACTTGTAATAATTATCGACGCTTTAAAACGTCGGATTGAGCAAAACTAATAAAAATGAAAGTTGAGACGAAACTAAAACTTAGAAAATGTGAAGAAAGAATTTCTGAGTAAATTGTAGACATCATAATTATTTTATCAGGAGAAGATGAATGTAGATACTGACACCTTATATAAAAAGGATAAAGAATCAATTAGGATATATTTCTTAATAATGAACGTGCAAAATAAATTGCCGAACAATATAAAAATAAACAATGCTTGTAAGAAGGATAATATAGATAATAAAAAGGGGTTCGCGGCTAATGTGAACCATTAGAATTAAGAAGCCGATGTCGGCACATATATAAAAGGCCACTTGAGGTTGCCTAAAAATGGAGATTTTGAGATATAGTTATGTTGGAATCTTGTAAGTATAAGTATTTTATTCATGACATTCTGATTTAATGTATCATTATCAGAAGAAGTGGTGCTAATGGAAAATTATGAAGGCAGACATTGCCTCATACATTAGTAAACGTCTAACTATTGTAAAGGTCATCATCTGAATTTGATTTGATTTGGTTCATCGTCGACAGACTGACCAAATCTGCTAATATCATTCTCGTTAATGATTGATTCTTGATGAAGAAATTGGCTCTTTTGTATTTAAATGAGTTGTGTAAACATGGTGTGCCTGTATCAATCATCTCTATCAAGATCCTCGATTCGCATCGAATTTCTAGAGATTTGCTCAGAAGTCATCGGGAACGAACCTTGATGAGAGTGCCGTTTACCATCCCAATCGAAGGGACGAGGTAAAGTAACGACACAAAATACTATAAGTGCTGTTTTTGTTTGAATGATTGACCTTTGGTAATAAACCGTATAATCGCTTTCCTTTGTAGAGATTATCATTGATAATCATCGTATTAGGATCGAGATCGAATCTTGTTAGGATCTAAATTAGAGCATCTGTAAGCAGGAGTTGAGATGAAGACACCCGACATACACCCATTGTGAGTTGGACATGTCTTTTAGGGTTAAGGTTTCCTATGATGGCGAACCTAACCTTAAAAAATACTCGACCCGCGAGACCTGAAATGATTGTTGAAATTAGGATATGATAATTGACTGCCGGTAGTGGGCAGGAGGTTATGTGAATATGAAATGTAGATCATGAAGTGCCAGATGGGTAGCGATGTTGTGCCAAAAATATTAACCATGAAAAAATGAATTAATGATTTGAAAGATCATGGGATATAAGTCCCCGTTGTATGGGACCATTGAGATGATGTAAAAGATTGGTTTGAAAGGCATATAAGCTGGATCTACCCTAGGACTTCAAGAGCTGCGTGAATTATGTTTCGTATATAGAACTTGATGAAATGTCTATCAAGTGAGAATCTGATTGTTTCTTAGTAATGTTTAGATCGGCGAAAAGTTGCATTCATCAAAAACCCATGAACATCATGGATAGAGAAAGTAAGTCAACATTAAGCCTGATCTTATTCCTGTAGTTATGTTTGATGAGACTCGCGTATTGTAATGAATTACACTTGTGAGAAAAGACCGATTGCGGAGGAAATACCCACATGGCTTTAACTCTATAAGAAGCAAGTAGTAAGATGATCTTTGAGGACAAAGATCCTGTTTAGGGGTAAATGTTGTGACAATCCGTCAATTTATGGTTGATATTTTATTCTCAATATTTATTTAAAAAAATTATTTTAATGTTATATTATGAAGTCACTTATTTTTGGGAAGAAATTTGGATTTACGTCTTGAAGTAGCATCGACTACGTCTAAACCGGAGGATTCTACGTTACGTGCTTACGTTTACATACACCGTCTTTGGTGACAGTCCGACATTTCAGGAAATAAATTTATCCGTGAATATTATTTTGGAGTTTTAAATTTGTGTTGGTTCATAAACTCACAAATTTACGAGAAGAGATTAGGACTTACGATTATAATTTAACGTCCTTTACGACTAAACCGGAAACCTTAGGATTACGTATTTACGTTTTTGAACTCCGTTTTTGATGAGACAATTTTTATTAGATTCGTTTTGTGCCGTTGATTGATAATTTATAAAAACGTTTGTGACAATCCGTCAATTTATGGTTGATATTTTATTCTTGAATATTATTTAAAAACATTATTTTAATGTTACAATATGAACTTAGTTATTTTTGGGAAGAAATTTGGATTTACGTCTTGAAGTAGCATCGACTACGTCTAAACCGGAGGATTCTACGTTACGTGCTTACGTTTACATACACCGTCTTTGGTGACAGTCCGACATTTCAGAAAATAAATTTATCGGTGAATATTATTTTGGAGTTTTAAATTTGTGTTGGTTCATAAACTTACAAATTTACGACAAGAGATTAGGACTTACGATTTTATTTTAACGTCCTTTACGACTAAACCGGAAACCTTAGGATTACGTATTTACGTTTTCGAACTCCGTTTTTGATGAAACAATTTTTATTAGATTCGTTTTGTGCCGTTGATTCATAATTTATAAAAACGTTTTTCGTAAAACGACCCGAGGGCACGCAAATCGAGGAAACTAGAATCGAGGAATACCCGTAAATTAGTGGGATGGGACAAACTAATTTATCCCACCCCACTACACATGGGGTGGCCTAACATCACCAACACATCTCTTATGTGTCAACCTTGCAACACTTAGCTTAACACATGTCTTAGCTTACAATGTAAGCATTCCACCAACAAAAACCACTAACTAAAACTAGCTAACTCATTTTCCACTCATGCAAACAACTACAATTTCCTCTCTACTCTCCCTTGTTACCGTCCACTTTCACCATGAACCACCACCATTGATCAAAAATCAACCATGAAATCCTATGTTATTCTTGCACGTGTTGAAGCCCTTTTGAAACCCTATTGATTGGTGATGATTATAACATCCAAGGCGGAGTTTCCATGGTGTCTTGGGGCTGATTTTCCACAAGGAGTTTATGAAGATTTGTGGTCTTGAATATGGTCTTGGTTATGCACAAGTTTCTCCATCAAAATCCATGTCCAAATCACAACCTACATCAACTTGGTGGTATAAAGATTGTCCTCCTCATCCTCTTGTTATTTTTGATTATGTAATCTTGTATTTCTTTCACTTATGTATATGTATATGATGATGAATGATGATTAAAAGTATTATGTGGGGATTTAGTGTTGATAAATATGATTAAAAAGGTGAAAAACTATAAGAAACAAGGCTAAAATCTTGTTTAAAAATGATGGCTGTATAAAACAATAAAGAAACATGTCATGAACTGATAAAATGATGAAGTAGAATTAATATACAGCAAGCTATGGGTCTTGTACACATGTGAGAGTTGGCCATGCAATGGAATCATTGTAATGAGTGAGATATAATCAAAACAAGTTTAAGGTACAAATCTGAGTTCACTGTTTTGGACGAATTTTAGAAAATACTTGAAGGATGATTCAACAGTAGCTATAGAAGAGTTAAATGGAGAAAATATCATGTAGTTTATGTCATAAAAATTTGAGCTTCTATATCCATATAGAACTCTAGATATGGCAGTTTTGGTGAATATGAAAATAAAAATCAGATTTTGAGAATTAATGTTTATTATTATTATATAAGCACTCAAAATTAGATTGTATAAAATGTAAAATAAAAACCCACTAACTTATGGATTTTATTTATATAAATATGTTAAAAGTTAAATAAATGGATAAATTATAAAAATGGTAGTGGAATAATATTTATAAGTTATAAAAACTATAAACATGATTTTTACGACTTTTTCGGCTATTACCGTAAAATTAACGTTTTTGTTAAATAAAACTTAGACGGTTGGACCCGTCTAATGTGAACTTTATAAAACTCATATACTGATATAAAAGTATCTAATACAAGTAAAAACCGATAAAACCCCAACTATAGGACATACGGATATTAACGAGCTAAGTAAACATATTGGACTAATAATTGGACTAAATAAGTTAAACTCTTATAAAAAGAACTTATTGGGCTTAACCCATTTGGGCGCAACTTGTAAATTTTAAATACTGATAATATAAGTATAAAATGGATTAAAACAAGTTAAAGAACTTATAATAAGTTTATTGGACTTAAAATACGTAAATAGGTAAAACTAGTAAACTAGTATAAAAGTTATCGACACATAAACACAAAAATGAGTGAAGGAGAATATGTAAACCCACTTGATCATCATATATATAAAATCATCATATGTATACATAATTGTTATTTTTATAAAGTCATTGGACATGAGTCTAAGACGAGTATTATTTGTCTATGTTTCCGTGATTGAAGCACGTACCGTACATCCAAATTACCGATAACCCGTCTTCCCACATCAACGTGAGTTCATAGCCTCGCACTCTTTTAAATGTTTTTATAAATGTTTTATAAACCCGCGAGGGAGATAACATGTTAGTTTTTCTAAAATAGGACACCATTTGTCCCGAATGTTTGTTTATTGATTTGGACCCGAATGATTGTATGACCCGATTGTATGACACGATAAATGATTAAAGGACCCGATAGATGAAATAAAATAGATTATTAAAGTTAGGTTATGTCATTAAAAGTCCCATTAGCAGGAATTGTGAACTACCGGGATTTGGTAGACGCTTGTGCATATAATAGTACTATTTGGGGACGATCACCCCAGTTCGCGCCTTGACGGTTGATCCCCGTCGTGCCACATTGATTGGTAAGCGAATTTATGTATGAGAAGATTTCCATAGCGTGACCTTTGTGACGACACGCTACTTTAGATGGGCAAATTGAGTATCGGGTTAGCTACCCATTGTTGGTTTAGTAAGGTAACAATGTCATGCGGCTTATAATAATCCAAATTAATAAAATACTAATAGACGCACCGAAATACGATGTATTGCCTGACTAGCAATACAGGGTCATACTATTGATATTATGTTCGTGTTTTTGTTTACATAACCATATTCATATAACGGTTTTTATTTTCATACAACGTCATAAGACGTATTGTATGATGTTTTTACGACATTGGCTCGTATACTAATTTTTAAGGCAAATGCCTATATTATGATTTTGATGAAGATTTGTATAAAATGACTTTGGCTATTTTATGGCCTATTAAAATGATTTGTACAAAATGATTTTCAGTAATAATTTTATACTGATATTATATTGATGGATTTTATTAAACTCTATGAATTCACTCGACGTTATCGCTGACCTTTTTTTTAACATGTTTTATCTCAGGTACTTGAAGGTAATTCTCGGGAAGACAACAAGAATTCATGGCCCGTACCTAAATAATAATTTCCATTCAAATATTTTGTAAAACCTGTATGAAATAAAATGACTTGGGACCGATGTAACTTTGATGTTTATGAATGGAAATGATTTATTATTAAACGACGCGATTTTTATGCATTGTCCATGATGTGAGTAATGTGCTATCCCGTAACACCAACTAGTCTTCCGCTGTATTGAGTTGTATAAATTTGGGGGTGTTACAGTTTGGTACCAGAGCTCTCGTTACAGAGAACGGAAGATTTTTAAAACCAAGGTTTTGAATAAAACGTTTCAAAATATTTTAACTACAAACATTTTTCTCAAAATGTCAAAAAATATTTTGACTATAACGGTGCCGAAGAATTCTCGAGTTACCCACAAGGCCAGACTGAGAAGTGTTATTTTAATATATATATATATAACTTGGATTATATATATATGTTGTAAATTGATTACATGATTGTTTGATGATTATTTTGATATTTATACGAGGTATTTATACGACGTAGATTGTCACAAGAAACGCTAACTTCCCTAGTAAATTAATCGAAGCTATTCTCATAGGAATTCTACCTATCCTAGATCTAAACCAAGTTGTGGATATTTATGATCCCAACAAAATGGTTGATATTCGTAGCAGTGTAGATATTAGTTGATTGTGACATTGAGAAAGAATTGGCGAGATTAAAACTGATATCGATGTCATGACGATCTTTCCTTATGGAGTGGAGTTTGACAAAACGTTACCACCTAGAAAGATGTCATCTGATTCGTTGTCATCCAATTCATAAATTGAAATCGAAAGGGTGAATGTTGCACTTGAGGCTGTCAATGGAACCATTACCCAAAAGCCTCATGCCACAAGTACCTTTCCGAGAAGTCTAATTGAATGTATGAGTCATCTCATACTAGTGACTCATTTGATAACTATTGATGAAAGAGCAATAGGATTGGAAATTAAGTGTTGATCATATTGAGCTTTTATTGCCTTTACAAGGCCGAAGATTAAGACTGAAAGTATTGGAGATTGAGGTAGGATATCGAATTGAGTATAAAATTTGTTAAAACTTGAATAAAGTAAAATTTAACTCGTATGGAATATGAGATTATTAAGAGGAAGTCGTTAAGTTCTGTGATTGAATTATAAGGATTTAATTGATTGTAGGTTTGTGTTAAGGGTTATTCCTAGGCCATTGTCCAATGACGAGGATGCCCAGTGTCCAATAAATAAATTGAAGAAATCTTCTTCTAAATTGGGACCAATGGATCTTCCGGGACATATGGAACACCTAATGACTCTTGTAGATTAGTATTCATTGTGGTATCTTTTAAAAATCTCTAACTTAACTGAGATATCAGTTGGTAGGATGAGTTTTGAGAATTGTATGACATAGTGACACGTAATGTGCTACGGTACAATTTGACTTGTTTGTGATTAATGAAAAGACTATCTTTGATTACTAAATTCTACATGTATCGATGATATCTATCTTTTATTGCTTCATCCTAATGTTCGCATTAGTGATGCAACCATTGAACAAGTACTCATCTTTATTTGAGTTACTTTGTGAATCATTCTTCGTGAGTGCCATCGAGGTCATGAACCTCATGATTATTTGGCTAAGCTCATTTCCTATCATATCGTAGTTAGTTCTTGGTGAACAAGCTTCCATCACTCTTTTGCAGATCACTCATTGTTTTTATAAGATAAAACAGTATCCCTTGAGAAAAATTGAATTTTCATCACTATAAGGATTATTCAAAGTGAGATTTATAAGTGGTCATTATCGAAATGAAGTTGTTTATAAAACACGTTGGGAAAACTTAATTGTTTTCATAACAAAGAAAATATTTGTAAATTTATTTTGATTCTTATTTAAGAATTAAGCATGAAAATGTTTTTATTATAAACATGATGATAAAATTTTGACGAACTGAGTATTGCATCGTTAATCTTGAAATTGTATATAGTTGCGCGCCTACATACAATTTGTAATGGACCATGCAAGGCTGATTAGTAGTCACCATAAAACTGATTAATAAACACCACATTTTCTTTGAAGATTAGGAAAGATTAAATCTTATGAGATCTACAAGAAGTGAAAAATAGGGACATAGTGTTAGGGACTAATACAAGGCTTTTGCCTGTATAAAAATTAAAGTTCTCTAGTCTCGATATCTTAACGAATTGATCTAGGCTCTCTATGTGACTCAGTCGTTCTTTGGTGAAACAAATAGTTTTGTCGTTGTTTTTTTTTAAAATAAAAAGTGCAAAACTTTAAAGTAAAAGTGCAATTAAAGTAAATCTAAGTCTAATTAAAATAATGGTGCAAGTATTTAAAAGCGTGATTAAAATTAAAAAGCACTAAGGTAAATGACGTAAACTTAAATCTATCTAAGGCAATCTTAAAACGCAACTAAAACTTAAACTAAGGCAAGGTTAAAATAAAGCTAAGACAAATAATTTTAAAGTGCAATTAGATAAAAGGCGGGAAAAATAAAGATTGAAAATAAAAGACTGAAATTTAAAAAGAAAGACTGAAGAAAAAACTTACAGAACCCTTGATTCGGAACTTCGTTCGGAAGAAATTGATCCGGAACTTTTGGAGTTGATCCGGAAGTTTTTCCTCCCCTTGATTCGGAACTTTTAAAGTTCCGAATGAACCTCTTGACCCGGAACTTTTGGAAGTTCCGAATGAATTAGCTGATCCGGAACTTTTGAGAAGTTCCGAATGAAGTGCTTGATTCGGAGCTTCGTTCGGAAGTTCGTCCGGAACCTTCGTTCGGAACTTTTGAGTTCCGAATGAACACTCTTGATCCGGAACTTTGAATGTTCCGGATGAACAATGCTTGAGTCGGAACTTTTGAGTTCCGAATGAAAGAACTTCTTCCCTTGATCCGGACGTTTGAGACTTCCGTATGAAGCCACTGGTTCGGAACTTTGAAAGTTCCGAAAGAACACTCCTCTTCTTGTCTTGGCTCGGAAGTTTTCCTGGGAATACAGAAACACAAACAAACACCCCGAAGAACAAGGGAATCACAGAAACAAGAGATCTAAAGCAGATTAATCAAAATCAACACAATGATTAAGCTAAACAAATAACGAATCAACAGTTAAACATAAACAAACAATTTAAATCAACAAAACAAACAAATTTAACCACAATAATTAAAAAGACACTTGATCAAAATAAAAGCATGAACATGAAGACAAACATAAACATAAAAATCAAAGATTTAGAAAGGTAGATGAGAGATTAACAAGATAAAGTAAAGATTGACAAAGATTAAATGGAAACTTACTTGAAATTAAAGGAATTTAAGGTGCAAGACAAGGTATTTAAATTGGACAAGTATTTAAATGTGCATAAAATTAAATCACAAGGTAATTAAAAGTGGAAGACCAATCGTCACACTTAGCCAACAAGAGAAAATGATTACAACTAATGACTATTTATAGGGGAGGATTAAGGAAGCTTCCTCCCCTCTTTCATTTCTTCTTAATTGCGTCATTAGGTCTCTCCTTCTTTTAATCTTCATTAACTGCTTCGTTAGTCCTTCCTTCTTTTAATCTTCATTAAACTTGTACTTTAAGGACTTTTTGGCTTGGGATTTCTTTGAACTCGTCTTTAAATTCTTCAATGAAATAGACTTGAGTTCTTCGGCTTTTGATAAACTTCCGTCTTTTGACTTTTTCTTCGATAAATCTTCAGAATTGGTCTTGGACTTCCGTTATTTTTGCACTCTTGACTTCTCGACTTCGTCTTTCATCTTTTTCTTCAATAAAAGTCTGTAAATGCCCGTGAATGTCCGTGTTCTCTCCACTTTTCACCTTTTCGTCCTAAATCACAACAAAAACACAAACCACACATAATTCCGACATAAAAGACATAAAATACACGTTTTGGTCCGGTTATTATTGTAATTAAGTGGTAGAAAAGATGGGTGTTTACACACCTATCAAATCCCCTACACTTGACAATTGCAATGTCCTCATGCAATGCATTAGTTACAAAGCACGTTTACATTTTACATCATAATTAATCCACGTTGGCCTTTATTAAAGAGAAAGAAACTATAAACATTCAAAGTAAAGTAATCAAAAGCATACCTTGGGTTTTGGAAATGTCATGAATAATCATCATCCTCAAGTTTTCACTTTCTCCAAACCAAGCTTAAAAACGAGATCATTGTTATTATAAGTTAGTAGACTAACACGAACTCATGTGGGCCAATTATTCACTTAGACTCCCTTATTCCTAGGTGTATCTCTTATATTTTATTATTGCCTTGAATGATCACGAGGATGCATTTTTGACTTATTTCGATAGTTATTAAGTCTGAAAATAAGGTGAACGATTTAATCAATAGTTAGCTAAAGGACAAAATCTTTTAAAACTGCTTCTCGGGACCTCATAAAGTTCATATCTTGGCATAACTCGTTTCGCGATTCGAGACCTTTCTCGGACCGATATTTGGCAGCGACTTCATACTTCAAACCTTGAGAGACGTTCATGAAATAATGGTCTTCTCTTCATAATGGAATTTCTTCACTTGAAGTTTTGAGAGATTCATACTTGGACCACGACTTCTTCATTTTTCTCCAATCTTTATTTTGGACTTTGAAATACAACGATCCGCCTCCTTTTATGACTTGGATCTATTTATCCTCATACCTTGTTAGGGTCTTTTCGGATACACTTCTCCATGACTTTTGGGGAGTTTTGCTTTACGTCGTGTGTCTCGATCCTTCATATTGATTTTCGATAAATGATTCTTCACATCACTTTGGATCTTTAGCAACAAAATATAGCCCTCATGCCTTGTTAGGGCCTTTTCGGACTCGCCAATCTTCGCATCCCTCTTCAATAAGTTATGCCTTGGCTATGAACTCTAATCCATACCGAGCAACTTTTAAACGATCTTGGGCTAGAAGCTAAGTAACTTTTCAAATCGTACAACCTTATTTATTAGCAGATAAATTTATTAGCAAGCGATGGGAGAATAGGCTTATAATTAACTCACATAAATTCACGAAAGAATATTGAACTTATAATTGGCTCTATCATCTCTCGTTCTCCACAGTTTAAAATCTCAAGTAATGAGACTCGTGGATGCTTAGCCTATTAAATTAAAGTTTTGGGTTTTCGAGTCGCCTATAGGATCTTGAAAATTTTTAGACTTTTTCAAGTTTAGAAATCGCATTTTAAAGTTCCCTTGATAAACGACTCTCTAGGATCAATTATAGGAACTTGCGAAAAGTTCTTGTTCTTAACCTTTGAGAGTTAAGACTTTGGCGTTTTATAGCTCCCTATATAAAAGCCTAGCAAAACTTGACTTAAACATGTTAAGGATACTAGCTAGAGTAAACTTAGATAAGTAAACTCGGGTTGAGTCAAAAGATTCACAACGTTTGAAAATTAAGACCACTTTATTTAAACCTTTATTCTAATAAAAGAAAGAAAATAAGTATACAAAAGGAAAAACTAGTAGGCCAAAATAGATAAAAAATTTTGAAAAATGTCGAAAAATTGATTTTCCGGTTAAAATGAGGACAAATACAAGGAAAAGACCACTTAACTTCGATAGAAGTCCCCCCTACACTTAAGATAAACATTGTCCTCAATGTTTAAGCATGTGGGAGTAAACTCCCCTACACTTAGGACATTGTGCATGTTGTTTAAATCTCGCTAAGGAAAGGAAAACTAAAGATATTCCTATTTTAATATTGAGAAAATATAAAATAGTGAATCGAAAAGAGTTTAGGATAGAACCGGGAAGAAGTAGAACACGGAATCACGGGTCGTCAAGAATCATCAAGAGTGGATCGTTGAAGCTCGAATCCCTGATTAAGAAGTGAGGAGAGGAAATAGCAAACCAAAGGGTCTCCCCTACACTTATGATAAAGAAAGCGAAAAGATAGATGCATGGGTTGCCTCCCAAGAAGCGCTTGGTTTTTGTTTACCTAGTCGTGAGCCTGACTCGACCTTGATCATCAACGGAAGAAGCGTGAAACATATCCACCAGGATCAAAGACATAGTTTTCGTCCATCAATAAGCACAAGCTTAAGGCTAACAAGGCAAGCCAAAGAAGAAGTGGCAAGGTTCCCTTAAGCAAAGATGGAGCACGGTGGAAGCAAGGGTGGAGTGGTGCAAGCATGTCTTCAAAATTTCCAAAGATTTTTCCTTTTATTTCATCAGGTGGATATTGAGATGGATTAAAGACTTCAATACCTGGGTCGAACACCTTTTCCTTTAAGGGAAAATAGCACTCAGGCTCAGCCGAGTGTGAAGAAGATCCGCAAAGAAGCACAACCTCGTCCTCAGAAGGGGGACAAAGAGGTGTGAAATCATATGTGCAACGGATATTGGTGTCAACCGGTTTCTTCTCCTTTGACAAAATGTTCTTCAAATCCAAAGTAGGATCAAGACGATAATCTTCAAAGTCATAAGGAGGAGCATCATTCTCATGAGGGAAGTAAGTGTTGAGAAATTCAGAGAAGTCTTCCTCAAATGAGTAATCGTCCAAAGTAGGATCGAGTGATGGCGGAGGATTTTCATCATGTGAAGAATCGCTTGAGAGAGTATCAGCCTCATCAAAATCATCGAAAGTGGGCAGCTCGGGATACTCAGAAGTACAATCAAAATTGTAGATTTGTAAATCTATGCTTATGTTTTTAGAGAGAGAAAGAGATAGAGAGATGGTGGATTTCACACTTTAGAGAAAGAAAGTTAAAAGTGAACTATGTGAAAAATAATGAAAACCACACCCCTCTCCATCAAAGGAGAGGGTTTATATACCCAAGCCTTGTAATGGGCTTGGGTTTACATGTTTGGGCCGGCCTACACAAGTTGTAGGCTAGGCTTGAACTTGTTTGTTAAATAACGAAAGTTAACTAAACTACGAGCTATTACATGGACTATCGTTGGAGTGACCGATCCTTCTTAATACGTAAAACGTATTTCCAACAATCTCCCCCTAAGGGAGGTCACTCCAAACAAGGGCGTTACCCGAGTTACAATAATGAAATAAACCTAGCATACTATGCTTGTCTTGAGCTCGTAGTCTTCGTCTTTCTTTTTCTTTTTCTTTTCTGGTGAACATGCTGATGTGATCTTTGATATCAATCTTTAGCATTAATCTCTTGCCTTGATCTTGTGCATCCATCGCTTGTGATCTTCGCCTCTTCGTGACCTCACGTCCCACATACTTATACCTTAGTAATTCTTAAAAGCTTCAGAGTTCGATACAGCGGAAGACTTAACTTTTCGGCTTTCTTGAATTAGATGAGATATTAAGTGCATAAAGTATAAGCATGCGGGGACGACTTCTTCTTGGATCCCGCAACGCCACCGTCTTCAAAAGCCGCAACATAAGTAGACACGAACGAAATAGCTTTGAACATTTCATTCTAAATCGGTAGCATTTTACCTCCGGTCGGTGAAGACCGTTGGACGATATTAGATATCGTACCCGTGACGGATAGTTTCAATTAAGTAACTTCCTGACAGGATTTCGCGGGTAAACCCGTTCTCTTTATTCGACCGTCCAAAGCTGACTGCGAACATAAAGAGTGAATCATTTGGATTATAATATCCGCATGATTTGAAGCCGTCAATTCATGTTCCTGGAACAAGTGAAATTCAATTAAGAACCGCACCATCGTTGCTTTCCAGTTGTCACGAGCTTGATTCGTATAGAATCTTGCAAGTTACCTACCAAGTGCTGTTTGAGGTTAACACTAGAAGGATTTCCACTCATCACTGTGAACACTAAGGTATCACTCTAAGTGTTCTGGCAAGATCACTAAGATATTGCGTAGAGGCCTGGAACGTGTTTAAATTCAGTTAAGAATTAAACAGCTGTTGCTCTCCAGTTATCACAAGTTTGATTCATAAAGAATCGCACAAGTCACCTACCATGAGCTTTTTGATATTCGCTCAAGAAGGATTTCCATCTTCATTGTAAATACTTTCGTATTACTCGGATGTTCAGGCAAGATCATGAAGATTTTGCGTAGGACTCTTAAGATCTTACTTTTCACAGTGTGTGAAGAAGCAAGGAATTATGAAAGTGTGTCCTAATGAGATATTTGATGATATCAAATGGCTCTAGACTCGATCGTGCACTTTGGATTTTAGTGATCGGAGGCTGGAGAGGAGTGCCACCTATTCAATACCAATTTATTCGGAGTGAATAAATCAATAGATAATGCGTTGTCTCCGTGTGATTAAAACAAATATCTTTTGAGAGATATCTGAGTTAGCTGGGATGGGTTGTGCCTTGCATCATTGGGTCCATGATGTCTATCTTCAATATCAAGAATCATTAAAAATGATCTCAATAGCATATGAATTGACCCGATTTCTGCCTAAAGTTGTAAGGAGGGCTTCTTTCTTTACACCCTTTATCTTTACAATTCTTTTTCATTCTTCAACCCCTTCAATGCTTACCAATACGTCATAACTAGCACCTTGTTGTGATTGTTCCAGTGCTAACTTAAGTACTTGGTCGGCATTCAGCTACGTTCACATTCTTTCTCCACCTTTCCTAAGGACTACTATTTCTAGCTATGGAATGTCCTTGGGAAGATTCCTCCGGTTCTGGAAGAATCATAGGACTTAACCTATCCTACCATCCTTATGTCACCACAATCTTCATTGTCGTGAAATAAATGGGTTTTGGGTAAGTATATGTCACCATGAAAATCCATTTTGATATAGAAAATCCATTTTGCTCCCCCTTAACATATGCCACGATATTCGAAAACATTTCGCATATGTAGAGATGAGCCAGCACATTAAGTCAAACCATTTGTGATAATATCCCATATTAAATCACATTTTCTCCCCCATATTAAAAATATTAACCCAATCGATGTTTTTAATATCAATTATTTTAATGAAGTTTTAACAAAGGTTTTGGGAAGAAAAATGCAAGTCCATTTTGTCTTCATGATATCAAACGTATGAGATATGATATCGATTTGTACCCTGATCACATATTCACCATATTAAAAAAGAATTGACAAGGTTGGACCTGATAGATGAGAACATCATATGATAAGATCAAATGGTTCTTGTCAGCATATGTTGGTCGCCTCGTCACGTCTGAAGTCATCTCTTGACACCACATGTACGATTGGTATTGTTGTCTTGACACCAGTTAGTGAGCTTGGCACGTTCGACATCGAAGATTCTGAATGCTTGACAATTGCTCCCCCTCAATTGTTGACCCGTGTTCTATTAAAAGAGCTGTAGTCGTCGGTTGAGTAGTCGCATCGTCGAGTATGTAGATACCAATTGTAGATAGCATGGTTGTAGAGATGATAGCTTCATAAAAACAAGACTTCTCTTGTTTTAACAAATAAATGCACTGAAACGTACATAAATTTGTGTTAGACCAAGTTATAAAGTAAACTTGATCCCTTACAAGGTTTTAAAGTAAACCTTGCCCGAGAAAATTAATTCCCGTTGTGAGCCAAAGCTTTCATGAGAAATACTTGACTTTAATATGAAAACCGGGTTGCAGTCAGAAATAACTACAAGCCATATATGCATGTTTTATGAAATATTTACAACTTTTGTACGAACTCTATTTATGGCGTCGTGTCGATATTAATCAACATTTCTAAGGCCGTAAATATTATCGTACCAAAAGACATGCCTTTGAAAAATAAAGTAAAAATATTTTTGGATTTTTCTAGATTTTTTAATTTTTATGGTTTTTATATGGTTTTATATTTTTGTATTTTGCTTTTGAGGATAAAAATATAAACAATATATACAAATGATCACCAAGGATACGGAGAATAGTTTTACCATCACTATTCTTTCGCTTCATCTGCTAGCTCCTTAAGAGTCTCAGGCGAGAAGGATCTCATTCCTAGCTTGTCGGCCAAAAATTCAATTCGAGCGCGATCTAAAGCCTTCGTGAAAATATCCGCCAATTGATACTCAGATCGGACAAAGTAAAGCTCGATTACTCCATTTTCCACTTGCTCCTTGATGAAGTGGTAGCGAATGTCAATATGCTTTGACCGGGAGAATTGAACATTGTTGCAGCATAAGGCAATTGCACTTTTGTTGTCGCAGTACATCGAAATCTTGTTGAAACCTAGACCATAGTCGGTTAATTGCGATCTCATCCAAAGAATTTGAGCACAGCAACCGGACATAGCTATGTATTCTGCTTCCGTACTTGAAATTGCAGCGCTTTTCTGCCTTTTCGATGCCCAACTGATTAGTCGATCTCCTAATAGTTGCAAAGTTCCACTCGTGCTACGCCTTGTATCTTGACAACCCGCATGATCCGCATCTGCATATGCCATTAGTGCAATAGAAGAGTCCTTCGAATACCAAAGTCCCCGATTAATGGTTCCTTTAAGATATCGAAAGATCCTTTTAACAGTAGCTAAGTGTAACTCAGTAGGCCTAGTTTGATACCTGGCACACATACATATTGCAAACTGAAGATCAGGTCGACTGGCTGTGATATACAGAAGAGTACCGATCATTCCACGATAAAGTGTCGGATCAACGGCAACTCCATGTGGATCTGCATCAAGCTTAGATTTCTCCACCATTGGAGTGTCCACGGGGTCGCAAGATTCCATCTTATATTTCTTAAGCGATTCAAGGGCATATTTGGATTGATTAATAAAGATGCCTCTGGGACTCTGAGATATCTGAAGACCTAAGAAGAATGATACCTTGCCCATCATTGACATCTTAAACTTGGAAGACATGAGTGTCCCAAACTCATCCGATAAGGTTTGGGTCGAGGCTGCAAATATAATATCATCAACATATATTTGTACCATAATCATATCTTTACCTCGTTTCTGAACGAACAACGTGGGATCCACCTTGCCTTTTGCGAAGCCTTGAGTAATGAGGAATTGTGACAAGAGATCATACCATGCGCGTGGAGCTTGCTTCAACCCATAGAGAGCCTTCTTAAGCTTGTACACATGATTAGGATAATTAGGATTCACAAAACCATCCGGCTGTTGAACATAGACTTCTTCCTTGATTTCACCATTAAGAAATGCCGTCTTCACATCCTTCTGATAGACGATCATATTCATATGGGCTGCATAAGCGAGGAATAGTCTAATAGCTTCCAAACGGGCAACAGGTGCAAAGGATTCCATAAAGTCGACGCCTAATAATTTCTTGTATCCACGAGCTACTAGTCGAGCTTTGTTTTCAATATTCCGCCTAACTCATCGAGTTTCACCTTGTAAACCCATTTCAAAGTGAGTAACTGCACTTGATCCGGGCATGGGACAAGTTCCCATACTTCAAGACGTATAAACTCATTAAGTTCTTCTTGCATAGCTTCTATCTAACAGGATTGAGTAAAAGCTTCTTTCCATGTCTTAGGTTCAACTTCAGTGAAAAAAGCATCAAAGTGACAAAACATTGCACTTTCTTGTAACTGACTTCGTGTGGATACCGGACGATTAGGGTCACCAATAATAGAATCTATAGGATGATCCTTTGTCCACTTGCTGTCATGTTCACGAATCCGTGGATTGGAGTAAACTATAGAAGGAGCTTCCTCTGAGGTGGACGACCCGGCTTGATTAGGGTCGGGAATAGATACACCAAAGAATGGAAGTTCACGCATTTGAGCGAATTCCAAATCGTGATCATCATCATCCTCTTCATCATCAATAGGCATGACATGGATAGTTGAAACATGTGTTGGTTGAGAATTACTTGTTGAAGGTATATCTTGACCAATTGTTGGTGCAGATGTATCTGATTGTGCAACGGTTGCTGGAGCGACAACTTCGGTTACCGGAGCAATTACTTCAGGTTCTGGAGCAACAATACTTGGAGGAGTAAAGAATTCATCAAAGAACGGTTGAAACAACGTATCCCATTCATTCCTAGTAGGTGGTATAAATGATGATGAAGTAGGGTTGTTTAGGACAAGACCAGAACTAATATTACTGGGTCCCATTTCATGAAGTGCGGGTTCAGAGCTGCTTTGCTCAGAAGCCATTGCTGTCAGCTCATCAAAATCAACATTCATAGTTTCGAGGATCTTGCTAGAGTTACGGTTGTAGATTCTGTATGCCTTCTTTGCGGGGGCGTAACCAATGAAAATACCAATATCAGCCTTTGGTTGAAGTTTTCCCAAATTGTCACCATCATTGTTTGGATAGCAAAGAGAACCAAATACATGAAGATATGATAAATCTGGTACTTTTCCATGGAGAAGCTCATAAGGTGTTTTACCATGGCGTTTACGAATTAGTGACCGGTTTTGGGTGTACACTGCTGTAGATACTGCTTCTGCCCATAAAAACAATGGAGCCTTTGCGTAAATTAACATTGTTCGAGCAGCTTCCATAAGTGTGCGATTTCGCCTTTCAACGACACCGTTTTGTTGTGGAGTGCGAGCAACGGATGTTTCATGAGAAATGCCAACTTCTTCATAATAATCACGCAAAATTTGATTCACAAATTCGGTTCCATTATCTGTACGAATGTGTTGGACAGTAGTGTTGAGACGCACTTGAATCATCTTGAGAAATCTGATGATGAATTTAGGTGCCTCATTTTTTGCTTTAAGAAATTTCACCCATGTAAACCGAGAGTAATCATCGACGATGACGAGGATGTACTTTTTGCCACTAAGACTTTCAACACGCATTGGCCCACAAAGATCCATATGCAACAGATAAAGTTTCTCTTGGTTTGTGTCTTCAGTCTTGGGTTTGTAAGATTTCTTAGTGCTTTTCCCCATTGTACACGCGGAACACAAATGATCCTTGTGAAATGATAATTTAGGAAGACCACGAACAAGTTCGTTTTTCGCCAAGTGGTTAATAGCGTCAAAGTTAAGATGAGATAACCGTCGATGCCATAACCATGACTTAGTCTTTGATGCTTTGGAGAGAAGACATACGGGAGAAGCGGCCATCATGTCTTGTAGAGACAAAGTATACAGATTATTCCCTCGAGTACCTTTCAATAAATCAACCCCTTCCAAATTACGAATGAAGCAGGTATGCTCTCGAAAAGCAACTTCTAGGTTTGCATCACAAAATTGTCCCACAGAAAATAAGTTGTGACCGAGACCTTCCACGTAATACACTCTTGAAATTATAACATTCCCAATATGATAATCACCATAACCCATTATCTTTGCAATATGATCATTTCCAAATCTAACCGTACCAAGAAACTTGCTGACGAAATTTCTGAGCTGAGAGCGATCTCCGGTCATATGCTTGGAACAACCAGAGTCCAAATACCAGAGAACAATTTGGACCACCTGTTTTCAATAACAACAGTAGACAATGCATTGGAAACTATTGGTTCCGGAGTGTTAGCAGATACAGATATAGAGTTATCAGAATTGCTAACATTTTTGAGACCCTTAGATTTCCTACGTTTTCTAATGTGAGTTTTAGCACTAACAGGTTTTACTGTTCCAACTTTCTTAGGTTTTGGATTATTCGCGGGTACTACAGTGGGAGTAGACCTATTTAAAGGGCACTTGGTTCCTACGGTAGTGTCGGTGTTCCTAGTTAAAGGACATGCTTGTGTTTTGGTAGCCTTGGTACTCCTAGTTAAAGGGCACGCTTTCTTCGCTGTAGTGGGAGTGATCCTAGTCAAAGGGCACATATTTCCTACTATAGTGAAAGTTCTACCAATGGGGCGCCACATCCAACCAACTTGGGTTAACACTTTCCCAGTCGGTTTCCATTCTAATCCATTTTTCCGGGCATCCATCTCATTCACATGGTCAATAAGGCAAGAATCATGACGACTAGAAAACATACATTCATTGCAATTCCAACATTTCAAATTAGAATTCACAGTAGGCTTAGAACACTGCACAACCGCAGAGCCTTTAGATTTAGCTACATGATTCTTTTTATTCAAAACAGAAATAACATTCCTAGGATGGGCTTCTACTTTCTTCTTCACTTGACTACTAGATGGGGGAAAGATCCTATCATTCTTCTTGTTTCTTTTAAGCTTAGATCTTTGAGCCTTAGTAGTGGTGCTTACTCCTGTAGAAGGCAACACGGGAATATTAGAAGCTGGTTTTGATTCCGCCTTATCTTTAGTGACCAAAGTTTGAGATGGTTTAGTCCTAGGGCCCTTGTTAACTGGTGTGACGGCTATAAGGGTTCTTTTGATTGCACTAGAGGACGATGCTGAGATAGTGGCTGCGTTATCCACAACATTCTTACCTTTTAGAGTACGAAGTGTTTCCTTTAACTCAGCCATGACCAGATTTTTATCACAAATTTGTTCCCTCAAATCAGATATTTCCACCGACTTTCGATTCAATTGTTCAATCAACGATTGATTCTGTGCAGTGGTATCAACGCATGCGGGCTGTACTGAATCGAAGAGTCGTGTATTTTTCTGTTTTAAGTTATCAACTTTGGACAAAATCTTGGAAACTTGATTGTCTAGATCAAGTCTAAAACTCTCAGCGGCCTCAAGTACGTTCACACAGTTAAGCTCCTTAGATTTCTCTATTTCTATCGGCAAAGAGTTAGCAACTTTGTCACTTGGCTGACGCTGTTTTGATTGTAAATTTAATCGAAAATTCTTTTCAAAATTTGCATCATCGATATTAACACCTTCGAATGACGTTTCAAAGATTTCTTGAATAAATTGTTGCTTGCATTCAAGCGAAATACAATGTGTTTGAATCTCATCAAAACGTTTTGAAAGCGAAGAATAGGAATCTTGAAGCTTTAAAAATTCAGCGTTAGATTCGTGACAAGTACTATCTACCAAATTATCCACAGATTCAACATTATGCACAATAGAATCATTATCAACACTTGTATTCACACAGACAGAAACTATATCATGAGACATCACTTGATTCAGAAGCAGATCATTATGGCGTGAAACCCGTTCTATTTCAAGTAAACTGTTTTCATAAGCATCTTCCATTTCATTGAAAACACGTCTAACTTCTTCTATTTCCAAAAACAAATCTTGGTCAATATTACGAAGACAAGCTTTAACATTCTTTACAAACGGAACAATTTCATCTCGAAACGCAGCTCTAGTATGCTCAAAGTTCCATTCACCTTCCGTTATGGCCGTGGCCGTCGTACGTTCCAAAATGACCTTGTCAAAATCGGCCAAGTGTTGGTGAACCGTATTTAAGTTAACGGACGCCTTACTTACCGGTGGAATTAACTTCGTTAAATCCTTTTTGACAAGTGTAGGAGACGTACTGGGAAGATTTTCATTTGACAAACTTTGGGGCACTAGAACTGTTAATTTTGCTAATTCCTTTTGTAAGCGAATGCGTGTCTTTTTCGAAAATTGATCTTTGTTATGTTGATCATAGTCAATTGTATGGAATTTTGAAAGCATTTTAGAATGAGTTTCATCCCCAAGTGATTGTGTCTCCTCAGTACTACGAACAAAAGGTGCTTCTTTCGATTTTCCAATTATGGTCATATCATAAAGGCCGGGAATATATTCCTGAGCTTGTTTTGCATAACCGGGATTAGGTGGTAAATCATGAAGACGCTTAAGTTCGAATTCTTTAAATGATTTAGTTAAAAGATGAACCTTTTCTGTGGAAGCGTATTGTTTTAAAAGCTGTTGTTCTTTGAATTTAAGAAGTTTGGTAGCATTAATTTCTGATTCAACCTTTTTAGACTCGAGAGTTTCGAAATCCATTTTAAGTTTCTGAAAATCATTGACAACCGACTCCTTTTCTTTTAATTCATTGGAAAGATTAGCTTTTAATGATTCTATTTCTTTCAAGTGTTCAATCTTTTCAAAACGAAATTGGTCAAATTCAGAACATGTTATTTTCTCTTCTTGAGGGACCATTTCAAAAGTTTTGATCTTTTCTTTATGCAACGCAAGCTCAGTAGTTAGGGTGGAATTCTTATCTACAAATTGTCTAAGGGCCATATGCATTTGATCAATAATATGTTTAGGCACCATGACCAAATCATGTTGAGCATAAGATTCCATACCCGTCGTAGCATTCGGTTGAGGTTCACTCAAATGTGTTGGATTGGGTACCACTTTATTTGAGTTACTAGTTCCCGAATGCTGTTCGAGGTTGTCATTTTCATGCCCAACTTGATGTTGGTTTTCATCAATATTATTAGATGTGGTTGGTACCTCACTGATGACATCAGAACCGTAGTAAGAGAGATTAGCAACGAGAGCAGCTTGGGCAGAGTGAATCTCATCACAATCCGAATCGTATGCATCAAGATCATCCGCTTGATAAGCTGCATTAGAAGTGGAAACAACTGCAATGCCTTCAGTATCTGCTGCCCCTGGGTCTGCAAGGAATGCTAACTCCTCTGAATCCAAAATCTTCCCCTTAGACTGAGCATCAACCAAATACATCTTCTCACGAAACCATGCATCATCCCTTCTCCTTTTCGGCTGAGTGCATTCCCTAGCCATATGACCTTGTCCTCGGCAATTGTAGCAAGTCACAACCTTTTTAGGACCAATAGGACTCCCATTTCCACTAGCTTGAGAATTCACAGCTTGATTGTTCCCAGTCCTTGTCGGAGGTCCATATGAATTTTGCCTTCCCTGAATAGGTTTCACCGTCACTTGACCATCTTGAACAGTGGCTTGTTGTCGAGGATTTGAAGAGGTGCGGAGCTGATTGTTTGTTGGTGGAAATCCTCTAGTTGCAACAAGTTTTGACAAGTAAGCAGTGAGATGGTTTAGTACATCAGCTGGCGTATCATTTGGAGTAAAGACCGGTGCTTGGATTGGTGGAAATTCATTAGAGTAGAAAGCTTGTGCTGGTTGTGCTTCTATTGGAAAATATCCTTGCTGAGGAGTATAGCCCAATGGAGAAGTGTTGGCTTGTGATAGTGATGTCTGATATGGTGGTTGCTGTTGAAAAGATTGTTGATGAACACTTTGTTGATATTCTTGTTGTGGCATCATTGGTGGTTGATAAGATGGTTGTTGTGGTTGCTGATAGATGTGTGGTGGTGGCTGCTGCAAGTATGATGGTTGTTGATAAGTATAAGCCATGTTTTGTTGAGAAGCATACATTGCAAGTGGATCATGAACATGAGGTGTAGTCAACCGAGCCTCGATCACATGGCACTCGTGTTGTTGAAGAAAAGCTTGAAGTTGATCCACATTGGTGTTATGCAAGTCCTTAGCCAATTTAACATCCGTCACGTAGTTTTTCCATTCTGGAGGAAGAGTGTTCAAATACTTGGTGTTCAATTGAAAGGTAGGGATTGCCATGCCATAGATATTAAGCTCATTCAACAATAGGGTAAATCTCAGATAGTAATCATTGAGAGTCTCCCCTGGCACATAGGCAAACTTATCAAAAGTATCATAAAGCTTACACTCTCGTTCTTGTTTAGTTAACGAGGTGCCTTGCATTAGAACACGAATTCTATCCCATAACTCTTTGGCAACTTTATGTTTGCTGACGAGTTTGTAGACATCTGGAGGAAGGGCTTGGAGAATGATGTTTGTAGCATACTTATCACATTTATCTTGAATCTTCATATCTCCAGTCAACTCAGCCGTTGTGCGAGGACGAGTAGTCGTACCTTCCGTCACTGTACCATAATCTAATGGTCCATTGAGCACCGATGCCCAAATTAGATGTCCATTCTCCTTGTTCAACATATAAAGTTCCATTCGGGAAGCCCATTCCTCATACATAGTCTTCACCAACATTGGTGGACGATTATCCGTACCCGAGAGGATGGACTTATCTGTAAGAGATGTATACTCCATTACAATAAGTTAAGATTTACAAAGTTGATCGAACAATGAAATAAGGTTAAGTGTTTTTGTGTTGAAGTCGAGAAACAATGTTAAAATCCCTTAAAATATGTTCTCGATAAACCAAAAATTCCAAGTCAAAATGTCAGATCGGAATGTCTAGATCGGAATACCAGATCGAAATGTCAGATCGCAAAGTCCAGATCGCAAAGCAAGGCTGTCGAAATGTTTAGATCGCAAAGTCTAGATCGTAATGTAACTTGGTCAGAATGATGGAGGTATCGGAATGCCTAGATCGAAATGCAATGCTGTCGAAATGTTCAGATCGCAAAGCCCTATCGTAAAGATTCAGATCGCAATGAACTATCAGAATACTCAGATCCCAATACCCAGATCGCAAAGTAGCTGACAAAATTCGAGCAGAGTAACGACTTAAAATACTTCCTTATACCCGTCAGAATCTCAGATCGCAATAGCTATCGGAATTATTCAGATCGGAATAAGTGATAAAAATCCAACGATCGCAATGTAGAAACCTAACCCTTTCCGATGGTTAAGTTATTGTGATGGAGGCCCAAGTACAGTTTGTACTTTCCGATGGATCTTTCTGCTAGAATTTCGGAATGAAGAACAAAGCCTTTCTTTCGCACTTTTGATCCAAGAAAACTGATGTTTTAATGAAAACCAAGATACCAAGAACACTCTTAAGCACGAATCCCTATGTTACACTACTTTAAACTTCAATAATTTTTGGTTTGTCGGAATTTCTAGATCGGAATACCAGATCGAAATGTCAGATCGCAAAGTCCAGATCGCAAAGCAAGGCTGTCGAAATGTTTAGATCGCAAAGTCCAGATCGTAATGTAACTTGGTCGGAATGATGGAGGTATCGGAATGCCTAGATCGAAATGCAATGAGTCGAAATGTTCAGATCGCAAAGCCCTATCGTAAAGATTCAGGTCGCAATGGACTATCGGAATACTCAGATCGCAATACCCAGATCGCAAAGTAGCTGACAAAATTCGAGCAGAGTAACGACTTAAAATACTTCCTTATACCCGTCGGAATCTCAGATCGCAATAGCTATCGGAATGATTCAGATCGGAATAAGTGATAAAAATCCAACGATCGCATTGTAGAAACCTAACCCTTTCCGATGGTTAAGTTATTGCGATGGAGGCCCAAGTACAGTTTGTACTTTCCGATGGATCTTTCTGCTAGAATTTCGGAATGAAGAACAAAGCCTTTTTTTCGCACTTTTGATCCAAGAAAACTGATGTTTTAATGAAAACCAAGATACCAAGAACACTCTTAAGCACGAATCCCTATGTTACACTACTTTAAACTTCGATCCAACACAAAAAATTTTGAAGATTTCGGCAAAAACAAACCTATACTCCACGAATTGTTTTGAAAACAAAACGCAACACAAAAACAAACCTATATTTCATCCCAAGCTCTTGATACCATTTGTAGATTTGTAAATCTATGCTTATGTTTTTAGAGAGAGAAAGAGATAGAGAGATGGTAGATTTCACACTTTAGAGAAAGAAAGTTAAAAGTGAACTATGTGAAAAATAATGAAAACCACACCCCTCTCCATCAAAGGAGAGTGTTTATATACCCAAGCCTTGTAATGGGCTTGGGTTTACACATTTGGGCCGGCCTACACAAGTTGTAGTCTAGGCTTGAACTTGTTTGTTAAATAACGAAAGTTAACTAAACTACGAGCTATTACATGGACTATCGTTGGAGTGACCGATCCTTCTTAATACGTAAAACGTATTTCCAACAAAAATCATCCGAATCTGAGCTAGAATCATCATCATAAGCATCAAAGACCGGTGGAGAATCATAAATGGGAGAAGCGTCCAAAGTAGGGAGAGAATCATCCACATCATCATTAATAAGTGGATTATCAATGCAAGAGTCGAATAGAGGATTGTCGTAGACGACAAAGTCATCGAGCACATTTATCATATTCACTGATTCTCGTCCAAAAGATTTGCCTGTAAGCTTCCCCATTTTAAAAACTTTTGAGTCATCCCCGACTCGTAAGATTAACTCACCTTCGGCCACATCAACTAAAGCTCGTCCGGTTCTCAAAAATGGCCGACCAAGTATTAAAGGAATACGAGGGTCTATTTCATAATCAACTACGACAAAATCGACCGGGAAAGTAAATGTGCCAACTTTGATGAACACATCCTCGGCTATACCAACGGGGTAAGCGAGAGTGCGGTTTGCAAGTTCAAGAGTCATCTTTGTTGGTGTGAGGTCGGGCAATGATAGTGTTTTCCAAACACTCAAAGGCATCAAATTAATACTAGCCCCGAGATCAGCAAGGGCAGTAAATTCTTCAGTTTTGTTGAACACGTAAGGCAACACAAAACGACCGGGATCTCCAAGATTTTCCGGTAATTCTTTAAGAATAACTGCTGAGCAGTTTTCATTTAAGCGTGTGTTGGCGAGTTCAATCAGCTTCTCCTTCTTGCTAAGCAATTCCTTGAATGCTTTGACAAATTTCGGCATGTGGCAAAGTGCTTCAACAAGGCTAATGTTGATGGTCATTTGAGATAGCATATTCATATATTTCGATACTTGACAGTCATTCTTGGTTAGCTCGTTGGTATTGCCTATGCGAGAAGGGTATGGGATTCTAGGTTTATAGGTGGAAGGTGAAGGTGTAGTCGGTAAAGGTTGGGATGTTGAAGTGTCCTTCCTAGAGACATCGTCATTACGAGGCGGAGACGGTAATGGTGCACTAATACTAGGTGTAGGAGGAGTAGGGATACATGGTGGTGGAGGAGGTGTAGATGATGGGGGTGGGATTGGTGGTACTACGATGGTGACTCCACTACGAGTAGTAATAGCACTCACATTGGCTCGCGGATTAGTGACGGTGTTTGAAGGTAGAGACCTCGAAGAAGAAGGTTGAGCTTCGGGCAAGAAACTAGCCAACAGATTCATTAATTCAGTCGTTTGAGTGCTGAAGGAGGATTGAATATTATCGCGAACCTCGGTTCTAATGTCATTACCTTGCTTCATGATATCTCCTTTCAAATTGATTATTTGGCTCTGTAGATTCTTGATTTGCTCACCTTGAGTTCTCATGATGGCTTCCACATCGGGATTAATGGGTGGGGTTTGTTGGGTGGGTGGTTGATAAGGGTTAGAAGCTCTTGGTGGGATTTGGTTGCTTCTATTATAGTTGTTAGCGGGGTTTTGGTTTTGAGGAGAAAAACCGGGTGAAAGGTAATTGTTGGATCGGTAACTCAGCAGATTTCTATCCCCTTGTTGTCGAGCTTGGTAATTTTCCGGTGAATAATTACCGTAAGCAGCATACACATTTTCCGGATTTCCTTGTGTAGAAGGACAATCGGTGTATGAGTGAGGACCGCCGCATGTTTCACAAGGATTAGCAACTGATTTAACTTGTTGTTGTTGGTTTGAAGCGAGAAGCGTAATACTTTTGCTCATTTCGGTCATCATGCGGGTGAGTTCCGAATGAAGTGCTTGATTCGGAACTTCGTTCGGAAGTACGTCCGGAACCTTCGTTCGGAACTTTTGAGTTCCGAATGAACACTCTTGATCCGGAACTTTGAATGTTCCGGATGAATAATGCTTGAGTCGGAACTTTTGAGTTCCGAATGAAAGAACTTCTTCCCTTGATCCGGAAGTTTGAGACTTCCGAATGAAGCCACTGGTTCGGAACTTTGAAAGTTCCGAATGAACACTCCTCTTCTTGTCTTGGCTCGGAAGTTTTCCTGGGAATACATAAACACAAACAAACACCCCGAAGAACAAGGGAATCACAGAAACAAGAGATCTAAAGCAGATTAATGAAAATCAACACAACGATTAAGCTAAACAAATAACGAATCAACAATTAAACATAAACAAACAATTTAAATCAACAAAATAAACAAATTTAACCACAATAATTAAAAACCCACTTGATCAAAATAAAAGCATGAACATGAACACAAACATAAACATAAAAATCAAAGATTTAGAAAGGTAGATGAGAGATTAACAAGATAAAGTAAAGATTGACAAAGATTAAATGGAAACTTACTTGAAATTAAAGGAATTTAAGGTGCAAGACAAGGTATTTAAATTGGACAAGTATTTAAATGTGCATAAAATTAAATGACAAGGTAATTAAAAGTGGAAGACTAATTGTCACACTTAGCCAACAAGAGAAAATGATTACAACTAATGACTATTTATAGGGG
This sequence comes from Glebionis coronaria, assembly GCA_025667525.1. NCBI lineage: Eukaryota > Viridiplantae > Streptophyta > Magnoliopsida > Asterales > Asteraceae > Glebionis > Glebionis coronaria. The sequence continues at coordinate 264,281,107 of CM046876.1, forward strand.
AGGATTAAGGAAGCTTTCTCCCCTCTTTCATTTCCTCTTAATTGCGTCATTAGGTCCCTCCTTCTTTTAATCTTCATTAATTGCTTCATTAGTCCTTCCTTCTTTTAATCTTCATTAAACTTGGACTTTAAGGACTTTTTGGCTTGGGATTTCTTTGAACTCGTCTTTAAATTCTTCAATGAAATAGACTTGAGTTCTTCGGCTTTTGATAAACTTCCGTCTTTTGACTTTTTCTTCGATAAATCTTCAGAATTGGTCTTGGACTTCCGTTATTTTTGCACTCTTGACTTCTCGACTTCGTCTTTCATCTTTTTCTTCAATAAAAGTCCATAAATGCCCGTGAATGTCCGTGTTCTCTCCACTTTTCACCTTTTCATCCTAAATCACAACAAAAACACAAACCACGCATAATTCCGACATAAAAGACATAAAATACACGTTTTGGTCCGATTATTATTGTAATTAAGTGGTAGAAAAGATGGGTGTTTACACACCTATCAGGGACACCTACATATGTGCCTATAGCAACTATTCTTCTGAGTCGAATTTACTCATCTGTGGAAATTGTCTTATTTGACAACTGACAATTCTTTCTTGTCCGATTTTCCCGTAGTGAGATTCTTAGGAAAAGTATTTGATTACCGAGTGTTGATACCCGACTGGATGTATCAACATTCATATCATTTCATTTGAATGACCTGGGTAACGATCCGAGGAGCTTTCGAATGCGTACTCAAATTATGAAAAAATGGGATATATTCATATTCGTTAAATGTTTTCGTCTGTATCTGATTTGAAATTATCTCGCATAGATTATGCGTTGACCTTACTCTTTAGATGATAGTTGTGTCTCCATATATCCTTGAATTTTGTGAAGGATTGAGAATTATTATTAGTCTTTTGAGAAGTTCACATCTTATCGACGACAATAAACCTTAAAAGTTGGTAATGCCATTAGAATGGATTGATTGATTATGACATGACGACATTGTCTTAATTGATGGGAACTTGAGTAGAAATCCCCTGAATGATAAGATGTTGATTATCAAAAGTGATCTAAATAATTCTTGCTGAATGACCATATCCTGCATTTAGACTTGAAATTATACCATGAATGGTTGTGAACTAGTTATAGATATTATAATCTAGAAGAACCTAATATGAATTTATTAAAAGATGTTCTTGCTATCTGAAACTTTAGGAGGTATTTGCTGGTGAATTACCTAGACTTTCCCCATTAAGGCAAGTAGAAATTGGTATTGATTATATTCCCGGTGCTGCACCTATGGCTTGTGCACTATACGTCAGCACCATCTAAATTAAAGGAATTACCGTACAACTGAGAGAGTTGTCGGAGAAAGATTTTATTCTACCGAGCTCTTCATTATGAAGAGCTATGGTGTTATCATTCCATATATATTTATAGATTACTGCGAACTGAGTAAATTGACAATCGAAAACGAAATCCATAACTCGAAATGGAAGATTTGTTCGATCATTTACAAGGTTCTAGCGTATGTTTTAAAGATTTGATTCACGGCATGGTTATCATCAACTTCGCGTCCGCGAACAAGATTATCTATTCCAATCACTATATCCGGTACTTGTAATAAACGTTATGAGTTTCACGTGATGTCGTTTGGATCGACTAATACACATGTAGCATTCATAAATTTGGTGAATCACGTGCGTAGGCTGTAATTTGATAAATTCATGCTTGTGATCATTAAGGACTATTTTTTTGTTTATAAGAATAAGAATGAGTTAATAATTAATTATAGATTGCCCTAAATTGGCCGAACAATAAAAAATTGTACCTTGAATATTTAACATAAGACTTAACACTTAATACTTTACATGATTTAACCGTGTTATTAATAGATAATGGAATATAAATTGACTCTTCAAAAGTTAGAAGTCATTTAAGACTTTGAGTTATACTAAAAAGAAAGTGCAAATATATTTGGACAAATGTTTTAACAAAGGATTTTAACGGATTATTCCCTTATACACAACCCATTTAACTAACCTTCTGTTTAGGGGTAAATGTTTGTGTATACCTCAAGATAACCTAAGAGGGATTGAGGAAACCATTTAAACCATGACTTGAAATCGGAAACGATAATTTTTACTTTTCGAACTAAGAAAACTTTGACCAAAGTATAAACAAAGGTTTTTCGAACACTTACGAATCTTATTAAATATTTTCGATAAATCAACAAAAATCTTGTTAATTAAATTCAAATTTATTTTGAACATTTTATATAATTGGTCGAACTAAGAAATTTAAAATTTTTACGCTTATGTTTTATAAAAATTAAATAATTATTGTTAATTTACATGTAATAATTAACGACGCTTTAGACGTCGGATTGAGTAAAACAAATAAAGATAATAGTAAAGACGAAACTGAAACTTAGAAAATATGAAGAAAGAAATTTTTGAATAAATATGGACATGATAACTATTCCATCTAGGAAAGTGAACGTAGATACTGACACATAATATAGAAAGTATAAAGAACCAATTAGGATATATTTCTTAATAATGAACGTGCAAAATAAATTGCCAAACAATATAAAAATAAACGATGTTTGTAAAAAGGATAATATAAATAATAAAAAGTGGTTCGCGGCTAATGTGAACCATTAGAATTAAGAAGCCGATGGAGTTAAATGTATAAAAGGCCACTTGTGGTTGCCTAGATATGGAGATTTAGAGATTTACTTATGTTGGATTCTTGTAAGTATAAGTATTCTATTTATGTCATTTATGACTAAAAGTATCTTTGTCTGAAGAAGTTGTACTGATGGCAATTATGAAGGCAGACATCGCCTCATACATTAGTAAACGTCTAGCTATCGCAAAGGTCATCATCTGAATTTGATTCGATTTGGGTCATTGTCGACAGACTGACCAAATTTGCTAATATCATTCTCCTTAATGATAACTTCTTGATGAAGAAATTGACTCTTTTGTATTTAAAGGAGTTATGTAAACATAGTGTGTCGTATCAATCATCTCTATCAAGATCCTCGCTTTGCATCAAATTTCTAGAGATTTGCTCAGAAGTTGTTGAGAACGAATCTTGATGAGAGTACTGTGTAGCACCCCAATCGAAGGGATGAGGTAAAGTAACGATACAAAATACTATAAGTGTTAGGATTGAGATTGAATAATCATCGTATTAGGATTGAGTTGAGATAAAGACAAGAGTTGAGATAAAGACACCCGACATACATCCACTGTGAGTTGGACATGTCTTTTAGGTTTAAGGTTTCCTATGATGGCGAACCTAACCTTACAAAATACCCGACCCGTGAGATCTGAAATGATTGTTGAAATTAGGATTTGATTATTGACTGCCGGTAGTAGGCAGGGGGTTATGTGAATATGAAATGTAGATCTTGAAGTGCCAAATGGGTGGCGAAGTTATGCTAAAATTTTTAACCTTGGAAAAATGAATTAATGATCCGACAAATCATGGGATATAAGTCCCCGTTGTATGGGACCATTGAGATGATGTAAAGGATTGGTTTGAAAGGCATATAAACTGGGTCTACCCTAGGACTTCAAGAGCTGCGTGAATTATGTTTCGTAAATCGAACTTGATAAAATATCTATCAAGTGAAAATCTGAATTCTTCTTAATAAAGCTTAGATCGGCGAAAAGTTGCATTCATCATAAACCCGTCAACATCATGGATAGAGAAAGTAAGTCAACATTTAGCCTGATCTTATTCCCGTAGTTATGTTTGGTGAAACTCACGTATTGTAATGAATTACACTTTTGAGAAAAGACCGAATGTGGAGGAAATACCCACATGGCTTTAACTCTATAAGAAGCGAGTAGTAAGATGATCTTTAAGGACAAAGATCCTGTTTAGGGGTAAATGATGTGACAATCCGTCAATTTATGGTTGATATTTTATTCTCGAATATTGTTTAAAAACATTATTTTAATGTTACAATATGAACCACTACTACACAAAACGCTAAAGAGACCCCCTTAAAAAGACTGGTTATGAAAAAACATGCCTCTATGACCAAAACTAGTGGGAAGGGAATGCATGGAAACTGGTTTTCTTGAAAAAAACCAGTCTTCATAATGTGAATTCTAAAGAAACCGGTTTTTAAGATGCAACCAGTCTTTTTTATAAAAGTAAAGACACTGGTTTTTACGTAACAACATGTCTCTATGTGTTTGTTTTATGGACACCACATATTTCCCATGGACTACCAATATTTTGTGATTTATACATCCGTGAGAAAGTTGATAAAAGTTTATACAATAAAACATACAAACTACATTACAAAGTCGATAAAAAGTTAAACAATAAAACATACGAATTATATTACAAAGTCGAAAAAACATATGAATTACATTAAAAAAAATGATAAAACATATGAATTACATTATATTTATTGATGTTTTTATGTTGGTACGCAAACGTGTATATGCGTGAACGTGCGATAATATCGAAAAAACTAATAAAAACGATAATGTCCGTGAAAAAACTGTGAGTACTTTTCCCACAAATTTCCCACAAATATAATAAATGCCATGGTTAAAAAAAGCACTCTAATAATTTCCCCAAGTCCCCCGCCTAACGATTTTTACCAAAAAATCAAATAACCCCCAATTTTTTTTAGAAAACCCGCCCAAGTCTTTTACCCAAAATCAAATCCCCACCCATTTTTTCGTGACCTTCAGATCTTATCCTCTTAATAACTTTTTCTCCCTTTCTTAATCTCACAAATAATCGGATCTCAACAGGAAGCCATTAGTAATCTCACTACAAAGTTTCATAAATCAGGTACTTTATGCTATTATTTCCTTAATTTGGTTATCAATTGAAGTGTTCATGTGTTAATTTCGCGATTTTATGATTTTTATAAATTAGGGTTTATGTGACCCCAATTTTATATAAAGGGGACATCAGTTTTGTTACTATTAACTAGCTTAACACCCGTGTAATACACGGGCTTTTTCATTTTTATAATTACAATTCTAACTTTAAAGCAATGTTACCTAATAAACAGTGCATCTACACAATAACTACACATGTTTATTCTTTCTTTGTTTCTTCTTGTAAAAGTTACTCCGTAGTTTGCAATACGGAAAAAGCAAAGATGAATCTAGTTTATGGCACAAACTTAAAATGACTGATCTTAACTGAATTGGACACATGTGTTAAAGAAGTAATGTCATTCACCTTGCACCACCAACTGAACAATAAAAGATTATACTGTCTAGCGTAACGCACATAATTGCACCAGTTTCTACTTGAAACTTTACAACAATGCTTATGAAAACATATATAGTTGTAATGAGTAGTGCACTTTATATTGTTAGCAAACTTCTTAACGCACCAAGTTAACACTGGTGATTCACATCCACCACCAACCACGCGCCATCCTCGTTTCTTCAATCTCCAATCACGCATGATCCCCTGTTTTTTCCAACCTTATGCTTCACGCTTCTCCAGCCACATTATGTGCATCTTCTTCCTTATTCCTTCACTTAGTCTTAGGCGACAACTTACATAATTTCTGCACAAAACAAACATATATCATCCAAAAATTTATCAATAGATAACATAGTAACCGCAAAACCAATGAACTTATATATAGGTGAAACTGTAGCAGGTGTAATTCACATGATATCAAATAAGTATGGGCTAGATAAAAGCATTGCAATAACAATCTGCATATGAAACATATATAAGAATATTTGAATATCTGAATATCTGAATATGACATAATCACAAAAGTGGTAGTTTTGTCATCTTAAAGTTATTAGCTCAAATCCCATTTCACAAATTATAGACATATGGTCTCCAAATGACCAAAAGACAATGCCATGAGCATGTTTTTGCAACGTCTATAAGTCAACATTGTTTAGGACTGGTCAATTGCTTTAAAGCTTTGAAACACTAAATAATGCTTACCAAATCAAATAATGAGGCATTTGAGATTGCTTATGTTCACGCTATACACATGAACAACAAAGGTACAAAATATATGAGTCATAGCGACATCATGTACATGACGTGCACTAAGAAAATAAGTTTAAAAAATAAAATTATCATGATGAGCTACAAAAAGGCCCTTAAATAAGGGGATATGTGGTGTTTATTATTTTAAACCTCATGTTGCTTAACCGAAACATCTCTAAGCATCATAGACTATGAAAAATTTGCTTTACCCAAACATATCTCAATCATGCTAAGTTACTGATATGGATTGTCATTGGGAAAAATTTCAAATTACAAAACTTTCTTGTGCCAACCCACCATATCTAAAGCATGTCAGGTTACTGAAATGAGTGACATTATTTTGTATATGTGACACCACAATGAGATACACCAAATCATAAAGTTATCATATAGCAACTAAGAACAAAAATGTCACTATATCAAGCTTATAAAGACATGGACTTCAATAAGCCATTTCCTCAAGATAGCCAAAAGCAACAAATTTTAATCACCTACAAATTAGAAAAGCAAAAAAAAAAAATAAAAAAAATCATGCACATGATTTCTCAAATTATAACTACCAGTGTATAATCCTAAGAAGCAATTCAAGTTTGAGCACCTAAGTATATACAGTAGTTCTTAATCTTGGTTCCTTTGGTACAACTAAATCTAGCATGTGGTATATTTAAAACATTAGTGAGGAGCACAACTTTGAAATATACCAACAATCAACCAATACGTGGACTTAAAAGTACGCTATATGATATTTTGTTGAAATAAAAGTATGACAGTTGTAATGCAATGTGTTCAGTCTAAACACTTTTGACCCTTCACCGACCAATTCCTCTTTCATTCTTTTCAATGAACTCTCCTTGTTCATATGATCTCACAGTGGTGATGTTTTTTTCAATTGTTTTGCTTTCATTCAATTTTGCATTTTCTTTTAAGATTAGCTTTATTAGTTGTATGTAATTAAAGTTTATTTGTAATTTATGTGATTAAATTTGTATGTCTGTTACGGTCTAACTTAAAGTTAGGATTCTTATGCTAGTACTTTTAGTACAAGAATACAAGTTATGGTTTATGTGTAGTGAATCCATTCTTTCAAGTTCAGATCTCTTAGTCATGTAATGTTCAATTCGATCTCTACCAGACTTGCTATACCACAACAATCAACAAAAATACATTGCGTCTTAGTGTCGTTTTTGTATCATTGTTGGAAATCTAAACCTCGTCTTAAAGATCATAAAGAAATACACATTTTTAAGGAGTCAAATTTTTTCGTCATCATCTTAGGTAAGTACCGTTAGTAGAGTGTAGATATTTAATCAGCTAATTATGACCAATATTGAAAACAGTTCATACCAAAGCGCAAATTTTGGCCTTCTGCAGGGACTTCTAGTACTCTTTCTGTGTCCGTCACAGCAAGTGTCCTTCAGGTTTAGGCTTATCAGTTAAAGTCATGTAATTAACCTCCTCAGTTCTTTGTTTCTGTCGGAATTATTTGTAGTTGATTAGGTTACAAATTATGCTAAACACCCTACATCTTATTGTGCGAGTATCACATTTTGCATACTACAGAAATATCTAAAGACGACTTCATATCACATGATCATATGAAAATGAAATGCCAAGCACTCCCTAAGATAGTCATATAGACTGAAATGCTGATCTCAGGCGTATGTAAGACCATAGTGTTGCTGAGGTTAATGTGTGTGTGTGTTTAGGACCAAATAGTCGGTGTAGGAGACTGAGTAGCTGCAGCGAAAGTAGTTACTTGTTGGCTTGTTGTAGTGAGATGGTTATGGTCTATATCATTATGATTTAGTGGCTAAGTAATCGATCATTTTTTGAGTCGCCACAACATAACATTTTAGGCGTTTAATATATTTGTACACCTTTAAACACTCGTACAGCTTATAATCTGAGTATCGAATTTCTCATTCAACAGAAACATCTAAAGAAGGAAGCTCGTTGCTTTTTACATAATCCGTGTTTCTGCTTTTTTTTCTTAGTTCGAGTTTGCTTAATGTTTTAGTACCACGTTTGACTGTGGAACTTAGCTTAGTTGCTTATCAGCAAACACTCGAACGACTTGCTATCTGTATATCACATTTTGCATGCAACCGAAACATCATGAAACCATTTGACATTGGCATGATCATATTAAATAGGGATTGCCAAACACGCCCTTAGACATGTCTGCTTTGAAGTGGGTGATAAATATAATGCCCACCATTTGGGGTCCAGTATATGTTCAGACTAGGTACCGTAAATACTCGATCCAGATATTAGGTGGCTTACTAATAAAAATCGATATTAAGGCTCTTTTGTTATTGTCCTACAGATATAGGTTGAGATCAAAAGTTGATATCGAGAACGTGGGAGAAGAGTTCTCTTGTTGGCAGCGCTTTGGTATTGACCACCATAAGAGACAGCCTTCATCTTTAGAAGATCCTCAAGCTGCTTCTGTTGGGTGGGGTGGGGCAATTGACCCTACAGGAAGCTCATCTTCGCAGGGAAATATTTCTTCTTTTGTTTTGCAGCAGCTAATTATGACCAATATTGAAAACAGTTCATGTATGAGGAATGAGTTTTGTTTTGCAGCAGCTAATTATGATCGTCTTGTTAAGAATCTCAAAATTTGGTATAACTTGAAGGTTCTTTTGTTAATTAGCAACGTAGTAACCAGAAATTTACCAATCGATTGGCTGTTAGGAACTTGTGATCTATCGTGGATCGGCATAAGTGCATTAAAACAGTGTACATTGTGTTAAATATTGTCATGATGACATTGTGTGTTTTCTGTTGCAGGTTGCTACCATGACAAAATCAGCGGTTCAGAAGCGTTCTGCTGCCACTTATAAAGACATGGATCAAACGATATGCTTTGTATATGTCATCTGAGTTCAATTCATAGTCGAGCTTGTATCCTCTTTACTTGAATGTTGTATACCGAGTTTTCTTTTTCAGGTTGCTACCGTGAGAAAATCAGCAGTTCAGGAGCGGTCTGCTGCCCATGATGAAGACATGGAGCCAATGGTATGTATACGTCCTATCTTGATTATATTTGTATACGAGTTGTGCGCCTATACTTTGTATATGTCAGTCTCAGTTCATGATTGTGCTTATATTTTGAAGCTTTTTATAAGCTTATTTCGACCATTTGTTTGCGTATGCTTTTTAATAGTTTTCTCCCAAACCATTTCAATATTCGTGCCTGTATAAACTAGCATCATATGATAATACAATGTAGTTGAGACTTGTTTAACATTTATAAACAACTCGCTGCTGATCTTTATAAATTATCTGAATGTCATCAGGAGCCTATATGACAACTTTAACAAGAAACAAGAGAACAAGATAAAATGCATTGTTCATTATTTTGAGAGAATTTGTTCAAGTATGCCGGTAGGAAATGTATCGTTTGAGAGAAAAGTGCTTGCAGATGATCAAGCTATCAACTGCACTCCCTACCCGCAAGCTGAATCCTGGGGTAAATCTGTCGTCCCCTTATGCCAGTTTGAGGTATGGTCCAAAAGATCGTAACTTTATTGTTTGAATATATCTGTTGTTTAGCTTTGCTTATAATCTTTTATTTAACACGTTTGCGGTTCGGGTTTAATAGAGGATCAGTCAAAGGAAGCTCTAAAAGTAGATTTTGCAAATGAGTACTTAGGTGGTGGTGCTCTAGCTGGAAAGAAGTTAGAGGATCTCACGTGGTGCTTGCTACTTGAGAAAAAAACAAATTTGATTCGAAATATGTATTTGACAATTTTAATCCTTCCAATCAATAAAGTTGTCTTTATTTACATACATTTGTTGTTTATGACAATTCAAGTCTTTTAATTTAGATTTTATTATAGAATTCTTGTATTTACATTATTTCATTTTAGAGGGTTAAATTTGTAAAATTTGGAATTTAATAAAAATTCCAATTTTTTTTTTAAAAAAATTAATTAAAAAGAGACTGGTTTTTAGAAAAAAACACATTTTTTTATTTCATAAAAAGACTGGTTAGATGCTCCTAAAAAGACTGCTTTCTGGAGATTAGTATGGAGACCAATCTCTAAAGAGACTTATTTTTATGAAGATAACCAGTGTCTATTCTTTTAATAGAGACTGGTTTCAAAACCAGTCTCTTTATGTTTCGAGCAAGGAGATCCTCCACATAGAGACGTCCTACAAAACCAGTCTCCATTGCCTTTTTGGACCAGTCTCCATGGACTTTTTTGTAGTAGTAAACTCACTTATTTTTGGGAAGAAATTTGGATTTACGTCTTGAAGTAGCATCGACTACGTCTAAACCGGAGGATTCTACGTTACGTTCTTACGTTTACATACACCGTCTTTGGTGACAGTCCTACATTTCAGAAAATAAATTTATCCGTGAATATTATTTTGGAGTTTTAAATTTGTGTTGGTTCATAAACTCACAAATTTACGAGAAGAGATTAGGACTTACGATTTTATTTTAACGTCCTTTACGACTAAACCGGAAACCTTAGGATTACGTATTTACGTTTTCGAACTCCGTTTTTGATCAAACAATTTTTATTAGATTCGTTTTGTGTCGTTGATTCATAATTTATAAAAACGTTTTTCGTAAAACGACCCGAGGGCACGCAAATCGAGGAAACTAGAATCGAGGAATACCCGTAAATTAGTGGGATGGGACAAACTAATTTATCCCACCCCACTACACATGGGGCGGCCTAACATCACCAACACATCTCTTATGTGTCAACCTTGCAACACTTAGCTTAACACATGTCTTAGCTTACAATGTAAGCATTCCACCAACAAAAACCACTAACTAAAACTAGCTAACTCATTTTCCACTAATGCAAACAACTACAATTTCCTCTCTACTCTCCCTTGTTGCCGTCCACTTTCACCATGAACCACCACCATTGATCAAAAATCAACCATGAAATCCTATGTTATTCTTGCACATGTTGAAGCCCTTTTGAAACCCTATTGATTGGTGATGATTATAACATCCAAGGAGGAGTTTCCATGGTGTCTTGGGGCTGATTTTCCACAAGGAGTTTATGAAGATTGGTGGTCTTGAAGATGGTCTTGGTTATGCACAAGTTTCTCCATCAAAATCCATGTCCAAATCACAACCTACATCAATTTGGTGGTATAAAGATTGTCCTCCTCATCCTCTTGTTATTTTTGATTATGTAATCTTGTATTTCTTTCACTTATTATATGTATATGATGATGAATGATGATTAAAAGTATTATGTGGGTATTTGGTGTTGATAAATATGATTAACAAGGTGAAAAACTATAAGAAACAAGGCTAAAATCTTGCTTAAAATGATGGCTGTATAAAACAGTAAAGAAACATGTCATGAACTGATAAAATGATGAAGTAGAATTAATATACAGTAAGATATGGGTCTTGTACACATGTGAGAGTTGGCCATGCAATGGAATCATTGTAATGAGTGAGATATGATCAAAACAAGTTTAAGGTACAAATCTGAGTTCACTGTTTTGGACGAATTTTAGAAAATACTTGAAGGATGATTCAACAGTAGCTATAGAAGAGTTAAATGGAGAACATATCATGTAGTTTAAGTCATAAAAATTTGAGCTTCTATATCCATATAGAACTCTATATATGGCAGCTTTGGTGAAGATGAAAATAAAAATCAGATTTTGAGAATTAATGTTTATTATTATTATATAAGCAGTCAAAATTATATTGTATAAAATGTAAAATAAAAACCCACTAACTTATGGTCTTTATTTATATAAATATATTAAAAGTTAAATAAATGGATAAATTATAAAAATGGTAATGGAATAATATTTATAAGTTATAAAAACTATAAACATAATTTTTACGACTTTTTCGGCTATTACCGTAAAATTAACGTTTTTTTTAAATAAAACTTAGACGGTTGGACCTGTCTAATGTGAACTTTATAAAACTCATATACTGATATATAAGTATCTAATACAAGTAAAAACCGATAAAACCCGAACTATAGGACATACGGACATTAACGAGCTAAGTAAACATATTGGACTAATAATTGGACTAAATAAGCTCTTATAAAAAGAACTTATTGGGCTTAACCCATTTGGGCCCAACTTGTAAAGTTTAAGTACTGATAATATAAGTATAAAATGGATTAAAACAAGTTAAAGAACTTATAATAAGTTTATTGGACTTAAAATACGTAAATAGGTAAAACTAGTAAACTAGTATAAAAGTTATCGACACATAAACACACAAAATGAGTGAAGGAGAATATGTAAACCCACTTGATCATCATATATATAAAATCATCATATGTATACATAATTGTTATTTTTATAAAGTCATTGGACATGAGTCTAAGACGAGTATTATTTGTCTAGGTTTCCGTGATTGAAGCACGTACCGTACATCCGAATTACCGATAACCCGTCTTCCCACATCAACGTGAGTTCATAGCCTCGCACTCTTTTAAATGTTTTATAAACCCGCGAGGGAGATAACATGTTAGTTTTTATAAAATAGGACACCATTTGTCCTGAATGTTTGTTTACTGATTTGGACCCGAATGATTGTATGACCCGATTATATGACCCGATAAATGATTAAAGGACCCGATAGATGAAATAAAATGGACTATTAAAGTTAGGTTATGTCATTAAAAGTCCCATTAGCATGAATTGTGAACTACCGGGATTTGGTAGACGCTTGTGCATATAATAGTACTATTTAGGGACGATCACCCCAGTTCGCGCCTTGACGGTTGATCCCCGTCGTGCCACATTGATTGGTAAGCGAATTTATGTATGAGAAGATTTCCATAGCGTGACCTTTGTGACGACACGCTACTTTAGATGGGCAAATTGAGTATCGGGTTAGCTACCCGTTGTTGGTTTAGTAAGGTAATAATGTCATGCGGCTTATAATAATCCAAATTAACGAAATACTAATAGACGCACCGAAATACGATGTATTGCCTGACTAGCAATACAGGGTCATACTATTGATATTATGTTCGTGTTTTGGTTTTCATAACCATATTCATATAACGGTTTTTATTTTCATAAAACGTCATAAGACGTATTGTATGATGTTTTTACGACATTGGCTCGTATACTGATTTTTAAGGCAAATGCCTATATTATGATTTTGATGAAGATTTGTATAAAATGACTTTGGCTATTTTATGGCCTATTAAAATGATTTGTACAAAATAATTTTCAGTAATAATTTTATACTGATATTATATTGATGGATTTTATTAAACTCTATGAATTCACTCGGCGTTATCACTGAACTTTTCTTTTAACATGTTTTATCTCAAGTACTTGGAGGTAATTCTCGGGAAGACAACAAAAATTCATGGCCCGCACCTAAATAATAATTTCCATTAAAATATTTTGTAAAACCTGTATGAAATACAATGACTTGGGACCGATGTAACTTTGATGTTTATGAATGGAAATGATTTATTATTAAACGACGCGATTTTTATGCGTTGTCTATGATGTGAGTAGTGTGCTATCCCGTAACACCAACTAGACTTCCGCTGTATTGAGTTGTATAAATTTGGGGGTGTTACAACGTTTTTCGTAAAACGACCCGAGGGCACGCAAATCGAGGAAACTAGAATAGAGGAATACCCGTAAATTAGTGGGATGAGACAAGTATACACTCGTCCCACCCCACTATATGGGACGGTTACACAAGTGACACCACACTTGTGATGTGTCAAGCTTGTAGCAACAAGCTTCCACTTGTTGTCTTAAAGCTTACAAAGTAAGCAAAGCTTACACAAAACCATCTATCCTAAACAACTAGCTTCATTCACAACATGCAAAACAATCCATTTTCTCTCTTCCTCTCTCTAGCTTGTCGTCCCATCCTTACCATAAACACCCCACTTTGATCAAACTTAACCACAAACATTTGTTATAATTAATATATGTTAATCTCCATTCAAAGAGATGAAGATTGGTGCAAGTTATAACATCTAAGGAGGAGTTTCTATGGAGTCTTAGGGCTGATTTTTCACAAAGAGTTCTTGAAGAATGGTGGTCTTGAAGATGGTCTTGGTTAATCACAAATTTCTCCATTAAAATTCATGTCTTGATCATAACCTACATCATCATGGTGGTATAAAGATTGTTCTCCTCATACTCTTGTTATTTTGATTATGTAATCATGTATTTAATTTCCTATTTTATATTTATATGATGATTATATGATGATAAAAATATTCTGTGGGGATTTGCTGTTGATAATCATGGGTAAAAAGATGAAAAACTATATGTAAGAGTGGTTAATCTTGCTTAATTTAGATGGTTGTATAAAACAGTAAAGAACCATGTGATGAACTGATAAAATGGCATGAAAAAATTAATATACAGTAATTATAAGATGTTATACACATGTGAGAGTTGGCCATGCAATGGAATCATTAGGATGAATGAGATATGATCAAAACAAGTTTAAAGTACAAATCTGAGTTCACTGTTTTGGACGATTTTTAGAAAATACTTAATTGCTGATTCAACAGTAGCTATAGAAGAGTTAAATGGAGCACATATCATTTAATTTATGTCATAAAAATTTGAGCTTCTATCTCCATATAAAACTCTATATATGGCAGTTTTGGTGAACATGAAAATAAAAATCAGATTTTGGAAATTAAAGTATAATAGTATTATATAAGCACTCAACTAAAAATAGTATAAAATGTGAATTAAAACCCACTAACTCATATAATACATTTATATAAATATGTATAAGGATAAATAAATTGACATTTTATAAAAATGGTAGCTTGATAAGTTTTATAAGTTATAAAACTATAAACATGATTTTTACGACTTTTTCGGCTATTACCGTAAAATTAACGTTTTTGTTAAATAAAACTTAGACGGTTTGACCCGTCTAATGTAAACTTTTATAAACTCATATACTGATATATAAACATATATAACAAGTAAAAACCGATAAAACCCAAACTATATAACATACGGACATTAACGGACTAAGTTAACGTTATTGGACTAATAATACAACAAAATGGGCTAAAACACTTATAAACTTATTTATTGGGCTTAACCCATTTAGGCCCAACATGTAAAGTGTAAATACTGATAATACAAGTATAAAATGGATTAATACAAGTTAAAGAACTTATAATAAGTTTATTTGACTTAAAATATGTAAATAGGTAAAACTAGTAAACTAGTATAAAAGTTATCGACACATAACACTAAAATGAGTAAATGAGAATATGTAAACCCACTTGATCATCATATATATATAATTATCATATGTATACATAATTGTTATTTTTATAAAGTCATTGGACATGAGTCTAAGACAAGTATTATTTGTCTAGGTTTCCGTGATTGAAGCACGTACCGTACATCCGAATTGCCGATAACCCGCCTTCCCACATCAACGTGAGTTCATAGCCTCGCACTCTTTTAAATGTTTTTATAAATGTTTTATAAACCCGCAAGGGAGATAACATGTTAGTTTTTATAAAATAGGACACCATTTGTCCCAATTGTCTGTTTATTGATTTGGACCCGAATAATTGTATGACCCGATGAATGATTAAATGACCCGATAGATGAAATGAAATGGATTATTAAAGTTAGGTTATGTCACTAAAAGTCCCATTAGCATGAATTGTGAACTACCGGGATTTGATAGACGCTTGTGCATATAATAGTACTATTTGGGGACGATCACCCCAGTTCGCGCCTTGACGGTTGATCTCTGTCGTGCCACGTTGATTGGTAAGCGAATTTATGTATGAGAAGATTTACATAGCGTGACCTTTGTGACGACACGCTAATTTAGATGGGCAAATTGAGTTTCGGGCTAGCTTCCCGTTGTTTGGTTTAGTAAGGTAACAATGTCATGCGGCTTATAATAATCCAATTAACGAAAATACTTCTTTATGCATCAAATTACGATATATTGCCTAACTAGCAATACAGGGTCTTACTATTGATATTATGTTCGTGTTTTGGTTTTTCATAACCATAATCATATAACGGTTTTTATTTAACTCCATACAACGTTATAAAATGTATTGTATGATATTTTTACGACATTTGTTCGTATAATGATTTTGAAGGCGAAAGCCTATATTATGATTTTGATAAGGATATGTATAAAATGACTTTGGCTATTTTATGACCTATTACAAAGATTTGTACAAAATGATCTTCGGTAATAATTTTATACCGATGTTATATTGATGGATTTTATTAAACTCTATGAATTCACTCGGCGTTATCGCTGACCTTTTCTTTTAACATGTTTTATCTCAGGCACTTGAAGGTAATTCTCGGGAAGATAACAAGAATTCATGGCCCGCACCTAGATAATAATTTCCATTCAAATTCTTTGTAAAACTTTTATGAATTACAATGACTTGGGACCTATGTAAATTTAATATTTATGAATGGAAATACTTTATTATTAAACGACGCGATTTTTATGCGTTGTCTATGATGTGAGTAATGTGCTATCCCGTAACACCAACGAGTCTTCCGCTGTATTGAGTTGTATAAATTTGGGGGTGTTACATGTAAGATCCAATGATCCATAAGCAACTTTGTATCCGTTTGCACAATGCTCATAATGCTTGCATGATTAGATCAAAAACCACAAAACTAACATATTGCTATCAGCGGCCATTTTAACACTTGTCAGCGTTCAAATAACCTTTGTCAGCGTTAGAAAAATAAAGTAGAAAACCTAATCTTGTACACAGACTAATAACAGTACACATCATGTACAAACTATACAATGATTTCAAAAACACATTTAGGTGAGACTGATCATTCTAATATTTGTTACTAAGTACTAGAACCTCCTTACATCAAAAGGTTTAGTTAAAAGATCAGCCACATTTTCTTTTGTGTCTACCCTATCTGGATGTATTATACCTTTTTCAAAACAATCTCCTATAAAATGATGCCTAATTTCCATGTGTTTTATTTTAGAGTGATGTACAGGTTCTTAATAATGCATAATGTACTGTTATTATCTATAAATATCTTGGTATGCATAAAATTATACCCATAATCCAACAGTTGGTTTTGAATCCACATAACTTGTCCAAAACAAGCAGCTACTGCAACATATTCTGCTTCAGTTGTAGAGTTGGCGACCACTGTTTGTTTCTTGAATTTCCAAGATATCAATCTATTCCCAAGAAATTGGCATACACCAGCTGTGGATTTTCTATCAAACTTATCACCTCCATAGTCGCTGTCTGAATATCCAGTAAGCTCCAATGGAGAATCTTTAGGATACCATAATCCCAAGGTCGGATAGCACCTAAGGTATCTAAAAATCCTTTTCACAGCATGAAGATGACACTATTTGGGATTCACCTGATGGCGTGCACATGCACACACAACTAACATGATGTCAGGTCTAGAGGTTGTGAGATACATCAATGAGCCAATCATTGATCTATAATGCCTGAAATCCACTTCTTTTCCGTCTCCAGTCTTTCCCCAAGGGTGTGCTAGCCTGTTTTTCATGTGGAGAAAAACCAAACTTCTTCAAGATCTCTACTACATACTTGTCTTGAGAGATAAAGATACCATCTTCTTTCTGTTGGACTTCTAACCCTAGAAAGAAGATCATCTCTCCCATTGCACTTATCTTGAATTTTTCTGTCATGAGCTTAGAAAAGTCTTCACTCATCTTTGGATTTGATGAAACAAAGATAATATCATCCACATAGACCTGAACAAGTGGAAAATCCTTACCAATCTTCTTGGTAAATAAGGTCTAGTCTATGGTGCCCCTTTTAAACCTATTTTCCACCAGATAGGTGGAAAATATACCATACCATGCTCTTGGGGCTTGATGAAGTCCATACATTGCTTTCTTGACTCTATGCACTTTGTTTAGATGCTCTGAATCTTCAAAACTAGGAGGTTGCATTACATAGACCTCCTCCTAAATGGTGCCATATAAGAAAGCACTCTTCACATCCATCTGATAAAATGTGAAACCCATGCAAGAAGCATAGGCTAGGAAAATCCTTATTCCTTCTATCCTTGCAATAGGTGCAAAAACCTCTTCATAGTCTACTCCTTCATCTTGTGTATAGCCTTGAGAAACTCAACATGCCTTGTTTCTGACCACAATCCCTCTTTCATCGTTCTTGTTTCTAAGAACCCAAAATGTCCCAATAGGTCTAACATACCTTGGGCAATCCACTAGTTCCCACACATCTTGAATGGAAAACTGGTGAAGCTCATCCTGCATTGCTTCCACCCAGCTTTGTTCTTTAAGAGGATCAAAAATATCTTTGGGTTCCTTTTGTGATAGAAAACAAGCAAACAAACATGCTTGCACAAGAGGGGTATCTTCCTTCTTGTGTATATTGGAAATGAAACCACCTTGAGTCTGATGACACCTACTTGTTTGAACAGGAGTCTGAACATCACCAATGATTTGGGAAGGAGGATGATTTTTGGCCACCTTTGTAAATATTCCTCCCCCAAATAGTGTGTTGTCTTCTATATCAGATTCCATGTTTCCAATATCATCTTAATTTCCACTCCCATCCTCACTGGAATGAACCTCTTGATTGAGTATGGAAGGTTCACCATGTTCAAAAGTATGTGATGAGAATAAATGTTCAAACAGGTTGTCAGCGTCTGAGCTGTCAGCATCTGAATTTAACCTGTCAGCGTTTGAATTGGCTTTGTCAGCGCTTGAAGATGCATGCATGTTTTTATCAACTGACTTTTCTTGTGGCCCTTCTTCCTCCTTTTCAGTAGCAGCAGATGCTTGTGCAAACCCATCAGTCCATATAGGAATGGTAACATACTCAAGTATGGGGTCTGACTTGACTGCATGTGATCCTTCTTCCTTAGCAACATGTTTACCTGTCATTCCAACAATAGGTTCTTCCGCAACATTTGAATCCCTTCTAACAATGTTTGGATTAGTGACAGGCATATAATTCAAGGTCCTAAATAATGGTTCAAAATTAAAGAACCAGTCTGGTCCACTCTCAGGATCACTAGGTTTACTTTCTAAAAACATAATATGCAATTTTTTAGGAATGTGTTTTTCTTTCTTGTTGTAAACCTTATACCCTCTGCTTTGCATAGAATAACCCAAAAAGTAGCCTTCATCACCTTTTGCATTAAACTTTCCTAAGATATCACTAGTATCTAGTATCACTACATGACATCCAAAAGGTTTAAGAAAACCTATGTTAGGTTTCCTGTTCCAAAATAGATCATAAGGTGTCTTATTGTAGATTTTGTTGACCAAGGCTCTATTCTGAATATAGCAGGCTGTATTCACAGCCTCAACCAAAAAGCAATGGGAAACTTAGCATCAGCAAACATTTTCCTAGCTGCTTCTATGAGTGTTCTATTCTTTCTTTCAGCACACCATTCTGCTGTGGAGTTCTAGCTATGCTAAACTCCCTAGTAATCGCTTTATCAACACAGAAGGTATCTAACAGTTTATTTCTAAACTCACCACCATTATCACATCTAAGTATTTTAACCTCATTACTCGTTTTCTTTTCAATTTGGGTAATAAAGTTAATCAAACTGTGGCATTATCACTTTTTAAGGCCAAAACGAAAGTCCAAGTAAATCTAGAAAATCATCAGTTATAATAAAGCAGTAAGATTTACCTTTTAAACTTTCTATATTAGTTGGGCCAAATAATTCCATATGTAGCAAGTGAAGTGGTTTAGAACTGGAATGCACAATCTTAGACTTAAAGGAGACTTTATGTTGTTTGCCTTTAAGGCATACAACACAAGAGTGATCATTGTGGAAAGCTTTTGAAGGCAAACCATCAACTAAATTAAGTCTCACAAGTCTATTAATATTCTTAAAATTTATGTGCCCTAACCTTCTGTGCCATAAATTACTCTCATCTACTAAAGCTTCAGCATAAAGACATGACAGATTTTTGTTCATTTTAATCCCACTGAGATTAATATTATAAATATCCTTATGCCTAGGTGTTCTAAATTCAATAAACTTCTCATCAGGCATCTTAAAATCTTTACTTAACACCAAGCATTCAGTATCAGTGAAAAGAACTTTATTTTTGTTGTCACAAACTTGAGACACACTAAACAAGTTATAGTCAAGTTCTTTTACAAGAAAAACGTTTTCAAAACGTAAATTGTTTGTGATAAGAGTGCCTTTGCCAGATATATTTCCATATCCTCCTCCAAAGTACACTTTCTCACCTTCTTTAATGGGGGTAAAATTTGACAAATAATCTTCTTTCCCCGTCATGTGCCTAGAGCATCCACTGTCCGAATATCCATGATCATTGACCTGCTTCTGAATGCCATACACATAAAGAAAACAAATTAGTTTTCTTTAGAAACCCAAGCTTGAGCAGACTTGGATTCATGTGGTTGTTCAACAAGAACAGACTTAGTCCTTATAACAACCCCTTGTTCATCCCTTTGTGGCATAACCACCCAGTTTACCCTAATTGGTTTAGTAATGACCTTTGAAAGATAGTGAAATCTGTTACAGGTCATAGAAATCCCATTAGAATTAGGGTTTTGGTCTTGTTTAGGTGTCCATGTCAAACTGGATGAAGCTTTAGACCCTTTCCCCTTAGGCTGTAAATACCTATTGTTAGTTGGTCTAACACAAGATCCAACACCAGCTTGTTGTGGCATTTTCATGCCAAACCTAGAGATGTTAGCGTTGGAATTGTTTCTGTCAGCGTTGAATTTGTTGCTGTCAATGCTGAAATTGTTCTTGTCAGCGCCCAAATTAAGGTTTGCTACAGGAACTCATTAACTGTTAGACCAAGTGTTGGTCTTTTGAAAGGGACTTTGTCCATGTGTATTTGTCCCTTTAGTAAAGAAGGGAGCTGGTCTAGTAACTTGTGGACTTGGTTGGATAAAAGGTCTGGGTTTGACCATGGTTAACCTATTGTCAGCGTTGACTTTTGAGGCACTGACACATTTATAGGCTAAGTGAGAAAAACTTCCACATGTGTAACAAGCTTTTCAAGACATAACCTTAGGTCTAGATTGAAAGAAACCTGTCCCATTAACACTAGCTTGTCTTTGTGGTGACCTAGGTTTTCTATTCATTTCAGCGTACTTAACACTAGGTTTTTTTTAACTGGTGAGCCAAGGTCAACAGGTTTTCCAGTAGTGGGTTGGTCACAATAATGGGTGTAGGCATAAATGGACTCTCACTAAGCATTCAACACTTAACAAAAACAAAAGGGTTGTCTGCTTTTCATTGCTCAAGGTCAGTCACCTTTTGTTAATATTCCTTAACTGGGGTGAGCACTCTAGGTGGAGGAATAAATTCCTCTTCTTGGAGTTCTGAAATACCAGTCCAAGAGAGATCTTTTCTCTGAACACCATAAAAGTTCCCAGCAGGTGGAGGAACAGTAACATATTCATTCATCCCAATCCCAGACATACCTCTAGGGTTTCTTTGTTCATTGACACATTTTTCTAGGGTTTGGCTGGCTTTATAACAAAATTTAATTTTAAGCCCTACATTTTCTTTATCCTTAATGGCTTCATCTAACTTAAGTTGCACTTCTCCTCTAGATCTCATCAGAGTGTCCCTAAGTTCAACACTAACTTTAAGATCATGAGACAAAATATTAATTTGACCTTTTAGGTCAAATTCCATTTTCTCATATTCCTCTACAGTCTTTTCAGTTTGTATAAGTGCCATTTTATAAATTGATAGCCTGCATTCTACATCAAACACATTTCATTTTAACTTAAAATTTTCTTCTTTAAGCTTTTTAGTGTTTAATCAACAGCCTTTACTACAATAAGCATCATTATATACCTCATTATCTGATGAAGACGAGGAGTTGGCCATGAGAGCAAAGTGAGCATGCTCTTCTTCTTCCTTCTCAGCAATCAAATCCTGATTATCTTCCACATCCTTTGCCATAAAGCTTCAGTCCCATCCAACACCATCAACGACTTGCATGGCAACCATAGCCTTTGGCTTAGCATCTTCAACCTTGATGATTTGGCTTGAAGACTTTCCAGCATCATATCTTCTTGGAGATCTGCATTCCCTAATAAAGTGACCCATCATATGGCAGTTGTAACACTCCACCTTGGAATTATCAAATCCAACAGTGTCTTTAGCATTGAAGGTCATTTTCCTTCCAAATCTACTATTCCATCTATTCGCCCTTATGCTTGCAAGTGCCATATTCCATTTAATATCCATCTCTTCTAAGTTCTTATCACTGATTTGCTCAAGATCCTCATAAGTAATCAAGGAACCATTGGGAAATGCAGCAATGTATGCACATACTGTATCCAAATCAATACCAGCAGGTTTAAGCTTTGGTGAGTCAACATTGTATGTGTTAGCGTCAAAATTTGAGGCGCTGACAAAGTTTGATCCACCGCTGACACAAGGTGATCCAGTAACTAGATGTACATATGACTCTCTTTCACTTGTTTGAGTTACACTATGTGAGATGAAATCCATGTTTCCAGATGTTGACTTGCTTCCATGATTGATAGGTGTGTAAACACCCATCCTTTTACCACTTAATTCTGGCTAAAACAAGACCAAAACATGTAATTAATATCATTTGTTTGGAATTATGCGTGGTTTTTGTGTTTATTGTGGTTTCAGAGCTAACCGGATGAATATTAAAGAAAACATGGGATTGCACGGGATTTATCAAGGAAAAAGACTCAAGATAAAGTCTATTGTCCAAGACGTGCAAAAGATTTGAAGTCACTAGGCCTATTCGAAGATTTATCGAAGAAAAGGACTAAAGACGGAAGATTTTCATAAGTCGAAGAAACTCGAGTCTATTTAACGAAGAAATTAAAAGACGAGTTGGATTTAATCGACAACAAATCCCGAATCAGAATCGAAAACGTCAACTTTTCTGGAAAGACGAGAAGACAAGAAGAAGAGGAGAAAGCCCACTCACCAACCAACCACTAGGAGTATAAATAGAAACTCCCTTCACACATTAGAGGGAGAGTTTTTCATTTTTTTCTTTCCAAGTTCTTTTGTTCGTCCCATCACCAACTCCATTAGGGAGTTTGGTGATTTTTCATCTTTTTCTTTTCATCTTGTAATCCTTAATCATTAACCTTGTTACTTTTTCATTAATCAATCCATTCCATCTTTCTATTCATCTTGTTCTTCATTATTTTTTTATTGCAAGTTTCTAAGTTTCTTATTTGATCCAAGTTTGATTTCAAAAAGTTGTTGATTTAGTGTTTTTATTGGTGGGATTTGTTCCTTATGGTATGTTAATGATTATTGGTTAGTTTAGTAAAACCTTTTTGAGTATTCAAGTTGATTTGGATTTAATCTCGTGTCCCTGTTTTACTTGCTGCTGTATCTGTTCTTCGTTCCAGACTTTCCGAACAAGACAGATTTTCCGAATAGCCAATTTCACGTTTGCCTTACTCGGAATATTTCAATTATTCCGAGTGGAGGTTTTATTTTTCTTTATTCGGAATATTCCACATATTCCGAATAGGTCCTTACATTCCGAATAGCCATTTTAGAGTTTCCCTTATTCGGAACTTTTTGATATTCCGAATAGGGGTGTTTTTATTTCATTACTCGGAATAATTTCAATATTCCGCATAGCCATTTCTTTGTTCCCTTATTCGGAACTTTCCAACGTTCCGCATAGAAAATTTTCGTTTCCTTATTCGGAACATTTTCCGAATAGGCATTATTTTCCGCATGGCAAAACATTCCGAATAGAGCTTGATTTTCCGAATAGCAACTTTTCCGAGTAAGCTTATTTTCCGCATAGAGCAGTACTTTCCGAATAGGTATGTTATTCCGAATGAGAGTATTTTCCGCATAGACAATATATTCCGAATAGCCATCTTTCCGCATAGATTTTTATATTCCGCATGAGGCAAGTTTTCCGAATAAGACATATATTCCGCATAGATGCCAACATTCCGAATGGTGTTTTATTCCGCATAGGGTCTTCTTCAGTAAGAGTTATTTTTCAGATTATTATTTGTTTTTTGTTGCTTGTTTTAAGTTTACTTCATTACCATTTTATTTACTTACCTGTTTAGTAGAATAGAAAACAAAATCCACTTTTTGTCACCAAGAACAAATCTTTCCACTTTTAACTGAGATCAATTCGAGAGGATTCCGAGAATTCGAACTTTTTCACCATAGAAAATCTCCTGTATCAAATGGCACCGCTGCCGGCTCCTCTCGTTAAGATCAAAAGTTTTTTGTAGAACTTGGATTTTGGGATCCGTTCCCCGTGAACGTTCATTTTTCAAAAACAACTAAAAAATATAAAATTTTCAAAAATCCTAAAAAGTAAAAAAAACAATAAAAACCAAAAATATTTTTGCTTTGTTCTTCTTTGTTCGTTCTTTTGCAGGTGTATGCGCACTCGATCCACGTCTTATCAAGAGCCCGAGCCTCTCGATAACTTAGACATGGCTGGTGTTCAAAACAACAATAACATACCACCTCCGAACAACAATAATAACAACAACAACCCGCCTTTCAACAACATGAATAACAACAACAATGAGCCCCTTCCGGATAATCGCCCAATGATTGAATTGCTGCAAGCTCATGTTGATGGCAACACGGATCCAATTGTCATTCCTCCAATTGCCGCCAACAATTTCGAGCTCAAGTCAGGCTTTATCCAGATGGTCTCAGCTCAACCATTCTTGGGACGAACCATTGATGACCCACACGACCACATCAAGAGATTTCTACAACTCACCAACACGGTCAAATTCAATGGAGTTCCACAAGAAGTGATAAGGTTACAACTTTTTCCCTTTTCTTTAGAGGGACAAGCCCGGCATTGGCTTGCTAAGGAACCGCCACAGAGTATTCTCTCGTGGACGGATTTGGAAACAAAGTTCATCAATTACTTTTTTCCACCCTCTCGTACTACCGCATTGCGGAATGAGATTATAAACTTTGAACAAAAGTACGATGAGTCATTCAGTGAATCTTGGGATCGTTTTAAAGATCTTTTAAGAAAATGCCCCCAACATGGTTTTACCAAAGTACATCAAATAAATACTTTTTACAATGGTTTAAGCATGAGTGACCAAGATTCACTGAATAGTGCCTCAGGGGGTAATTTATTGGCTAAGACTTCCAATGCTGCTTGGGACATCATTGAGAATAAGTCTCGTGTGCAAACCAAGAGCGTTAGGACCAATGTTGCTAGTGCTAGCACTAATGACAGCGACAAGCGATTAGACAAAATCACTACGCTTCTTGAATCGCTTGTCACCCACACCGTCAGCAACAACAACAGCAACAACGCTAAGAACGCACAAGTCAACGCTGTCAGCCAACCTTGTGAGATATGCGGTGGGCCCCACTCTTACACAACTTGTACCGCCACCCAAGATTACCCTGCTGAGAATGTGAATGTGGCATATGGCACCTACCAACAACCTGCTTATCAAGCTAAACCCCAAGGTGACCGTAACTTGCTTAGCTACCGCAACAACAACTATCTTTCACCACCTGGCTTTCCTCCTACCAACCAAAACCAACAACAAAACCTTAATCGCCCTCCTCAACAACAACAACAACCTCGACAACCATACATCCCACCTCACAAGCAGCAACAACCACCTCAAAGAAACAATCAAGTCTACCAACAACCTGCTTACCAACCACCTGCATACAATGCTCCTCCCAACCAACCCACCGCTCTTCACCAAGAAGTTGCAACCTATATAAGGACCAATGATGTGATAGTGGGAAATCTCCAAGAGGAAGTGCGCAATTTGAAGGCAGATTTGGTAAAGCAAGGAAATGATTTGAGAGCCGATATGCGAAACACGTTGGATAGTCAGACGAATGACTTGAGGAACATGATGGCTAGTTTCTTCCAAAGTAGTCAACCCTCTTCTTCGGGTACTCTTCCGAGTAACACCGTTGCAAACCCAAGAGGGGAGATGAAAGCAATCACCACTCGAAGTGGTAAAGGTACCAAGGAACCCGAGCTTCCTATACCCCCACCGGTGGTTGTGACTAAGGAGAACGAGTCGCCTGCTCCTATTCCTCCTCCTTCTCCTTCCCCAATTTCTCCACCTCTTCTTTCTACCCCTCCTCCACCCGTGGTTGTGAGTGATCCTATTCCCTTAAAGCCTTCCTCTTCTTCCAATATACCTTATCCTTCAAGGTTGAGGAAAGAGAAGCAAAAGAGCAAGGATGATATTCAGGTTTCTAACTTTCTTAAAATGTTTAAACAACTGAATTTCAATATCTCCTTCGCTGAGGCTCTCGCTCACATGCCCAAGTATGCTAAAATGTTTAAAGATCTTTTGAGCGACAAGGAAAAGCTCCTCGATATTGCCAACACCCAACTTAATGAGAACTGCTCTGCAGTGCTCTTAAGGAAATTGCCAACCAAGCTTGGTGATCCGGGTCGTTTTCTTATCCCTTGCAATTTCCCGGGAGTAGAGAATTGCATGGCCCTAGCTGATCTAGGTGCCAGTATTAATCTCATGCCTCTAAGTGTTTGGAAGCAATTATCTCTCCCAGAGCTAGTCCCCACTAAAATGACTTTGGAATTGGCCAACCGTACGGTTGCTTATCCAGTGGGGATAGCCGAAGATGTCATTGTAGGAGTCGACAAATTCACCTTTCCTGCTGATTTTGTTGTCGTCGACTACGAGATGGACCCTCGTGTACCACTTATTGTTGGTCGTCCATTCCTTAGGACCGGTCGCACTCTCATTGATGTTGAAGCCGGAGAGCTTATCATGAGAGTGGGGGACGACAAAGTAGTCTTCAACATGGGAAAGTTGTCTAAACAGCCTTATTCATATGAGAGCGTTAATTGTATTGACGTTCTTGATGAGGCTTGTGAAGAACACTTTAATGATGCTTGCAAAAGTATTCCTACCTCTCTTCCCACTGTTGAGACCGTGTCCTCTCTTGATTCATCGTTGTCTCTATTTGGAGATAGTGATTTATTCTGGAACAATCTTGAAGCTACCATGGGAGATGCGAATTTAACTACTAATGATTCTCCCACCGAGGGGGATGAAGACATGAGTTTCTTTGACAATCTTCTCACTGAAGACAATCCTTCGCCTCCATCTCCCACGGTCATTGCTATCGATACTCCGACTTTGAAAACGCCTCCCGTCGAAAATCCTCCGGATTTGGAACTTAAGGAGTTGCCGCCACATCTCGAGTATGTGTTCCTGGACGACAACAAGAAATCGCCCGTCATTATTGCGAAGGATTTGAAAGATGAAGAGAAGACTCGCCTCGTTGCTGTATTGAAAGATCATAAGAAGGCTATTGCTTGGAAAATCTCGGATATTCGTGGAATTGATCCTCACTTCTGCACGCACAAAATTCTCATGGAGGACGACTTCAAGCCCACTATTCAAAGCCAACGAAGGGTGAATCCAAAAATCCATGAAGTCATCAAAACAGAGGTTATCAAACTTCTTGATGCGGGTATGATTTACCCTATTTCGGATTCCCCATGGGTTAGTCCAATCCATTGTGTGCCCAAGAAGGGCGGAATAACCGTTGTTCCCAATGAACACAACGAGTTGATTCCCACTCGTCTCGTTACTGGGTGGAGAGTTTGTATAGACTACCGCAAACTCAATGATGCCACGAGAAAGGATCATTTCCCTCTACCTTTCATGGACCAAATGCTTGAACGATTAGCCGGTAATGAATATTACTGCTTTCTTGATGGTTTCTCGGGTTATTTTCAAATACCCATCGATCCCCAAGATCAAGAGAAGACTACATTCACTTGTCCCTATGGCACTTTCGCTTACAAAAGAATGCCTTTTGGCTTATGTAATGCGCCAGGGACGTTCCAAAGGTGTATGTTAGCTATCTTCCATGACATGGTTGAACAAACCATGGAAGTCTTCATGGATGATTTCTCGGTCTTCGGGGATTCCTTCTCATCTTGCCTTGCCAATTTAGAACGTATGCTAAAGCGGTGCGAAGACACTCGCCTTGTTCTAAATTGGGAAAAATGCCATTTTATGGTAAAAGAAGGCGTCGTGCTTGGACATAAGATCTCGAAAGCCGGTCTTGAAGTTGACCGTGCTAAAGTCGATGTAATCGCTAAGTTGCCTCCACCTTCAACTGTGAAGGGTGTGAGAAGTTTTCTGGGTCATGCGGGCTTCTATCGTCGATTCATCAAAGATTTTTCTCAAATCGCTCGCCCGATGACCCACCTCTTGGAAAAAGATACTCCTTTTATCTTTTCCAAAGAGTGCCTTGAAGCCTTTAACTCACTTAAGGATAAGCTAACTAAGGCACCCGTCTTGGTTACCCCTAATTGGGAGCTGCCCTTTGAGTTGATGTGCGATGCTAGCAATTTTGCTATTGGAGCGGTTCTTGGACAAAGAGTGAACAAACACTTCCAACCGATCCATTACGCTAGCAAGACAATGACAGGGGCACAATTGCATTATACGACAACCGAAAAAGAGCTTTTAGCCGTTGTCTATGCTTTTGAAAAATTTCGCCCCTATCTTGTCCTTTCCACCACAATCGTGTATACCGATCATTCCGCGTTGAAGTACTTGTTGACAAAGCAAGATTCCAAACCAAGACTTCTTCGCTGGGTTTTGCTGCTCCAGGAATTTAAAATCAACATCCGCGATAAAAAAGGAGCAGAAAACCTAGCCGCGGACCATCTGAGCAGACTTGAGGATCCATACCAAGGGGATCATCCGACCAAAGAAATCAATGATTCTTTTCCCTTGGAGACCTTAATGTCTATAAACTCGAAGCCGAATGAAACCCCGTGGTTTGCGGACTTTGCAAACTACTTGGCGGGTGGAATTCTCAAGGAAGGGTTGACGTCCCAGCAAAAGAAGAAGTTCTTTACTGACATCAAGACTTACTTTTGGGACGACCCTTACCTTTTCAAACAATGTGCCGACCTGATTATCCGTCGATGTGTTGATGGACCGGCAGCTTCTGAAATCCTTGATGCTTGCCACAAAGGACCCACCGGTGGTCACTTTGGTCCCAACTACACCGCAAAGAAAGTGTTTGATTCGGGATTTTATTGGCCCTCCATATATCGTGATGCTCACAATATGGTTAAGCGATGTGATGTTTGCCAAAAGCAAGGCAAAATCACACATAAAGACGAGATGCCTCAGACTTTCATTCAAGAGTGTGAAATTTTTGATGTTTGGGGTATCGACTTTATGGGGCCATTCCCTTCATCTAAAGGAAACAAATACATCCTTGTAGCCGTTGACTACGTTTCAAAGTGGGTTGAAGCCAAAGCTTTGCCTACTAATGACGCAAGGGTGGTTTGTAACTTTTTGAAAGCTCTATTCGCTCGCTTCGGTGTGCCTCGTGCCATTATTAGTGATCGTGGGACTCATTCCTGCAATGACCAATTTGCTCGAGTCATGGCTAAGTACGGTGTAAACCATCGTCTTTCCACAGCCTACCACCCACAAACTAATGGCCAGGCCGAAATATCCAACCGAGGACTGAAGCGAATTTTGGAAAGAACCGTGGGAGAGCATCGTGCCGCATGGGCTGATAAACTCGATGATGCTTTATGGGCTTTTCGTACTGCTTACAAGACCCCGATCGGCTGTACGCCTTATCGTCTTGTGTACGGGAAAGCGTGCCACCTCCCCATTGAGTTGGAGCACAAGGCTTATTGGGCCTTGAAGTGGGCTAATTTTGATATAAACAAAGCCGGTGACCTACGCAAGATCCAACTCAATGAGCTGAATGAACTTCGGAATGAGGCTTATGAAAATTCTTTGATCTATAAGGAACGAACTAAGCTCATTCACGACTCCAAGATCAAAAACCGAGAGTTCCATGTTGGAGACAAAGTCTTACTTTTTAACTCTCGGTTGAAAATCTTTTCGGGCAAGCTCAAATCTCGTTGGTCCGGCCCATTCACCATCGCCCAAATTTTTCCATATGGTACTCTCGAGCTCGCTCAACCTAATGGACCAAATTTTAAGGTGAATGGCCAACGAGTGAAGTTGTACTTTGGTGAGGACACCTCTCAGGAGGTGATTCCATCCCTCACCACGTTCCCCATGAACTAAATTTGGGTCGAGTCAGGCTCATGACTCGGTTATCAAAAACAAGCGCTCCTCGGGAGGCAGCCCGAGTATCTATCCCTTTAACCCCCTAAGTGTAGGGGAGGACCTATTTTGGTCGTTTGTGTTTGTGTGGTGATGTGCTTACAGGGATAAATGCAATCTTGGAAATCTTTGAAGAACCGTGCTCCCGTGTAATCCGAAATCCGGTTCTATCTCTCAACTATCGTGATTCAATTTTCTTCATACTCACATTTGAAATTGATCACTTTAGTTGTCTCTTCCTTAACTTGAGTTAACCAACGTGCACAATGTCATAAGTATAGGGGAGATTTTTCCCACATGCTTAAACATTGAGGACAATGTTTATCTTAAGTGTAGGGGAGACTTCTATCGAAGTTTTAAGTGGACTTTTCCATGAAAATGCCTTCATTTAACCGGAAAATCCTATTTTTCAACATTTTTCAAATTTTTTTTATTAACTTTGGCCATTTAGTTGTATTTTTCAAATTTTTATCGTTGCTTTCATATGTATATATCCCGCAATAAAGTCAAAAATATTAATAAAGTGGTGTGGCTAGTTTAGAAGTCTTTGACATATTAGGCCCGTTGCGTTTATTTTGACTCAACCCGAATAGACTTATCCAAGTTTATTCTAGCTAGTATCCTTAACCATATAGACCTTAATTGGTTTATTAGGCTAAGTGTCCACGAGTCTCATTATTTGAGATTTTAAATTGTGGAGGACGAAAAATGATAGAGTCAATTATAAGTCGGTATTCTTGCGCAAGCTCACTTGGTGTAATTATTTGCCTATTCTCCCATCACTTGCTAATAATTTATCTGCAATAAGTAAGGTCTTACGATTTGAAAAGTTACTTAGCTTCTAGCCCAAGATCGTTTAAAAGTTGCTCGGTAATGATAAGAGTTCATAGCCAAGGCATAACTTATGAAGCGGGGCGCGAAGATTGGCGAGTCCGAAAAGGCCCTAACAAGGCATGAGGATTCAATTTTATTGCTGAAGATCCAAAGTGATGTGAAAAGCATTATTCCTAAAGTCAATATGAAGGATCAAGACTCACGACGAAAAGCAATCAACTCCCATAAAGATCATGGAGAAGTCTATCCGAAAAGACCCTAACAAGGTATGAGGATAAATAGATCCAAGTCCGAAAAGGAGGCGGATCGTTGTATCTCAAAATCCCAAATAGAGATTGAAGAAATAATCATGAAGTCGTGGTCAACAAAGTTGGAGTACCCCTCAAAAGTCTCCAAGTGAAGAAACTCTATTATGATGAGAAGACCATTATCTCAAGAACGTCTCTCGAAGATATGAAGTATGAAGTACATGCCAAATATCGGCCCGAGAAAGGTCTCAAATCGTGAACCAAGTTATGCCAATATATGAACTTTTTGATATCCCGAGAAGCAGTTTTAAGAGATTTTGTCCTTTAGCTAACTATTGATCAAATCGTCCTACTTTGCTTTCAGCCTTAATAAACTATCGAAATAAGTCCAAAAATGCATCTTCATGATCATTCTAAGACAAAAATAAAATATAAGAGATACAATTAGGAATAAGGGAGTTTAAGCATTTAATTAAGCCATGTGTGTAAGTGTTTGATTTACTAACTTATAATAACAATGATCTCGTTTTTAAGCTTAGTTTGGGGAACGTGAAACTTGAGGGTGATAAATCTTCGCAACACCAAAGCCCTAATGTAAGTTTTTGATTTCTTTACAAGTTACTTTCATCCTTTTGTTTATTTTAAAGTTTTAAGTTCTCTTAGTATTTTAATTATTATTTAGTAGAATTTAAATAAGGCCAAGGTTGATTGATTATGAGAAAAATGTAAAAATTGCTTTATCACTAAGCATTGCATGAGGGCATGGCAATGGTTAAGTGCAGGGGATTTGATAGGTGTGTAAACACCCATCCTTTTACCACTTAATTCTGGCTAAAACAAGACCAAAACACGTAATTAATATCATTTGTTTGGAATTATGCGTGGTTTTTGTGTTTATTGTGGTTTCAGAGCTAACCGGATGAATATTAAAGAAAACATGGGATTGCACGGGATTTATCAAGGAAAAAGACTCAAGATAAAGTCTATTGTCCAAGACGTGCAAAAGATTTGAAGTCACTAGGCCTATTCGAAGATTTATCGAAGAAAAGGACTAAAGACGGAAGATTTTCATAAGTCGAAGAAACTCGAGTCTATTTAACGAAGAAATTAAAAGACGAGTTGGATTTAATCGACAACAAATCCCGAATCAGAATCGAAAACGTCAACTTTTCTGGAAAGACGAGAAGACAAGAAGAAGAGGAGAAAGCCCACTCACCAACCAACCACTAGGAGTATAAATAGAAACTCCCTTCACACATTAGAGGGAGAGTTTTTCATTTTTTTCTTTCCCAGTTC
Organism: Glebionis coronaria; assembly: GCA_025667525.1. Lineage (NCBI taxonomy): Eukaryota > Viridiplantae > Streptophyta > Magnoliopsida > Asterales > Asteraceae > Glebionis > Glebionis coronaria. Next base: position 264,313,581 of record CM046876.1, read on the forward strand.
TTTTGTTCGTCCCATCACCAACTCCATTAGGGAGTTTGGTGATTTTTCATCTTTTTCTTTTCATCTTGTAATCCTTAATCATTAACCTTGTTACTTTTTCATTAATCAATCCATTCCATCTTTCTATTCATCTTGTTCTTCATTATTTTTTTATTGCAAGTTTCTAAGTTTCTTATTTGATCCAAGTTTGATTTCAAAAAGTTGTTGATTTAGTGTTTTTATTGGTGGGATTTGTTCCTTATGGTATGTTAATGATTATTGGTTAGTTTAGTAAAACCTTTTTGAGTATTCAAGTTGATTTGGATTTAATCTCGTGTCCCTGTTTTACTTGCTGCTGTATCTGTTCTTCGTTCCAGACTTTCCGAACAAGACAGATTTTCCGAATAGCCAATTTCACGTTTGCCTTACTCGGAATATTTCAATTATTCCGAGTGGAGGTTTTATTTTTCTTTATTCGGAATATTCCACATATTCCGAATAGGTCCTTACATTCCGAATAGCCATTTTAGAGTTTCCCTTATTCGGAACTTTTTGATATTCCGAATAGGGGTGTTTTTATTTCATTACTCGGAATAATTTCAATATTCCGCATAGCCATTTCTTTGTTCCCTTATTCGGAACTTTCCAACATTCCGCATAGAAAATTTTCGTTTCCTTATTCGGAACATTTTCCGAATAGGCATTATTTTCCGCATGGCAAAACATTCCGAATAGAGCTTGATTTTCCGAATAGCAACTTTTCCGAGTAAGCTTATTTTCCGCATAGAGCAGTACTTTCCGAATAGGTATGTTATTCCGAATGAGAGTATTTTCCGCATAGACAATATATTCCGAATAGCCATCTTTCCGCATAGAGTTTTATATTCCGCATGAGGCAAGTTTTCCGAATAAGACATATATTCCGCATAGATGCCAACATTCCGAATGGTGTTTTATTCCGCATAGGGTCTTCTTCAGTAAGAGTTATTTGTCAGATTATTATTTGTTTTTTGTTGCTTTTTTTAAGTTTACTTCATTACCATTTTATTTACTTACCTGTTTAGTAGAATAGAAAACAAAATCCACTTTTTGTCACCAAGAACAAATCTTTCCACTTTTAACTGAGATCAATTCGAGAGGATTCCGAGAATTCGAACTTTTTCACCATAGAAAATCTCCTGTATCAATGATCAAGTAGGATTTCACTTTCCACAATCTTTAACTTATTTTAGACATCATCAAAGGTAGAACTCTTATGGGAATTGGTAGCAATGATTGACCTAGCCTCAATTTTTCACGCATCACCAATACTTCTAAGAAAGGTAGTAATGATATCAACATCATCATGTCATGTTCCCATGAAGGATAACTTGCTTGTGATGTCTAGAAGCCTACTTCTCACCTCACTTAGCTTCTCAATAGGAAGATCTTTAAATAAAGCATATTCATGCAAAAGTTGCTTCTTCCTTTCTTTGGCAATATCTTCATTACCACCATAAGTGACTTAAAGAGTTGCCCAAAGTTCTGTGGCAAACTCAAAACTTCAATACTTGTGTTGATTCTTTAGACCCAACGAGAGTTTCAGAATGCTCAAAGTTTTCATGTCATTCCTTCTTGCGGCTATATCTATAGTTGAGATAGCTCTTCCATATTCAGGTCTTTTTCTTCGCTCTTCAGCAGACGAACCAGCAGTGGTTCTTGCTGCAATAACAGCAACAATCCTAGCAACTTTATTAAATTGATTTCCAAATTCAATAATTTCCCAGAGAGTATGATCATGAATTTGAAGATATTGTTCGAAATTGAACTTCCATTATTCAAAGTTGGCAGGGTCGAGCATAGGGATTTTTAGGTTGTGATTTGATGAGGAAGAGGATTCTGTAGCAGAAATCTTGTCTGGTTTTAGGGTTTCTGGTGATTCTAGGGTTTACTGTTCTTCTAGATCAAAGTTACTCAACAAGCTCTGATACCACTTGTTGATCCCAAACATAGATCCATTAGCTTTGTGTTAATGAGATTGAATCATTTTTAACACGTAGATAAACTTTGTTGTTATGAACATTCTAAGCGTTATGCGGAATTAACTCTTAGAATAAAGAACAAGTAAACAGTTAAACCAAACTTTCACTTTAGATTAATAATCGAACTTTCTTACAATGAAAGTTTTGAAAACTGAATAATGTACATCAAACTACAAAGCCTACGACCTCCTTTTATAACATAAGGAGTCGTTTACAAAGGATAATCTATCAACTATTCTAGGTAAAGATAAATATAGAAAATACAATATTGAGCATATCTTTACTTCAAATATTAAACGTGTTGACTAAGTATTCCTATCAGTGGTTGGACTTCTTCTTATCAGCGCTTGGATATTTCTTGTCAGTGCATGATCTGTCAGCGCTTCATTTCCTCTTGTCAGCGTCCAATTTCCTCTTGTCAGCGTCTGAGTGACTTAGCTTATTTTATTCCTAACAGTCCTCACCATGGATTTTCCGAGTTACACCAAATCGACACATTTTATAACGATCTTAGTTTTCAAGAACAAGATTTGTTGAATTTTGCCTCTGGTGGCAATTTTTTGTGTAAAACTCCGAAAGACGCTTTAATGATTATCGAAAATCAATCCATGGTTTACCAACTCTGTACCACACCGAGTGTTTCCAATGTCACCAATGTTAGTAATTCTAATCGCGACGTTGAGATGGTTGATGTGAAAGTCGACAAGTTGACGAATGTGTTTACGTCTTTTCTCATTGAGATGCAAAAGAAACACGTTCCCGCTACGCTGAAAGCGGTTGAGGTATCGTGTACATTGTGTGGTGGACCTCATAATTATTAAGAGTGTGTGGCTACGGATGGCCAAACGTCAAGTGTAAACGCGTTAAACAACAATTTTCAAAATCAAAATAACGCGGGTCCATCACAAGGCAATTTTAACCAAGGCAACAATTTTTCGAATTAAAACCGAAACAATTTTCAAGAAAATAATCAACAAGGAAATTTTTCGGATCAAGGTTATAATCAAGGTCGTAATTTGAGATGGCAAAATCGAGATGACAATCAAAACTCGAGTTTTCAAAACAACAATCAAGGAAACAATTTTTCAAGTGGTAATTAAGGGAATTTTCAAAGAAGTAATCAAAACCAAGGAACTTTAATGCTAATCAAAATATTTCGTCAAACGATTTTCAAGAATATATGAAAACAAATGAGGCTAATATGAGACGATCAGAGGGACAAATTGGTACTTTGAAAAACGACTTTTCCAATACTTTGAAAAATCAAAATACAAAGATTGAGCAAGGACAAATCGATATTAAAAAGATGTTTTCGGCAATTATGAACAAGTCCTCGGGTGCGTCATCGAGTTCGTTACCTAGTGACACCGTAGCGAATCCGAAGGAACCATATAAAGCTGCCTCGTCAATCGAAAAAAGTCGTCTGATTACCCCTAACCTTGATGGATTTAGAGTTGTTCCTTCTTCTCAACCCTTGACTTCTCGAACGCCTTCATGTTCTAAAGTCGATGGGGTGAACGTGTCGACCAAGGAAAAGAGTGCACACCCTCGTGTATCTCGAATTCCATCCACGGTTAAAAAAGAGAGCTTTATTGACCTTTCCCAAGTAACCCTTGAAGAAACTTGTGCTTCGATTCTTCTTAAAAACACCCAAAAGGCATATGCCGAGAAAGGAAGAGGATTCGGGCCAATTTTTATTACCTTGTGATTTTTCCGAGATTGAGGGATGTTTAGCCCTTGCCAATTTAGGTGCTAGCATCAATCTCATGCCTCATTATCATTGGAAGTTGATGAAATTACCTAGACTTACCCCCACGAACATGACAATCGATCTAGCAAATTGTACACCACTTAAGCCAATTGGAATAGCCGATGGTGTCTATGTTAGGTAATTTAGAGATTTTACTAGATGAAAAGTTCGTTTTCTCGGTGTCTCTTCGAATTGATAACTGGTTGAGTGCAAGAGATTAGTTGTTCTTGGTGGAATAAAAAGGGAAAGGTCGTCGTCTAAAACTATTGGAAAATAAAGACTTGAAACAATTAAAATAAAATAAAGACGATAAAAGAAGTAATACTTGAAAGATAAAAACTTGACGGGAAATAAATGACGAGAAATTAAAAGCAATAAAGGTAAATAACTCAAACTTAAACTTAAACTAAATGGAAAGCAAGTAAAAGTGCAAATAAAGAAAAAGGCTGGAAAAATAAAGCTTAAAACTAAAAACTGAAAAACTCATTCGGAATAAAACCTTCATCCAGAATAAAGGTGTTCATCCGAAATAATTGCTTATCCGGAATAAACAACTCATCCGGAATAGGGCTTGATCCGGAATAAAAAGGGAAAAATGGTTCATTCGGAATAAAGTCCTTGATCCGGAAAAAAGTTAGATCCGGAATATTATTCCGGATGAAAGGCTTGATCCGGAATAACCAATATTCCGGATGAAGGAGCTTGATCCGGAATAACCAACATTCCGGATGAAGGAGCTTGATCCGGAATATTTGAGATATTCCGAATAAACAAATTTGATCCGGAATAATTGAGATATTCCGAATAAACAACTTTGATCCGGAATAAATTAATATTCCGAATAAACAACTATTCCGAATAAAGGGACTTTGATCCGGAATATTCAGATATTCCGCATGAACAACATAGAAAGCAGTTGATCCGGAATCTCGGCAACAATAAGAACACGAAGAACAGTAAAGAACCACAGGTCACGAATTTAACAAAATCTAAACAAGATTAACTAAAAGATTAAACCAAAACAACCACAAAGCATTAACTAACAATAATCAATCAAAACAAATCATCAAAACTAACAAATAAAGCCAAATCAATCAAAACCCACTTGATCAAAACCATAAAAACTCAAGAACATGAACACAAAGATTAAGAACAAATCAAACAAGAAAGGTAGAAGGAGATTAACAATAAAAAAATGAAGATTAACAACAATCAAAGGTAAACTTACTTGGAATTAAAAGGAATTTAAAGGTGCAATACATGAAATTAAGGTGCAAGAATTTAAAGTGCAAGGAATGAAAATGGTGGAAGAATGGGTTGTCAAGCCAGAGATCTAATCTATATATAGGGATATTAGGGAGGAGCTTAGGAAGCTTCCTCCCTCTTTCTTCTTTTCCTTAATTGCAAGCTTAGGTCCTTAATCTTCTTAATATTCTTAAATCTTGGACTTTAATGACTTTTGTCTCGGGATTTCTTTGAACTCGTCTTGTAATTCTTCAATAAATTAGACTTGAGTTCTTCGGCTTTTAGTAAACTTCCGTCTTTTGTATTTTTCTTTGGTAAATCTTCAGAATTGGTCTTGGACTTTCGTTCTTTTTGCACTCTTGATCTCTTGGCTTCGTCTTTCGTCTTTTTCTTTGATAAAAGCCCGTGAAATCCCGTGTTTTCTCCACATTTCACCTTTTCGTCCTAAATCACAACAAAAACACAAACCACGCATAATTCCGACATAAATGACATAAAATACACGTTTTGGCTCGGTTATTATTGTAATTAAGTGGTAAAAAGGATGGGTGTTTACACACCTATCAAATCCCCTACACTTAACCATTGCAATGTCCTCATGCAATGCATTAATTACAAAGCACGTTTACACTTTTCATCACAATCAATCCATATTGGCCTTAATTAAAAAGATAGAAAACTACGAAACAAGTAAAGAAATAAAAATCATACCTTAGGGTTTTGGAAATGTTGTGAATGATCATCATCCTCAAGTTTTCACTTTCTCCAAACCAAGCTTAAAAACGAGATCATTGTTATTATAAGTTAGCAAACTAACACGAACTCATGTGGCCAATTATTCACTTAGACTCCCTTATTCCTAGGTGTATCTCTTATATTTTATTGTTGTCTTGAATGATCACGAGGATGCATTTTTGACTTATTTCGATAGTTTATTTAAAACGAAAATAAAGTGAATGATTTAATCAATAGTTAGCTAAAGGACAAAATCTTTTAAAACTACTTCTCGGGACCTCAAAAAGTTCATATCTTGGCATAACTCGCTTCGCGATTTGAGACCTTTCTCGGACCGATATTTGGCAGCGACTTCATACTTCAAACCTTGAGAGACGTTCATGAAATAATGGCATTCTTTTCATAATAGGAATTTCTTCACTTGAAGTTTTGAGAGATTCATACTAGGACCACGACTTCTTCCTTTTTCTCCAATATTTATTTTGGACTTTGATATACAACGATCCGCCTCCTTTTTGGACTTGGATTTATTTATCCTCATACCTTGCTAGGGTCTTTTCGGATAGACTTCTCCATGACTTTTGTGGAGTATTTGCTTTTCGTCGTGTGTCTCGATCCTTCATATTGATTTTCGATAAATGATTCTTCACATCACTTTTGGATCTTTAGCAACAAAATGTAGCCCTCATGCCTTGTTAGGACCTTTTTGGACTCGCCAATCTTCGCATCCCGCTTCAATAAGTTATGCCTTGGCTATGAACTCTAATCCATGTCGAGCAACTTTTAAACGATCTTGGGCTAGAAGCTAAGTAACTTTTCAAATCGTACAACCTTATTTATTGCAGATAAATTTATTAGCAAGCGATGGGAGAATAGGCTTATAATTAACTCACATAAATTCCCGAAAGAATACCAAACTTATAATTGACTCTATCATCTCTCGTTCTCCACAGTTTAAAATCTCAAGGAATGAGACTCGTGGATGCTTAGCCTATTAAATCAAAGTTTTGGGTTTTCGAGTCGCCTATAGGATCTTGCAAACTCTTAGACTTTTTCAAGTTTAGAAATCGCGTTTTAAAGTTCCCTTGATAAACGACTCTCTAGGATCAATTATAGGAACTTGCGAAAAATTCTTGTTCTTAACCCGTGAGAGTTAAGACTTTCGCGTTTTATAGCTCCCTATATAAAAGCCTAGCAAAACTTGACTTAAACACGTTAAGGGTACTAGCTAGAGTAAACTTAGATAAGTAAACTCGGGTTGAGTCAAAAGATTCACAAGTTTTGAAAATTAAAACCACTTTATTAAAAATTTATTCTAGCAAAGAAAGAAAATAACTATACAAAGGTAAAAACTAATAGGCCAAAATAGATAAAAATTTTTGAAAAATGTCGAGAAATTGATTTTTCGGTTAAAATGAGGACAAATATAAGGAAAAGGCCACTTAACTTCGATAGAAGTCCCCCCTACACTTGATATAAACATTGTCCTCATGTTTAAGCATGTGGGATAAACTCCGCTACACTTAGGACAATGTGCACTTTGTTTAAATCTTGCTAAGGAAAGAACAACTAAAGAGATTCCTATTTTAATATTGAGAAAATATAAAATAGTGAAACGAAAACAGTTTAGGATAGAACCAGGAAGAAGGGGACACGGAATCACGGTTCGTCAAAAGTCATCAAGAGTGTGTCTTTGAAGCTCTAATCCCTACACATGATAAGAAAGAAAGCAAGAAACACCACGGGGCTCCCCCTACACTTATGGTAAAGATAGATAGATAATTGGGTTGCCTCCCAAAAAGCGCTTGTTTTTGTTAACTGAGTCACGAGCCTGACTCGTCCCCGAATTAGATGGTCCATGGGGAAGCCTCGAATGTAATACCGGGATCAAAGACCTTGTCCTCGTTCCCGGTTGACATCAACAAAGGAGAGGCGGGGGGATAAGTCTTGTATGGGAGAAAGGTCCGTTCAACATACGAGAAGTATGTGAAATCAAGATCCACGGGAGATGGGGTGGGTAAAGTAAGCACATTGTCCTCCCCCAAAGACAATGGATGTTGAGCAAGCGGCAAAGCCGTATTGTTATCAATTAGCTTATTCAATGTCACCTCCCGGGTCAAAGCACTCATCCTCCGTAATATTGGCTAAAGGGGAGGATGAAAGGTGCTCGGGAGGGGGACTTGGGTCAATACCTTCTTGCAGCAAATTATCAAGAATAATATCCCCCTCCATGTCATTATCATCAATACCTGGAGGCATGGAGTGAATGTCGATTTCTTCCAGCAATGGGTCATTATCTTCAACGGGAGGGATAGATGGAGGTAAAGACTCGGAAAGAGGAGGAGAAGTCAACTCTTCGATTTGAGCAATAAGAAGGTGCACATTCCGTAATCTATCGCGAAGAAGAACGTCTTCCACCTCATCCACAAGATCAAGTTCATCGGTGAACTTATCGTAAGCCGGAGAGAATAAATCGTCATCGTCCGCATCTCCTTGTGGAGATTGAGAAATTTCAAAAGTGAAATTCTAATAGCGAAGAGAAGAATCATCATCACTAGGATCGACCTCTTCTGTAAGAGCAACGTCATCCTCAAACTCCATAGCAGGTAAGTCACAAACCTCATCATCCAATAATTTGTCGAGACCAACATCACTAAGCTCATTCAACGAATCTAGATCCTTAGATGCAGTAGGAACATCGAGAGTAGGAGCATCAACTTCAGAGGATTGGTTGAAAGTGTAGACATCATCGTCGTCGTCATCATCATAATAGATGGGACGAGTCCAGCTAGGAGTGATGTAGTCGGCTAACTCTTCCTTGATAAACTCCACATATTTAAGAAGCTCATGCAACAACTTTTGTTGTTCATTGCCCCGAGTATGTTCAATTTCACCAATTCTATCCAACGCAGTAATTAAACATTTTGGTGTAGAAAAGAAGGTAAAACGACTAAATTGGCTCAAAAAGGTGTCGGTGGTTTTCAAGGTTTCGTCCACATCAAGCAAGGGGTTGCTTTTCCGGATGCAAGTCAGCTCGGAGTTGAGCTATGCTTTCTAGAATGCCATTCAAAGTAGTGAGTTGTTGATCAAGACTAATTTGCTGAGAGGATTGATGATTGAGGGTGTGATGTGGGGGCTCAAAGTTATAGACACTAGGATGATAGCACGAAACTTTCTCAAAGACTTGCGACGGATCACAAAAAGAAGCATCGTGAGGGCCCCCACAAATATAGCACCATGGGTATGGAGAGAAACTGGGTGCTTCTTGTGGATAGCTATTACCATTGTCATAATTGTAACCCGGTTCTTGCTCGTGACCATACGGGTATCGAACCGGGCACGAAACATCCCAATGAGTATCACTTCCACAATAGATGCATGGGGGAACAGGAGGAGGTGGGTTCAAAAAGGACGAATTAGTCGAGTTGCACAAAGGACAAAATCCGAATAGGAATTGTGTATTGTCGATATCGTTTCCGCACCGCTCACATGTACACCATTGACAAGAGTCGTTCCCGTACAATCGTCTCCCACACCCGACGCAATGGACATAAGAATCCATAAAGAAAAATAGATGAGCAAGAAGAATATTTTTGGTGCAAAACTTTGAAAAAGAAATGCTTTTTATGATTTTTCAAATGTTTTAGGATTTTTGAAAATTTTTGGACACGAAAAATAACGTTCATGAGTGAACGGATCCCAAAAGCTAACGTGTCTCTCACAAAAAACCGTTAATCCTCACGAAAAGAGCCGGCAGCGGCGCCATTTTAATGTAGAGATTTTACTAGATGAAAAGTTCGTTTTCTCGGTGTCTCTTCGAATTGATAACTGGTTGAGTGCAAGAGATTAGTTGTTCTTGGTGGAATAAAAAGGGAAAGGTCGTCGTCTAAAACTATTGGAAAATAAATTCTTGAAACAATTAAAATAAAATAAAGACGGTAAAAGAAGTAATACTTGAATGATTAAAACTTGACGGGAAATAAATGACGAGAAATTAAAAGCAATAAAGGTAAATAACTCAAACTTAAACTTAAACTAAAAGGAAAGCATGTAAAAGTGCAAATAAAGAGAAAGGCGGGAAAAATAAAGCTTAAAACTAAAAACTGAATAACTCATTCGGAATAAAACCTTCATCCGGAATAAACGTGTTCATCCGGAATAATTACTTATCCGGAATAAACAACTCATCCGGAATAAGGCTTGATCCGGAATAAAAAGGGAAAAATGGTTCATTCGGAATAAAGTCCTTGATCCGGAATAAAGTTAGATCCGGAATATTATTCCGGATGAAAGGCTTGATCCGGAATAACCAATATTCCGGATGAAGGAGCTTGATCCGGAATAACCAACATTCCGGATGAAGGAGCTTGATCCGTAATATTTCAGATATTCCGAATAAACAACTTTGATCCGGAATAATTGAGATATTCCGAATAAACAACTTTGATCCGAAATAAATTAATATTCCGAATAAACTACTATTCCGAATAAAGGGACTCTGATCCGGAATATTCAGATATTCCGCATGAACAACATAGAAAGCAGTTGATCCAGAATCTCGGCAACAATAAGAACACGAAGAACAGTAAAGAACCACAGGTCACGAATTAAACCAAATCTAAACAAGATTAACTAAAAGATTAAACCAAAACAACCACAAAGCATCAACTAACAATAATCAATCAAAACAAATCATCAAAACTAACAAATAAAGCCAAATCGATCAAAACCACTTGATCAAAACCATAAAAACTCAAGAACATGAACACAAAGATTAAGAACAAATCAAACAAGAAAGGTAGAAGGAGATTAACAATAAAAAAATGAAGATTAACAACAATCAAAGGTAAACTTACTTGGAATTAAAAGGAATTTAAAGGTAAAATACATGAAATTAAGGTGCAAGAATTTAAAGTGTAGGGAATGAAAATGGTGGAAGAATGGGTTGTCAAGCCACCAACCCCTACAAATGAAAGAGATCTAATCTATATATAGGGATATTAGGGAGGAGCTTAGGAAGCTTAGGTCCTTAATCTTCTTAATCATCTTAAATCTTGGACTTTAATGACTTTTGTCTCGGGATTTCTTTGAACTCGTCTTGTAATTCTTCAATAAATTAGACTTGAGTTCTTCGGCTTTTAGTAAACTCCCGTCTTTTGACTTTTTCTTCGGTAAATCTTCAGAATTGGTCTTGGACTTCCGTTCTTTTTTCACTCTTGATCTCTTGACTTCGTCTTTCGTCTTTTTCTTTGATAAAAGCCCGTGAAATCCCGTGTTTTCTCCACTTTTCACCTTTTCGTCCTAAATCACAACAAAAACACAAACCACGCATAATTCCGACATAAATGACATAAAATACACATTTTGGCTCGGTTATTATTGTAATTAAGTGGTAAAAAGGATGGGTGTTTACACACCTATCATTAGGATCGGAAAGTTTTTTTTTCCCACAGACTTCGTCATTTCTGATTACGAGTGTGATCCTAAATGTCCCATTATTTTAGGTCGACCCTTTTTATCGACGGCTCGAGCCTTAATTGACGTCCACGGAGGGAAACTCACTATGAAATATGGGGATGATAAAATGGACTTTTTCACGAGTAGATCCCAAGTTTCAAATGATCATGATAAAACCACGGTTTAAAATTCTAATTATTTCAAAATGTTAAATTTAGCGGAAAATATGAGGCTTGATGCATGTTTTGAAAGAATTAAAATGAACGGTTTTAAAGAAGACGATCTTAATGATAAAGAATACGTTTACTTAATTTAAAAGGGCATTCGTAAATTTATGGATGAAAAATCATTGTGGGATGTATTCGGTGAACAAAATGAACAACCAATTCCGAAGGGTGGCGTTAATGTCATCACGACAATGACCAATATGGACTCGTCTTCACCACCTTCGAAGGACCACGTCTTTGAGGCTTCAACTTCTAAATCCATTGAAGTGCCTCTATTTCCTAGCCCAACACCCATTGAGGATAAAGGTTGCATCAACATTGATTCACTCGTCATTGAAAAGTCACCTAAGCATAGCCTTAGGGCTTGTAAGACCATGGTTGTGAGTGCTCACATCGACTCTTTCTTTGACGATGACGATGGCGATTTTGCCGAGATTGATCACGTGCTTCAAAATCCAAAAGCCATTTTTGAGGATTCTCCTAAAAAGACCTCTTTACATGGGAAGTACGATGATTATGAGTTTGATTTCGAGATTGATGAAATTATCGAACAAGAGCTAGCTCTTTTGTCTCCACTTCCACCTACGAGTTAGGTTGATTTTTCCAAAATTGAGGATGAACTTGATGAGTTGGAACGTCTTATTTTTTATGACGAACCAACTCAAGTGACCAAAAATCCCATTCTCGAGGAGTTACGTAATCAACACTCCTCAAATGAGAATGACGTTTACCACATTCATGAGGATCTAACTTATCAACGATCCCTACAAAAGAATGATGGTTTTGTGCTTGACCGTGATCTTTTCGAGAGAGTTTTTAAAATCCTCAATAAGGGAATGAAAAAACTTGGTTTGACAAAACTATCTATGATGAAGAAATGGATGATATTCATAATCATGAGGATGACGAATATGTTGACCCCGAGGGGGCGGTGTTCTTTGTTGATAAACATTTTGAGAACTTATACAATCCACCACCCCCTAACCACGACTTAAATGTGAGAATTTTTAGTGTGCCTAACATCATCTTAGAAACGCCAAATATTTTCGACATAATTAAATCGGGTTTTCATAAAGAGTTTTTCGACGATGAAAAAAGAAAAGATTTTAAAATTCGTTTAAAAGATTTTTCTACAAGTTTAACTTCGTCATCACCGCGTTTTATAAGCGCTAGGAGCTCGTCTACTCCTTTTAACGATGCGTCGTGTAGATCTAGTGTGGTGGAAGCCCCTTATGTTCCCTCATATTTCTCCATCGAGGACGAGATATTCGATCCCGGAATAGCTTGTAAAAAGAAATCTCGGTCTTCCATCGATGTAATAAATGGAAATTATATCTATTTGCTTGGTGTGAGTCTAGCTCGAGTAGCTCATTGTGTTACCTTACCCATTGTCCCACCCTTATATTTCTCATCTCTTTTCTTCTACCCCTTTGGGGTTTTGCTATTGGTTGGAGTAGCGTTGTTTCGTCTTTCATCCAAAAACAAAGACGCTATCTTTGACCCCGGTATAAGTTTATCTGGTTTTTAAAGTACTCCATGTACTTTTGGGCCTTGTTTATCATGTAAGCCCCACCAAAAATGACCAAACCCTGATTATCCCTAAATGATCACATTTATGGGGATTCGAGTCATGCTTTTGACTCAGTTATCAAAAACAAGGTACCTCGTGGGGGATTCTCATGCTTATCCTTGTAAATATTATCGTTTTCTAATAGTGTAACGAGGGGACTTGTGCTCTTCCAACCTTTTTTCGTGGTTGGTTATTAGGTTCATCGTCATCATTAAAGCCTCTCGTGTTCGTTATATGGATCACTCGAGCTTCGATCGTTTCCTTTGGAGATTCTGATATCCGATGATATCCTTTTATGTTCTAACGTTTATCTTATTATCATAATTCATAAACAGCTTATAGGTTATTCCTTTTACCATTTCCATGCTCGAGTTTAAGCATTTGACTTCGTCTCTAGTATGGGGGTGTTTCACCCATAGACTCGAAACATTAAGGACAATGTTTAGTTTTAGTATGGGGGTGAGTAGATACTTCACCTTGCTTATGTCATCAGGCCATCCAATTTTCATCTTTTTGTTATCGATTTATGCAAAATAAGGCTAAAAATGGCCGAATTTTAACAATTTTGTAGTTTTTCATAAGTGTTTAAGACATGAATGTAGGTTTTCCGATGGTGAGAATAAGAGTAAATTTTTACTCGACCGTGCGTATTGAGCACTTAGCTTTGATTTCTTAACTATATTAGGCTAAGTATCGTAAATGAGGACGAGAAATGATAGAGTTAATTCTAAGTTATGTAATCTTTCACGATCTCATGTGTGGTAATTATTATCTTTTTCTCCCCACGCTTTTGTTTAAATAAATGCAATAATTAAGGTCATACGATTTAAAAGATTACTCAGCTTCTAGCCCAAGATCGTTTAAAAGTTGCTCGTGTTCGAATAGAGTTTATATCCAAGGCATAACTTATTTAAGCGGGATTCGAAGATTAGAAAAGTTCCAAAAAGGCACTAACAAGGCATGAGGACTCCATTGTGTTGCTAAAGATCCAAGATGATGTGAAGTATCATTATTCCAAAATAAATATGAAGGATCAAGACACACGACGAAAAGCAATATACTCCCCTAAAGATCATGGAGAAGTCTATCCAAAAAGACCCTAACAAGGTATGAGGATAAATATATCCAAGTACGAAAAGGAGGCGGATCATTGTATATCAAAATCCCAAATAAAGATTGAAGAAAAATGATGAAGTCGTGGTCCAAGTTTGATGAAATCCCATATATGAAGAGAAGACCATTATTTCAAGAACGTCTTCCAAGATTCAAAGTATGAAGTACATGCCAAATACCAGTCCGAGAAAGGTCTCTAATCGTGAAACGAGTTATGCCAAGATATGAACTTAAGGAGATTACGATAAGTAGTTTTAAAAGATCGTGTCCTTTAGCTAACTATTAATTAAATCGTCCTACTTTATTTTCAGCCTTAATAAAATATCGAAATAATTCAAATGCATCCTCGTGATCATTAAGACAAAAATAAAATATAAGAGATACACCTTAGGAATAAGGGAATCTAAGTACTTAATTAACGCTCATGAGTAATGATTGTTTTACTAACTTATAATGACAATGATCTTGTTTCACGCTTAGCATGGAATTGGGTGAAAATCAAGGACGACGAAATTATTTTTAACGAAGCATTCACGTATTATTATTCTATGATCCTAAACGTCCCATTTTGCGATGAAAACAATACATTATGTTTAAAACACGTGTAGTAGTTTATTTAAGTTGACGTTTTCAATAAATGTCACATAAAAATGAATTTTAGAAGTGCTACGATACTTAACTCTAGCATTGAGTGGGGACACGGCAATGGTTTAGTATGGGGAAGTGATGAGACTTCAATTATACATAGGTTCATCGTCCAAATCGGGCTTAAAACGCTTAAAAATGTCATAAAATACCCCAATATATGCTTGTGTTTGTTCATTGTGTATTTTAGGTACGGATATCGTGAAATCAAAAAAAGATTACAAGAATCAAGCAAAAACGAACACGGGAAATGAAACTGCACAAAGAACCGGACCCGAACGATGAATTTCCATTGAAGTCCTTGATGTTTTGAAGATTGTCAAGATTGGTCCTCCAAGTTTGAAGAATTATCACTTTATACCCCTCATGTATCATTATTTATATTAGGGTTCCTAAAGTATTAAAATATTACAAGAATGGCCCTTGAAGAATGTACAATGTGCAATATAATTACTTTTTCAAGTTATGTCTAAAGACAAGGACTGATAGTGTAATTAGACTATACTTTTTACAAAGGGAAGAATTAGTTTGCTAATTTAAACTTAAACTGAACAAAAATGGGAAGTATGGGGACTATTTCTGGCAGACATCATAACTTCTTCAGCCAATCACCACACGCCACCTCATCACCCCACCTAATCAAATCCCTCCACGTCACAATCCCACTCAATACTTTTTAAACTAGATTTATTAATTATAAAAAAGTATGGGAAACATTTTATTTACCACTAATCCAGATTAAAACACCCCTTAATTCCCAGATAAAACCAAGAAACCTAAACTTAATCATCTCAAAACAAGGGGTTTTTACTTAATCTTTTTTAGATCCCTAATTCCCCTTATCCTAAACCAAACCCACTCCAAAACCTCTCACCCCGTGACCTCTAATGGTCCCCACAAGACTCCCCTACTTCCCACAATTTGGCAAAAATGGTATCTCAGTAGAATATCAACGTCCCACACCAAAACTAGGTCCCAAAGGCTTCTAATGAACGACCAAGATTTCAAGAGGACAAATGGCAATCACATGGACCAGTTTGACCAAAAATTCAAGTTCAAGACTGAGGGCAATTTTGAATTTTTATTATGTTAGGGTTTACATGTACTCAGTAGTTCTAGAATAGTCTTTCTAGTGCTATACAAGCACCTATCAACTTGTGATAGGGGTTTTGTTCCAGATTTCTTTCTTGTAACTTTTTTTATTTAATGAATAGTTACAGTTTTAATTAAACAAAAATTTTTCAAGGAGTTATCTGAGTTCCATTATAGTGTAATCATTTATGTTTATTGCCTATTAGTGAATTCTCATCAAATAGTTTTGTTCGAGAAAACTTTTGGCAAAAATTATTTGGGACCCTTGGCTTATAGAATAGCCCTACAAAAGCTTTGACAAAGCTTTTGTAGAGTTTGCTTAGAAGCTTAAGTTCATTTCAGTTGGTTACTTTTTGTTTGCAAAAAGTTTGGTTTTCAAAATTTTGTTTCCAAAAATCTTTCATTTTTTCTGATTATTAATTGTAGCATAATCTCTCACAAGCCTGAGAAGCTTGTGATAGCTTAAACTACTTGAAGTTTGTTTGTGTTGTGTTCTTTGTTTGTTTTCAGGTATCAAAAAGGCCGGTAGATTTGCCTGCTGTAGGCTTCCACACAACATTCCCTCTTTTTCCATTTTATTTTTGAAGACATTTGTTCCCTTGGTCTATTGTAGACTAGCCAGCAGGGATTCTCTACACAACCTTTATAAGCTGCTAAGAAGAAGTCAAGGAGAAGGAATCAGCTGGTACTAGCTTGAACCTCCTTAACTTTTTGCTAGTTTATATGCTATATGTGGATTTATGCTTGGTTGTAATAGATTAGTCATTGCTGTTTTTTTTCTATCTATTTAGTGATAAGTGATTGTTTTCTGTTAGATTTAAATGGTTTTAAGTTGTTTTGAATAGCATTGTTTTGATAAATCTTGTTATCAAGCTGTTAAAGGGTGTTTGGGATTGCTTACAGCTTGGGTAGTGAATAACATTTAGGCCTTGTAATAAGTCCATACATGCTCTTTATTTGGTAAAAAGTTGATTTGAATAGGTATTAAAAGGTCATTCATTGTTTTAAGAAAACTTGTGTTACAAGTTTTTGCATAAAACCAACTTAGATTGATAGGTAGGATATTTAGACATAAATAAGTTATTTTGGACATCGAAATTCTGGATTTAGTTAGCTGAGGGTGTTGATTAGGCCTGCTTTTCACTTGCTTGGTATTTGGATAGGTTATTATCAAGATTTATGGCTTTAAATCTCACTTTAGTGTCATCTATATCAGCAAACTTAACACCCAAACCTACATTGACATCAGTAACCTTTAATTTCCATTTTGTGTGCCATATTGTATTGGTTTTGCTAGTTTTTTGCTTGCTGTGACTCCCCACAACCCAACTGATTGTGGGAGTGCCTTTGTCTCCCAAAAGCATCCATTAACTAAGCTAAAAACGACCATTTTCACATTTCTAAGGTAGAGCAGTGGGAAAAAGGTCCCACTGCTAGTGTTAGCTTTCCCACTGTTTCACTAGAATACAAAAGTGACCCAAGTGTCACTATCATATTTGTTTATTTTTGTCTTTTGGAAAAAATTTCATCCTTTTTCAGATTTTCTATTTTTCCTAGTTTTGTTTATTTATTTTAAAATTTTTCATAACATTAGTTTTTATTTTTCTGATTATTTGGTATTTTTTGAATTAATGTAAGTTTTAATTAGTTTTATTAATTTCTTTTTTTGTCTTTTAGTGATAAAAAGTGGTATTTTTAAGTTTTTAAATTTTTCCTACTTTCAGTAAGTTAATTTTAGATTTTACAAAAAGTAATTTCATTTTTCACTTTCTTTTATTAATTTCTAGAATTATTTTAAGTTTTAAATAGTTTTTATTTAATCTATTTTTGTCCTATTAGGTAAAAAAAGTATTTTTTTCAACTTTTTCCGATTTTCTATTGTTTAACTTAGTAAATTAGGATTTTTCAAAAAGTAAAATTAATTTTCTCATTATTTTATTATTTTTTATGATTATTTTAGTTTAAAAATTATTCTTATCCTTTAAAAATAGAAAATAGTTTTAAAAAGTTAGGAAAAATACTTTTTAGTGTTTAATTAATATAAGTAAGATATTTGTTTGATAAAATAATATTTTGGGCTTTTTGTTAATCATATTAAATTTTAGGGCTTTATTTAGCATTTAAAATTTAATATTTAATTAATAATATGTTTTAAAATTTAATTTATTGAATTTTTATTCTTATTTATAATATTTTAGACATACTTTTAGTTTTTAATTAATTTTTAGCTTTACTGTTTAATTTTGTCGCGTTTTATGTATTTACGTTATCGTTTTACGTTATTCTTCGTAGTTTAATCGTAGCGTAGCTCGTTTTTTAATTTTCTTTCTCTAAACCCAAAAACAACACTAATCAAAACTTGATTATATTATATTGGCCTAATACACATACACCTCCTTCGAGAACGCACTCGCACTTATTCGATTTGTCGGTTTTCCTAAACCGTCGAGTTTAATACTTGCCCACTATACGTCTTTTTCCTAAAATCGTATTTATACATACATCAATGAAGACGTTATAATGATAAAGTAGGATATTTTGGACACTTTTTAACGAAATTTTTCCACAACCTTTGATCCGGATTGACTTTATAATTAGCTAATGTTTTGATTGATTTTAGACCTCTAATATGAGACAAATATGATGCTACCTAAGGTCTCAACATAGCAACAACAACTCGCTCACAATGATCTAAACCAAACGCACCTTAAAGAATTTTTAAGCAAATTTAACAAAGGAAAACTAAGATCTATTAATGCTACAGCTAAAACAAGTATCTAACTATCAAATGTAGATCAAATAAGAGATGTTTCAATCAAAGAAGCAAGCAATATCACACTTGATCATACAAATGCATATAACTCCTAGTTTTTGCTTAAAAAAATTGAAAGTGAGGTAAACCTTGATTCAAGGCCACCGTTGATGGAGAAGTAAGCTCAAACACGATCACTTACACCTACTGATCATGAATCAACAACAAGAACAACAACGATCACTTGAATTAAAAGAATTGAATTCAAATGTTCAAATTCCCTCCAAAACTCGAATTCTGAACAAATCTTCACCAAGTTCGATCAAATCAACTTCAATGGCTTTTATTCAAGCTTAGTAACATATACCCGCAACAAATCTGCAACGATGAACAGTAATTCGTGATGAAGAAGATGATGAATAGTGTTTTAATGCAGAATTTTATTAATATGAATGAATGATTACAAGATTGAATGAGATGATTACTGAGATGTAAGCTAGCTTAGGAATTAAGCTAACTATTGAAATGAGAGAAATTTGCTTGAAAATCAAGCTAAAAATCTACTATGTGAAAAATGAGATGTGAAAAGGTATTTATAGAAGGTGGGAGGAGAGTGGGTTGTGATTGGAGAATGTTAAGATGACTTGTGTGTCAGTGACAGCAGCCAATTGTCCAATAAAAATCATCCACGTAGATTAGGGTTTATGTATCAAGAACGAATTTGGGCGTTTCTGATCTAGGCCACGACAGCTTGATTGGTTAGTTCCAATAGCTTCATCTTGTCGAGTAGAAAAACTTTCATGTAAAACAATTTCCATGAAACGGCCTGTAGCTCCCGTAATTTGCGTTTGAAGAATGTTGCCACGTGTCTTCCTATTATTGGGTGAAAAGGGAAGGTATGGATTGATGAGGTGGATCTGATAAAGTGTAATAATAAATGCCTCAACTTGGCAATCCGTGTGACCCCAAAAGAATGGTTGTGATTGGTTTTAGTGTGGTATGTGGGGATTGGTAAATGTGGGTTTATTTATTAAGTGTAGTTAATGATTGGGGAATTTATGGTACTCGGTAATTAATATGGTGCAGTAACGATTGCCTCTTTAATGCTTAGTGGGTAATAATTGGCTAAAGTGCTTAATCCATGTGATATGGTTTGATGGATTTTGATTGGTCCAAATGGAATGAGTAATATTATATCTTTGGCAAATGACAGTTTTGGCCCTTGTCTTTTATATTCTTTGATCTTTAGCCATTTTCGTCATAAAAACTTCATCTTTAGCCCGCCAAACTTCGGTATTTTTGAACTTTTTATTTTTGCTTCATTTTTTGTCTTT
Source organism: Glebionis coronaria (assembly GCA_025667525.1). Classification (NCBI taxonomy): domain Eukaryota; kingdom Viridiplantae; phylum Streptophyta; class Magnoliopsida; order Asterales; family Asteraceae; genus Glebionis; species Glebionis coronaria. The sequence continues at coordinate 264,333,501 of CM046876.1, forward strand.
TTCTTCGATAAACTTCCGTGAAATCCCGTGTTTTCTTCGTTTTATTCCTTTTGTACCTATTTTTATAAATAAACAAAACCACACGTAATTCCGACTTTTACGTTAATTAATTCACATTTTGGTTTGGTTTTTTTGCTTATTTTTAGTGGTAAAAGGGTAAGTGTTTACACAATTATCAAATGCCCCTACACTTGACCATTGCAATGACCTCATGCAATGCACGATTTTAAAGCACTATTTTACATTTTTCATCATAATTGATCCATTTTGGTCATTATTATTATATATACATACTATGACACAATACTACACTAATAGAAACTTATAAAACTAAAAAGATAAAAAAAATTAAAAGAGTCAAAAGATATGCAATTTCACTTTATTTATTTATTTTGAAATTGTTCGATGGAAGAAACTTGAAAAGAAGTCAATGACTTTGATTAGGGATTTTGATATCATTAATATTTATCACCCTCAAGTTTCACGTTCCCTATACCAAGCTTAAAAAGGAGATCATTGTTATTCATAAGTAAAAGTGCATCGACTTATTCATAAAAATTAATTGTGTTAACTATATACTCCCACTTATTATTCCTCTAAACCGGTTATTATTCGAGCAAATTGCTTTTTAGCAAATTTGTCTTAATTTGGCGTGAAATATTAAAAATGAAAAATCTCAAAATAAGGAAGCATGGTTTTAATCGATAAATAACCATCTCATCCATTACTTGAAAAACCGCCCATAATCGAAATAAGTCCGTCTCAAAATAATAAATTTATTGTCTTATGTGTAGAAAACTTATGTCATGCTTGGATTAAATAGCTACTCACTCCCTAACAAGAAAAATAAAACTCACGTAATAAATTATATACGTCGCCTTTTTAAGACCTTGAATTATCGATCCCGCAACCCTTGTGAGAGTAATATTGGACCGGAAAAGTAACTACCCGATCTCCGCAACCCTTGTGAGAGTAATATTGAGACCCGATAGAAACTTTACACTTCACTGCCCCTCTTGGGAGTCTTGTATAATTATTATTTTTTTCTAGCCACTCATTTTTTTTACAAGTCGCTCTTATTTTTCTTTGTTCCTCACAATAAATTAACACCCTCTAGGTAAGAAGCATGACAAAAGTCTAATACGCATAAAACGTCCTAACTTAGAATCTCAAGACGTACTTATATAAACCACGAATGATTAGCCAAAAATACATAAGAGACTAAAAACCGATAAAACCGTTCTTGATTATTTATTAGCATATATACATACGTTGACAAGAAAGTAAATGCTACCGATGGGAGTATAAAGCGACAAATAATTTCTATGAGGTTAATCTAGCCCTATATACTTACTTCAAACTCTTATCATTTCTCATTCTCCACAATTTAAAATCTCAAATAATGAGACTCGTGGATGCTTAGCCTAATAAACCGAATAAATGATTTACATGGTTAAGGATACTAGCTAGAGTAAACTTTGATAGGTAAACTCGGGTTGAGTCAAAATATTCACGACGGGTCTAATATGTCAAAATCGTATAAACTCGTTAAAACGATATCCTTCAATTATTTATTTTTTTCTTTTGACTTATTTTTTTAAAGACAGTAATAGGAATATATGCATATGATACGAGGAAATAAATTAAAGACACAAAGGAAAATACTATTAGGCCAAAATAGGTCAAAAATAGGTCAAAAATTTTGAATTTTTTTGAAAAATATCGAAAAATATAATTTGCCAATTTTAATGAGTACATATTCATGAAAAAGCCCACTTTACTTTGATAGAAGTCTCCCCTACACTTAAGATAAACATTGACCTCAATATTTAAGCATGTAGAAGAATAAACTACCCTACACTTAGGACATTGAGTACTTAGTTTAAATCGAGCTAAGGAAGAGACAACTAAAGTGAATTGAATTGAATCATTATTTATATACAAATTGAATCAAAATAGTTTTGATAGAACCGGTATTAGGGGTACACGGGATCATGGGTCGTCTCAAAAGTACCAAACGTGGAATGATATATCGATGAATTCCCTGCACAATCACCATAAAATAACAACCTATTTGGCTCTCCCTACACTTATTGGTTGAAAAAGATAAAGAAAATCTAACCTAGTTAAACGATGCTTACTTTTATTTCAAGAGTCTCTAGCTCGACTCGATTTCCCGAATTTAATTCAAAGGAAATGTGGAGAGGGATGGAATCATCTCATGAGAGATGTTGTAGGATATTGTAAATCTTGCTTATATTCTAGAGAGAGAAAGAGATAGAAAGACGGTGAGAACACACACTTAAAGAGAGAAAGTATGGAAAACATACTTTAACTATGTGAAATTATGAAGTGAACCACACCCTCTCCAACTAAGGAGAGGGTTTATATACTCAAGCCCATGAGATGGGATGGGGCTTACAATAGGCCGTCGGCATATACATGTTGTAGGCTTGGCTTGGCCTTGTTTGTTTAATATTAAGTTAACTAGACTACGAGCTACTATTTAATCTATTGTTGGAGTGACCGATCCTTTCTAATAGGTAAAATGTATTTCCAACAATCTCCCCCTAAGGGAGGTCACTCCAAACAAGGGCGTTACCCCAGTTACAATAATAAAATAAACCTAGCATACTATGCTTGTCTTGAGCTCGTGGTCTTCGTCTTTCTTTTCTTTTTCTTTTCTGGTGAATATGTTGATGTGATCTTTGATATCAATCTTGAGCATTAATCTCTTGCCTTGATCTTGTGCATCCATCACTTGTGATATCCGCCTCTTCGTGACTTTATGTCCCACATACTTATACCTTCGTAATGCTTGAATGCTTCGGAGTTCGATACAGCAGAAGACTTGACTTTTAGGCCTTCTTGAATTAGATGAAGTATTAAGTGCATAAAGTATAAGCAGCGGGGATGACTACTTCTTGGACACCGCAACGCCACCGTCTTCAAATGTAGTAACATAAGTAGACATGAGCGAAATAGCTTTGAACATTTCATTCTAGTTTGGTAGCATTTTACCTCTGGTACTTGTGACAATCCGTCAATTTATGGTCAATATTTTATTCTCAATATTCATTTGAAAATATTATTTTATGAACTCACTTATTTTTGGGAAGAAATTTGGATTTACGTCTTGGAGTAGCATCGACTACGTCTAAACCGGAGGATTCAACGTTACGTGCTTACGTTTACATAGACCATCTTTGGTGGGAGTCCGACATTTCAGAAAATAAATTTGTCCATGAATATTATTTTGGAGTTCTAAATTTGTGTTGGTTCATAAACTCACAAATTTACGAGAAGAGATTAGGACTTACGATTTTATTTTAACGTCCTTTACGACTAAACCGGAAACCCTAGGATTACGTATTTACGTTTTCGAACACCGTTTTTGATGAGACAATTTTTATTGGATTCGTTTTGTGACGTTGATTCATAATTTATAAAAACATTTTTCGTAAAATGACCCGAGGACACGCAAATCGAGGAAACTAGAATCGAGGAATACCCGTAAATTAGTGGGATGAGACAAGATAAATCTTGCCCCACCCCACTCAATGTGGACGGCCAACACATCACAACTCAACACTTGATGTGTCAAGTTATAACCAAGAAGTAAACACATGTCACACAAGCTTAAAGTTTAAGCTACATACACAACAAAACCACTCCACTAAACAACTAGCTTCATTTTTCGTCCATGCAAAACCACAAATCCTCTCATCTTACCCCATGGTTTCCATCCACTTTTCTCCCACAAACACCATTTTGATCAAAAATCAACCATGAAATCATATGTTATTTACATATATGTTGAAGCCCTCTTGAAACCCTATTGATTGGTGGTGCTTATAACATCCAAGGAGGAGTATTCATGGTGTCTTGAGGCTTATTTTCCATAAGGATTATATGAAGATTGGTGGTCTTGAAGATGGTCTTGGTGCATCACAAGTTTCTCCATCAAAAATCTATGTTTTGATCAACCTACATCATCATGGTGGTATAAAGATTGTCCTCCTCATCTTCTTATTATTTTGATTATGTAAACATGTATTTTATTTCCTATTGTATATGTATATGATGATTATATGATGATAAAAATGTTATGTGGGGATTTGGTGTTGATAAACATGATTAAAAAGGTGAAAAACTATAAAGAACAAGGCTAAAATCTTGCTTAAAAGTGATGGCTGTATAAAACAGTAAAGAAACAGGTAATGGACTGATAAAATGATGAAGTAGAATCCATTTACAGTAAGCTATATGTCTTGTACACATGTGAGAGTTGGCCATGCAATGGAATCATTGTAATGAGTGAGATATGATCAAAACAAGTTTAAGGTACAAATCTAAGTTCACTATTTTGGACGATTTTTAGAAAATACTTAGAAGATGATTCAACAGTAGCTATATAAGAGTTAAATGTAGCACATATCATTTAGTTTATGTGATAAAAATTTGAGCTTCTATCTCCATATAGAACTCTAGATATGGCAGTTTTGGTGAAAGTGAAGATAAAAATCAGATTTTTGAAATTAAAGTATAATACTATTATATAAGCACTCAAAATTTAAATAGTATAAAATATAAATTAAAACCCACTAAATTATGGATTCTATTTATATAAATATGTAAAAGGTGTAATAAGTGTATAAATTATAAAAATGGTAACTTGTTAAGTTTTATAAGTTATAAAACTATAAACATGATTTTTACGACTTTTTCGGCTAATACCGTAAAATTAACGTTTTTGTTAAATAAAACTTAGATGGTTGGACCCGTCTAATGTAAACTTTATAAAACTTATATACTGATATATAAGCATGTATAACAAGTAAAAACCGATAAAACTCGAACTATAGGACATACGGACATTAACGAGTTAAGTAAACATATTGGACTAATAATTGGGCTAAATAAGTTAAACCCTTAAAAAAGGACTTATTGGACTTAACCCATTTGGGCCCAACTTGAAAGTTTAAATACTAATAATATAAGTATGAAATAGATTAATACAAGTTAATAAACTTATAATAAGCGTATTGGACTTAAAACGTGTAAATAGGTAAAACTAGTAAGCTAGTATAAAAGTTACCGACATATAACACTAAAATGAGTAAACGAGAATATGTAAACCCACTTGATCATCATATATATATAATCATCATATGTATACATAATTAATATTTTTATAAAGTCATTGGACAAACGTCTAAGACCGATTATTATTTATATAGGTTTCCGTGATTGAAGCACGTACCGTACGTCAGAGTTGCCGATAACCCGCCTTCCCACATCAACGTGAGTTCATAGCCTCGCACTCTTTTAAATGTTTTTATAAATGTTTTATAAACCCGCGAGGGAGATAACATGTTAGTTTTTATAAAATAGGACACCATTTCTCCCGATTGTTTGTTTATTGATTTTGGACCCGAATGATTGAATGACCCGATTGTATGACCTGATAAATGATTAAAGGACCCGATAGATGAAATAAAATGGATTATTAAAGTTAGGTTATGTCACTAAAAGTCCCATTAGCATGAATTGTGAACTACCGGGATTTGGTAGACGCTTGTGCATATAATAGTACTATTTGGGGACGATCACCCCAGTTCGCGCCTTGACGGTTGATCCCCGTCGTGCCACATTGATTGGTAAGCGAATTTATGTATGAGAAGATTTCCATAGCATGACCTTTGTGACGACACGCTACTTTAGAAGGGCAAAATTGGTATCGGGTTAGCTACCCGTTGTTGGTTTAGTAAGGTAACAATGTCATGCGGCTTATAATAATCCAAAACTAACAAAATACTACTAGACGCTTTAAATTACGATGTATTGCCTGACTAGCAATACTGGGTCATACTATTGATATTATGTTTGTGTTTTGGTTTTCATAACCATATTCATATAACGGTTTTTATTTTCATACAACATCGTAAGACGTATTGTATGACGTTTTTACGACATTGGCTCGTATAATGATTTTTAAGGCTTTTATAACCATATTCATATAACGGTTTTATTTAATCTATACAACGTTGAAAAACGTATTGTATGGTGTTTTAACGACAATGATTCGTATAATGATTTTTAAGGCAAATGCCTATATTACGATTTTCGATAATGATTTGTATAAAATGACTTTGGCTATTTTATGGCCTATTAAAATGATTTGTACAAGATGATTTTCAGTAATAATTTTATACTGTTATTATATTGATGGATTTTATGAAACTCTATGAATTCACTCGGCGTTATCGCTGACCTTTTCTTTTAACATGTTTTATCTCAGGTACTTGAAGGTAATTCTCGGGAAGACGACAAGAATTCATGGCCCGCACTTAAACAATATTTTCCATTCAAATACTTTGTAAAACCTTGTATGAAATATAATGACTTGGGACCGATGTAACTTTGATATTTATGAATGGAAATGCTTTATTAATAAACGACGCGATTTTTATGTGTTGTCTATGATGTGAGTAATGTGCTATCCCGTAACACCAACTAGTCTTCCGCTGTATTGAGTTGTATAAATTTGGGGGTGTTACAGTTTGGTATCAGAGCTCTCGTTATAGAGAACGAAATATTTTTAAAACCAAGGTTTTGAATAAAAAATTTCAAAATCTTTTAACTATAAACATTTTCTAAAAATGTCTAAAAATCTCTTGACTATAACGGTGCCGAAGAATTCCCGAGTTACCGACAAGGCCAAGACTGAGAAGTGTTATTTTAATATATATATATAACTTGGATTATATATATATGATGTAATTTTATTATATGATTGTTTGATGATTATTTTGATATTTATACGAGGTATTAATACGACGTAGATTGTCACAAGTAACCCTAACTCCCCTAGCAAATCAATCGAAGCTATTCTTGTAGGAATTCTAGCTATCCTAGATCTAAACCGAGTTGTGGATGTTTATCATCCCAACAAATGGTTGATATTCGTAGCAATGTAGATAGTAGCTTATTGTGATATTGAAGAAGGACTGGCGAGATTAAATCTGATATCGATGTCATGACGATCTTTCCTAATAGAGTGGAGTTTGACAAAACGTTACCACCTAGAAAGATGTCATCTGATCCGTTGTCATCCAATTCTTAAATTGAAATCGAAAGGGTGAATATTGCACTGGAGGCTGTTATTGGAACCAGTACCCAAAAGCCTCATGCCACTAATACCTTTCCGAGAAGTCTAATTGAATGTATGAGTCATCTCATACTAGAGACTCATTTGATAATTGTTGTTGTAAGAGATATAGGATTGGAAATTAAGTGTTGATCATATTGAGCTTTTATTGCCTTTATAAGGCCGAAGAATAAGATTGAAAGTATTGGAATATGAGGTAGGATATCGAATTGAGTATAAGTTGACTAAAACTTGAATAAAGTAAAATTTAACTTGTATGGAATATGAGATTGTTAAGAGGAAGTCGTTAAGTTCTTTAATTGAATTATAAGGTTTTAAATGATTGTTAGTTTGTGTTAAGGGTTGTTCCTAAGCCATTGTCCAATAATGAGGATGCCCAGTGTCCAAGAAATAAATTGAAGAAATCTTCTTCTGAATTGGGACCGATGGATCTTCTGGGACATGTAGAACACCTAATGACTCTTGTAGATTAGTATTCATTGTGGTATCTTTTCAATATCCCTAACTTAACTGAGATATCAGTTGGTAGGATGAGTTCTGAGAATTGTATGACATAGTGACACGTAATGTGTTACGGTACAATTTTGACTTGTTTGTGATTAATGAAAGACTACCTTTGATTGCTAAATTCTACATGTATCGATGTTATATATACTTTATTGCTATATCCTAATGTTCGCATTAGTGATGCAACCATTGAACAAGTACTCATCTTGAATCGATTTACGTTGTGGATTATTATCTTTGTATTCTTGAGTGCCATTGAGGTCACGAACCTCATGATTATTTGGCTAAAGCTCATTTCCTATCATATTGTAGTTAAGTTCTTGGTGAACAACTCTTCGTCACTCTTTTGCAGATCACTCATTCTTTTTATAAGATAAAACAGTATGCCTTGAGAAAAAAATTGAATTTTCATCACTATAAGGATTATTGAAAGTAAGATTTATAAGTGATTGTTAACGAAATGAGGCTGTTTATAAAACACCTTGGAAAACCTACTTGTTTTCATAACAAAGAAAATCTTTGTAAATTTATTTTTAATTCTTATTTAGGAATTAAGCATGAAAATGTTTTTATTATAAACATGATGATTAAATTTTGACGAACTGAGTATTGCATCGTTAATCTTGAAATTGTATATAGTTGCGCGCCTACATAAAATTTGGAATGGACCATGCAAGGCCGATTAGTAGTCACCATAAAACTAATTAATAAACACTAATTTTTCTTTGAAGATTGTGGAAGATTAAAATATATGAGATCTGCAAGAAGTGAAAAATAAGGACATAGTGTTAGGGACACCTACATATGTGCCTGTAACATCTATTCTTCTGAGTCAAATTTACTCATCTGTGGAAATTGTCTTATTTGACAATTGACAATTCTTTCTTGTCCAATTCTCCCGTAGTGAGATTCTTAGGAAAAGTATCTGATTACCGAGTGTTGATACCCGACTGGATGTATCGACGTTCCTATCATTTCTTTTGATTTGATTTCATTTGAATGACCTGGGTAACGATCCGAGGAGCTTTCGAATGCGTACTCAAATTATGAAAACAGGGGATATATTCATATCCGTTAAATGTTTTCGTCTGTATCTGATTTGAAATTCTCTCGCGTAGATTATGCGTTGACCTTACTCTTTTAATAATAGTTGTGTCTCCATATATCCCTGAATTTGTGAAGGATTATGAGTTATTATTAGACTTTTGAGAAGTTCACATCTTATCGACGGAAAGAAAACTGAAAAGTTGATAGTGCCAGTAGAATGGATTGATTGATTATGACATGACGACATTGTCTTAATTGATGGGAACTCGAATAGAATTCCCCTAAATGATAAGATGTTGATTATCAAAAGTGATCTAATTATTTCTTGATGAATGACCGTATCCTACATTTAGACTTGAAATTTTACCGTGAATGATTGTGAATTAGTCATAAATATTATAATCTAGAAAGAACCTAAATGAATTTATTAAAAGATGTTTCTGTTATCTGAAACCTTAGGAAGTATTTGTTGATGAGTTACCTAGACTTTTGCCATTTAGGCAAGTTGAAATTGGTGTTGATTATATTCTCGATGCTGCACTTGTGGCGTGTGCACTGTACGTCAGCACCATCTAAATTAAAGGAATTACCGTACAACTGAGAGAGTTGTCGGAGAAAGATTTTATTATACCAAGCCTGTCATCATGAAGAGCTATGGTGTTATCATTCCTTATATTTATAGATTACTATGACTGAGTAAATTGACAATCGAAAACGATATCCATAACTCGAAATGGAAGATTTGTTCGATCATTTACAAGGTTTTAGCGTATGTTTTAAAGATTTGATCCACGACATGGTTATCATCAACTTCGCATCTACGAAGAAGATTATCTATTCCAATCACTACATCCAGAACTTGTAATGAACATTATGAGTTTCACGTAATGTCGTTTGGATTGATCAATGCACATGTAGTATTCATAAATTTTGTGAATCAAGTGTGTGGGCTGTAATTTGATAAATTCATGCTCGTGATCATTAGGACCATTTGTTTGTTTACAAGAATAAGAATGAAGTTAATAATTATTTATAGATTGCCCTGAATTGGCCGAACAATTAAAAATTGTACCTTGAATATTTAACATAAGACTTAAGACTTAATACTTTACATGATTTAACCATGTGATTAATAGATAATGGAATGTAAATTGACTCTTCAAAAATTAGAAGTCATTTAAGACTTTGGGTTATACTAAAAAGGAAGTGCAAATATATTTTGACAATTGTTTTAACAAAGGATTTTTAAGGGATTATTCCCTTATACACAAACCATTTAACTAAACTTCTGTTTAGGGGTAAATGTTTGTGTATACCTCAAGATAACCTAAAAGGGATTGAGAAAACCATTTGAACCATGACTTGAAATTTGAAACGATAATTTACGCTTTTCAAACTAAGAAAATTTTGACCACAATATAACCAAAGATTTTTCGAATATTTACGAATCCTATTAATTATTTTCGATAAATCAGCAAAAATCTTGTTAATTAAATTCAAATTTATTTTGAACATTTTATATAATTGGACGGACTAAGAAATTTAAAATCTCTGTGTTTACATTTCATAAAAATTGAAAATTTATTATTTAATTAGTTGTAATAATTATCGACGCTTTAAACGTCGGATTGAGTAAAACGGATAAAAATGATAGTAAAGACGAAACTAAAACATAGAAGATATGAAGAAAGAATTTTGAATAAATACGGTTAGGATATTTATATCATCAGGAAAGTGAACATAATTACTGACACATTATGTATAAAAGATAAAGAACCAATTAGGATGTATTTCTTAATAATGAAGGTGCAAAATAAATTGCCGAGCAATATAAAAAAAATAAAAATAAATAAAAATAAAAATAAACGATGTTTGTAAGAAGGATAATATAAATAATAAAAGGGGTTCGCGGCTAATGCGAACCATTAAAATGAGAAGCCAATAGCGTTAAATGTTTTAAAGGCCACTTGTGGTTGTATAAATATGGAGGACTGTGAGATATAGTTATGTTGGAATTTGTAAGTATAAGTATTCTATTTATGTCTTTTTTGACTAAAACTGTCTTTGTCTAAAGAAGTTGTACTGATGGCAATTATGAAGGCAGACATCACCTCATACATTAGTAAACGTTTAGCTATTGCAAAGGTCATCATCTGAATTTGATTCGATTTGGGTCATCGTCGACAGACTGACCAAATCTGCTAATATCATTCCCGTTAATGATAAATGCAAAAGAGTTATGTAAACATAGTGTGCCTGTATCGAACATCTTTATCAAGATCCTCGCTTCGCATTGAATTTCTAGAGATTTGCTCAGAAATCATTGAGAACGAACCTTGATGAGAGTACTATATACCACCCCAAATCGAAGGGACGAGGTAAAGTAACGATACAAAGTAATATAAGTGCTGTTTTATGTTTAAATGATTGACCTTTGGTAATAGACCGTATAATCGTTTTCCTTTGGAAAGATTATCATTGATAACTATCGTATTAGGATCGAGATCTAATATTGTTAGGATCTAAATCTTAGAGCATTTGTAAGCAGGAGTTGAGATAAAGACACCCGACATACACCCACTGTGAGTTGGACATGTCTTTTAGGTTTAAGGTTTCCTATGATGGCGAACCTATCCTTGCAAAATACCCGACCCACGAGATCTGAAATGATTGTTGAAATTAGGATCTGATTATTAACTGCCGGTAGTGGGCAGGAGGTTATGTGAATATGAAATATAGATCTTGAAGTGTCAAATGGGTAGCGAAGTTATGCCAAAATTTTTAACCTTGGAAAAATGAATTCATGATCTGACATATCATGGGATATAAGTCCTCATTCTATGGGACCATTGAGATGATATAAAAGATTGGTTTGAAAGGCATATAAGCTGGATCTACCCTAGGACTTCAAAGACTGCGTGAATTATGTTTCGTAAATCGAACTTGATGGAATATCTATCAAGTTAAAAATCTAAATTCTTCTTAATAAAGTTTAGATCGGCGAAAAGTTGCATTCATCAGAAACTCGTGAACATCATGGATAGAGAAAGTAAGTCAACATTAAGCCTGATCTTATTCCCGTAGTTATGTTTAATGAAACTCGCGTATTGTAATGAATTACACTTGTGAGAAAAGACCGAATGTGGAGGAAATACCCACATGGCTTAAACTCTATAAGAAGCGAGTAGTAAGATGATCTTTGAGGACAAAGATCCTGTATAGGGGTAAATGCTGTGACAATCCGTCAATTTATGGTCAATATTTTATTCTCAATATTCATTTGAAAATATTATTTTATGAACTCACTTATTTTTGGGAAGAAATTTGGATTTACGTCTTGGAGTAGCATCGACTACGTCTAAACAGGAGGATTCAACGTTACGTGCTTACGTTTACATACACCATCTTTGGTGGCAGTCCGACATTTCAGAAAATAAATTTGTCCATGAATATTATTTTGGAGTTCTAAATTTGTGTTGGTTCATAAACTCACAAATTTACGAGAAGAGATTAGGACTTACGATTTTATTTTAACGTCCTTTACGACTAAACCAGAAACCCTAGGATTACGTATTTACGTTTTCGAACTCCGTTTTTGATGAGACAATTTTTATTGGATTCGTTTTGTGACGTTGATTCATAATTTATAAAAACGTTTTTCGTAAAACGACCCGAGGACACACAAATCGAGGAAACTAGAATCGAGGGATACCCGTAAATTAGTGGGATGAGACAAGATAAATCTTGCCCCACCCCACTCAATATGGACGGCCAACACATCACAACTCAACACTTGATGTGTCAAGTTGTAACCAAGAAGTAAACACATGTCACACAAGCTTAAAGTTTAAGCTACATACACAACAAAACCACTCCACTAAACAACTAGCTTCATTTTTCATCCATGCAAAACCACAAATCCTCTCATCTCACCCCATGGTTGCCGTCCACTTTTCTCCCATAAACACCATTTTGATCAAAAATCAACCATGAAATCCTATGTTATTTACATATATGTTGAAGCCCTCTTGAAACCCTATTGATTGGTGGTGCTTATAACATCCAAGGAGGAGTATTCATGGTGTCTTGAGGCTGATTTTCCATAAGGAGTATATGAATATTGGTGGTCTTGAAGATGGTCTTGGTGCATCACAAGTTTCTCCATCAAAAATCCATGTTTTGATCAACCTACATCATCATGGTGGTATAAAGATTGTCCTCCTCATATTCTTATTATTTTGATTATGTAAACATGTATTTTATTTCCTATTGTATATGTATATGATGATTATATGATGATAAAAATGTTATGTGGGGATTTGGTGTTGATAAACATAATTAAAAAGGTGAAAAACTATAAAGAACAAGGCTAAAATCTTGCTTAAAAGTGATGGCTGTATAAAACAGTAAAGAAACAGGTCATGGACTGATAAAATGATGAAGTAGAATCCATTTACAGTAAGCTATATGTCTTGTACACATGTGAGAGTTGGCCATGTAATGGAATCATTGTAATGAGTGAGATATGATCAAAACAAGTTTAAGGTACAAATCTAAGTTCACTGTTTTGGACGATTTTTAGAAAATACTTAGAAGATGATTCAACAGTAGCTATAAAAGAGTTAAATGTATAAAATATCATTTAGTTTATGTGATAAAAATTTGAGCTTCTATCTCCATATAGAACTCTAGATATGGCAGTTTTGGTGAAAGTGAAGATAAAAATCAGATTTTTGAAATTAAAGTATAATCATATTATATAAGCACTCAAAATTTAAATAGTATAAAATATAAATTAAAACCCACTAACTTATGGATTCTATTTATATAAATATGTAAAAGGTGGAATAAGTGTATAAATTATAAAAATGGTAACTTGTTAAGTTTTATAAGTTATAAAACTATAAACATGATTTTTACGACTTTTTCGGCTAATACCGTAAAATTAACGTTTTTGTTAAATAAAACTTAGATGGTTGGACCCGTCTAATGTAAACTTTATAAAACTTATATACTGATATATAAACATGTATAACAAGTAAAAACCGATAAAACCCGAACTATAGGACATACGGACATTAACGAGTTAAGTAAACATATTGGACTAATAATTGGGCTAAATAAGTTAAACCCTTAAAAAAGGACTTATTGGACTTAACCCATTTGGGCCCAACTTGAAAGTTTAAATACTAATAATATAAGTATGAAATAGATTAATACAAGTTAATAAACTTATAATAAGCTTATTGGACTTAAAACGTGTAAATAGGTAAAACTAGTAAGCTAGTATAAAAGTTACCGACATATAACACTAAAATGAGTAAACGAGAATATGTAAACCCACTTGATCATCATATATATATAATCATCATATGTATACATAATTAATATTTTTATAAAGTCATTGGACAAAGGTCTAAGACCGATTATTATTTATATAGGTTTCCGTGATTGAAGCACGTACCGTACGTCCGAGTTGCCGATAACCCGCCTTCCCACATCAACGTGAGTTCATAGCCTTGCACTCTTTTAAATTTTTTTATAAATGTTTTATAAACCCGCGAGGGAGATAACATGTTAGTTTTTATAAAATAGGACACCATTTGACCCGATTGTTTGTTTATTGATTTTGGACCCGAATGATTGAATGGCCCGATTGTATGACCCGATAAATGATTAAAGGACCCGATAGATGAAATAAAATGGATTATTAAAGTTAGGTTATGTCACTAAAAGTCCCATTAGCATGAATTGTGAACTACCGGGATTTGGTAGATGCTTATGCATTTAATAGTACTATTTGGGGACGATCACTCTAGTTCACGCCTTGACGATTGATCCCCGTCGTGCGACATTGATTGGTAAGCGAATTTATGTATGAGAAGATTTCCATAGCGTGACCTTTGTGACGACACGCTACTTTAGATGGGCAAAATTGGTATCGGGTTAGCTACCCGTTGTTGGTTTAGTAAGGTAACAATGTCTTGCGGCTTATAATAATCCAAAACTAACAAAATACTACTAGACGCTCCGAATTACGATGTATTGCCTGACTAGCAATACTGGGTCATACTATTGATATTATGTTTGTGTTTTGGTTTTCATAACCATATTCATATAACGGTTTTTATTTTCATACAACGTTGTAAGACGTATTGTATGACGTTTTTACGACATTGGCTCGTATAATGATTTTTCGGGCTTTTATAACCATATTCATATAACGGTTTTATTTAATCTATACAACGTTGCAAAACGTATTGTATGGTGTTTTAACGACAATGATTCGTATAATGATTTTTAAGGCAAATGCCTATATTACGATTTTTGATAAAGATTTGTATAAAATGACTTTGGCTTTCAGTAATAATTTTATACTGATATTATATTGATGGATTTTATAAAACTCTATGAATTCACTCGGCGTTATCGCTGACCTTTTCTTTTAACATGTTTTATCTCAGGTACTTGAAGGTAATTCTCGGGAAGACGACAAGAATTCATGGCCCGCACTTAAACAATATTTTCCATTCAAATACTTTGTAAAACCTTGTATGAAATATAATGACTTGGGACCGATGTAACTTTGATATTTATGAATGGAAATGCTTTATTAATAAACGACGCGATTTTTATGCGTTGTCTATGATGTGAGTAATGTGCTATCCCGTAACACCAACTAGTCTTCCGCTGTATTGAGTTGTATAAATTTGGGGGTGTTACAGTACCGTTGGACGATATTAAATATCTTACTTGGGGCAGGTAGATTTAATTAAAAATCTCCTTGACAAGATTTCGCAGGTAAAACCGTTCTCTTTACTCGACCGTCCAAAGCTGACTGCGAACGTAAAGAGTGAATCATTTGGATAAAATTATCCGCGTGACTGAAGCCGTCAATTCCGATTCTTGGAACAAGTTTGATTCATTAAAAATCGCACCATTGTTGCTTTCCAGTTGTCACGAGCTTGATTTATATCGAATCTTGCAAGCTGCCTACCAAGTGCTGTTTGACGTTAAAACTAGAAGGATTTCCATTCGTCACTGTAAATACTTAAAAGTATTACTCTGAATGTTCTGGCAAGATCACTAAGATATTGTGTAGAGGCCTGGAACGTGTTTAAATTCAGTTAAAAATTAAACCACTGTTGCTTTCCATTTATCACAAGTTTGATTCTTAAAGAATCACACAAGTCACCTACCATGAGATTTTTAATGTTCGCTCAAGAAGGATTTCCATCTTCATTGTAAATACTTTCGTATTACTCAGATGTTCAGGCAAAATCATGAAGATTTTGTGTAGGACTCCTAATATCTTTCTTACTTTTCACAGTGTGTGAAGAAGAAAGGAAATATGCAAGTGTGTCCTAATGAGATATTTGATGATCTCAAATGGCTCTAGACGCGATCGTGCACTTTGGATTTTAGTGATCGAAGGCTGGAGAGGAGTGCCACCATTTTAATACCAATATATTCAGAGTGAATAAATCGATAGATAATGCGTTGTCTCCGTGTGATTAAAACACATATCTTTTGAGAGTTATCAGAGTTAGCTGGGATGGGTTGTGCATTGTATCACTGGGTCCATGATGTCTATCTTAAATATCAAGCATCATTAAAAATGACCTCAATAGCATATGTGTTGACCCGGTTTCTACCTAAGTTGTAAGGAGGGCTTTTTTCTTTAGACCCTTTATCTTTACAATTTTTTTTAATTCTTCAACCCTTTCAATGCTTACCAATACGTCATAACTAGCACCATATTGTGATTGTTCCGATGCTAACTTAAGTACTTGGTCGACATTCATCTACGTTCACAATATTTCCCATCTTTCCTAAGGACTACTATTTCTAGCTATGGAATATCCTTGGAAAGATTCCTCTGGTTCTAGACGAATCATTGGACATAACCTATCCTACCATCCTTTTGTCACCACAATCTTCATCGTCGTGAAATAAATGGGTTTAGTGTAAGTATATGTCACCATGAAAATCCACTTCTGAAGTGCATATCCATTTTGCTCCCCCTTAACATATGCCACGATATTCGAAAACATTTCGCACATGTGGGGATGAGCCATCACGTTAAGTCAAACCATTTTTGAATAATCGTGTCTCATATTAAATCACATTTTCTCCCCCATATTAAAATTATTAACCCAACCGATATTTTTGATATCAATTAATTTAATGAAGTTTTAACAAAGGTTTTGGAAAAAAAAATGCAAGTTCATTTTATCTTCATGATACCAATGTGTGAGATATGATACCGATTTGAAAAATAATCACATATTCACCATATAAGAATAAATTGACAAGGTTGGACCTGATTGATGAGAACAGCATATGATAAGATCAAATGGTTCTTGTTGGAAAATGTTGGTCACCTCGTCACGTCTGAAGTCATCTTTCACATGTACGATTGGTATTGTTGTTTTGACACCAATTAGTGAACTTGGCACTTTCAGCATTGAAGATTCTCAATGCTTGACAATTGCTCCCCTTCAGTTTTTGACCCGTGTTCTATTGAAAGAGCTGTAGTCGTCTATAGAGTAGTCGCAGCGTCGAGTATATAGATACCAATTGCAAATTGCTATGATTGTAGAGATGATAACTTCATAAAAACAAGATTTCTCTCGTTTTAACAAATAAATGCACTGAAGCGTACATGTATCCGTGTTAAATTGTGTTATTACGTAAACACAATCCCTTACATGGTTATAAAGTAAACCATGCTCGAGAAAATTAATTCCCGTTGTTGAGCCAAAGCTTACATAAGAAATACTTGACTTTAATATGAAAAGCGGCTTGCAATCAGAAATAACTACAAGCTATTTAGGCATGTTTTATGAAATATTTACAACTTTTAACGAAGTCTATTTATGGTGCCGTGTCGATATTAATCAACATTTCTAAGGCCGTAAATATTATCGTACCAAAAGACATGCCTTTGAAAAATAAAGTAAAATATTTTTGGATTTTGCTGAATTTTTCAATTTTTATGGTTTTTATATGGTTTTATATTTTTTTATTTTTCT
This sequence comes from Glebionis coronaria, assembly GCA_025667525.1. Classification (NCBI taxonomy): domain Eukaryota; kingdom Viridiplantae; phylum Streptophyta; class Magnoliopsida; order Asterales; family Asteraceae; genus Glebionis; species Glebionis coronaria. The sequence continues at coordinate 264,351,261 of CM046876.1, forward strand.
TTTGTGGATAAAAATATAAACAATATATACAAATGATCACCAAGGACACGGATAACAGTTTACCACCACTATTCTTTCGCTTCATCTGCCAGTTCCTTAAGAGTCTCGGGCGAGAAAGTTCTTACTCCTAGCTTGTCGGCCAAAAATTCAATTCGAGTGTGATCTAAAGCCTTTGAGAAAATATCCGCCAATTGATACTCAGATCGGACAAAGAAAAGCTCCATCACTCCATTTTCCACTTGCTCCTTGATAAAGTCGTAGTTAATGTCAATATGCTTCGACCGGGAGAATTGAACATTGTTGCAGCATAAGGCAATTGCACTTTTCTTGTCACAGTACATCAGAATTTTGTTGAAACCTAGACCATAGTCGGTTAATTTTGATCTCATCCAACTGATTAGTCGATCTCCTAGTAGTTGCAAAGTTCCACTCGTGCTACGCCTCGTATCTTGACATCCCGCGTGCTCTGCATCTGCATATGCCATTAGTGCAATCGAAGTATCCTTCGAATACCAAGGTCACCGATTAATGGTTCCTTTAATATACCTAAAGATCTGTTTAAAAATAGCTAAGTGTAACTCAATAGGCCTAATTTGATACCGAGCACACATACATATAGCAAACTGAAGATCAGGTCGACTAGCTGTGATATACATAAGGGTATGATCATTCCACGATAAAGTGTCAGATCAACGACAATCCCATGTGGATCTGCATCTAGCTTAGTTCGTTCCACCATTGGAGTATCCACGGGGTCGCAAGATTCCATCTTATATTTATTAAGCGATTCAAGTTCATACTTGGATTGGTTAATGAAGATTCCTCTAGGACTCTGAGATATCTGAAGTCCTAAGAAAAATGATACCTTTCCCATCATTGACCTCTTAAGCTTGGAAGACATGAGTGTCCCAAACTCATCCGATAAGGTTTGGGTCGGGGCATCAAATATAATATTATCAACATATATTTGTACCATAATCATATCTTTACCTCGTTTTTGAATGAACAGTGTGGGATCCACCTTGCCTTTAGCGAAGCCTTGCGTAATGAGGAATTGTGACAATAGATCATACCACGCGCGTGGAGCTTGCTTCAACCCATAGAGAGCCTTCTAAAGCTTGTACACGTGATTAGGATATTTAGAGTTCACAAACCATCCGGCTATTGAACATAGACCTCTTCCTTGATTTCACCATTAAGAAATGCCTTCTTCACATCCATCTGATAGACGATCATATTCATGTGGGCTGCATAGGCGAGGAATAGTCTAATAGCTTCCAAACGAGCAACAGGTGCAAAGGATTCCATAGAGTCGATGCCCAATAATTGCTTATATCCACAAGCTACTAGACGAGCTTTGTTCTTCAAAATTCCGCCTAACTCGTCGAGTTTCACCTTGTAAACCCATTTCATAGTGAGTAACTTCACTTGATCCGGGAATGGGAAAAGTTCTCATACATCAAGACGTACGAATTCATTAAGTTCTTCTTGCATAGCTTCTATCTAACAAGATTGGGTAAATGCTTGTTCCCACGTCTTAGGTTCAACTTCACTGAGAAAAGCATCAAAATGACAAAACATTGCACTTTCTTGTAATTGACGTCATGTGGATACCAGACGATTAGGGTCACCAATAATAGAATCTATAGGATGATCCTTTGTCCACTTGCTGTCATGTTCACGAATTCGTGGATTGGAGTAGACCGTAGTAGGAGCTTCCACTGAGGTGGACGACCCGGCTTGTTTATGGTCAAGAATTGGAGCACCAAAGAATAGAATTTCACGCAATTGGGCAAATTCCAAGTCATTATCATCATCATCCTCTTCATCATCAACAGGCATCACATGGGTAGTTGATTCGGGTGTTGGTTGAGAATTACTCGTTGAAGGTATATCTTGACCAATTGTAGGTGTAGACGTATCTAATTGTGCTTCGGTTGCTGGAGCTACAACTTCGGTAACCAGAGCTATTACCTCTGGTTCTAGAGCAACAATAGTTGGAGGAGTAAAGAATTCATCAAAGAACGGTTGAAACAACGTATCCCATTCATTCCTAGAAGATGGTGTAAATGATGATGAAGTAGGGTTGTTTGGGACAAGACTAGAGCTAATGTTACTAGGTACCATTTCATGAAGTGCGAGTTTAGAGTTGCTTTGCTCAGAAGCCATTGCCGTCAGCTCATCAAAATCAACATTCATAGTTTCGAAGATCTTACGAGTATTACGATTGTAGACACCTATATGTTTTTATTTAATGTTTGAATAAGTGATACTTTGTAGACACCTATATGTCTGAGGTGTGTTATTTGAATGTCTTTGGTAAGAGGTAAGCTTGTTACCTACTTACCTAGACACCTGCATTGTTTGAGATATTGTCATGACAGTGTGTCACCTTTTTGTGACATTTCTTTTTCATCTAGTTCTATCTTTAGACACGCTATTTTTTTGATGATATCCATACGTCGCGCCCCATATTCCGCCATGGTGGGTGTGACAACCTAGGGTCGTGCGCCATTATTTTGTGAGTTAGTGTGTCTCAAATCAAGTGAAGCTAGCTAGAAACTCATCTAAGTGCCCAAAATATCATTAAACTATACCAATTAGCTGTCTTCATACATAGTAGCCCCTTTAGGCTTGATTTTTGTAGTTTAGCTATTGAACTTGACTCATTTGTTAAAGTTTAAGGTAGTTTAGATATTGGTTGGCTGGTATTGGGTTTTGGTAAAGTTTTTGATGGTTCATTTAGCCATTGAAAGTCACTAAAATTGCATACTAGACCATCAGACCATTTTTCGGCATTTCTTTTCGTTTTTCTCAACTGTTCTTGATTGATTTGGTGCTTGGATTGTGTTAATTGTTTGTTTTTTTATTGTTCTTGACTCCCCACAAGTAAATGCTTGTGGGGGTGCCCCTTGTGCCCAAAAACGCCAACAAAATGCCAAAAAATCAAGCCAAATTCATCCAAAACAAGCCCTCTATAGAGTGTAAGCTTTAGCGACACTTTTTTGACACTTAAAAGTGTCGCTTATACTTTGGGAGGAGGAGGATTCATTTTAGCAACACTTTTGTGACAAATTTAAGTGTCACATAAGCTTTGGGAGGGAGGAGAATTAGTATAAAAACTTTAGATTTTTATTTTTTTCATTTAATACTTTTAAAAAAAATCATTTAATTAGTTTAAACTTTTTTTTAATTCATTAAAAAATATTAAAAAGTAAAAAAAAATTAATTCTTTTTTTAAATATTTTCTTTTATCATTTAGGACTTTGGAAAATTATATTTTCGTTTTTAGTTTAAAATTTTAATTTCGTCCCATTTTCACATTTTTTTCGTTTACGTTTAATTTTACATCATAGTTTAAAATTACCGTGACTCGTCTTTTATTTTTATTTCTCTTTTCAACCAAAAACGTTACAAATCCAAATTTGATTTTTAATATTGGCTAACACACACACCTCCACCGAGAAGAACTCGATTATTCGTCCTTATGGTTTTCCTAAATCGTATCGATTAATACTTACCGCTTGTACGCTTCATTTTTCCTAAAATAAAGAAAGTACATAAATACGTACATCAATTTTTGCGCCGCTGCCGGGGAGGTGTTTTTGAGTTGCCCTTATTATTATCGTGTTTGTGTGAGTAGTGCGTTTTTACTTTTCAATTTTTGGAAAGCGTAAATATCGTATATGCTCATTTTTGTTATTTTTCTCTAGTATACTATAATATCCAACTAAATCGTGTTTAGTTTTCCTAAACTAAACACACAACAATCTTTACTATATTGTAGATATATTGGTTTTCGTTTTCTTTGTGAATATTATTAATATATTGTATACGTATCACAATAAATTTACAATATCTCCAACAGCGTGAAAACGCAACCTTAATTGGGATTTTATCACTCATTTATTGTATTCGAATCCAAAGAAAAAGTTTAAAGACAAAATAGGTAAATACTTTCGTAAGGCTTAATTTTGATTAACACAAACTATAAGGTGGGTATAAGGCGGTTTTATTTCACGACCTAAGGGAAAAAGGCTCTTAAGTGCTTAGCGCCGCCTCGTTTCCCCCGCTTGCTTGTGCGTGTTTTGAGAAAGAGGGCTAATCGAGGGTTTGCTGCCGAAATATTATCTACGTATACTATATTTGCTTGTTTTCAAGATTGAACCCTCTTGAACGTTTTGGTGTTCCACCAACGTTCTAAAGTCACCGAAAGCGTTCACTCCACGTGATCGTTTTCATTCTTTGAGGCTCCTTTAATCGAGAAATTGATTCGAGGAGAGATTTGTAGATTTGAGTCTACGTAATACACAAAAAATCCGAAAAAATAAAAAACAATCAAAAACAAAATTTTTTTTTGAAAAAATCAGAAAACCACTAAAAGAATCTTCTTTGCTACCCCCCCATTCTACGCTTAGTGCATGCGCACCGATCGAAGGATTATTCTAATTCTAGCGAAGTTTCAAATCGACACAATCGTAATCGAAGGAATCGATGACATAGACGAGAATTAGAAACCGACGTTCCTAATATCGTTGTTGAAGAGACCGTAGACGAGATGGCCAACAATCGTTCGATGATGGAATTGCTCCAAGCGTCCACCGAGGGTTATGGAGACGCGATCGTAATTCCCGCTATCGAAGCGGAGAATTTCGAGATTAATAGCGGAATGTATTCGTTGATACAAGCTACAAAGTTTTGAGGTCGTGAGTCGGATAATCCTCACGACCACATTCGGAATTTTGATCGTATTTTGGCCACGAGCACGTTTAAGAACGTCGACACCGATGTCGTCAAGCATATGCTTTTTCCATACTCGCTCGATGGTGCCGCCAAGGATTGGTACGAGAAAGAGCCACCTAATTCGATAATTACGTGGAAGGATCTCGTTTCCAAATTCGTTAATCATTTTTTCCCACCGTCTAAGACGACATTTTTAAAAAACGAGATTACGAGATTTGAGCAAAAACCGAATGAATATTTTAGAGACGCGTGGGATCGTTTTAAGGAATTGCTTAGGAAATGTCCTCACCATGAATTTTCCGAGTTGCACCAAATCGATACGTTTTACAACGGTCTTAGTTTTCAAGAACAAGATTCGTTGAATTCCGCCGTCGGTGGCAACTTTTTGTGCAAGACTCCGAAAGACACTTTAATGATTATCGAGAATCGATCCAAGGTTTACCAACTCTGCAACTCACCGAGTGTTGCCAATGTCACCAATGTTAGTAATGCTAATCGCGACATTGAGAGGGTTGACGCAAAATTCGATAAGTTGACGAATGTGTTTACGTCATTCTTAATCGAGATGCAAAAGAAAAAACTCCTGCTACGGTGAAAGCTGTTGAGGCATCGTGTACGTTGTGTGGTGGACCTCATAATTATTACGAGTGTGCAGCTACGGATGGCCAAACATCGAGTGTAAACGCGTTAAACAACAGTTTTCAAAATCAAAATAACGCGGGTCCATCACAAGGAAATTATAACCAAGGCACAATTTTTCAAATCAAAATTTTAACAATTTTCAAGGAAATAATCAACAAGGGAATTTTCAAAACCAAGGTTATAATCAAGGTCGGAATTTGAATTGGAAAAATCGAGACAACAATCAAAACTCGAATTTTTCAAACAACAACAATAAGGGAAATTTTCGAAGAAACAATCAAAACCAAGGGAACTTTAACTCAAATCAAAATAGTTCGTCAAACGATTTTAAAAATTACATGAAAACGAATGAGGCTAATATGAGACGATTAGAGGGAGAAATTGGTACTTTGAAAAACGACTTTTCTAATACTTTGAAAATTCAAAACACGAAGATTGAGCAAGGACAAATCGATATTAAAAATATGTTTTCGGCCATTATGAAAAAAACGTCGGGTGCTTCATCGAGTTCGTTACCTAGTGACACCGTTGCTAATCCGAAGGAACAATGTAAAGCCACCTAGTCTCGTGAAAAAATTCGTGTGATTACCCCTAACCTTGATGGATTTCGAGTTGTTCCATCTTCTCAACCCTTGACTTCTAAGACGCCTTCTTGTTCTAAAGTCTATGGGGTGAACATGGCGACCAAGGAAAAGAGTGCACACTCTAGTGTACCTCAAATTCCATCTACGGTTCAAAAAGAGAGTTTTATCGACCTTACCCAAGTAACCCTTGAAGGAACTTATGCATCGATCCTTCTTAAAAAACCCAAAAGGCAATTGCCTAGAAAGGAAGAGGATCCGGGGAATTTCTATTACCTTGTGATTTTTCCGAGATTGAGGGATGTTTAGCCCTTGCCGATTTAGGTGCTAGCATCAATCTCATGCCTCATTCTCTTTGAAAATTGATGAGATTGCCTTCACTTACCCCCACGAACATGACAATCGAGCTTGAAAATTGTACACCACTTATACCAATTGGAATAGCCGAAGATGTCTATGTTAGAGTTAGAAAGTTTGATTTCCCTATGGATTTCTTCATATCCTATTACGAGTGTGACCCTAAATGTCCCATTATTTTAGGTCGACCATTTTTATCGACGGATCGAACCGTAATCGACGTCCACGAGGGGAGACTTACTATGAGATATGGGGAGGAACGAATGGACTTTTTCGCAAATAAATTCGAAGTTTCAAATGATCATATTAAAACCGAGGTTTCAAAACCCGATGTTTCAAATTCTAATGATTTCAAAATGTTAACTTTAGAGGAAAATATGAGGCTAGATGCATGTTTTGAAAGAATTAAAATGAACGGTTTTAAAGATGATGATTTTAATGATAAAGAATACGTGTACCTAATTTAAAAGGTTATTCGTAGATTTATGGATGAAAAATCACTGTGGGATGTATTTGGCGAAACAAGTGAACAACAAATTCCGAAGGGCGACGCTAGTGCCATCACGACATTGACAAAAATGGACTCGTCTTCACCACCTTCGAAGGACCACGTCTTTGAGGCATCAACTTCTAACTCCATCGAAGTGCCTCCATTTCCTAGCCCAACACCCATTGAGGCTAAAGGTTTCATCGACATCGATCCTCTCGTCTTAGAAAAGTCACCTAAGCATAGTCATTCGACTTGTAAGACCATGGTTGTGAGTGCTCACATCGACTCTTTCTTTGACGATGACGATGGCGATTTTGTCGAGATTGATCACGTACTTCGAAATCCACATGCCATTTTTGAGGATTCTCCCAAAAAGACCTCTTCACATGTGAAGTACGATGATTACGAGTCCGATCCCGAGATTGAGGAACTTATCGAACGAGAGCTAGTTCTTTTGCCTCCACTCCCACCTACGAGTGAGGTTGATTTTTCCAAGATCGACGATGAACTTGATGAGTTGGAACGTCTTATTTTTGATGACGAACCAACTCACGTGACCCCAAATCCCATTCTCGAGGAGTTACCTCAACACTCCTCATTTGAGAATGACGTATACCACATTCGTGAGGACCTAACTTATCAATGATCCCCACAAATGAATGATGGTTTCGTGCTTGATCGTGATCTCTTCGAGAGAGTTTCTAAAATCTTACGTGAAGGGAATGAAAAACCTTGGTTTGACAAACCCATTTATGATGAAGAAATCGTTGTGATCGACGTTCATGAGGATGACGAATATGTTGACCCCAAGGGGGCGGTGTTCTTTTTTGATCGACGTTTTGAGAGCTTATACAATCCACCACCCCCTAACCACGACTTAAATGTAAGGATTTTTAACGCGACTAATTTTGAATTTGAAACGCCAAATATTATCGACATTATCAAATCGGGTTTTCATAAAGAGTTTTTAAACGATGAAAAAGGAAAAGATTTTAAAAATGATTTAAAAGATTTTTCTACATGTTTAACTCCGTCATCACATCGTTGTTTGAGTGCTACCACCTCGTCTACTCCTTTTGACGATGGTGTGTGTGGTTTTAGTGTTGGGGAATCCCCTTATTTTTCTACACACTTTACCACCGAGGATGAGATATTTGATCCTGGAATCGCATTTTTAGGGAAATCTTGGTCTTCCACCGATGCAATAAATGGAAATCTTATCTATTTGCTCGGTGTGAGTCTACCTCGAGTAGCTCATAAGTTTGCCTTACCCATCGTTCAACATTTCTACTTACCATCTCTTTTCTTTAACCCCTTTTGGGGTTCTAGTTCTAGTTGGAGTGGCGTTGTTTCGTCTTTCATCCAAAAACGAGGACGCTATCTTTGACCCTGGTATACGTTTATCGGGTTTTTTAAAGTACTCCATGTACTTTTGGGCATTGTTTATCATGTAAGTCCCACCAAAAATGACCAAACCATGATTGTACCTAAATGATCACATTTATGGGGATTCGAGTCGATATTTTGACTCGGTTATTAAAAACAAGGTGCCTCGTGGGGGAATCTGATGCTTATCCTTGTAAATATTATCGTTTTCTAATAGTGTAACGAGGGGACTTGTGCTCTTCCGACCTTTGTTCCGTGGTTGTTTCTGATTGTGATTTATTCGGTTCATCGTCATCATTGAAGCCTCTCGTGTTCGTTTTACGGATCACTCGAGCTTCGATCGTTGCCTTTGGAGATTTTGATATCCGATGATATCCTTTTATGTTCTAACGTTTATCTTATTATCATAATTCATAAACGGCTTTTAGATTATTCGTTTTACCCTTTCCATGCTCGAGATTAAGCATTCGACTTCGTCTCTAGTATGGGGGTATTTACACCCCTAGACTCGAAACATTGAGGACAATGTTTAGTTTTAGTATGGGGAGAGTAGATACTTCACCTTGCTCACATCACGATGCAATCCAATATTCATCTTTTTGTTATCATTTTGTTGCAAAATAAGGCTAAAAATGGCCAAATTTTAAAATTTTTTGTATTTTTCATAAGTGTTTAAGACACGAATGTAGGTTTTCCGATCGTGAGAATAAGAGTAATTTTTGACTCGACCGTGCGTGTTGATCAGTTAGCTTCGATTACTTAACTTTTTATTAGGCTATGTCTCTTAAATGAGGACAAGAAATGATAGAGTTATTTATAAGTCTAGTAATCTTTCACGATCTCATGTGTAGTAATTATTAGCTTATTCTCCCCACGCTTTTGTTTAAATAAATGCAATAAGTAAGGTGGTACCATTTAAAAAGTTACTTAGCTTCTAGCCCAAGATCGTTTAAAAGTTGCTCGTTTTCGAATAGAGTTCATAGCCAAGGCATAACTTATTGAAACGGGGTGCGAAGATTAGCAAGTTCCAAAAAGTCCCTCACAAGGCATGAGGAGCTCCATTTTGTTGCTAAAGATCCAAGATGGTGTGAAGTATCATTATTCCAAAATCAATATGAAGGATCGAGACACACGACGAAAAGAAATATAATCCCCTAAAGATCATGGAGAAGTCTATCCAAAAAGACCCTAACAAGGTATGAGGATAAATATATCCAAGTTCTAAAAGGAGGCGGATCGTTGTATATCACAATCCCAAATAAAGATTGAAGAAATTCCATATATGAAGTGAAGACCATAATTTCAAGAACTTCTTCCAAGATTTGAAGTTTGAAACATATTCCAAATATCGATCCGAGAAAGGTCTCAAATCGTGAAACGAGTTATGCCAAGATATGAACTTAAGGATATTACGAGAAGCAGTTTTAAAAGATCGTATCCTTCGACTAACTATCGATTAAATCGTGCTACTTTATTTTCAGCCTTAATAAATTATCAAAATAAGTCAAACATGTACCTCGTGATCATTAAAACAAAAATAAAATATAAGAGATAACAAGTAGGAATAAGGGAGTCTAAGTACGTAATTAACACTCATAAGATATGATTGTGTTGCTAACTTATAATAACAATGATCTCGTTACACGCTTAGCATGGAATCGAGTGAAAATCCAGGATGACGAACTTATCCCTATGAGGCATTCACGTATTCTTATTCTTTAACCCTAAAAGTAACTTAATCGTGATGAAAACATTACATTATGTCTAAAACACGTGTAGTAGTTTATTTAAATTTATGTTTTCAATAAATGTCACATAAAAATGAATTTTGGAAGTGCTATGATACTTAATTCTAGCATTGCGTAAGGACACATAAATGGTTAAGTATGAGGGAGTGATGATACCGCAATTATACATAGTCTCATCGTCCAAATCGGGCTTATAACGCTTAAAATATCATAAAATACCATAAAATATGCTTGTTTTTGCTCATTGTGTATTTTAGGTACGGATATTGTGAAGTCAACAAAAGATCACAAGATTCAAGCAAAAACGAACACGGGAAAAGAAGCCGCACAAAGAACCGGACCCGAACGATGAATTTCTAATGAAGTCCTTGAATTTTGAAGATTGTCAAGATTGGTCCCTCATCTTTTGAAGACTTGTCATATTATACCCTTGTAAACCTCATATAATGCATTTGGGTCCCTAATATTTCAAGATTATACAATATAAGCCCTTGGAGAATGGTCAATTTGCATTTAAGGTCCTTGTTTAGAGTATTTGCAAATCATGTGCCAAATTTGACAACATGCTCAAAGTATTAACAAAGGGAAATGAGTTGAAAGCTAATTGAAACTTGTTGTACACATAATATGAGAGTCCAGGGACCATTTGTGCGGAACTTTAAATCCAAACCCAATACAAACCCGGTCTGAGCCCATTCCACCACCACTTGAGCCCAAACTTTACACCATACCCGAACCTAAGCTTAACCACGTTTATTATTAATTAAAATTTCAAATTAATATAAACTATCCTAAAAGTACAGGGGAAACACGTCTTGTTTATTAATCCTTCCCAAATCCCCTTTAGAACCCTAATACCCAATTTTTATTAACCAAGAATTAAAATCCCATTCTTTCCAGTTCATTGATTCACCATTTACCTAACCAAACCGCACACTCAAACCCAGGTCAAGCTCATCCCTATACCCCACACATTGGTCCCCTGATACAACTTTTTACTCCAAGACAAGAGATTGGCAGAATATCAATGTCTCTAGTAAGTTTCTTCCTTTCAAAGTTTCCTAACAACGTCCAAGATCATTTACTACAGCTGGCTATGAAGAATCAATCATATGAGGACTTTGACCAAGAATTTAGAAATTTAAATTCACAAGGGCAGATTCGACATTGTTTTAGCTAGGGTTTCTTGTTTTCATTTTCTTCTAGTAAATTCTATAGTGTAATATAAATAGGGTGCATGCACCCTATTTCATTCTTGTTCCGGCTTTATGTAAAAAAAAATAAAGATTAAATGAAAGTTTGATTTTGAATCTTTTATAACAGCTGAGTTCCATTTTATTGTTTTATGTAGTGTAATTCATTTACTTTTAATGCAAGTGTAGTGTATGTTTCTGATTTTATCAAAGGTTCTTGACTCAAAAAAATTTGGTCAGCTTCTTTTGAGACCCACTGTTTGTCAAGCTTTGTGAGCCTTTAACTGACAATTAAAGGGTCACATAAGGTCGATAAGCCGTGTTACTATTACCTGTTGGTTACAAGTTTTGTTCAAGTTTGGTGTCTTTCAAGGATTTTTCAAATATTGTTTTCTTTTTATAACTGTGTTACTTACTGTCTCAATAAGCCATCATAAGCTCCTTGACAAAGAGCTTATGGCAGCTTCTTGAGGCTTGGAGTGTGTTATTTTGGGCAGGAGCGCAAAGTCTAGTCCATTATCTGCCTTCTCTTTTCATTATTGAGTTCTTGGTTCTGTGGTTGAACCTTAACAAGAACAGTATCTCAAGCTCTGTCATTAAGCATTTGATTAAGCCAGAAAAGTTAAGAAAAGAAGGCATGAGCAGACTACTTGGCCTGAATAAGGCCAACTTTGGTAATTTTAGCTTGAACCCTTTTCTTGTTTTTTCTTTGTTTGATTATGTGCTTATAGAATCTTAGGTTGTTGCTTTGCTTGTATGTTCTAGACTTAAGTTTAAATTGTGTTTTCAGTTTATTAAATTCATGATAGTTTCGGTTGTGTTTTGATTTCAAGTTAGTTTGCTAAGTTATTGGTGAAATTTTGATTGACTGCTAGTGTGCTTCTATTTGTGTTAGTTGTAGTCTTTGCATAATTTTGTTATTCGAGTTAGTTTAACGTGAGTGTTTAGGTGAAGGGTTTAAGAAGCCTTGGGGTAACAACAAGATCCACTTTTGGCCTGCGCAACCTCACTGTTATTTGGTAGTTTTTGTTTTAAAAGTCTGTTGGTTAGTTTATTTGGTACCAAAATCTGCATTTAGTATACAGTAAGCGTGATTTGAATATGCTAATGGAGAATTTTGATATAAAAATTGGTCCAGAGTTAGGTTACATGGCGGTATAGGCTTGTAGATTTCAAATTTATGCCTAGGTTGATCGATTTGCAAAGCCTGCTGATTCTAAGTCCCAACGAGTTCACAAACCATTGTTTCTATCTACTTGTCAAAACAATAGGGTATAGGGGCTGTTATTCCAGATTTTGGTGTTAAAAATGGACTTTTAGATAAGTTTTGAGTTAGTTTATAGATAGAACAGATTTTATGTAGGATTTGATAGCTGGTGGTGTCTCAAATTTGCCGTGTAGTCCACTGTCAGCTCTTTCTAACCAACAAATGTCACCCACTGTCCATACAGTGGGTTTGTAGCCCACATTCATATGCATTAGGCTTCAAACTTGGTTCGTAGCTAGTTTGGAGGATAACCTAGGGTCGTGCGCCATTATTTTGTGAGTTAGTGTGTCTCAAATCAAGTGAAGATAGCTAGAAACTTATCTAAATGCCCAAAATATTAGCAAACTATACCAGTTAGCTGTCTGCATACAGTAGCCCCTTTAGGCTTGATTTTTGGAGTTTAGCTATTGAACTTGACTCATTTGTTAGAGTTTAAGGTAGTTTAGATATAGGTTGGTTGGTATTGGGTTTTGGTGATGTTTTTGGTGGTTCATTTAGCCATTGAAAGACACTGAAATTGCATACTAGACCATAAGACCATTTTTCTGCATTTCTTTTCATTTTTCTCAACTGTTCTTGATTGATTTGGTGCTTGGATTGTGTTATTTGTTTGTTTTTTTATTTTTCTTGACTCCCCACAAGTAAATGCTTGTGGGGGTGCCTCTTGTGCCCAAAAACGCCAACAAAATGCCAAAATATCAAGCCAAATTCGTCCAAAACAAGCCCTCTGCATACATGGAGTGAAATAAGCTTTAGCGACATTTTTTTGACACTTAAAAGTGTCGCTTATACTTTGGGAGGGAAGAGGATTCATTTTAGCAACACTTTTGTGATAAATTTAAGTGTCACATAAGCTTTGGGAGGGAGGAGAATTAGTATTAAAAAAAAGATTTAGATTTTTATTTTTTTTCATTTAATACTTTTAAAAAAATCATTTAATTAGTTTAAACTGTTTTTAATTCATAAAAAATTATTAAAAAGTAAAAAAAAATTCTTATTTTAAAAAATTTCTTTTATCATTTAGGGCTTAGGAAAATTATATTTTCCTTTTTAGTTTAAAAATATAATTTCGACACTTTTTTACGTTTTTTCGTTTACGTTTAATTTTACGTCGTAGTCTAAAATTAGCGTAACTCGTCTTTTATTTTTATCTCTCTTTTCAACCAAAAACGTTACTAATCCAAATTTGATTTTTAATATTGGCTAACACACACACCTCCACCGAGAACGAACTCGATTATTCGTCCTTACGATTTTCCTAAATCGTATTGATTAATATTTACCGCTTGTACGCTTTATTTTTCCTAAAATAAAGAAAGTACATAAATACGTACATCAAGGACGAATGTCAATGCCATTCAATCCATGTCTATGTTTTGTCTCGAGAAGGTGGCGTTACGGTGTACTCAGCAAAGTCAAAGATTCAAAACCACATACTCATGCCCTAAGACATATTCAACAATCAAGAAAGCAAAAGTCTTCCGTGACTCTGATGATCAAAATCTTCATCATCAATTATTGTAGAGGAATGACCTCTCTTCAGAGGAGATTGTTAGCAAGCTTTTAAGATGGTGTAAAGTATGAGCATGTGGATGAAGATACAAGATTGCAAGTTGCCAAAGACAAGTCAAAGATAATTTGAAGATCTTAAGATAAAAGACAAAGTCGAAAGACAACGAAAAAGGCTCAAAAATCACAACATGAAGGAACAAGACTAATATTACACGTTCAAGACTATAGATCCACTGCTCCAAAATTGTCTTGTAGTCAAAACGGTGTGCAAGGGATGCGTGGGTAGGGACTTGGAGAGGTGATGTGGATAATTCTTGCACATGGGTGAGTGTACAAAGTGTTTAACTATTAATCTAGAGCTTAAGAGACAAAACCCCTTTGATTAGCAAGGATTTAGGTTTTAGGGTTCTTGTGAACAGTTAAGGGTTTGATCTAAATTTTTGTTAGGAAAGTTGTTTAGCGTTTGAAAATTAGTTAATAATATTACTGGTTTAATATTTTGGGCTGGGTAAAACGGGTAGGTTTAGGTTTTTGTCTGGGCTTGTGGGTAAGCTGTTGGGCTTGGTCGGGTTTTTGGTGGGTTTGGGTTTGGTTTGTAGCAGATTAGTCCCTCCATCTTTGAACACATTTTCAAAACATATCCTCCACCTTTTGAGCAGGTTATTTGGCAATGTCCTTTCTTAAATCTTTGGGGCTTTAGCAAATTTAGTCCTTGTGTCTTCATAATACTTTGAAAAGGACTTGTTTTGCACTTTACTAACTCTTCAAGGGTTGATCTCGACAATTCATGAAACTTTAGGGACCCTCATGTAATTTTGGATAGTTGAGGAGTATAAAGTGTCATTCTTCCCAACTTGAGGGACCAAAATTGTACATATTCAAAACTTCAAGGTCTTTTGTAGAAAATCAACATTCAGGTCCGGCTCTTTTGTGCGGCTTCGTTTCCCGGTTCTTTTTTGCTTGATTCTTGTGATCTTTTGGTATTTTCACGATATCAGAACCTACAAACACACATTAAACAAAGACAAGGGTTTTTGCAAGGTTTTATGATATTTTTCCGTATTTTAAGCTCGATTTAGGCGATGAGACTATGTATAATTAAAGTCTCATCAAGGAACAACCAATTGAGTAATGTTCAAATCTATGATGACTTCAAGTTCAAGATGCTTGGGTTATCTAATTGGCTGGAACTTCAGCAATTGGCATCCAAGAAACACGGCCAAAGCAATCTGTTGCTACTCAAAACACTGAAATCAAAATTTGGTTGGCTAAAGGACACAGCTAATAAGCTCAAGATCAATCCCCTACCTCAGTTATTTGAAAGAGAAATGAGAAGAGCTGAAAAGAAAAGGAAGAGTTTTCATGGATTTGTCAAAGAAAATTTTGTCACATACGATATCATAGTAGATGGAATGTATAGAAATGTTGTCCTACCAAAGGAGATTGTTGGACCTGTTTATGGACAGGCATATACCGAACCTGAAAAGGGGATGGTATACCTAAGTAGAGGGTGCCAATATTGTTACCGAAGAGAGAATGAACACTGCTTAGCTTTCACTGTTCAATATATCAACTTGAAGAAAATCGTAAAGATAAACTATGAATATGCGAAATGGTTGTATAATGAGATTCAGGTAATGATCAAGTCTGGAGATGATGTCAGAGAAGCTGAAGAAAGAATCAGGCTTGGAGCTGATTAATGAAGATCCGAAGACATCTTGACTAAGGTGGTACACTAAAGTTGGGAAATCATAGGTTGGACACCCTAGAGGTGGGACACCATAGATGGGACAACATAAGTAGGGCAACATAAGTGATACACCTTTGAAGAAGACATATTTTTTATCTCAGTATTTTGTGTACGTTTAATTTTTCATGTTCAATAAAATTATGTTCTTTGTTGTTTAAGTTATTACTTGTTATGTGTAAGAAGAATGTTGGGAATCTTAGTTTGTTAGATTTCCCTTAGTCATAAGTTTAAACGTAAATTAAGCTGTTTGATATTAACTTGCATGTGTCAAGGTAACAGGCAAGTAACACAAGACTCATAGAGTTCTAAGTCTCTGTGAGCAACCACAGAGGATTCCATGTTAGAGACATTGTCAAGGAAGTCAAAGGTTACTTGAAGACATACTCACTAGCTGTGATGGATAACAGCCAAGATGTATCAGGGACTCTGAGTGGTTGAGTGTTAACAGGGGTGGCAATACCTTGTTAACACTTAGTACACTTTGGACATAACTAAGTGTTTAGGCGGGAAGTTTTGCAGCCTAAAGTACAAGGTATGAAGAAAATGGAAACTGTGTCAGCTCTGTTTCCATAAAGCGTTGTGGCAGACTACCAAGAATAGAAGAGCATCTTTTGATAGATGTCTGACATTGTCTGTTTTGTGTAGTAACCATCAACCAGTTATCAAAGTCAACCTCGTACCACTATAAATAGGATATGTAGGCTAGAGTTAATGTTGTTCACTTTGTTAGATTTCACACATTAACTCTTTAGAACTTATAGAACGAACAGTTGTGCATGTGTTGTTAAATTAGCTTTATTTTGTCCAAAGTGTACACAACACATTGTCATCAAACTGTGTTATCCATAACACATTTAATACTTGTTATACAATAATAAAGTCATACGTTTGAAAAGTACTTGTGTTAATAAAAGCACACATTTAATACTTGTTATTCAATTGGTATCAGAGCGGTGTTTGATATTAAAACCTTCATAAACATCGTTCTAAGTTTTATAATCAAGATCCACCATGCCTGAAACGAGAAACATACCACCACCACCACCACCATCGCTTTCTAGGAACAACACACCACCACCTCCAAATTCACCAAGAGTAACCCCCACAAAAATTAAGACGATCTTCCTCAACTTCTTGATTCTAGAGGTGGATCTCATGTCACTAATGTGTCAGTATTTGATGAAGATGACTTTGCAAGTTGGAAAAGTCAATTCCTTGTCTATCTCGATGGACTCGAGCCATTTCTTCTAGAAATTCTAGAAAATAGACCATATGTTCCCATGGCGCTCACATCCACTGATGAGAATCCTCTACCTAAACCCCTCAAGCAGTGGACACCAGCTAACAGGAAATTGGCAAACCAAGATAAACGTCTCAAAAGCATCATTATATCTTGTCTTCCAAAACACATCATGAAATCTGTGATTCAATGTCCTACAGCCAAACAAATGTGGAAAGACCTCATCCTTGTTCACGAAGGACCCTCTGAAACCAGAGAAACCAAGATTCAGGCTCTTAGGCTTCAGTTTAATGCTTTCAAGGCACTTGAAGGCGAAAAGGTACAACAGACGTATACAAGGCTGAAGATTCTTCCCAACGACCTTGCTATCAATGAAGTCACCATTGCACAAGCTGAAGTTAACGCCAATTTTGTCAATAGCCTTCCCAGAAAATGGCTGAGCATGAATCAGACCCAGAGAGCCAATAACTCCATCAAGAATGACACGTTGGCTCAACTATATGGAAAGTACAATTATGAAGAAGGGGTGATCGATACCATATACAAATCTGAGACTGAAAGATTTGTAGTTCAGGGAGCAACATCCAAAGCCTTGATTTCTACCTCACATTCTCAGGAAAGCGACACTGATGTTGATGAAGATACTCGTAGCAGCCAAGAATTCAAGACAGACCTTAATCTTGAGTTTCATGAAAGAGCTTTACTAACTAATCAAAGAAGATTCTACAAAAGGTCAGGGAGAGTTGTATCAGCTAGTAAACAATCTGACAAATCAAAAGAGACTTGCTTTGCCTGTGGAAAACTTGGACATTTTCAAAAAGACTGTCCATCCACAAAAACATCCTCACCATCTTACCCTTCATCATTCAAACCGTACAAGTTCAAATCACAAAAAAACAACTCAATTCCTCTAATAATGAGAAAAAGGATTACAAAAACAAATACAAGGCACTAAAGGCTGAGTTGGAACAGATGAATTTGAAGCTAGAAGCTCTGTCTAAGAAGAAAGGGGGTGATAAAAAGACAGAGAAAGGGTTGGTTGTTGAAGCTTATGATTGGAATGATGAGCCGCTGACATTGGATGAAGAGGAAACTACCAGGGTCAGGGCATTTATGGCAATCACTAAGGATGAACCAGCTATTGGAAAAGGAGATACTAGATCAGGAAAATGGGTTGACATCACAATGAAAAAGGTACAAAAGCTTATCTTTATGTCTGAAAGTGATGAACACAAACATATCCTTGATTATACCATAGTTGATTTACACTTTGTTGAGGAACAAAGAAAGAACCTGCTTGATAAATTTCACTCTGTTAAACTTGAATTGTTGACTGCTGCTGAATTTGAAACATTAAAGCAGGTTAACTCTAAAAACATAACTCTTCAAAATGAGGTTAATAAGTTGTCTTTAAGAAACAATGCCTTAAATGATCAAGTAGTTAAACTACACAATGTTATAGAAAATGGTTGTGTAGTAGGTTCACTATAAATGAATTACTTGATGATGGAAAGTTAAGCTTTAGTATTGAGCAATAAGGAATGTAATTACCTTTTTAGTATGGATTCTATGTGCATTACTACTATCATGATTCATTTATGTCCAAACTTATTTTATTAAACCTGTAAATTCACCAACTTTATGTTGACCCTCTAAGCATGTTTTTCTCAGGAAAATGAAGTTAATACGTGGTGTGTGTATGGACTCAAGCATCATAGTAGTCTGCATCGTAGGACTCATAAAGGGATTTATACTAGGTAAAATGAACAATTTACTTTTGTCATGTCTAAACAATTTTTATTAAATTTGAACACTGTTCATATAAATTATATGTTGGATAATCCTCTATCCTGTGCTCTATGTGCTATTTGCTATCGATCCACCCCTGTGACATTCCAAACTTTATTTCCGCTGCAATTGACCCAACCCGGGGTGTCACAGAGAATGGTATCAGAGCAACAGTTATAGAGAACCAGATAAGTTTTTAATAAAATTTAAAAGATAAAATTTTTATTTTTATTTTTTATTTTATTTAAAACTGGACTATAACTTAATTAAAACTTTTGGGGATTTTTTTCGGGACTATGATAGTTAATCATATAGAACATAGGGCAAATATATATCCTATGTGAACTAAGTGTGCATTAATTATTAACAATCCGGTTAATTAATCTTATAAGTATTAAAGTAACCTTAAAGACATTGCGATGTTGATTAAAAAGGATATACACTATTAAACTCGTAGCAAAATATTCTTTGTTTGTCAGTAAGCTTATACTTACTTGAAATTTAAAATATTACTATTTTCAGAGTATTATGACTCCACCAGTTGTATCACCGAATACTTTGCCCGAGGTAGCCCTCGTTCCAGCTATCTCTCCGTCATCGCGATCCGTACAATGTGGATGGTTGTCGGGCTCAGATTCAGAGGACAGTCAGACCATTGGAGCTGCACTCCTTGTTGATTCTTCCACTGCTCCACCCCTCAGCCATATTGGTCCCCACCACTGTGGAGGGAGACCAGGTGACTTCTGATCTACCGTCTCTAGCACCACAGTCATCCCTACAGGGCCATTCTCCCGGGTCTCTACCGTCTCATAAGAAAAGGTATGAGGCTGGTCCCGACTCTATTTTCGAGGTCGGTGAGGGTTCCGGGACGGGACGTACTGATACAGTCCAGGCTTAGATAGCCGCTCTGGCCGCACGCCAAGAGCATGATATGACGGAGATTCGCAGCCTGTTGACAGCAGGCCAGCTGGGTTGCACTGTCGTACATTAGCGTATAGACTCTCTTTCTCAGACTATGTGGGTAGGTGTGACAATCCGTCAATTTATGGTTGACATTTTATTCTCAAGTATTATTCAAAATCATTATTTTAATGTTATATTATGAACTCACTCATTTTTGGGAATAAATTTGGGTTTACGTCTTGAAGTAGCATCGACTACGTCTAAAACAGAGGACTCTACGTTACGTGCTTACGTTTACATACACTGTTTTTGGTGACAGTCCGACATTTCAGGAAAATAAATTTATTCGTGAATATTATTTTGGAATTTAAATTTGTGTTGGTTCATAAACTTACAAATTTACGAGAAGAGATTAGGACTTACGAGTATAATTTAACGTCCATTACGACTAAACCAGAAACCCTAGAATTACGTATTTACGTTTTTGAACTCCGTTTTTGATGAGACAATTTTTATTAGATTTGTTTTGTGCCGTTGATTCATAATTTATAAAAACTTTTTTCGTAAAACGACTCGAGGGCACGCATATCAAGGAAACTAGAATCGAGAAGTACCCGTAAATTAGTGGGATGAGACAAGTTTACACTTGCCTCACCCCACCATGAGATGGCTAAAGCTTAGCCAACACACTTGAGGTGTGTCAACTTTACATGAAAAGACTAGGACACTTGTCCTAATCTTTACACCAAACTAGCAACCTAACAAAACCATTCAACATTAAACCACTTCCTCACTTTTCTACATGCAAAACAACTCACAACTCTCTCTTGTTCTATCTCTATGAACGTCCCATATACCCTCATAAACCACCCTTTGATCAAAATTTCAACCATGAATCATGTGTTTAACTTGCACAAGATGAAAACCCTTTGAAGATATGAAGATTGGACGTAATCTTAACATGTGAAAAGGAGTTTTCATGGAGGTCTTTGGGCTGATTTTCAAGAAGGAGTTTAGGGATGATTTCATGGAGGTTTTCATCCATTTGAAGGACTCAAGAAGTTGCCTTGGTAAAGTTGAAGATTTGGTAACAAGGAACCAAGCCTTGTTCATCAAAATCCAATCTTTTCATCATCTTGGTGGTATAGAGATTATTTCTCCCTATCATCTTGTTATTTTAAATATGTAATCTTGTATTTTATTCATTTATGTATATGTATATGATGATTAATGATGATCAAACTATTATGTGGGGATTTAGTGTGGATAGATTTGGTTAAAAAGATTGGAAACTACAAGAAAAGATGTTAAAATCTTGCTTAAAATAGTAGGCTGTATAAAACAGTAAAGAACCTTATGATAAACTGAAAAAATGGTATAGATAAATTGATATACAGTAATTATTAGGACTTGTACACATGTGAGAGTTGGCCATGCAATGAAATCATCAAAATGAGTGAGATATGATCAAAACAAAATTAGTATACCAATCTGAATAGTCTGTTTTGTAAGGACTGTTAAGGATACTTAGACATGGATTGAGCAGTAGCTATAACTAACTTATTTGTAGCACATAATATGAAGTTTATGTCATCCATATATGAGCTTCTATCTCCTTATAGAACTCAAGATATGATAAAAATGGTTAAAGTGAAACTAAAAATCATATTTTGTGAAATTAAAGTTTAATAGTATTATATAAGCACTCTAAATAATATAGTATAAAATATGAAATTAAAACCCACTAACTTATATATTTTATTTATATAATTATATATAAGGATAAACAAATGGACATTATATAAAAATGGTAGTTTGGTAAGTTTTATAAGTTATAAAAACTATAAACATGATTTTACGTCTTTTCGGCTAGTACCGTAAAATTAACTTTTTTCGTCAATTAAAACTTAGACGGTCGGACCCGTCTAATGTAAACTTTTTAAAAGTCATATACTGATATATAAGTATTTAATACAAGTAAAAACCGATAAAACCCGAACTAAATAACATATGGATATTAACGGGCTAACTTAGCATTATTGGACTAATAATCCAACTAAATAGGCTAAACACTTATAAATTTACTTATTAGGCTTAACCCACTTGGGCCCAACATGTAAAATATAATACTGATAATAAAAATATAAAATGGTCTAATTTAAGGTAATGGACTTATAATAGGCTTATTGGGCCTAAAACATGTAAATAGGTAAAACACATAACACTAAAATGAGTAAATGAGAATGTATAAACCCACTTGATCATCATCATATATATAAAAGCATCATATGTATACATAATGGTTATTTTTATAAAGTCATTGGACAAGAGTCTAAGACAAGTATTATTTGTCTAGGTTTCCGTGATTGAAGCACGTACCGTACGTCCGAATTGCCGATAACCCGCCTTCCCAAATCAACGTGAGTTCATAGCCTCGTACTCTTTTAAATATTTTATGAAATGTTTTATAAACCCGCGAGGGAGATAACATGTTAGTTTTGATAAAATAGGACACCATTTGTCCCGATTGTTTGTTTATTTATTTGGACCCGAATGATTGTATGACCCGATGAACGAATATATGACCCGATAGATGAAATGAAATGGATTATTAAAGTTAGGTTATGTCACTAAAATTACCATTAGCATGAATTGTGAAATACCGGAATTTGGTAGATGCTTATGCATATAATAGTACTATTTGCGGACGATCACCCCAGTTCGCGCCTTGACGGTTGATCCCCGTCGTACCACATTGATTGGTAAGCGAATTTATGTATGAGAAAATTTACATAAGCGTGATTATTGTGACGACACGCAAATTTAGATGGGCAAATTGAGTTTCGGGTTAGCTACCCGTTGTTTGTTATAGTAAGGTAGCAATGTCATGCGGCTTATAATAATCCAATAACGAAAATACTCCTTTATGCATTGAATTACAATATATTGCCTGACTAGCAATACAGGGTCTTATTATTGATATTATGTTCGTGTTTTGGTTTTATATAACCATATCCATATAACGGTTTTTATTTAACTTTATATAACGTTATAAAACGTATTGTATGATGTTTTTACGACATTGGTTCGTATAATGGTTTTGAAGGCAACAACCTATATTATGATTTTGACAAGGATTTGTGTAAAATGTTTTTGGCCTATTTTATGGCCTACTACAGGGATTTGTACAAAATGATTTTCGGTAATAATTATATACCGATGATATATTAATGGTTTTATTAAACTCTATGATTTCACTCGGCATTTTCGCTGACCTTTTCTTTTAACATGTTTTTATCTCAGGTACTTGAAGGTAATTCTCGGGAAGACAACAAGAATTCATGGCCCGCACTTAAATAATAATTTCCATTCAAATGCTTCATAAAACTTGTATGAAATACTATGACTTGGGACCTATGTAAATTTGATACTTATGATTGGAAATGTTTTATTATTAAACGACGCGATTTTTAAGCGTTGTCTATGATGTGAGTAATGTGCTATCCCGTAACACCAACGAGTCTTCCGCTGTATTGAATTGTGCAAATTTGGGGGTGTTACAGTTTGGTATCAGAGCTCTCGTTATAGAGAACTAAAGATTTTTAAAACCAAGGTTTTGAATAAAACATTTCAAAATCTTTTAACTATAAACATTTTTCTCAAATTGTCTAAAAAAAATCTTTTGACTATAACGGTGCCGAAAAATTCCCGAGTTACCGACAAGGCCAGACTGAGAAGTGTTATTTTAATATATATATAACTTGGATTATATATATGATGTAATTTGATTATATGATTGTTTGAGGATTATTTTAATATTTATACGAGGTATTTATACGACGTAGATTGTCACAAGGAACCCTAAATCCCCTAGTAAATTAATCTAAGCTATTTCCGTAGGAATTCTAGCTATTCCAGATCTAAACCAAGTTCTGGATATTTATGATCCCAACAAAATGGTTGATATTCGTAGAAATGTTGGTATTAGTTGATTAAGATCTCGAAGAAGAATTGGTGAGATTAAATCTGATATCGATGTCATGACGATCTTTCCTTATAGAGTGGAGTTTGACAAAAAGTTAACACCTAGAAAGATGTCATCTGATTCGTTGTCACCAAATTCTTAAATTTAAAATCGAAAGGGTGAATGTTGCACTTGAGGCTGTCATTGGAACCATTATCCAAAAGCCTCATGCCACTAATACCTTTCCGAGAAGTCTAATTGAATGTGTGAGTAATTTCATACTAGTGACTCATTTGATAACTATTGTTGTAAGAGCTATAGGATTGGAAATTAAGTATTGTTCATATCGAGCTTTTATTGCCCTATTAAGGTTTATGAATAAGGTTGAAAGTATTCGAGAATGAGGTAGGATATCGCATTGAGTATAAGTTGATTGAAACTTGAATGAAATAAAATTTACCTTGTAAGGAATATGAGATTGTTAATAGGAAGTCGTTAAGTTCTGTGATTGAATTATAAGGTTTTAATTGATTGTTGGTTCGTGTTAAGGAATGTTCCTAGACCATTGTCCAATGATGAGGATGGCCATTGTCCAAGAAATAAATTGAAGAAATCTTCTTCTGAATTGGGACCGATGGATCTTCCTGGACATATGGAACACCTAATGACTCTTGTAGATTAGTATTCATTGTGGTATCTTTTAAAAATCCCTAACTTAACTGAGACATCAGTTGGTAGGATGTGTTCTAGGAATTCTATGACATAGTGACACGTAATGTGTTACGGTACAATTTTGACTTGTTTGTGATTAATGAAAAGACTACCTTTGATTGCTAAATTCTACATGTATCGATGTTATCTATCTTTTATTGCTTCATCCTAATGTTCGCATTAGTGATGCAACCATTGAACAAGTACTCTTCTCGGTTTGAGTTACGTTGTGAATTATTCTTTTTGAGCGCCATCGAGGTCATGAACCTCATGATTATTTGGTTAAGCTCATTTCCTATTATATTGTAGTTAGTTCTTGGTGAACAAGTCTTCATCACTCTTTTGCGGATAACTCATTGTTTTTATAAGATAAAACAGTATCCCTTGAGAAAAATTGAATTTTCATCACTATAAGGATTATTCAAAGTGAGATTTATAAGTGATCGTTATCGAAATGAAGTTGTTTATAAAACACCTTGGAAAACTTAATTGTTTCCATAACAAGGAACATCTTTGTAAATTTATTTTTTATTCTTATTCAAGAATTAAGCATGAAAATATTTTTATTTTAAACATGATGACAAAGTTTTGAAGAACTGAGTATTGCATCGTTAATATTGAAATTGTATATAGTTGCGCGCCTACATACAATTTGGAAGGGACCATGCAAGGCTGATTAGGTAGTCACCATGAAATTGTTAATAAACATTATATTTTCTTTGAAGTTGCGAAAGATTAAATTTTATGAGATCTGCAAGAAGTGCAAATTAGGGACATATTGTTAGGGACACCTACATATGTTCCCATACCATTTATTCTTCTGAGTCAAATTTACTCATCTGTGGATATTGTCTTATTTGACAATTGGCAACCCTTTCTTGTCCAATTCTCTCGTGGTGAGATTTTTTTGAAAAGTATCTGATTACTAAGTGTTGATACCCGACTGGATGTATCGACGTTCCTATCATTTCCTTTGATTAAATTTCATTTGAATGACATGGGTAACGATCCGAGGAGCTTTCGAATGCGTACTCAAATTATGAAAACATGGAATATATTCATATTCGTTAAATGTTTTCGTTTGTATCTGATTTGAAATTCTCTAGCGTAGATTATGCGTTGACCTTACTCTTTTTAAGGTTAGTTATGTCTCCAGATATCCTTGAATGTGTGAAGGATTATGAGTTATTATTAGTCTTTTGAGAGGTTCACATCTTATCAATGGTAATGAAACTGTAAAGTTGATAGTGCCAGTAGAATGGATTGATTGATTATGACATGACGACATTGTCTTAATTGATGGGAACTCGAATAGAATTCCCCTAAAAGATAAGATGTTGATTATCAAAAGTGATCTAAATAATTCTTGATGGATGATTATATCCTGCATTTAGACTTGAAACTATACCATGAATGGTTATGAACTAGATATAGATTTTGTAATCTAGAAAGAACTTAAAGTAAAATTATTAAAAGATGTTTCCTTTATCTGAAATTTTAGGAGGTATTTGATGGTGAATTACCTAGACTTTTGCCATTAAGGCAGGTTGAAATTGGTATTGTTTATATTCCCGGTGCTGCACCCGTGGCATGTGCACTGTACGTCAGCACCATTTGAATTAAAAGTATTACCGTACAACTCAGAGAGTTGTCGGAGAAAGCTTTTATTCTACCAAGCTCGTCATTATGAAGAGCTATGGTATTATCATTCCTTATATTTCTCGAATTACCGTGAACTAGGTAAATTGATGATAAAAATCTATATTCACTACCCAAGATGATAGATTTGTTCGATCATTTACAAGGTTCTAGCGTATGTTCTAAAGATTTGATCCACGACATGGTTATCATCAACTTCGCATCCGCGAAAAAGATTATCTATTCCAATCGCTACATCCAGAACTTGTAATGACCATTATGAGTTTCACGTAATGTCGTTTGGATTGACCAATGCACATGTAGCATCCATAAATTTGGTGAATCACGTGTGTAGGGTGTAATTTGATAAATTCATGCTTGTGATCATTAAGGACTATTTGTTTGTTTATAAGAATAAGGAGTTAATAATCATGTATACATTGCCCTGAGTTGGCCGAGTAGTGAAAACTTGTACCTTGAATATTTAACATGTGATTTAAGGCTTAATCCTTTACATTATTTGACCGTGTGATTAAAAGATAATGGAATCTATATTGACTCATCAAAAAATTAGAGCCATTTAAGACTTTGGGTTTTACCAAAAAGAAAGTGCAAATATGTTTTAACAAATGTTTTATCAAAAGAATTTTTAAGGAATCATTTCCTTAAACCCATAACATTTAACTAAACTCCTGTTTAGGGGTAAATGTTTGTGTATACCTCAAGACAACCTAAGAGGGAATGAGAAAACCATTTAACCCATGACTTGAAACTTGAAACGACAATATTTGCTTGTCAACTAAGAAAATTTTGACCAAAGTATAACCAAAGATTTTTCGAACATTTACAGATCTTATTAATTATTTTCGGTAAATCAACGAAAATCGTATTAATTAAATTCAAATTTATTTTGAATATTTTTATATAATTGGTCGAACTAAGAAATTTAAAATTTTTTACGTTTACGTTTCATAAAAATTAAATATTTATTATTTAATTACTTGTAATAATTATCGACGCTTTAAACGTTGGATTGAGCGAAACTAATAAAGATAATAGTTGAGACGAAACTAAAACTTAGAAAATATGAAGAAAGAATTTCTAAGTGACTTGTGGTCTGATATTTACTTCGTCAGGAAAGGTGAATGTAGATACTGACACATAATATAGAAAGGATAAAGAATCAATTAGGATACGTTCCGTAGTAATGACTGTGCAAAATAAATTGCTGAGCAATTTAAAAATAGCTGATGCTTGTAAAAAGGATAATATAGATAATAAAAGGGGTTCGCGGCTAATGTGAACCATTAGAATTGAGAAGCCGATGGCGTTAAATGTATAAAAGGCCACTTGTGGTAGCCTAAATATGGAGGATTTTGAGATTTAGTCATGTTGAAATCTCGTAAGTATAAATATTCTATTCATGTCATTTCTGACTAAATGTATCTTTATCTAAAGAAGTTGTACTGATGGCAAATTTTGAAGGCATACATCGCCTCATACATTAGTAAACGTCTAACTATTGCAAAGGTCATCATCCGAATTTGATTCGATTTGGGTCATCGTCGACAGACTGACCAAATCTACTAATATCATTCCTGTTAATGAAGGATTCTCGATGAAGAAATTGCCTCTTTTGTATTTAAAGGAGTTGTGTAAGCATGTGTGCCTGTATCAATCATCTCTATCAAGATCCTCGCTTCGCATCGAATTTCTAGAGATTTGCTCAGAAATCATTGGGAACGAACCTTGATGAGAGTACTGTTTACCACCCCAATCGAAGGGACGAGGTAAAGTAATGATACAAAACACTAGAAGTGTTGTTTTATGCTTGACTGATTGACCTTTGGTAATAAACCGTATAATCGTTTTCCTTTGGAAAGATTATCATTGATAATCATCGTATTAGGATCGAGATCGAATCTTGTTTGGATTTAAATATAAGAGCATCTGTAAGCAGGAGTTGGGATGAAGACACCCGACATACACCGATTGTGAGTTGGACATGTCTTTTAGGTTTAAAGATTCCTATGATGGCCAACCTAACCTTACAAAATACCCGACCCGCGAGACCTAAAATGGTTGTTGAAATTAGGATCTGACTATTGACTGCAGGTAGTAGGCAGGAAGTTATGTGAGTATGAAGTGTAGATCTTGAAGTGCAGGATTGTTGTCCCTATTATATTGTGATGTAATACGAATTTGTGAAGAAAGAAAGGTAGATATGAGATGAATTTTAGAGAGAGAAAGTAGTGAGAGAAAGTAGAGAGAAAATGGTTGGAGAAACTTGTGAAATATTAGATTAGAGAGAAAATTAAATGACCAACACCCTTCCTAACATGCTTGGAAGGGTATATATAGTCCACCCACATGCGGGCTTCTTTATGAACTATATGGTTTGGGCCGGGCTTTCCTTTTGGGCTTTAGTTACTTATTAATGAACTTTAGCCTAAAGTTAAGCCCGTAAAACACGACTAATATACTACCTATTACAACGTTCTAAAATATGATACATAATAACCATATGACCGAGCATTCTTGTTTGACTCAATATTTTGAGGCTAACAATCTCCCCCAATGAGAGGTCATGAACCTTGGTCATTTAGGAAATTTGTAGAGATTACTAATCTCGCCATAAATGAGCCTTGAACGTGTAATCGTAGTCTTGTTCCTTCATGCTGTGATCTTTGAGCCTTTGTTGTTGTCTTTCGACTTTGTCTTTAAGCTTGAGATCTTCAAATCATCCTTGACTTGTCTTTTCCATCTTGCGATCTTGTGTCTTCATCCACATGCTCACACTATTAATTGTTGAGTATGTCTTTAGGTATGAGTATGTGGTTTCTAAATCATTGACTTTGCTGAGTACACCGTGACGCCACCTTCTTGAGACAAAACATAGACACGAACTGAATGGCTTTGACATTCGTCCTAATTCGGTAGCGTTTTACCTCCGATCGGTGAAGACCATTATACGATATTAAATATCGTACCTGTGATAGGTAGATTCAATTAAGAATCTCCTTGACAGGGTTTCGCGGCTGTACTAGCCGTTCTCTTTACTCGACCGTCTCAAAGCAAGACTGCGAACATAAAGAGTGAATCAATTGGATAAATATCCTCTTGATTAAAGTCGTCAATTCAAATTCCTGGAACAAGTTTGATTCATTAAGAATCTTACCATTGTTGCTTTCCAGTTGACACAAGCTTGATTCATAAGAATCTTGCAAGTTACCTACCGTAGCGCTGTTTGATGTTGACGCTAGAAGGATTTCCATTCGTCACTGTTATTATTAATAAATATCACTCTGAATGTTCTGGCAAGACCATAAAGATATTGCGTAGAAACCTGAAATGAGTTTGAATCAATTCAGAATCAAACCACTGTTGCTTTTCAGTTTTACATATGTTCAATTCATAAAGAATCTTACATATGACCTACTGCAGTGCTGTTTGATGTTAACACTGAAAGGATTTCCACTCATCATTGTAAATACTAAGTAGTATCACTCTGAGTGTTCTAGCAATATCACAAGGATATAGCGTAGGACTCTGTTGATCTTCATCCGTGTGTCCTAACGAGATTTGATTGATCTCTTAGCTCTAGACTCTATTTGTGCACTTTTAGTGGTCGGAGGTTGGAGCAGATGCCACCTATTCAATATCAACTATCTCGGAGTGAGAAAGTCAATAGAAATCGTGTTGACCTCCGTGACAATAAAACAAACTTCTTTTGAGAGAAGTCTGAGTAGCTAGGAAAGGGTTGTGCTTCATATCACTGGGTCCATGATGAGTTTGTCTTCATGATGAGTTGAACCGGTTTCTGCCTAAGTTGTATGGAGGGCTTCTTTCTTTAGACCCTTTATCCTTACATTTCTTTTTCATTCTTCAACCGCTTCAATGCTTACCAAGACATCATTACTAGCACCTTGTTGTGATTGTTCCAGTGCTAGCATCAGTACTTAGTCGGCATTCAGCTACATTCACATTCTACTCCATCTTTCCTAAGGACTTCTAATAATCTATTGGATTGTCCCTGGGAAGATCCCTCCGGTTCTCGTTGGATCACAGGACTTAAACCTAACCACCCTTTTAACACCAATAACGTCGTGAATTAAAGATGTTGTGGGTATTTGATCGTAACCATGAAAACCACTTTAAATTCTAACAAAGTGTTTGAAAAACATTTAACACCTTGCTAGTTTTGTCGTTTCAGAAATGCTCCCCTTCACATGTGCATCGATAATCGAAAGTGTTTCACACATGTAGGTAAGAGTTAAAGTGCTTGAGTCTTATATAAGATGACATTTTAATCACATTTTCTCCCCTATCTCTAATATATAAAATCTTTTGATATTAGAGATACCAAATTTGATTAAAATATATTTTGAAAAATAGTCGTGAAAATCTCCGGGAGAAACATGTGTTAATCTTTTGCATGAAGTTAAAATGCTCCCCTTCAGAAATTGATCCAATTGAATTGTCATTGTGAGGATATGATCCACATTTCGCTTTTTGAGGATGGGAGTTGTTGAACACACAATTTTTGAAAGATTTTGAATAATCATTGAGAAATTCTTGAAAAAATTGTGTTCAACGCTTTTTGAAAAATCCTATTTCTTTTTGTCGAAGAGGTTTTTCTAAAGCATAAACTTGAGTTCATAGACTTTGAATGTCTTGACGAATCCACTCAAGTGTAAGAAGATTTCTCTTCTTTTGCTGAGGGTAAGGGCACTAAATCGTACACTCCCCCGTGAATATTGATCCGGGTTGCAATCTGAAAGTGATTACATGCCATTGTGTTGAGATCAAAACATGGAATGTTTTTTGACAAGCTCAACCCGTGATAGATTGCTCTACCCGTTGTTTGGAAATATTGTCCAAAATAGACAATTTCCTTTATTAAAAGAACAAATGACATGTTTTGAAAAATATTTTCAACTTTCATTCGAGCTTTATGTACACACCGGTGTCGTTATTGAGCGACATTTCTAGGCACGTCCATATTATCGATACTGAAAGACATGTCGAGAAGAATATTTTTGGATTTTGAACGATT
Source organism: Glebionis coronaria (assembly GCA_025667525.1). NCBI lineage: Eukaryota > Viridiplantae > Streptophyta > Magnoliopsida > Asterales > Asteraceae > Glebionis > Glebionis coronaria. Next base: position 264,382,230 of record CM046876.1, read on the forward strand.
TTTAATTTTGTGTTTTGTTTTTATATGTTTTATATTTTTGTATTTTGTTTTTTCATTAATATTTACAATTAGATGTTTGATAGATGAATCAAGCAGGCTTCTTTGCCAGAATCTCCAGTTCTGAGGGAGTCAAACGTCTCATACCAATTTGCCTAACTAGATACGCAAACCTCTCTTTCGAAAGAGCTTTTGTAAACAAGTCACCTAATTGGTAATACGTTCCAACAAAGTATAATTCAACAATACCCTTTTCAACTTGTTCCTTAATGAAGTGATATCTGATATCAATGTGCTTCGTGCGGGAATGCTGTACCGGATTGCAGGAGATGGCTATGGCAGACTTTGAGTCACAGTACATAGGTACTTTATCAAAGTAGAAGCCATAATCCATGAGTTGTGTTCTCATCCAAAGAACTTGAGCACAACACGCAGATAGAGACACATACTCCGCTTCGGCTGATGAAAGTGACGTGTAATCCTGCTTCTTGGAAGACCATCCCACAAGCTTATCTTTACCTAGAAATTGTGCACCACCAGATGTACTTTTACGTGTATCAAGACACCCTACATGATCAGAATCTGAATAGGCCGTTAGAAAGAAACCGGTTTCCCTCGGATACCAGAGAGTTCCATGTGAATGGTATTCTTAAGGTACCAAAAGATCCGTTTAACCTCCTTGAGGTGCTTTTCAGTGGGTCGTGCTTGATATCGTGCACAATAGCATGTAGCATGATGAATATCAGGTCTGCTTGATGTCAAGTACATGAGGGACCCGATCATGGAACGATATCTCGTTTGATCTATGGGTAATCCCACCAAATCAGCATCTAGTGATGTGGTTGATAATAGTGTCCCAACGGGGTCACATGAAGTCATACCATGCTTTTTGATTATCTCTTGACAATACTTAGCTTGGTTTATAAAGATACTACTTGGGGATTGGTGAACTTGAATTCCAAGAAAGAATTTTAGTTCGCCCATCATTGACATTTCAAATTTGCTGTGCATTACTTTTTCAAACCATTTTGAAAGTTTTGGGTTTGTAGACCCGAAAATAATGTCATCAACATTAATTTGCACAAGCAAAATGTCATCCCCATATTTATAAGTGAACAGAGTTAGATCAATGGAACCTTTTGAGAAACCTTTGGATACCAGAAATTTCGAGAGCTCGTCGTGCCACGCCATTGGAGCTTGCTTTAGTCCATATAGTGCTTTGTGGAGACGATACACCTTGTCAGGATAATGAGGATTTACGAATCCTTCCAGCTGCGTGACATAGACTTTCTTCCTTCAAAGGACCGTTAAGAAATGCTATCTTTACGTCCATTTGATAGACAGTGAATCCCTTATGTGCAGCATAAGCAAGGAAAATCATGACCGCTTCCATACGAGCAACTGGTGAAAATGATTCTTCAAAATCAATTCCCTCTTTCTGGCGATACCCCTTAGCCACTAGCCTAGCTTTGTTCTTGATGATCGTGTTTTCTTCATCCATATTGTTTTTCCAGATCCAACGAAGATTTAAAGGAATCACATCGTATGGTCGGTCAACAACTTCCCAGACTTTAAGTCTTTCAAATTGTTAAAGTTCATCCATCATCGATTCAATCCAAGCAAGATCAGCCATGGCTTCTTTGATGTTTTTTGGTTCAGCAGTACTCACGGCGAGTGCGAACATACAAACATCGCCATCGGTGGCTAGTTGTCGTCTTGTACGAACGGGCTGTGAAGGGTTTCCAATTACGTGAACCAAAGGATGATCTCGGGTCCAATGATGTGTTGAAGGATGTCGTTGATAAAACGTATGCATATTTGACGGATCAACATGGCGAGTAGAAGACTCTCCAATTTTATGTACCGGTGTACCGAATGGGTTGATAAATTCGTCTTCGTCAGATAATGCATCTTCTGCTTGATTTGTGTTCTCTGGAGCAATGACAGTAGTTGTGGATGTTGTATGGTCGGTTGTTGAAGTGATATTCTGAGGAGGTAAATCTGCAGCAACCCGTGTTGAAGTAGATGAAGTTGTATCCTCTTGTAGACGATGATCGATATCATCATTCTTATCATGAGTGACAGCGGAACACTTCGATACAACTTGTTTCTCCCCCGTGAAATATTCATCATACATTGGTCCATATAACATTTACAACTCTTCAATTGTCATATCCACTGTCATATCTGCTCTAGGAACATGTTCAGGAACCAGCTTTGAACTTGACGGTTCATTGCTGTGGTCTTGAGTTCCGAGTTCCGTGCGGTTAAGAACGGAAGTCGTTTGTCTTTGTGGATCGGGACTTAATCTGTTTTGTTCAAGTGCCTTTTCTTGTAATTCATCAAATCGGATGTGAATAGTCTCGACAATCAATTTTGTTCTCTTGTTGTACACTCTATATCCCTTAGAGTGAGTTGCATATCCCACAAGAATACATGCATCACCTTTTTCTTTCATCTTATCCAAATTTTCACCATCTCGAATAATGTAACAAGTACATCCAAAAACATGAAGGTGTTTGAGTGAAGGTTTTCGATCATGAATTATGTGATATGGAGTCTTTTGGTGTCTTGGGATAATTAAGGAACGGTTTTGTGTGTAACATGCGGTTGACACGGCTTCGGCCCAAAAGTATAGTGGAAGTTTTGAAGCAGATAATAATGTTCGAGCAGCCTCAACAAAATTACGGTTTCGTCTTTCAACAACGCTGTTTTGTTCGGGTGTTCGAGCAATAGATGTTTCATGTTCAATCCCTTCGGCTTCAAAATAGTTTCTCAGTTTTGAATTCAAAATTTTGTACCTTTGTCAGTACGAACCACTTTTACTTGAGCTTGAAGACCACGTTGTATCAGTTTAAGAAAGCTGATGAGAACATCGGGTGTTTCATCCTTGGACCTCAAGAAGTTAGTCCATGTGTACCTTGAGTAATCATCGACAATTACCAGAATATATTTCTTCCCATTGATACTTTGAACACGCATGGGACCACACAGATCCATATGGAGAAGATCTAACCATCCTTTAGAGCTTGGTGTGGTCTTTGTTTTGAAGCTACTTCGTTTAGCTTTACAAAGCTCACAAGAAGAACAAAGTTGATCTTTGATGAATTTCAAAATTGGAAGGCCTCTCACAATATCTTTCTTGGAAAGCAAGTTGATGGTATCAAAGTTAAGATGAGATAAACGGTGATGCCATAGCCATGCCTGAGTCGTTGAAGCTTTAGCCATGAAGCAGATTAGAGTTGATGAAGTTGTATCTTGAAGTGAAATAGTGTAGAGATCAGTACCCCGTGTACTGGTAAGTAAATCATTCCCATCCTAATCACGAACAAAACATGTCTTCTTCCTGAAAGCAACCTCCAAATCCGCATCACAGAATTGACCAACCGAGAAAAGATTGTGATTGAGCCCTTCGACGTAGTATACCCTTTTGATCGTAATATTCCCCTGAACCAAATCTCCATATCCTAGGATCGGTGCAAATTGATCATTTCCGAATCGGACCGTACCCAGGAACTTCTCCACGAAGTTAATTAGAAGCTTGAGATTCCCCGTCATGTGCTTCGTGCATCCGGAGTCCATTATGAAGAGAATTATTTGTATCACCTGCAGAAGAGTTAGAACACGATGAAGCATTTGCTAAGTTGGATACCACAGTAGTTGTGATAGTAGAATCATTAGTGTCCTTAGCAACATTTAAATGCATACTAACACTCGTTGTTACATTTTCAGTCCTAGCTTTAGGCATCCATTTATATCCTGGAGGACATTGATTAGCAAACCACCATTTCCAAGACTTGCTAGCAGACTCATATAATTCCTTAATTTTGCTTCTAGGGTTCTTAGTGGTGGAGTCTGATGCATTACTTTTCTAAGTGGGGGTTGCACCAGAATGGTTCACTTTGCGTTTGGGTTTACTACCTCTAATAGGCATTTCAACTTGCTTCTTAGTTCTAGTATCTACGCCTTTGTCTTTATTCATAGCACACATAGAATGATTAGCATTAGCACACTTTGCACATTTCACACAAACAAACTTAACATTCAAAGCATTCATAGTCGAATCATTCAAATCGTCATTACACGCGACTACAGACGTTTTATTCTTAGAAACATTGAAAATCCTAGGGTGGTCTTCTACTGTCTTCATCTTCCCTTGACTTTTGTTTTGCCAAACCTTTTCATTCATGCGAGTGCTCTTAAGCTGAGGCTGGCTAACACTATCAGTGGGGATTACTCCTGTAGTAAAAGATACACGTATATTAGTATTTCTAGAAGTCTGATGTGATTGACTTTCTTTGTTTTGTGTAGGTTTAGCGGCCAATCTATACATCCCTGGTTTAATCACATTATTGTGCTTAACGCTTGGTGCTATAGTATTCTTAATGGTTTGATTCTGTGGTAACCTTTCCTTTCCATCCATCTTGGGGGCAAACACAGGTTTTGCAACGGAGGAATTTGATAAAGCAGATGGTTTCCCAAGATAGAGGATCTATTCACTTTAGAGGCATTGGGTTGTCTAACAACAGGTTTCTTAACGCTAGGTTCCACAACTTTCCCACCCATCTTAGCAACGAGTTTCTGCAACTCTGCTATCGCTGTTTCCCTGTCTTGTAACTGTGCTTTCAACCCTTTAATTTCCAAATTCAGTTCATTCATTTCTCGAAACGTTATGGAAAGTTTTTCTTGCAAGTTATTATCATGTGGAAAACGACCAACGTCTTTTTGCAAAGCAAGTTCAAGAGAATGACAATGTTTTTGAAGGAAATCAGTTTTGTGTTGAAGTAACTCAAAAGCCTTTTTATCAACATTTTCTTTATGTTTCGAAAGCTCAAGTTCAAGACGCTCACATTCTTTGATTTTATCAAGATATTTGCATGAAACATCAGAATATTCATCGATATCAGCACAAGATTGAAGAGTAACACACAAGATATCTTTGGAGAGACATTCTTCTAAGAGTAAATCATATTCATCAGAAAAAACGGACTTATCCATTTGAAGATCGTCAATTTCTTTCTCAATAGACTCAACATAATTTAAATCATCAAACATTTTAAACCGAATTAATCTTTCAAATTCAAGCATATTTTCTTTTAATGTGGTTGTGTTCGGCATTAAGATTTGTTTGATAAGCACAGTTATATCTTGAGGAATTGGTTTTTTCCACTCGTCATTTTCTCGTTGTTTCAATTCATTGTCAACAATGGATTTAATATTATTAATGTAATGTTGTAGAAAACCAAATGTCTGCCTGCTCTTGCTTTTAGAAGCATCAAGAGGCAAGTAGTTGATGAACTTAGAAACGTTTGTTTTCTTAGAAGCAAAAGCTTTTTCCATTGAATTCTTCTTTGTTTGCATTCTAAAAACAATTCCTCACGAGACTTTTGTTTTTGAGTAGTGAAAAGACCATATAGACTATTCTCATAAGCATAATAGTATGGTTTCACAAACTCTTTATTGACCGGTGATCTACTCCCCTCTTCCCAAAGGGATGTCTTATCATAACAAGAGGATATTCAGGATCGGTCCATTCGAACTCATGCATATAAATGCGCGGGTTCGTAGCTTGAGCTTGGCAAGATAATCAGGACTTGCAAAGCTAGCTTCACCCTTAAACATAGACGGAGGTGCTAACATTATTACGGTTTGAATAGAGTCATGCGTTTTATAAACAACTTTCTTCAAAAATTCTACTTGTTTTTCTAGTTCCGTTACTTTTTCAGTACCTTTTTCATGTCGACTTTTGAAATCTTTTTTTAACGTTTCAACCTCATGTTTCTTAACATCAGAATTTTAGCAGACTCGGTGTTATCTATCAAAAGTCGTTGTTCAAGTTCGTTAACTTTGGTGGTAGCAAGGTACGTTTTTTGACGTTCATCCATTAACAAAACATTAAATTGACGTTTTTCTTTTGTTAATAACTCAAGAGTTTCATTGTATTTCTTTTCAAGATCATCATTTTGACTTTTTAACGCACTACCCTTGTACCCCTCAAGCTCTTTTGTTTTCTGAAGAAGCTCATCTTTATAGCTTTCAATGGTCTCACTAGATGTAATTAGTGCGGCTTTGCATTCTTCAAAATTTTGAGTGAGCGCTGCGTTTGCCTTCTTTAATTGCTTTTGACTTTTTCTAGTTTCATTGACATCTTTTTGTAAACTAGCAATTAAATTAGCAAGCACGACACGCTCCTCATCATCATACTCATTTGCATGTTGATCATCCTCAAACTCATTATTGCACATGTCTGATGAATCGGGTGTGGTATTGCTATCAACCTTTTCCGTCATACATGTGTCATTAATGGCATTGGGTAGCTCACAATGCTCATGAGTATCACCAAACACATTATATTCATCAGTGGTGTGTACCTTATCGAGTGGCTCAGTGTCAAAGATAGGTCCATTGTCATCTTCAGTGATGTTGAGAACTTCGTCAACCTTTGCCATGTATGAGTAATATGCTTCTAATTCTTGGTCGGAGGCTTCATCATCAGTATCATCAAGCATTGCTCCTTCCTCAGCCGACAATTTGACCCCTGCTTCCATCTTCTTGTATAACAACATCTTCTCTTTATGATAGCTGGAGTCCCTAACCCGTTTCGGCTTTCTGCATTCCTTTGCCATATGCCCATAACCTTGGAAATTATAACACTGAATCCTACTTTGTTGAACCACTTGCGTTCCAACAGTCTCCCTATTCCCAGTAGCAGCAGCAATCCTCTAAGTATCATACTTGGCAGTTTGTCGATCATACCTTGCAGAACCCTCAACATGTGTTGGATTATGTCGATCATACCTAGAAGGACTTTCACCACGTCGACTTGTGTCATACCTTGAAGGGTTCTCAACATATTGGTTCTTTGTGTTGGATGATGTTCGAAGATTGTTGTTGGTGGGTTTTAAGATTTTCTTGTAGGTCTTCATAATGAAAGCAATTTGTTGTTTCATTTCCTGATTCTTCTGAGCTTGATCTTCATCACTATCCTCTTCAGATGATGACTCAGATGGTGGTGATGGTGCTCTTGGTTTTTTTCCGCGTGATCTTGTGGATAATGAAGACTTGGATGATGTGGAATATCATGGGGAGGATGATTGAATGGAATATGACTTTGGAGTACGAGATCGATGATCTTGAGTGGTAGACACTAGAGCAAGTGGATTAGCCATCTTTGCAACTCGTTTAGCTCGAATTTCATTTGCCTCATGCTGAAATTGTTTCAAGATATCAAAGAGAGTGTGATAGTTTACCTTGTCTAACTGCTTCTGTTGTTTCACCAAAGTAACAAAACGTGTCCACTCTGGTTGAAGTTGCTGAAGAAATTGCACATTGACTTGCATGGTGGAGACCTCCAGGTTGCTCCTTGTCATGTCGTTCATCATCTTGTAGAATCGTGAATAATAAGACTCAATTGATTCTCCATCCAATGCAGTAAACTTACCAAAATTCCAAAACAAGTTAGTTTTAACATCTTGCTTGTTGAGTGATTCTCCTTGTTGCAAGCGTTCAATAGTTGTCCATATTTCTTGTGCCACAGGGCATGCATCAACCGTGGAATAAATATCATCTCCAATTCCACTTAGAATCATATAGATCGCTTCTTTTTCTGCATCATACCCAGCACGCTTCTCTGGTGTAAGATCAGATAACGTTTCTTTTCTTGTGGTTGCGGGTACTTCTGTGGTAGTGTCAGTGGCTGGTGTATGAGGAACAGTGATATCGGAGAAAACATATGGTCCATTGTTAATACATTGCGTCAATGCATCACCATTAGGTCTTGTATCAAGATAACGAAGAAAACGTGATTGCCATTGAGCATATCGACCGGCCACAAGCATTGGTGGTCTCTCTTTGTTACCCGCCACCATTATGTTGTTGTTCGTCACACGGTATTCTGCAGTAGAATCCATCTCAAAATTCTCTGAAATGATGAAGTGAATATGGATCTTAAGGAGATATGATGTGATTGAGTTGTTGTTGAAATTCCGAAAAATGATATTTTTTTTTCTCAGTCCGACAATAAATTCCTCAGTCCGACAAAACGGTAGACCAAAAAATTTTGTATCGCCAAATTTTGAAATTGAGGTAGAAATGTCCTAAAACTAGTATGGAAAAAATTTGATTTTACTTGACCTAAAAATTTTAACTCTTTTTTTGTTTTTTTCCTTTTTTTAATCTTCGTGTAAACTACGTTACGAAACTAGTCTAGATGGTGGCTAAGTCTAAAAAATACTCAAACAAAATTTAGCTAAACATGTCATCGGAATGTGCCATCAGAATGTCCATCGGAATATTGGGTGTCAGAATGTTGCTGGTATCGGAATGTTGGGTTCAATCGGAATAACAATCTATCGTAATGTCCTTCTGTCTGAATCCTAGACCGGAATGTTTACCTATCGGAATCCCAAATCGCAATGTTCAGATCGGAATATGTTCAGATTGGATTATTCAAATCGGAATGTGGTTGAAACAAATTTGGCAGAGTAACGACTCGAAATTCCTTAAAACCGTCGGAATCCCAGATCGCAAAGAACGATCAGAATGTCCAGATCGGAATAAGGTATCGTAATCTAGTGATCGCAAAGTAGAACCAGTTGGTTATTGCGATCAAACCCCTCTCAATTGTAGTTTCCGAAGGTGATACAAGCTAGAATTTCGGAAAGATGAAAAACAAGAAATTTTCAACTTTTGATCCAAAAAACTTGTGTTTTAGCCAAAAACCAAGATGCCCAAGTCACTATGACATGAATAAAGAAGTTATACGACTTGAAGAACACTAAAAACATGAAAAATCTTGAATTCGTGGTAGAAAGAAGGATCAAATCAACTAAATCAAATGAAAACTCAAAAAACCAATCACAAAACTACCCCATGGAGATTGATACCAATTGTTGTCCCTATTATATTGTGATGTAATATGAATTTGTGAAGAAAGAAAGGTAGATATGAGATGAATTTTAGAGAGAGAAAGTAGTGAGAGAAAGTAGAGAGAAAATGGTTGGAGAAACTTGTGAAATATTAGATTAGAGAGAAAATGAAATGACCAACACCCTTCCTAACATGCTAGGAAGGGTATATATAGTCCACCCACATGCGGGCTACTTTATGGACTATATGGTTTGGGCCGAGCTTTCCTTTTGGGCTTTAGTTACTTATTAATGAAGTTTAGCCTAAAGTTAAGCCCGTATAACACGACTAATATACTACCTATTACAACGTTCTAAAATACGATACATAATAACCATATGACCGAGCATTCTTGTTTGACTCAATATTTTGAGGCTAACAAGGATGGGTAGTGAGGTTATGCCAAAAATTTACACCTTGGAAAAATGAATAGATGATCTGAAAGATCATGGGAAATAAGTCCCCTATGTATGGGACCATTGAGATGATATAAAAATTAGTTTGAAAGGCATATAAGCTGGATCTACCCTAGGACTTTAAGGGCTGCGTGAATTATGTTTCATATATCGAACTTGATAAAATGTCTATCAAGTGAAAATCTGAATTTTTCTTGATAAAGTTTAGATCGGCGAAAATTTGCATTCATCAAAAAGCCGTGAACATCATGGATAGAGAAAGTAAGTCAACATCAAGCCTGATCTTATTCCCGTAGTTATGTTTGATGAAACTCGCGTATTGTAATGGATTAAACTTGTGAGAAAAGACCGAATGTGGAGAAAATACCCACATGGCTTTAACTCTATAAGAAGCGAGTAGTAAGATAAATTGATCTTTGAGGACAAAGATCCTGTTTAGGGGTAAATGATGTGACAATCCGTCAATTTATGGTTGATATTTCATTCTCAAGTATTATTCAAAATCATTATTTTAATGTTATATTATGAAGTCACTCATTTTTTGGAATAAATTTGGGTTTACGTCTTGAAGTAGCATCGACTACGTCTAAACCGGAGGAGTCTACGTTACGTGCTTACGTTTACATACACCATTTTTGGTGACAGCCCGACATGTCAGGAAAATAAATTTATTCGTGAATATTATTTTGGAATTTAAATTTGTGTTGGTTCATAAACATACAAATTTACGAGAAGAGATTAGGACTTACGAGTATAATTTAACGTCCATTACGACTAAACCGGAAACCCTAGAATTACGTATTTATGTTTTTGAACTCCGTTTTTGATGAGACAATTTTTATTAGATTTGTTTTGTGCCGTTGATTCATAATTTATAAAAACGTTTTTCGTAAAACGACCCGAGGGCACGCAAATCAAGGAAACTAGAATCAAGAAGTACCCGTAAACTAGTGGGCTGAGACAAGTTTACACTTGCCTCATCCCACCATGAGATGGCTAAAGCTTTGACAACACACTTGAGGTGTGTCAACTTTACATGAAAAGACTAGGACACTTGTCCTAATCTTTACACCAAACTAGCAACCTAACAAAACCATTCAACATTAAACCACTTCCTCACTTTTTTACATGCAAAAAAACTCACAAATCTCTCTTGTTCTCTCTCTATGAACGTCCCATATACCCTCATAAACCATCATTTGATAAAAAATTCAACCATGAATCATGTGTTTAACTTGCACAAGATGAAAACCCTTTGAAGATATGAAGATTGGAGGTGATCTTAACATGTGAAAAGGAGTTTTCATGGAGGTCTTTGGGATGATTTTCAAGAAGGAGTTTAGGGCTGATTTCATGGAGGTGTTCATCCATTTTAAGGAATCAAGAAGTTGCATTGCTAAAGTTGAAAATTTGGTAACAAGGAACCAAGCCTTGTTCATCAAAATCCAATCTTTTCATCATTTGGTGGTATAGAGATTATTTCTCCCTATCATCTTGTTATTTTGAATATGTAATCTTGTATTTTATTATTTTATATATATGTATATGATGATGAATGATGATCAAACTAATATGTGGGGATTTGGTGTTGATAGATTTGGTTAAAAAGATTGAAAACTACAAGAAAAGATATTAAAATCTTGCTTAAAATAGTAGGCTGTATAAAAAGTAAAGAACCTTATGATAAACTGATAAAATGGAATAGATAAATTGATATACTATAATTATTAGGACTTGTACGCATGTGAGAGTTGGCCATGCAATGGAATCATTAAAATGAGTGAGATATGATCAAAACAAAATTAGTATACCAATCTGAATAGTCTGTTTTGTAAGGACTGTTAAGAATACTTAGACATGGATTGAGCAGTAGCTATAACTAACTTATTTGTATCAAATAATATGAAGTTTATGTCATCCAAAAATGAGCTTCTATCTCCTTATAGAACTCAAGATATGATAAAAATGGTGAAAGTGAAACTAAAAATCAGATTTTGTGAAATTAAAGTTTAATAGTATTATATAAGCACTCAAAATAATATAGTATAAAATGTGAAATTAAAACCCACTAACTTATATATTTAATTTATATAATTATTTATAAGGATAAACAAATGGACATTATATAAAAATGGTAGTTTGGTAAGTTTTATAAGTTATAAAAACTATAAACATGATTTTACGTCTTTTCGGCTAGTACCGTAAAATTAACGTTTTTCGTCAATTAAAACATAGACGGTCGGACCCGTCTAATGTAAACTTTTTAAAAGTCATATACTGATATATAAGTATTTAATACAAGTAAAAACTTGTTAATGCAAGTAATGCATAAAAACATTATTAGTGTTAACTAATCTTTCTTAGTTTTGATCACAACAAACCATACAACACATTTAATGTAGAAACACAAAATGAATTATTTAACTAACACTATCATCAAGGTAATAATCATATCACTAACCTTTCTTAATCATACTTAGTGATCATCAAAATGATTATCCTTAAAACTCACTGTTGCTAATAAGACAAAAGTATTTTTAATAAACTTTCTTTTTTAGAAAATGTTTTATTAAAATGGAAAATGAAAATTTGAAAATGGCATATTCCAAATGCTGTTAGAATATCCTTTGAAGGGTTTAAATACCTTAGATATTCCCACCCCACTAAAAGACAAAAAACGGAGCGGAGTCTAGTGGCGGTACCTTAAGTACCTAGGCGGTACCTTATCGATAAGGTACCGCGGGGTAAGATAAGGTACCGCGCACAGAAGACCGTTATAGATCCGTTATACTTTGTCTCCTTTAAATAGTGGGTCAAATCTCATTTTCTCAGCCCTCTTTCTATTTTCTATAGCATAATCATTAGGAAATGATCACTTAATTTGTTAAGGATGTTTACATATGATTATCCTCTTGATCCCCTCCTTTACCATGTCCAATGAGAAGATCACTCACTCACTAGTGTTGTGATAAAGATGAATCTATGAGCTAGTCATATTCATCATCATACCTTTTTGTTTTAGGTCAATCCAATGTATTTATGAATACTTGGACTAGTTGTGTTCATCCAAGTTATTTGTGGATACTTGGATTTGTTGTGTACATCCATTGCATATGTGTTTGCTTGGATTTGTGTTGTGTAAATCCAAGGTACATGTGTGTACTTGGATAAGTCTAGTTGAGTTGTAATAGATTTGACTAGGAGTTCTCACTAAACTATAAAGTGATGTGGTTGTGTCTTGTGATTTCTCACTAAACTTTAAAGTGACTAGTAGTTGTGTTGTGTGAAGTTCTCACTTAGCTTCAAAGTGAAGAGTCGTGAAGATTGGTTCTATCTTTCGATTAGAACTCGACATCTAGCCTTGTGTCGTTAAATTGTGAAGTAGGCAACGTCGTGTAGATTGGTCCTAGCTAAAGATTAGGTCTCGACATTTAGCTTAGTGTCGGAAAATAATGTAAGCAACGTTGTAAGGTTTCTCCGCCGAGAAGGGAGCTTATGGATATAGTGGAAATCTCGAGTAGGTGTACTCGAGGAGTGGAGTAGAAACGAGGATAGAGCCTCGTTGTCGAACCACTATAAATCTTGGTGTCTTCCCACTAGGTTGTCTCCTTCCTTGCTCTTTACTTATTTCATTATCATTATACTTGCTTATTAGTATTGCTAGTGTATTTTAATTGAACCTAATCATTATGCAACATAGCGTTAAGTAAAAGATAGTTTTGATACAAACCAAATTGAAAGTAATTTTAATTTGGTCACCAATCGAAGAGAAACTATTCAAACCCCCCTTCTAGTTTCTACAATTGGTATCAGAGCGATGGTCACTCAAGATCTTTGAAGTATATTGTACTTTAAAAATTGGATCGATCCATTGTCTCCTCAAATTAGAAGGTCTAGTTGTACTAAAGTTTCTCTTTGGTCAAAACTATGTTTTCTTTGAAAAATAGGTCTTTTAATTAAAAATATTGCATCCCACTTAAGATTAGTAGCCTTTATGCATTTTAGATATACTCTTGAAATGTATCTACTAGTTTGCATCTTGATTTGTGTAGGTACTCATGAAGATCAATCAATTTATTGGTTATGGATTGAGTTACTTGCACTTGTAGAAGAATCATTTTCATTGATCTTCAACATCTTTGAATAATGATACCAAAATGATTGGGAATGATACTAGTCCTTGAAGACTTAGTACTCATCAAAGTCATTGATTGGGCATAGCACTTATTCCTCCATGGATTGCTCTTTGTGGCCAAGGTACGCTCTCGTTCATCCACACGCCTTTTGATCACTCTTTTGATCATTACTTGAGTATGTGCTTGTTCTTGGCATTCTTGCCTTGACTTTTATTTGTGATGTGTGTTTCTTTTCTTTTATCCTCTCAAACCTTCATTGCTTGGATACTTGACTCACTATAGTGATGTAGAGTGAGTTAGTAGAAGCTTAAAGTATCAAGCATGATTTCCATGGTTTGCACCCATACGGTTAGTAGGCCCTTTGTGGGAGAGAAAGTGAATTAATACTTTGCTCATATTTTGGTTTAGACTAAGACTATTATTGAAAGTGATCTTAGCTTAGACTTGAATAATTGCTTTGTGCTCATTTATTACCAAAGCCGTTTATCGTTTCGCCGAAAAGGCACGTCTTAAACCACTATATATGACACAAGCTCTTCGTTTCAACTACTTGAAGATTGTCATTAATCCCTTGAGCATTAATCCTAGTCTTGATTCACTTCTCTTGACTTCTCTCCACTTAGTCGTTTTGCTACGAGTAGTCGTTTGTCCATTTCGGTTCTTTTCGATCTTGATTTAACTCGTAATCCTTCATTAAGGCATATTGCTTAGTGTTATGATGATCCAATGATATTCTAAAAGGCTCATGATTTAATTTTAAGTATTTTAGAAAAACTGGATTCTTAAAATTTGGCGTTTTTCAGAGATAGAAACCAGCCTCTGCCGGCGGTTCCTTATCTCCGCGGCTCAAAACCCGCGGTACCTTATCGATAAGGTACCGCGGGCAGAAACTTTTGTCAGAGCGCCAGTTTGTATTTTTTTATTCTTTTTCAAACCAAACTCTCTCTCTCCCAAAAACACACAGCCGACGGGTTTTACCTTTTCCACCATTGTTGAAGCTTCCAAAACCTTCAATCACTCAAATTAATTGATTCCAAGTTGTGGGTTTCACTCATCCATCATCTAGCATCAATTAATTGTAAGTATTTTCTTTCAATTTCATCTATTTTGTTCTAGGGTTCATCCTTTCATAATTGGGGATTTTTAAAATTGAAATTGAATTAAAATCTTAATAGGAATGTGGGTTGACATAGTTATTTTACTATGATTCCTTAGGTTCATATTCATTAAGATTTCACTAAAACCCACTTATAGAACAAATCCGAATTTAGGCTAAATGATTTTGGTTGAATTATGGATTTGAGATGAACCCATGAACAAGTAGGTAATGACATTGTTAATGCTTACCTAAAAACCTTGTTTTGAAAAACCAATGATCTAATCCATTGTTGATCTAACATAGATCATGTGTTCTTGGTTAATGATGGAATAGACACATTGTGAACATGAAAATGATAAGGATTTAATCCTATGTTTGTCAAGAAATTGATATAACACATTTTCATTTTTCGTTTTTCTTTTTGATTTTCATATGAGTGATTGGAGAAATATTGCCTTGTGTTTGTATTTAGGTACTTAATCATGCCTTCTCAATATCAAAAAGATCATGAATACACTAAAGATTATATGCCCGACATCTCCCAAACCTATGCTTCCCCCAACTTCAAAACGCGTTTCCATCCCTTTCAACTCGTTGTTTCCATGAGGGTAGAGTCGTTGACAAGGAAATAACGGGTTATGTCTATATCCTATCTATGTTTGAGCTTTCGGGGTTTGATTGCTTGCTCAACATAGAAGAAGATATTTACCCCTTATTCCTTCTTGAATTCTTTAGCACCTACTCCATGTTTGAATACGATGGACAAATATTCATTTGTTTCGTATTGAATGATCAATTGATTCAATACTCTCTTGAAGACTTTGGTCAAATTCTCGGTGTGCCA
The DNA here is from genome assembly GCA_025667525.1 of Glebionis coronaria. Taxonomy (NCBI): domain Eukaryota; kingdom Viridiplantae; phylum Streptophyta; class Magnoliopsida; order Asterales; family Asteraceae; genus Glebionis; species Glebionis coronaria. Next base: position 264,397,629 of record CM046876.1, read on the forward strand.
TATGAAGGCACTTGTCGTTTTACGGATAAATGGAGACTTGATGCTCTCACGGAATCCTTCGATAAACCTCCAAATGACCACACCGAAATTGATCTAGAGTTCCTTCTTGAAATTGTCTCGAAAGAGCGTGATGGTAACGTTGTGAGAAGCCTTCATTCAAATGTACGAAATGTGAATCAATATGAAGTGCTCTCTAGCGACCTTAAGGATTTTATGGTTCAATGGGCCAATATCCTTAGGGAGAATGTCTTTTGTCTTGGTGGAAACCGAGATCATATCCCGGCGTGTATGGTGCATATGTTGAGTTGCATCTTCACATCCACCAAGTACAACTTGGCATTCTATATCGCTCGACGAATCAATTATGCCCTTTCGAAGCCCAAGACAAACCTCCCCTATGCTATGCTTCTAACTCTCATTTTCAAAAGGGTTGCGCATGATTTTCCCCACCTTGATCTTTCTCGCTTCTACCCGGTTCATCGGGTTATGTTGCCCATTCAAGAGGCATATGCTAGAAAGACAAGAAGCGATCGAGGATCGAGAAAATCTATTCATCAAGAGATGGATGATGAGGACATGGACATGCCAACAAGTGATGGTGACGGCATGGGTACTAGTTCTCATTTCCACTCTTCGAGTAATTCCCATCCATCCTCAAATCCATTCGAGGATGAATTTGAAGACTTAGCTCCTCCTCCTCATCATTCTAGCGAAGTACCGGAAGATCTGAATATGGAGCATCTTTACCGCGAAAACCTTAGAACTCGAGGGGAATTGCAGGAACACCGGGTTGAATCAAGAAAAGGTTTCAAATTCTTGGGGAATATGATCAAGGGATTGGGGAAGAAGAAAAGGTGAAAGCATTGAAGCTTTTCTATGATTACAAGTTGGTAAACATGTATTGTTGAACAATTTTATTTTATCTTGGATATGTATTAACTTGTGATTGCATGTTAGAATTATCATTTATCTTGTTCCTTAATGTTTGTTATGCCATCTTGTTTGTGCTTTACATAGCTTTGTGCATGCCATATGATAGTTAGCTTATTAGATTATGATCTGTAGTTAACTTTGGCTTGTAAAACCTTTGGGAAAAATATGGGTTTATCAAAAACTAAAATGGAAAATTTTTGAAAACCTTCTGGACGCGGTTCCATATTGACCCGCGGTTCCTTATCGATAAGGTACCGCCGGCCCTAGATAAGGAACCGCCGGCCACTGTGCACGACAGCATCTTTGCTTTACACTGTTTTCTTAATTTTGTGTAAACCTTGCTTGATTTTCAGTAATAAACTGCACATTTCCTAAACTAGGGTATCTAAATTCATTATTCACTTAAAATGATTTTAACCCATTACTTGTTTGGATCATCCCCTCAACTATTTAAACCCACCTTGTTTGCATGTTCTTCACACATCAAACATACTTCCTTAAACCTTAAACCACCCTAATCAACCATGGTGTGTACCAAAACCTCAAACACTTCCAAGACCTCCACCCTAAGAAAAACACTCAAAATAAGGGTTAAGGTAGCTAAGCCTAACTATTCACCTTTCCATACACCTAAGAATGAGAGTGCTCCTATCCTCATTTCTTCATCACCTTCCCCACCTCTTGCACCATGCAAGACCTCCTCCACCCATGGTACTAACCACTCCATTGGTTCTACCTCCTCTTAATTCAATTCTAGAATGAATGAGTTTTCTTCACCCTTCACTCCAAGTGAACCCTTGGAAGTGACACCACAACCTCAACCAATCCAAAGCATTCCTTTTGGGAATGACTTTCATGACCCTTTGGTGACTTCACCGTTTACCCCTCACAACTCACCAATTCCACCAACCTTGGAGGATTTACCTCAACACTCACCCATTTCCCCTTTGGGGAACATGCCTCCACTTTCACCCACTTCACCATTGGAGAACTTGCCTCCTCCACCTCCACCCAACTCAAACATCCCAATTTTGGGTGTCCCTCTTCCCCTCCTCTTGGGTGATCCTTACTTTGGGTTTCAACAAACTCATGGTCCTAGATGTCCATGTTGTCTTTACAACCACTTCCTCATCCAAAACTTAAGGATGGATATGTATGGACTTCATAGGGGTTTGCAAGATTTCTTGCTTACTTTGTTCTCCATGCCTCCTCCTAGGAGATGAATGATGGAGGTGTCTTAATAAGAGTTTTCAACAAGAACAAGCCTAAGAAAAATACTTATCTAGATCTTTTGATAAGCTAGCTATGTATTAGTTAGTTTTATTTATCTTTGTACTTGTTTACTCATTAATGAATGTTTCTTGTTGGTGTGTTATGGATTTAGCTTTGTGCGATTCTATCCTTTGTGCACACTAATCAACTTCAATTTGAAATTAAAATTGAACCTAAATCTATCACAACCCCTAAAACTTGACTAAAATTGGTTCAAAATGATATCTAAATTATTTTGTCACCCTTTGTCAAGACATTCTTTGTGAATGTGTTGCTTTATGCAACCCTAGCACATTTTGGTTCTAATAGAGGTAAAAATCCAAGATTTGCAACTTTTTTTTGTTTTTTTTGAAAAAGTCTTAGTTTTTCCCAAAACCCAGGAAAAACTTGGTTTAAAGTCCTCTGGACGCGGTTCCTTAAGGACCCGCGGTTCCTTAGTGATATGGAACCGCCGGTGCACATAAGGTATCGCGGCCAGAATGTGAATTTTGACGAATTTTTGGTCAAAACCTTTAAACCCTATTCCCAGTCAAGATTCCTTGTTTACTCAAATTGACTAAACATTCCTTGACAATACACATTTTGTATTCAAATTCCTACCTTGATTACATTTTACTTATACCCCAACCTTGAGATTTCATTCTCACACCTTCCCAACCTTGAGAATTCATTCTCACATTACCTTGAGATATCATTATCACACTCTCACAATGCCTAACTCCTACATTCCTAACCTTGACATTTCTTTGTCACAACCCCACTGACCCAAAGCTTGCTCATCTAAGCTTTCAAAGAAACCGAAAATCTCGGTTCGACCCGTTTGGGTTAAGAAGAATGAACCATCTTCGTCCAAAAAACCCAAAAACCCTACCTTCTCTCCAATCAAGTATTGGAATGAGACCTACACCAAAACCCCATCACCGGAGCAAAAGAACATGTTCCACCACCACCACAATCCTTCACCACCCCCCAACTCAATGACCTTTCCACCTTCCCAAACCTCACAAGGCATTGTGAAAACATTCCCAAACCCTTTACCCCACCACCAAACCCTAAGTTTGATGCCATACCCACATCAAACGATTTTGTGTTGCATCATGGATCCTCGTGTGATTGTTGCCGATTTCAACAAATTGAACTTTCTCATGTGTATGAGAAGTTAAATTTTCTTTAATTCCTCCTCACTCGACCTCCTATTCAAGTTTTCGTTCCGGTGGACAAAACTTCGAATGATGCATCGTCGTCTTTTTAGTTTTATTTTTTTAGCAATCTTGGAAAACATCACTATTAGACTAGCTTATGCTTAGTGGTTTATTTTCCATATTTATTGCTTTTAGATACTCATACTATGTGTATGACTATCCTCTTTGTTGTATTTTTTTTTAACTTTTGTGTTATGTGTGTGCTATCTAATTAGTTCTATTTTTGAGTTGATCTTGGTTAAATTTTTACAATTTCTTATGGGTGATTCCATCAATTCTAAAGCTTTAACCCATTGACAAGCCTATCATCTTCATATTATTGAAGTTTGATTTTGTAATTACCTCTTTGGACATACTTAGCAAAATACTTGCTTCTAATTTGAGATTTCTTCTCTTTCTCCCTCTCAAGTTACTTAGTAGGTAGTGATCATATATACATTGGTGTTTCTTTCCTTTCTACTAACCTTTGTGTAGCATATCACCTTAGCTCACAAACTTGGTGCCCCAAGCAAGGGGGAGCAACCACCAAGGGGGAGCTACTAGCAAAGTTCGATGCACTTCAAAGACTTATGCTAACCTTTTTGCTACAACAAAGGGGGAGAAATGATAGTGATAAACTAGTTAATAATTCCATAGTTTGAGTTTATACGTAAATGAGTTTATCGTTTGTCGTAATCAAAAAGGGGGAGATTGTTAATGCAAGTAATGCCTAAAAACATTATTAGTGTTAACTAATCTTTCTTAGTTTTGATCACAACAAACCATACAACACATTTAATGTAGAAACACAAAATGAATTATTTAACTAACATTATCATCAAGGTAATAATCATATCACTAACCTTTCTTAATCATACTTAGTGATCATCAAAATGATTATCCTTAAAACTCACTGTTGCTAATAAGACAAAAGTATTTTTAATAAACTTTCTTTTTTAGAAAATGTTTTATTAAAATGGAAAATGAAAATTTGAAAATGGCATATTCCAAATGCTATTAGAATATCCTTTAAAGGGTTTAAATACCTCATATATTCCCACCCCACTAAAAGACAAAAAACGGAGCGGAGTTTAGTGGTGGTACCTTAAGTACCTAGGCGGTACCTTATCGATAAGGTACCGCGGGGTAAGATAAGGTACCGCGCACAGAAGACTGTTATAGATCCGTTATACTTTGTCTCCTTTAAATAGTGGGTCAAATCTCATTTTCCAGTAAGACTCTTGGACGATTTTCTCAGCCCTCTTTCTATTTTCTATAGCATAATCATTAGTAAATGATCACTTAATTTGTTAAGGATGTTTACATATGATTATCCTCTTGATGCCCTCCTTTACCATGTCCAATGAGAAGATCACTCACTAACTAGTGTTGTGATAAAGATGAATCTATGAGCTAGTCATATTCATCATCATACCTTTTTGTTTTAGGTCAATCCAATGTATTTACGAATACTTGGACTAGTTGTGTTCATCCAAGTTATTTGTGGATACTTGGATTTGTTGTGTACATCCATTGCATATGTGTTTGCTTGGATTTGTGTTGTGTAAATCCAAGCTACATGTGTGTACTTGTATAAGTCTAGTTGAGTTGTAATAGATTTGATTAGGAGTTCTCACTAAACTATAAAGTGATGTGGTTGTGTCTTGTGATTTCTCACTAAACTTTAAAGTGACTAGTAGTTGTGTTGTGTGAAGTTCTCACTTAGCTTCAAAGTGAAGAGTCGTGAAGATTGGTTCTAGCTTTCGATTAGAACTCGAAATCTAGCCTTGTGTCGTTAAATGTTGAAGTAGGCAACGTCGTGAAGATTGGTTCTACCTTTCGATTAGAACTCGACATCTAGCCTTGTGTCGTTAAATTGTGAAGTAGGCAACGTCGTGTAGATTGGTCCTAGCTAAAGATTAGGTCTCGACATTTAGCTTAGTGTCGGAAAATAATGTAAGCAACGTTGTAAGGTTTTATCCGCCGAGAAGGGAGCTTGTGGATATAGTGGAAATCTCGAGTAGGTGTACTCGAGGAGTGGAGTAGAAACGAGGATAGAGCCTCGTTGTCGAACCACTATAAATCTTGGTGTCTTCCCACTAGGTTGTCTCCTTCCTTGCTCTTTACTTATTTCATTATCATTATACTTGCTTATTAGTATTGCTAGTGTATTTCAGTTGAACCTAATCATTATGCAACATAGCTTTAAGTAAAAGATAGTTTTGATACAAACCAAATTGAAAGTAATTTTAATTTGGTCACCAATCGAAGAGAAACTATTCAACCCCCCCTTCTAGTTTCTACAAAACTGATAAAACCCGAACTAAATAACATATGGACATTAACGGGCTAAGTTAGCATTATTAGACTAATAATCCAACTAAATGGGCTAAACACTTATAAATTTACTTATTGGGCTTAACCCACGTTGGCCCAACATGTAAAATATAATACTGATAATAAAAATATAAAATGGTCTAATTTAAGGTAATGGACTTATAATAGGCTTATTGGGCCTTAAACATGTAAATAGGTAAAACTAGTAAACTAGTATAAAAGTTACCAATACATAACACTAAAATAAGTAAATGAGAATGTATAAACCCACTTGATCCTCATCATATATATAAAATCATCATATGTATACATAATTGTTATTTTTATTAAGTCATTGGACAAGAGTCTAAGACGAGTATTATTTGTCTAGGTTTCTGTGATTGAAGCACGTACCGTACGTCCGAATTACCGATAACCCGCCTTCCCACATCAACGTGAGTTCATAGCCTCACACTTTTTTAAATATTTTTATGAAATGTTTTATAAACCCGCGAGGAAGATAACATGTTAGTTTTGATAAAAATAGGACACCATTTGTCCCGATTGTTTGTTTATTGATTTGGACCCGAATGATTGTATGACCCGATGAACGAATATATGACCCGATAGATGAAATGAAATGGATTATTAAAGTTAGGTTATGTCACTAAAAGTCGCATTAGCATGAATTGTGAACTACCGGGATTTGGTAGATGCTTATGCATATAATAGTACTATTTGGGGACGATCACCCCAGTTCGCGCCATGACGGTTGATCCCCGTCGTGCCACATTGATTGGTAAGCGAATTTATGTATCAGAAGATTTACATAAGCGTGATTATTGTGACGACATGCAAATTTAGATGGGAAAATTGAGTTTCGGGTTAGCTACCCGTTGTTTGTTATAGTAAGGTAGCAATGTCATGCGGCTTATAATAATCCAATAACGAAAATACTGCTTTATGCATTGAATTACAATATATTGCCTGACTAGCAATACAGGGTCTAATTATTGATATTATGTTCGTGTTTTGGTTTTATATAACCATATCCATATAACGATTTTTATTTAACTTTATACAACGTTATAAAACGTATTGTATGATGTTTTTACGACATTGGTTCGTATAATGGTTTTGAAGGCAACAACCTATATTATGATTTTGACAAGGATTTGTGTAAAATGTTTTTGGCCTATTTTATGGCCTACTACAGGGATTTGTACAAAATGATTTTTGGTAATAATTATATACCGATGATATATTAATGGTTTTATTAAACTCTATGAATTCACTCGGCATTTTCGCTGACCTTTTCTTTTAACATGTTTTTATCTCAGGTACTTGAAGGTAATTCTCGGGAAGACAACAAGAATTCATGACCCGCACTTAAATAATAATTTCCATTCAAATGCTTCGTAAAACTTTTATGAAATACTGTGACTTGGGACCTATGTAAATTTGATACTTATGAATGGAAATGTTTTATTACTAAATGACGCGATTTTTAAGCGTTGGCTATGATGTGAGTAATGTGCTATCCCGTAACACCAAGCGGATAAGGGTGTTCGGGCCATGACTGACGAGGCATTACAGTGGCTGTTGGAGGAGAACTACCGTCTCCATCAGCGCATTCATACTTTGGAGAGTCTTCAGTACCAGACCCATGGTGCTCTCACTGCTCAGGAGCAGTCTTTGTCTGTCTTCTTCGACCTTGCCGCCATACGATATGTGGGAGTGACTGCTGAGGCTGCCTATCTTCGAGGAGTTGTTGACAGACTCTGATCTCATCTGCTGACTGCACTCCGCCTGCTCAAGGAGACCCGTTTGATAGTTCCGGCTTTGCGGAGTACCAGGAGAGCATCTGCAGCTTCACTAGCCCCACCAGCACCAGCCTCATCCAGCAGACCAGCTAGGCAGGAGTAGAGTAGATATACTATATTTCTTGTACATCATGATAAGCTTATGGGTTGTACCCTAGCTATCATGGTATAGGACTTTTTGTACTTTTATTTTTCCAGCTGTTGTGATCCATCCTTGTACTGTACTTTTCTTTTCGAACATATGTTTTTGGATATTAATACCTAGGTTTTTTCTATGTATAAAAGTAAATTGTCTCGTCTCGATTCGAATTGAAAAAGGATTAAAGTGAGATTCAATTGTATTTGGTGGATAAAAGAAATGGTTGTCGTTGAGTAAAGTAAAAATGCAAACTTTAATGTAAATGGCAAATTAAATAAAGCAATGAAGTATAAAGTAAGTAAATGACGAGAAATTAAAACTTGATACGAAGTAAATTTGAAAACTTAAGTAAAATGCAAACTTGAAAATAAATCTAAGATAAAATAATTAAATAACACTAAAGAAAATTGGCGGGAAAAGTAGAGTATGAAAAATAAACAGACAGTTAAAAACCAAACATAAGTCGGGAAACAAAATGCTAAACCTAAGTCGGAATGTGTAAATCTTAAACTAATTCGGGAAAAAAAAACTTAATCTAAGTCGGGAAACCAAATGCCAAGCCTAAGTCGGAATCTGTGATCACTAACCTAATCTGGAATGTTAATAAGGAACCTAATTTGGAATGCATGTGCCGTACCTAGTTCGGAATCTGTCGTATAACTATAATCCGGAAAGTAGACTTAGGAACTAGTTCAGAATGTGTATGCTACAAGTAATTCGGAATCCATGGTTCATGACCTAGTTCAAAATATATGTTCACTAGGTAATCCGGAATTGGTGTTCACACTTAGTTCGGAATGTATGTTACTTTAGCTAAGTGGGAATCCTATCTCATTGATGCAATTCGGTGTAACACCCGTGAAAGTGCCGTATAATGTTAAGTTATTGTCTCAAGAGCTGTTCAATATGAGCATCTCTCTTAAGTTGCGACTCACTTGAGGATGTGATATCCCGAGCCCAAGTTATTTATTTAATCCTATTTTACGGATATTTTTGAAATTTTTAAGAAATTCCGTTTGCTATATATTTGACGGTTTAAGTTGAAACCGACGTTTACGGTTGTAATTTAATGTTTGACGATTTAAGAAGAACCGATAACGACTACGATACCGAGGGATGCCCAAATTTCTATAATTATTGATGATTTATCGATAATGTAATTTTTCGAGAATTTTACTTACGGTTCGTGTTAAGTTGAGTCGGGTGAGTTTTATAGCCTTCCGAGTACATTTAAAGTATCCCAAAAATATTTTAGAGTGTTCGGGATGATTTCCGACTCCCGTAAAATTTTCTAAATTGACTAGTGAGTCGATCCCGCAAAGTTTTAAGGACGTTTTTACTTAAGGCCAAAAGAAAGCAAAAATTACACTTTGGCCCCTCCCAATACCACAAATAGGCACAAACACAAACACATACAAACATTTAGACAAAAAAAAATCAAACCCACTCTCTCTTCTCTCTTAGGCCGTCGGCCACCATAATCCCCACCACCACCACCATTATTTTTTTGAACTGATCAATTCCAAGCTTAGACCACTTCTCAAAAACCTCTTGTAAGTACTTTTAAACAATCAATTTCAACATGCATTAACATAAATTTTTCAAGAATTAAAGATTTTTTTCAAAAACGTGTTTTGGTGTAATTAAGCTAGTGGGATGTTTAATTTATGTGTTTATAATATCAATTAATTCATAAAACAAGATGGGTTTTATGTTATGGGTTCTCCACAGCCCCTAAAAGCCACGAATTTTTGGGGTTTTGGGGTGTGCTCAAGGTGTTTGATGAAATGTCATGGGTTTGTGTTTATAAGGGTGTTTTGGGTGTGTTTGAATGGGTATTAGTGGTTGCATGTTTGTTTTTAGATGTTAGGATTATGAGGTTGATTGATCAATAGGGGTTAGGACTGAAATTTGTGTTTGGATATGTTTGGGAATGCTTAGGATGAAGCCTAGTGATGATTGATAGGTTTGGAATCGAGCTTAAGCATGATTTTGGTGTAGTCAAATTTAGGCAGAAAGTTTGAGGCCTTTTTATAAAAATTATTTTTCCTACAGGTCTAGATAACTAAATGTAGTTATAGAGGGTCTTCTTATCTTTAATTTGGTATAAGGTAGAGCCCGTGACTCAAAACGAGCTAAAAGTTATGAGGTTTTAAAGATCGAGTACCGGGAGACGAGAACTTTCATAATCCGAATTTATGTATAGTTTTAGTCAAATCCCGAGGACCACAAGTATGAATTGGTAAATGTTCAAGGGTCAAATTTTGGTCACAAACCTGTGTAAATGAGTCTATAATTGGACTTAGGAGTCAAAGAAGTCAAAGGTACATTTCAAATAGGTCAAAGAGGTCCAAGTTGGTCGAAGTACAATTTCAGCCCGGAAAATGTAGTTTTGGAAAAGCGTTGAGAAACGGGTCGTAGAAGTAAAAACTTTTATTGGGATTAAAAATGTGTTATCTACAGGTCTTATAGTATTTTTGAGAATTTTGTCAAATTTTATAAAAATGATTAGGTATAGTAAAACAGCCCATAGTTTTGGTAAGTATTGGCGAAACCGTAAATTGGATAGTAACTTTAATAACATTGATAAATGGTATAAGTCTAGTAACAACTACTTGTTTGACTTTGGCGTGAGTTTTCATAAGCATTGAGTGTGTTTGCATTTGCGTGTGTTTAGTACAATTATGTACGCGGTGTATTGATTTGGTTTTCGTACTTTGACTTTTAGGTCAAATGTTTGATTTTCCCGGGCATCCACGTCGTCGGTGACATTTCTCGTTACGTCTTCGCTAGAACTACTACTACTACGCAAGGTGAGTCTATAGCCTCGCTCTTTACTTTATTCAAATGTTTTTAACCCGCGAGGGGGATACATGCTAGTTAAATGAAAATGAACATAAGGCTTGAATGATTGTTGGACCCGAACGTTGCCTCGAAATTGTGTTGAGTACCTAGTTGCAAAAGTCCCTAAATTCATGAACTATTAACTATTGTCCTGCCCTCGAGTAGGGGGAAATAGCCGCTTATACAATTTGTAGTACTACGGGGCTAACTACCCAATGCTAGCCGAGAAGCTGTACGTTGAGTAAGTTCTGCGGTAGATTATCTTGTATGAGAGATAAGGTATAATTGCAACTGATGCCTTTAGAAGGGGCACTGGTTTCATCTGAATCACGCCGGTAATTATTACGCGGGTGATTGAGTTAACGGATTAGTGTCATGAGCTTAAACACAATTGTCATATTCTTGAATAATAGATTGTATGGCCACAATGCTATTGAATGATCATGATTGGTTTTTAACACTTATGTTCAACTGATGTTTTGATAAACCTATAGATTCGCTCAACCTTTGTGTTGACGATTTTAAGCATGTGTTTCAGGTAATCAAGGTTGATAGCAGTGGAGCATGCGAGGATGGAAGTTGTTGTGGCTTGGCGGTCTACTTGTTTCCCTCCCTTTTTGCACTTAAAACTCTTTTATATTTTGTCGTGAGAATGAAAATGTACTTTTGGTTGAGATTCAGTGGGGACCTAAACGCAAACTCTGTTTTATATTTTTTTTTGGGATTTGGAAAACTGTAGACTTGATGTTTTAATAATGTTTGAACTTTTACGTCTCTTTGAGTCGTTTAATATAGCTTATGTGTGATGATAACTACGTAGCACCCAATGTTGTAGTTCCGCTACGCATAGCATTTGTGGGGGTGTTACAGATTGGTAATCAGAGCCATGAGTTATAGAGAACTAGGTCATTTGAAAAATCCTAAACTATAACTTTTGGTGTCGTAAGAAATTGTCCAAGCACACAACTATCCTGCATGGCTCCGGTAAGAATTCTTTAGGATTGCTTTATATTTTAGATGTATCCCTCGAAATTGATATGAATTCCCTAAGTATTTAGTAAGTAAATACTTTGAGATATATTGTTTTGTACGTTGAGTACTTATCATCGTAATTTGCAAATTCTTGTAAGATTATCTTATATGTTGCATGTAATTGGCATAACGGGCTACATTGCATTACATGGCAACACCGCGTTGTAATCCTACGTGTATGTAGGAATGGTTTTATGTATAAGTATGTATATACTATGGTATTTAAAGGCATTGCACGTGAAGCAATGGTCCTTGTGTGATTATTGTACATTTAAAATGCGGTTTTGTTGAGAATTCGGCCTTACCGCTAATTATCAATCTTGATAATTAATTTATTGTTCGAATAACCGAATATGAACCTCGTTTGATATCCTAGATACGTAAATGATGCTTCGTAACATATTTTATATCGACTAGGTCGATCTCGATTGTCGTTATCCCACCGTGATGTGTCATTTTGGACATTTTCTTTTGAAACATAATTTACTTACATATTACTTTATTTCCTTTATTCCTTATGGGTTTGATATGATAGTTGGCGTAACTATAATAATAGACGAAGTATAATCAACGATGCGTACATCGTAGCGACGAATCACATTTGTGTGTGTTATAAAACGTGGTTGAGGCGTGTTGCCATTTAATCGTTGTTTACTATTCTACTTGAATTTTAAGATGTGTTTTAAAATAGACTAGCGTTGTGATCAATCGTGATAACTTGGAATTTGGTTGGTTTGTGTTAATTTTGTGGTGTACAATTTCGAGACTCATCCGAGGCCGATAACAACATTTAGTTGACATACGTATTCTCGTTCCATTTATTTCATTTTGTTTTGTTGTTTCATTATCTTGAAGTTAATATTTTACATGACGAGGTCCGGCATTTGTGCAAGTTAAGTAAGCATCGAACTTTGTTGATTGAATGATTTAAACATAAAGTGTTTTATATATTTAATATTTGGTGAATGAAACTTTCGGATAAAAATGACGTATGATGTGTTTTGTAACAAGTAAAATTCGTGTAGAGAATAAACGGACATTGTGAAATTATTTTCCTTCAACCTTGGTTGGTAAATCGTAATAAGTAATTATTATTACTCGTAAAATCCTTGTTTTCATATATTAAAAATTTGATACTAAAAGATTGTGATGGACTTGTTAAGAATTTATTTAATATAATTTGAAAAGGAGTTATAATAAAATTTGCGATATGACTATTGAGTATATGTAGCTTCGGATTTAGTATGAATTAATTTTCGGGTCAATGTAGCAAACTTTTGGCATAATTTGAAATATAGAGTAGAAACATTGGTCATATATTCTGGAGGTAGAAACTTTGTAAAAATTGGTTTACTTTAAACATAAGGTTATGTTTACGTATGTATTGGTATAAACTAGAACACATTACTTGTTGTATTGAATAAACTAGGTTAAAAGTCGGAATGTACACTTTAAGTGAGAAATTATAACGCTTGAAATAAATTTTTAAACATTGATGGAACGTCATTTGAAATAATTTGTTTGTCTAATTGTCGTTATAGAGAATAAATATGTGTAATTTGATGATGCTTGTTTAAAATCATTTGAAAAATCTTTCATTTTATTCCGCTGTGAGATGTGTTAATTTTAAAATTGTTTGATAACGAGCTAAAGATTAAAAGTTGAATTTTATATATTTTGGAAATAATTGAAATAAGCATTTTGATCACCTACTTCATTATTATATTATCATATTATTATCATTAATTTTTGAGATTCAAGTCTCGACTAAAATCAGTAATTTATCCGAGATAATACCACGTGAAACCTCTTTATCATTTGAGTCGAATTATGCGAATATGATTTAACAAAACAGTTTTGGGGAAAACATGTGTGTAATAAAAGTCAAAGGTTGATTTTAAGAGTTAAATGGGACTAGGTTGAGTCGTGTTGGATATGTGTATATAAGTGATAATATAAGTCGTAATAATAAAAAAAAAAAAAAAAAAAAAACGTAAAACTTGGGAAATTCTTACTACGTATGTTTTTGGTACTTAAAAATATGGATATTAATGGGATTTTGACACAAGTATGGAGATTTTTGAACCTAATGATTTTATCAAATATGATAACCGAGTCACCGCCTTTATTAATGTTGATAATTTTCTTGAGATTATAACTTCCAGAAATAAAAACTTTGCAAAGATTGAAAGATGAAAGGTATAAATTCTTTAATAGTGTAACACAAATTAAAAATGTGTAAATGTTCGGTTTTACAATGTACAAGGTAACACTAATTATTATACGCAACTGGATTATACAACACACGCCTACTTGTATATTATTTAATAAAGATGTATATATAATGTTTTGAGTCACGATGGTTCGATCGTCCGACATCAGTTCTTTGATTTTGCGAGTCTATATCAGAGCTCGAGTAGTCATGTAATTGTTTATTTTAATATTGTCTATGGTATGAAACCATTATTATTATATTTATTTTAAAACTACTATTTCGCTAGTACTTGAAAATGAGGGTATGTCACCGGGTGTATTTTGTCATGTTCATGGACGCCGCAACTTTTCTTCTTTCGGTTAATGGAACCTAAAATTATGTATTTACTTGAATGATGCTATAAATCTTCATCAAATTGGTTAATTGGTTATTTATTTATATTGAACAAAAGCGAGGAGGCGAAGCCGCTTTACCGAATTGTAGAGGTGAAAGAACTCGACCTTCCTGGTGAAATTGTTTCTATTCGACCAAGTGATTATTCTCCTCTCCCCGTATACCCTTGGTGGAATGGGTGTGCAACTCGAGACGATGGGAATTATGATCGTTGTTTTATTTTTGACGGTTGTGTTGATATTCAATTTTTACTCCATGTATTCGTAGATCGATGTTGTTATCCCGAGACTTTTGTCATACATTTGAAGTATTTTCATTTCTGATGTAGTTAATTTCCGTTGGCAAATATATTGCTCGTTTACCTCGTTCGACCTCATTGATCTTAATTTTATTACTTGTTGTGCTTGCAATGATCTTTAATCATGAACCACCTTACCGTTATTCTGTGAATAGTCTATTGTGAAAATAGGTATGAGTGTGTCAAATGTTTTGGGTGAACTAAATGCAAATGGTGTCGATTTCTTTATTTAATTATTTATTTATTTTCCTCACAAAAAGGCAAAGTAAAAGTATGTTTCCAAAGTGGACGAAAAAAATGTTTGATGTGTTTCTTAAAACGATGGTAGCAATATTTTCCCATTTTAAATTTCATTTCAAATGATTTAATTATTTTGAAGGCTAGGTCGAAAACTTCCATAGTCGTGTTTGGTATGTAATAATAATGTTTGTGTTGTCACTCGATCCTCAATTATGCACAGCTTAGCTAACTATGCATAATTCAGGAAGAGTCCTGTTTTGTTGGTTGTTGTTGCTTGATCCTCAAGTATGCATGATCTAGCTAATTATGCATAGTTTAGGAAGGGCACGATCGTGTCAAACGAATTGGTCATCTTGAAACTTGTAGTGTTTTGATAAACGTTTGGATGAGAACGTTTCTTTTTAAAAATGGTGGATCATTTTTGCAAGTAGTCGTAATTTCTTTGATTCTTAAAGAAAATTTTTGAATTTTTTGTGTTCCTTGAAATCTTTTCTTTTTGTTTGGCGTCGACTTAGTAAGTCACTGTGACCGAGTAATTTTGGAAATGTGTTGTGTGTAATGTGTGAAATTGTCGGAATCACGAGGGTGTTGATGAAATACCAAAGGGGCTCGTACCGACACTGAGAAGAAATTTTAAACAAGAATGGAAGACTGCCAAAGTAGAGGAACTCCGAGTTCGAATAACTCTGAGGGAAATAAAGAAGACTTCACCTACATCAAACATATCGTACCTTATTTATTTTCTTTTCTCGTTCTTTTGGTATGTTCAATGTCACGCGATAAACTGTTGAAGTTTACCAACTGTGCATCAGTAATTGAAAGACAATTCCATTGTCGTTTTCGCTTATTTAAGTGAGGAATCCTCTTTGCTTGACTCAACCATCCTTGATTATCGATGGTTAAACGATAGATATCCCTAGTTGATGTTTTTGTGGTAAACCCTTGCCTTTTATGTATTTTTGTGGTAAGTAATCTGGTCGAGTGATCATAAGTTGTGAGAACTTGAGACGACATTGTCCAATGAAGTCCGATCATGGAGAACACGCGCCATGTTATGTATTTCTTTTATATCCAACTGTGAACGATGATGTTTATTGAGATTTTGACCACGTTTGGGACGAAAGTGAGATGGTGTTCTTATAATATTTTGGGTATGGATCCGTGTGTGAGCACCCTGCGATGACATATGTATGTATTTTATTTCTTTTTGGATATGCATCCATAGCTAGCAAGCTCGTGAATCTTCGTAATATTGCAATTTTCTTTTGACCGGACTCATCCGAGAATTATGTAAATATTCTTGTTTTATCTTGGCTTGGCTGATTAGCAAGCGTGGGTTAACTGATTGAACTGATTGGCTTAGCATGGTTTGGCTATGTTGCAAACATGTCTTAATATGGTTGTATGTGTTTCATAATGGCTTTTGTGTTTGTTTGGATTGTGATGTCTTCGAGAGAGTTATGTATACGCCGAATGACTTCGTATCGATGAATTCGTTTTTGACGAAGTAGGGTTGTATGTACGTAATATCGTAACAAGGTGATTTGGTACGACTAGTATTGATTACTTCGTCTTTTATATTTTGAACGTTTTTCTATGAGGTGATGTGCGATCCGTGTGATTTTCTTTATGATTAATTGTTTCTATGAGACGATGAGCCAAGTGAAAGGACGATTCGAAAGTTGGAAGACGTGCTCCGAGCGTATGTGTTTGATTTTGGTGGAAGTTGAGATCGTGGAAGGGCGTGATTCGTTTTGGAGAATAAGAAAGGTGGGTCCAAAGGTATGTTGGACCAGTTGCCTACTAGTTGGAACTGCTGGATGAACTCCGTGGAAATGACAATACTCTTCATGTGTCGAATTTGAAGAATTATGGGATGAAAAGGTAGATCACCAGTTGGATAGAATGAAGCAGGGAAAAGTCAGTTGAATGGACTTGAAATGATTCGAGAGGCTACGGAAGAGATGGTGTAGATTGAGAATCACTTGTTGACCGCGAGAAGCTGTGAGAAGAGACGTGTCAATAACCGAAGGAAGGATTTGAGAAATTGAAGTGGAGATCAAGGATCGAGATGTTAAGAGATTAAAGCAAGGTATAATACTCATGGTGAAGGTGTGATGGAACCCGAAACGTGAACCGGAGCTCGAAACAGAACATGAAGACCTCTTTAGGAAGAAGTACCTTTGTCTTCCTAGTAGTACAAAATGCGAGTATAAGAACCAGAGAGCGCCGGGACGTCGCTCCCTTAAGGAGGGGAGGATGTAACACCCGTGAAAGTGCCGTATAATGTTAAGTTATTGTCTCAAGAGCTGTTCAATATGAGCATCTCTCTTAAGTTGCGACTCACTTGAGGATGTGATATCCCGAGCCCAAGTTATTTATTTAATCCTATTTTACGGATATTTTTAAAATTTTTAAGAAATTCTGTTTGCTATATATTTGACGGTTTAAGTTGAAACCGACGTTTACGGTTGTAATTTAATGTTTGACGATTTAAGAAGAACCGATAACGACTACGATACCGAGGGATGCCTAAATTTCTATAATTATTGATGATTTATCGATAATGTTATTTTTCGAGAATTTTACTTACGGTTCGTGTTAAGTTGAGTCGGGTGAGTTTTATAGCCTTCCGAGTACATTTAAAGTATCCCAAAAATATTTTAGAGTGTTCGGGATGATTTCCGACTCCCGTAAAATTTTCTAAATTGACTAGTGAGTCGATCCCGCAAAGTTTTA
The DNA here is from genome assembly GCA_025667525.1 of Glebionis coronaria. Classification (NCBI taxonomy): domain Eukaryota; kingdom Viridiplantae; phylum Streptophyta; class Magnoliopsida; order Asterales; family Asteraceae; genus Glebionis; species Glebionis coronaria. The sequence goes on from CM046876.1 coordinate 264,415,054, forward strand.
AGGACGTTTTTACTTAAGGCCAAAAGAAAGCAAAAATTACACTTTGGCCCCTCCCAATACCACAAATAGGCACAAACACAAACACATACAAACATTTAGACAAAAAAAAAAATCAAACCCACTCTCTCTTCTCTCTTAGGCCGTCGGCCACCATAATCCCCACCACCACCACCATTATTTTTTTGAATTGATCAATTCCAAGCTTAGACCACTTCTCAAAAACCTCTTGTAAGTACTTTTAAACAATCAATTTCAACATGCATTAACATAAATTTTTCAAGAATTAAAGATTTTTTTCAAAAACGTGTTTTGGTGTAATTAAGCTAGTGGGATGTTTAATTTATGTGTTTATAATATCAATTAATCCATAAAACAAGATGGGTTTTATGTTATGGGTTCTCCACAGCCCCTAAAAGCCACGAATTTTTGGGGTTTTGGGGTGTGCTCAAGGTGTTTGATGAAATGTCATGGGTTTGTGTTTATAAGGGTGTTTTGGGTGTGTTTGAATGGGTATTAGTGGTTGCATGTTTGTTTTTAGATGTTAGGATTATGAGGTTGATTGATCAATAGGGGTTAGGACTGAAATTTGTGTTTGGATATGTTTGGGAATGCTTAGGATGAAGCCTAGTGATGATTGATAGGTTTGGAATCGAGCTTAAGCATGATTTTGGTGTAGTCAAATTTAGGCAGAAAGTTTGAGGCCTTTTTATAAAAATTATTTTTCCTACAGGTCTAGATAACTAAATGTAGTTATAGAGGGTCTTCTTATCTTTAATTTGGTATAAGGTAGAGCCCGTGACTCAAAACGAGCTAAAAGTTATGAGGTTTTAAAGATCGAGTACCGGGAGACGAGAACTTTCATAATCCGAATTTATGTATAGTTTTAGTCAAATCCCGAGGACCACAAGTATGAATTGGTAAATGGTCAAGGGTCAAATTTTGGTCACAAACCTGTGTAAATGAGTCTATAATTGGACTTAGGAGTCAAAGAAGTCAAAGGTATATTTCAAATAGGTCAAAGAGGTCCAAGTTGGTCGAAGTACAATTTCAGCCCGGAAAATGTAGTTTTGGAAAAGCGTTGAGAAACGGGTCGTAGAAGTAAAAACTTTTATTGGGATTAAAAATGTGTTATCTACAGGTCTTATAGTATTTTTGAGAATTTTGTCAAATTTTATAAAAATGATTAGGTATAGTAAAACAGCCCATAGTTTTGGTAAGTATCGGCGAAACCGTAAATTAGATAGTAACTTTAATAACATTGATAAATGGTATAAGTCTAGTAACAACTACTTGTTTGACTTTGACGTGAGTTTTCATAAGCATTGAGTGTGTTTGCATTTGCGTGTGTTTAGTAAAATTATGTACGCGGTGTATTGATTTGGTTTTCGTACTTTGACTTTTAGGTCAAATGTTTGATTTTCCCGGGCATCCACGTCGTCGGTGACATTTCTCGTTACGTCTTCGCTAGAACTACTACTACTACGCAAGGTGAGTCTATAGCCTCGCTCTTTACTTTATTCAAATGTTTTTAACCCGCGAGGGGGATACATGCTAGTTAAATGAAAATGAACATAAGGCTTGAATGATTGTTGGACCCGAACGTTGCCTCGAAATTGTGTTGAGTACCTAGTTGCAAAAGTCCCTAAATTCATGAACTATTAACTATTGTCCTGCCCTCGAGTAGGGGGAAATAGCCGCTTATACAATTTGTAGTACTACGGGGCTAACTACCCAATGCTAGCCGAGAAGCTGTACGTTGAGTAAGTTCTGCGGTAGATTATCTTGTATGAGAGATAAGGTATAATTGCAACTGATGCCTTTAGAAGGGGCACTGGTTTCATCTGAATCACGCCGGTAATTATTACGCGGGTGATTGAGTTAACGGATTAGTGTCATGAGCTTAAACACAATTGTCATATTCTTGAATAATAGATTGTATGGCCACAATGCTATTGAATGATCATGATTGGTTTTTAACACTTATGTTCAACTGATGTTTTGATAAACCTATAGATTCGCTCAACCTTTGTGTTGACGATTTTAAGCATGTGTTTCAGGTAATCAAGGTTGATAGCAGTGGAGCATGCGAGGATGGAAGTTGTTGTGGCTTGGCGGTCTACTTGTTTCCCTCCCTTTTTGCACTTAAAACTCTTTTATATTTTGTCGTGAGAATGAAAATGTACTTTTGGTTGAGATTCAGTGGGGACCTAAACGCAAACTCTGTTTTATATTTTTTTTTGGGATTTGGAAAACTGTAGACTTGATGTTTTAATAATGTTTGAACTTTTACGTCTCTTTGAGTCGTTTAATATAGCTTATGTGTGATGATAACTACGTAGCACCCAATGTTGTAGTTCCGCTACGCATAGCATTTGTGGGGGTGTTACATTCGGAATATAGAGTTGACCTTATTCGGAAATTGGTACTAGGAATAAGTCAGAATAAATGAAATCTTGAACCTAGTTCGGGATATTAGGATTTTAAAGGAACCCGGATTAGACCAAAAATAAGCAATATGAAAATTAAGCAAAAAACCAATACGCACTTATCTAAAAACTTAACCAAATCAACTTTAAGAAAGAGCTAATAAGACAAAATTTAAAAACTTTTAAAAACACTAAATAATCAAAATATCTAAAATCAACTTTTTATAAAATAACTTTTAAAAACACTTAATTAAAATCAAAACAAACACACAATAAGCTATAAGATCAGTAAGCTAACACAATCAAACACATTAAAACATAAAGAACAATCAAATAAGCATGACAATAAGCAAATAAGCATAAAAATTAAATCAACAAGAAAGCTAGAATGAGAGATTAATGAAAAACTTGATTAAAGATTAAGATTCAATACACAAAATTAAAGACTTACTTGGAATGATCTAGAAAAATAAATGACAAGTATTAAAATAACAATAAGAAAAGTGCATGAAATTAAGTGGAGAGACTAATTTGCCAAATTAGCTAACACCTCCTAATGACACATTAGGAGGGTATTTATAGGGAGATTAAATGTGTTGATGCTTTCTTCCTCTTCTCGTCTTTTCGTCTTATAAATTCTTCGAATTTCTCGACTTTGTCTCGGGATTTGTCGATGGATAAATCGAACTCTTCTTATAATTTCTTCATTTATTAGACTTGAGTTCTTCGACTTCATTAAACTTCCGTCTTTAGACTTTTTCTTCGATAAATCTTCAGAATAGGCCTTGGACTTCCGTTCTTTTTGCACTCTTGATCTTTTGACTTCGTCTTTTGTCTTTTCTTTTATAAAAGCCCGTGAAAGCCCGTGTTTTCTTCCCTTTTTACATTTTGGTCCTAAATCACAACAAAAACACAAACCACGCATAATTCCGACATTTACGACATTAAATACACGTTATGGTTTTGTTTTTAATTGTTTTAAGTGGTGAAAGGATAAGTGTTTTCACACTTATTAAATCCCCTACACTTGACCATTGCAATGCCCTCATGCAATGCATTAGTTACAAAGCAAGATTTACATTTTCCATCATTATTAACCTACCTTGGCCTTTATTAAACATAAGACATTAAGGAAACTTAAAGAGATAGAAAATTACAAAATATTTGAAGGAAGAAAACAAGTAAAGAGATCGAAGACTTACATTAGGGCATTGGTTTTCATGAATCTTTATCACCCTCAAGTTTCACGTTCCCCATACCAAGCTTAAAAACGAGATCATTGTTATTATAAGTTAGCAAACTAACACAAACTCATGTGGCTCAATTATTCACTTAGACTCCCTTATTCCTAGGTGTATCTCTTATATTTTATTGTTGTCTTGAATGATCACAAGGATGCATTATTGACTTATTTCGATAGTTTATTTAGGCCAAAATAAAGTAGGATGATTTAATCAATAGTTAGCTAAAGGATAAAATCTTTTAAAACTGCTTTTCGGGACCTCATAAAGTTCATATTAACTCGCTTCATGATTTGAGACCTTTCTCGGATCGATATACGGCATTGACTTCATACTTCAAATCTTGAGAGACGTTCATGAAATAATGGTCTTCTCTTCATAATAGGAATTTCTTCACTTGAAGTTTTTGAGAGATTCTTCATAGTTGGACCACGACTTCTTCATTTTACTCCAATCATTATTTGGGATTTTAATATACAACGATCCGCCTCCTTTTAGGACATGGATCTATTTATCCTCATACCTTGTTAGGGCCATTTTGGATAGACTTCTCCATGATCTTTAGGGGAGTATTTGCTTTTCGTCATGTGTCTCGATCCTTCATATTGATTTTTGATAAATGATTCTTCACATAACTTTTGTTATTTAGCAACAAAATGTAGCCCTCATGCCTTGTTAGGGCCTTTTTGGACTCGCCAATCTTCGCATCCCGCTTCAATAAGTTATGCCTTGGCTATGAACTTAATTAATACCGAGCAACTTTTAAACGATCTTGGGCTAGAAGCTAAGTAACTTTTCAAATCGTACAACCTTACTTATTGCGATTAAATTTATTAACAAGCGATGGGAGAAAAAGCTCATAATTAACTCACATAACATACCAAACTTATAATTGACTCTATCATCTCTCGATCTCAACAATTTAAAATCTCAACGAATGAGACTCGTAGATGCTTAGCCTATTAAATCAAAGTATTGGGTTTTCAAGTCATCTATAGGATCTTGCATCTTCTTAGACTTTTTAAAGTATAGAATTTTCATTTTAAAGTTCCCTTGATTAACGACTTTCTAGGATCAATTATAGGAACTTGCGAAAAGTTCTTATTCTTAACCCGTAGGAGTTAAGACTTTCGCGTTTTAAAGTTCCCTATATAAAAGCCTAGCAAAACTTGACTTAAACACGTTAAGGATACTAGCTAGAGTAAACTTAGATAAGTAAACTCGGGTTGAGTCAAAAAATTCACGACGTTGAAAAATACATCAAAGACATCTAAACTTATTAAAACCATTTTATTAAAAATTTACTCTAGCAATGAAAGAAATAACGATAACAAAGGTAAATACGACTAGGCCAAAATAGATCAGAAAGTTTGAAAAATGTCGAAAAAATCAATTTTCCGGTTAAAATGAGGACAAATACAAGGAAAAACCCACTTAACTTCGATAGAAGTCCCCCTACTCTTAATATAAACATTTTCCTCAATGTTTAAGCATGTGGGAGTAAACTCCCCTACACTTAGGACATTGTGCACTTTGTTTAAATTTTGCTAAGGAAGAGACAACTAAAGTGATTTCTATTTCAATCATAAATGATAAAATACTGAATCAAAAGAGTTTAGGATAGAACCGGGAAGACGGAAACACGGAATCACGGGTCGTCAAAATTCATCAAGAATGGATCTTTGAAATCTCGAATCCCTGCACATCATAAGAAAGAAAACAAAAAACACATACGAGGGTGACCCCCTACACTTATTATAAAACGGATAAAAAGGATAGATACTCGGGTTGCCTCCCGAGGAGCGCTTGTTTTTGTTAACCGAGTCGTGACCCTCACTCGACCTTGATTAGCATGGTAATAACCTTGAAGAACATCCACCGGGATCAAATACATGGTTTTCATCCATCAAGTAGCACAAGCTTAAGGTGAATAAGGCAAGCCAAAGAAGAGTAGGCAAGGTTCCCTTAAGTAGTTTTTGAGCACGGTGGTGGAAAGTATGATGAAGTGCAAGCATATCTCCATTGTTTCCAAAAATCTTTCCTTTTATTTTATCAACTGGATACTGAGATGGCTTAAAAATTGCGATACCGGGATCAAACACCTTTTACTTTAGAGGAAAATAAGACTCAGGCTCAGTAGAATTTGAAGGAGATCCGCTCATAAATCGCACAATCTCATCCGATGAAGGTGGGTAGAGAGGTGTTAAAACATAAGTACTGCGGATGTCGGTGTGTTTCGGTTTCTTCTCCTTTGAAACGGGTTTCTTCATATCCAAAGGAGGATAAAGACCATAATCAAAGTCCAAATAAGGAGAATCATTCTCATTGGGGAAGTAAGTATTGAGAAAAGTAGCAAAATCTTCCTAAATTGAGTAGGCATCCAAAGTAGGATCAAGCATTGTTGGTAGAGGATCTTCATCAAAAGTAGGAGCAAGGTCATCATTTGAAGAATCACTCGAAAGAGTATCAACAACATCAAAATCATCATATTTTGGCATGTCTTTATACTCTGAAGTAAAATCATCATAATCATCCATATCGGAACTAGAATCATCATATATTGGTGGAGCATCATATATTGGTGGAGGATGTGACACCCCGGGTAGGGTCAAGATATGTGGAAATATCCACGGAGATGTCACTAGGGTGGATCGATAGCATATAGTCCATAGAGCATAAGATAAAGAGTTAATTAAATCAGATTACATGTTTGGTAAACAAATAAAATAAAATTGTCTAAACCATGACAGAAGGTGGTTGTTTATGATTCCCAAATAGAACCCCTAACGAGTCCTATGATGCAGATTTCTAAGATGTTGGAGATCATGCACACACCATGTACTAACTTCATATTCCTGTGCAAAAAATACTAAAGGGGGTCAACATAACGTTGGTGAATTTACAGATTTTAACAATTAATTAGTTTGGACATACATTAAGCATAGAAGTAACAATGCACACAACATTCTCACTAAAATGTAGATAACATTTGTTTATTATTAGAAACTGAAGCTTAACCTCCGTAGTCCTCAACAGATGAGGACGTAGTGTCTTACAAAAAGACACCCATTCCAGTTCCAACATGGTATACGTATGTTGTCCCGGCCAAGGCACAGTGAGCATGACTCACCCAGACGGGGATGGTCAATCCCTAATAGATCTATTTATAACATTCGGGCGATTTACAACAATTTAACAGTTTCAATAATAATCAATCATCGTCAAGTTTATACAATCCAGTTGTGTGCATTATGTGTTTGCATATTTTCTATCCCCAAAGGGAAAGTTTTATCAATAGTTAAACTCACCTGGGAGTAGGAAATTGTTGTTTTAATACGAATATCTAATTAAAGCTCACGCCAAAGTTATGCCTAATCAGATAGTACAGTCTTAATAGATAGTACAAAGAACATATATGTATGCTTATATAGATTTTATTCAGTTCATTTATACTGCGGTATTTATCTAAATAACCGTAGTTCAAGTAGTATCAGTATTCATTTCTAAGTAAACATAAAATGTTTAACTATTAATATCAGTTAGCATATATGTAATTATAATAATCATTTAACTTATAATTAATTTTCTTAGTTAAGTAGACATAAAATGTTCTACTTAAAATATTAGTTTACGTTTTCCGTTCAAGTATTATAATCACTCATTTACTACTAGGTTTCATTATTATGTAAACACAAAAATCCTACTTAATATTAGTTCACGTTCGTAGTTCACGTATTATAATCATTCATTTAAACTTTAATATTAAGTTTCATATTTAAAGTAGACGTAAGATGTTCTACTTAAATTTTTAACATTCAATTTCTCCAATGTTCATATAGATTTTATTTCTAAAAGTATATGAGTTTATGTATGAATAATACATAATCATAATTGTTTATACAATTATCTCCTAAAGTAAATATAAATATTTTATATAAAAAAATAATATTTTATTTAACTTTAAAGTTTCCATAAATTATTTTAATATTTATAAAATAATTTAAACTTAAGAATTTATACCTTAATTCTTATGGTCTAAGTGTTTTAATTATGTTTTATTATAATTAAAATAGATTTTTAAGGTTAGGGCTTGGTAATGTTTCAGAATATGGCAAAACTAGTCCCTCTATATTTTTAAACAAGTATAATCTTCGGATTTTACATATTTAGTACCTAGGGCTTGTTAAAGTTTCGGCTTATGGAAGATTTAGTCCCCCTAGTTATATCTAGGTTTTGTAACTTTACTAAAATTACAAAAACAGCCCCTAGGGCTTCTTTAAGTTTCGGCAAATTACAAAAATAGTCCTTAGGGTTTTAAAATGACAAAATAACTTTTAAAAACTTCCCAAAATGGTCCCTAGGGTTTAATTTTCCACGGATAGTATTTATTAAACCCTAGACTTTTGGATATTTACATTTTCAGTCCTTGTGTTTACTAGTTTATCAAAACAAGTTTCATAAGTTACAGTTTTAGTCCTTAAGTTTTATAAATTGTCATTTTCATCCAAAAAGTTTTTATAAGTTATATTTTATTATAAAAACTTTCATTTTAACATTCAAGCTTTACATGGGCTCATTAAATGGGCTAAACGTCTAATGGGCTATTTTAGTGGGCTTAAATATATTTCAAGCCCACTAATTTATTTAAATGGGCCTTTAAATCATTTATTGGGCTTAATACATTTTTAAGTCCCTTTAATTTGTTAAATGGGACTATGTGTAATCTTAAGTCTATTTAAGTTACTAAAATTTATCAAATGGGCTTATTGGGTCCCTTAAGTTTTAGATTAACATTTCATGGACTTAATTAGTCCATTAACATTACTTTATATTTTATGTATGTTTTTACTTAGGATATTCTTATAAGCTTCTTATGAGCTTATTAATATTTAGTTTTAAATCTAAATAGATGAATGAAACTTAAAAAAAATTTTATGTGTTATACCAAGTTAGATCTAGGTGTGTTATTGATAGGTGTGAAAACACCCATGCTTTTACCACTTATTTCTTGCTAAAACAAGACAAAAACGCATGTTTAATATCATTTGTTTGGAATTATGCGTGGTTTTTGTATTTATTATGTTTTCAGGGTCAACCGGATGAATATTGAAGAAATCATGGGATTGCACAGGTTTTATCGAAGAAAAAGACTCAAGACGAAGTCTATTGTCTAAGAGATGCAAAAGATTTGAAGTCAATGGGCCTATTTGAAGATTTATCGAAGAAAAGGACCAAAGATGGAAGATTTACATATGAAGGAACTCAAGTCTATTAAACGAAGAGATTAAAAAATGAGTTGAATTTAATCGTCGACAAATCCCGAATCAGAATAAAAAACGTCCACTTTTCTAAAAAGACGAGAAGATAAGAAGAACGGGAGAAAGCCCACTCACCAACCAAAGACAAGGACTATATAAAGGAATTCCCTTCACACATTTGGACGAGTTTTTAGTTTTCCCAGTTTCTTTCTTTTTTGTTTCGTTGGGAAGAAGCCAACACCACTAAGGTGTTGGTTATTTTCATTCTTGTCTTTCACAAATCTAGTAGTTTCAATCCTTTCCTTTGATTGTTTAAACCTTAATCATCAATATAATCTTTCCATTAATCTTGTTCATCTTCATCTTTTTCATTTAAAGTTTCAAGTTCTTATTTGGTTGATTTTGATCTTCAAAAGTTATTGGGTTTTGTGTTTTTATTGTTGGGATTTGATGTTTATGGTTAGTAGATGATTGGTGATTAGTTTTGTTTAAGTTTTGGTTAAAAACTTGGTTGATTTTTGGTAAAATCGTGTTCCCCTGCTTTTTTTCTGCTTTACTGTTCTTCATCATTCCCAGTATTCCGAACCAACCTCCTTCATCCGGAATATTCAATATTCCGGATCAACCTAGTATTCCGAACCAACCTCCTTCATCCAGAATATCCAATATTCCGGATCAGTGTCCTTCATCCGGAATAACCATTATTCCGGACCAAATAATTATTCCGCATCAACATCATTCATCCGGAATATTTTATATTCCGAATCAAGCCCTTTAATCCGGAATAATCCATTATTCCAGATCAACCATTTATTCCGCATCAATCAATTATTCCGCATGAGTCTTTTATTCTGAATGAACCAGATATTCCGCATGAGATTGTTATTCCGCATGAACTATTATTCCGAATAAGCATCTTATTTCGCATGAATCAAACATTCCGCATGAAGGCCATATTCCGCATGAACCTTATATTCCGCATGAGTAGTTTATTCTGCATGAAGGATTTTTTCTGATTTATTCCGGATCAAGCATACATTCCGAATCAAGCACTTTTCAGGGTATTCTCAGTTTCTGTTTTATTTTAATTTTTATTCAAGTTTTATTTTTATTTAATTAACTGCTTCTAGTTTACTTTTAATTATTTCACGCATTTACATTTTTAGTAGAATAGAAAATCAAACCCCCTATTTGTCACCAAGAACAACTATTCCACTTTGAGCTGTGATCAATTCGAGAAGATTCCGATAATTTAATATTGAACCCCAATAAAAACCAGTGTATCAAATGGCGCCGCTGCCGGCTCTTCTCGTTAAGATTAACAGTTTTTTGTGAGAACTTGGATTTTGGTTTCCGTTCGCCGTGAACGTTACCTTTTTCATAAAAACTTTCAAAAACCCTAAAAAAATAAAATTTTCAAAAATCCTAAAAAGTAAAAAACATAAAAAAGACAAAAATATTTCTTTTTTGCTTTGTTAGTTCTTTTGCAGGTGCATGCGTACACGATCAACGTCTTATCAAGAGCCCGAGCCTCTCAAAGACCTAGACATGGCCGGTGTACACAACAACAATAACAATCCACCTCAAAACAACAATAATAACAACAACAATAACAATCCACCTCACAACAACAATAATAACAACAACAATGAACCTCTATCGGACAATCTCCCTATGATTAAACTGTTACAAGCACATGTGGAGGGAAACAATGATCCAATTATCATACCCGCGATTGCAGCCAACAACTTTGAGCTCAAATCCGGCTTTATTCAGATGGTCTCTGCTCAACCATTCTTGGGGCGTACCATTGATGATCCTCATGACCACATCAAAAGGTTCCTGCAACTCACGAATACGATCAAATTCAATGGTGTTCCACAAGAGGTAATCCGTTTACAACTTTTTCCCTTTTCTTTAGAGGGACAAACCCGGCATTGGCTTGCAAAGGAACCGCCACAAAGTATTCTGACGTGGATGGATTTGGAGACCAAGTTCATAAACTACTTTTTCCCACCCTCTCGTACTACTGCTTTGCGGAATGAAATTATCAATTTTGAACAAAAGTACGATGAGTCTTTTAGTGAATCTTGGGACCGTTTTAAAGACCTTTTGAGAAAGTGCCCACAACATGGTTTTACCAAAGTGCACCAAATTAATACTTTTTATAATGGTTTAAGCATGAATGACCAAGATTCACTAAACAGTGCCTCGGGGGGTAATATTTTGGTTAAGACTTCTAATGCCGCTTGGGATATTATCGAGAATAAGTCTCGTGTGCAAACCAAGAGTGTTCGGACGAATGCCGCTAGTGCTAGTACTAGTGACAACGACAAGCGACTTGACCAAATTACTACGCTTCTTGAATCGCTTGTTACCCACACCGCTAACAATACCAACAGAATCAACGCTAAAAACGCTCAAGACGCTCAAGTCAATGCTGTTAGCCAACCATGTGAAATATGCGGGGGTCCTCACTCTTACACCACTTGTACCACCACCCAAGACTATCCTTCTAAGAATGTTAATGCAGCATACGGTACCTATCCTCTAGCCGCTTATCAAGCTCGTCCTCAAGGGGACCGCAACTTGCTTAGCTACCGCTCAAACAACTTTCTCTCACCACCCGGTTTTCCCCCACCCAATCAAAATCAACAACAAAACCTTAACCGACCCAACCAACAACAACCTCGTGCACCATACCAACCACCTCAAAGACAAGCATATCCACCTCAAAGAAACAACCAAGTTTACCAACAACCTGCTTATCAACCACCCGCCTACAATGCTCCTCCCAACCAACCCACCGCATTACACCAAGATATTGAAACCTACATGAGGACTAATGATGTGATCGTGGACAATCTCCAGCTGGAAGTGCTCAACTTGAAAGCAGACACGGTGAAACAAGGGAACGATCTTCGAGCTGATATGAGAAACACTTTGGCAAGTCAAACGAATGACTTAAGGAACATGATGGCTGGTTTCTTCCAAGGTAATCAATCCTCTTCTTCGGGTACTCTTCCGAGTAACACCGTTGCGAATCCAAGAGGGGAGATGAAAGCAATCACCACTCGCAGTGGCAAAGGTACTAAGGAACCCGAGCTTCCTATACCTCTACCGGTGATTGTGACTAAGGAAAATGAGTCACCTGCTCCTATTCCTCAATCATCTACTTCCCCAATTCCTCCACCTCTTACTTCTACCCCTCCTCCACCCAAGGATGTGAGTGATCCCACTATTCCAAAGCCTTCCTCTTCTTCCGATATACCTTATCCCTCAAGGTTGAGGAAAGAGAAGCTCAAAAGCAAGGATGATATTCAGGTTTCGAACTTTCTTAAAATGTTTAAACAATTGAATTTCAACATCTCCTTCGCTATGGCTCTAGCTCACATGCCTAAATACGCGAAAATGTTCGAAGATCTTCTTAGCGACAAGGAGAAGCTTCTTGATATTGCTAACACCCAACTTAATGAGAATTGCTCTGCAGTGCTCTTAAGGAAATTGCCAACTAAACTTGGTGATCCGGGTCGTTTCTTAATCCCTTGCAACTACCCAGGAGTAGAGAATTGCATGGCCCTAGCCGATCTAGGTGCCAGTATTAACTTAATGCCTTTAAGTGTTTGGAAGCAATTATCTCTCCCTGAGCTAGTCCCCACCAAAATGACTTTGGAATTAGCTAACCGTACGATTGCTTATCCAGTGGGGATAGCCGAAGACGTCTTTGTAGGAGTCGACAAATTCACTTTTCCTGCCGATTTTGTCGTGGTCGACTACGATATGGACCCTCGTGTGCCCTTAATCATTGGACGTCCATTCCTGAGGACCGGTCGCACTCTCATCGATGTTGAAGCATGTGAGCTTATCATGAGAGTTGGTGACGATAAAATCGTCTTCAACATGGGAAAGCTTTCTAAACAGCCTTATTCATACGAGAGTGTTAATTGTATTGACGTTCTTGATGAGGCCTGTGAAGAACACTTCAAAGATGCTTGCAAAATTATTCCTACCTCTCCTCCCAATGTTGAGACCGTTTCCTCTATTGATTCATCACTATCTCTATTTGGAGAAAGTGATTTCCTTTGGAAAGATCTTGAAGCCACCATGGGAGATGTGAACTTAGAACATGACGATTCTCCCACCGATTGGGATGAAGACATTCGTCTCATTGAGAACCTTCTCAAAGAGGACCATATTTCTCTACCATCTCCCAAGGCTATTGCTATTGATGAACCGAATTTGAATACGCCTCCCATCGAAAATCCTCAGGATTTAGAACTTAAGGAGTTGCCGCCCCATCTCGAGTACGTGTTCCTTGAAGATAAGAAGAAGTCGCCGGTCATCATCACGAAGGACTTGAAAGAAGAAGAGAAATCTCGCCTCATCGCCGTGCTTAAAGATCATAAGAAGGCATTTGCTTGGAAAATTTCCGATATCCGCGGAATTGATCCAAACTTTTGTACTCACAAGATTCTCATGGAATATGACTTTAAACCCGCAATCCAGAGCCAAAGAAGGGTTAATCCTCGCATTCATGATGTCATCAAACAAGAGGTTATCAAACTTCTAGATGCCGGCTTGATTTACCCTATTTCGGATTCGCCATGGGTAAGTCCCGTCCATTGTGTGCCCAAGAAGGGCGGAATAACTGTTGTTCCCAATGAACACAATGAGTTGATTCCCACTCGTCTCATTACTGGGTGGAGAGTTTGTATCAACTATCGCAAGCTCAATGATGCCACGATAAAAGATCACTTTCCTCTTCCTTTCATGGATCAAATGCTCGAGCGTCTAGCTGGTAATGACTATTACTGCTTCTTAGACGGTTTCTCCGGGTATTTTCAAATTCCCATCGATCCCAAAGACCAAGAAAAGACCACATTCACTTGTCCCTACAGAACATTTGCTTACAAACGCATGCCTTTCGGTTTATGCAATGCTCCTGGGACGTTCCAAAGGTGTATGATGGCTATCTTCCATGACATGGTTGTAGAAACTATGGAAGTCTTCATGGATGATTTCTCGGTTTATGGCGATTCTTTCTCTACTTTCCTTGCTAATTTAGAATGTATGCTTAAGTGGTGTAAAGACACTCGCCTTGTTCGAAATTGGGAAAAATGCCATTTCATGGTAAATGAGGGCATCGTGTTAGGGCACAAGATCTCCAAATCCAGTCTTGAAGTGGACCGTGCTAAAGTCGATGTTATTTCTAAGTTGCCTCCACCTTCAACCGTGAAGGGTGTGAGAAGTTTCCTCGGTCATGCGGGCTTCTAACGTCGCTTTATCAAAGATTTTTCTAAAATCGCTCGCCCGATGACCCACCTCTTTGAGAAAGATACCCCTTTTACCTTTTCCAACGAGTGTATTGAAGCCTTCAACTTGCTTAAGGATAAGCTTACTAAGGCACCGGTCTTGGTTACCCCTAATTGGGAGCTTCCCTTTGAGTTGATGTGCGATGCTAGTAACTATGCTATTGGAGCGGTTTTGGGCCAAAGAGTGAATAAACACTTCCAACCGATCCATTACGCTAGCAAGACAATGACGGGGGCTCAATTGCATTACACGACGACCGAAAAAGAGCTTTTAGCTGTTGTCTATGCTTTTGAAAAGTTCTGCCCCTATCTTGTCCTTTCTACCACAATCGTTTATACCGATCATTCCGCGTTGAAGTACTTGTTAACTAAAAAAGATTCCAAACCAAGACTTCTTCGCTGGGTTTTGCTACTTCAAGAATTTAAAATCGAAATTCGTGATAAGAAGGGAGCTGAAAACCTAGCCGCGGATCATCTCAGCAGACTTGAGGATCCTTATCAAGGGGAACATCAGAACAAAGAGATCAATGACTCTTTTCCCCTGGAGACCTTAATGTCTATCAATTCGAATCAGGATGAAACCCCGTGGTTTGCGGACATTGCAAACTACTTGGCGGGTGGAATTCTCATTGACGGGTTAATATCCCAGCAAAAGAAAAAGTTCTTCAAAGACATTAAGACTTACTTTTAGGATGAACCGTATCACTTCAAACAATGCGCTGATTTGATTATTCGCCGATGTGTTGATGGACCGGCAGCTTTAGACATTCTCGAAGCTTGCCACAAAGGACCCACCGGTGGTCACTTTGGTCCCAACTACACCGCCAAAAAAGTGTTTGACTCGGGATTTTATTGGCCCACCATTTATCGTGATGCTCACGAGATGGTTAAACATTGTGATGCTTACCAAAAACAAGGCAAGATCACACATAAAGATGAGATGCCTCAAAATTTCATACAAGAATGTGAAATCTTTGATGTTTGGGGTATCGACTTTATGGGGCCATTCCCTTCATCTAAAGGAAACAAATACATCCTTGTAGCCGTTGACTACGTTTCTAAATTGGTTGAAGCCAAAGCTTTACCCACTAATGATGCAAGGGTGGTTTGTAACTTTTTGAAGTCGCTGTTCGCTAGATTCGGTGTGCCTCGTGCCATTATTAGTGATCGCGTGACTCATTTTTGCAATGACCATTTTGCAAGAGTCATGGCTAAGTATGGTGTAAATCATCGTCTTTCCACCGCATACCACCCACAAACTAATGGCCAGGCTGAAATCTCTAACCAAGGATTAAAGCGAATTCTTGAAAGAACCGTGGGAGAGCATCGTGCCTCATGGGCTGATAAACTTGATGATGCTTTGTGGGCTTTTCATATCGCATACAAGACTCCGATTGGTTGTACACCATATCGTCTCGTGTACGGGAAATCATGCCACCTCCCCATTGAGTTGGAGCACAAGGCTTACTGGGCCTTGAAGTGGGCTAATTTCGATATCAACAAAGCCGGTGACCTACGCAAGATCCAACTCAATGAGCTGAATGAACTCCGGAATGAGGCTTATGAAAATTCTTTGATCTATAAGGAAAGGACTAAGCTCATTCATGACTCTAAGATTAAAAACCGAGATTTCCAAGTTGGAGACAAAGTTTTACTCTTTAAATCTCGGTTGAAAATATTTTCGGGCAAGCTGAAATCTCGTTGGTCCGGCCCATTCACCATTGCCCAAATTTTTCCATATGGTACTCTCGAGCTCACTCAACCTAATGGACCTAATTTTATGGTGAATGGCCAACGAGTGAAGTTATACTTTGCTGAGGACATCTCTCATGAGATGATTCCATCCCTCACCACGTTTCCCATGAACTAATTTTGGGTCGAGTCAGGCTCGTGACTCGGTTATCAAAAATAAGCGCTCCTCGGGAGGCAGCCCGAGTATCTATCCTTTTCAGTTTTAACCTCCTAAGTGTAGGGGGCCTCTATAGGTTTCTTGTGTTTATGTGGTGATGTGATTACAGGGATGAATGCACTTTTGGAACCTTTGAAGAACCGTGCTCCCGTGTTATCCGAAATCTGGTTCTATCTCTCAACTATCGTGATTCAATTTTCTTCATACTCACATTTGAAATTGATCACTTTAGTCGTCTCTTCCTTAGCTTGATTTAACCAACGTTCACAATGTCATAAGTGTAGGGGAGACTTTTCCCACATGCTTAAACATTGAGGACAATGTTTATCTTAAGTGTAGGGGGGACTTCTATCGAAGTTTTAAGTGGACTTTTCCATAAAAATTCCTTCATTTAACCGGAAAATTATCTTTTTCAGCATTTTTCAAATTTTTTATTAACTTTGGCCATATAGTCGTAATTTTTAAATTTTTATCGTTGCTTTCATATGTATATATCCCGCAATAAAGTCAAAAATATTAATAAAGTGGTGTAGCTAGTTTTGAAATCTTTGACATATTAGGCACGTTGCGATTATTTTGACTCAACCCGAATAGACTTATCCAAGTTTATTCTAGCTAGTATCCTTAACCATGTAGACCTTAATTGGTTTATTAGGCTAAGCATCCACGAGTCTCATTACTTGAGATTTTAAATTGTGGAGAACGAGAAATGATAGAGTCAATTATAAGTCGGTATTCTTTTACAATCTCACTTGGTGTAATTATTTGCCTATTCTCCCATCACATGCTAATAATTTATCTGCAATAAGTAAGGTCGTACGATTTGAAAATTACTTAGCTTCTAGCCCAAGATCGTTTAAAAGTTGCTCGGTAATGATAAGAGTTCATAGCCAAGGCATAAGTTATGAAGCGGGGCGCGAAGATTGGCGAGTCCGAAAAGGCCCTAACAAGGCATGAAGATTCAATCTTATTGCTAAAGATCCAAGGTGATGTGAAAAGCATTATTCCCAAAATCAATATGAAGGATCAAAACTCACGACGAAAATCAATCAACTCCCATAAAGATCATGGAGAATTCTATCCGAAAAGACCCTAACAAGGTATGAGGATAAATAGATCCAAGTCCGAAAAGGAAGCGGATCGTTGTATCCCAAAATCCCAATTAGAGATTGAAGAAATAAACATGAAGTCGTGGTCAACAAAGTTGGAGCCCCTCAAAAGTCTCCAAGTGAAGAAACTCTATTAACGAAGAGAAGACCATTATCTCAAGAACGTCTCTCGAAGATATGAAGTATGAAGTACAAGCCAAATATCGGCCCGAGAAAGGTCTCAAATCGTGAAGCGAGTTATGCCAAGATATGAACTTTTTGATATCCCGAGAAGCCGTTTTAAGAGATTTTGTCCTTTAGCTAACTATTGATCAAATCGTCCTACTTTGCTTTCAGCCTAAATAAACTATCGCAATAAGTCCAAAAATGCATCTTCATGATCATTCTAAGACAAAAATAAAATATAAGAGATACACTTAGGAATAAGGGAGTTTAAGCATATAATTAAGCCATGTGTGTAAGTGTTTGATTTGCTAACTTATAATAACAATGATATCGTTGTTAAGCTTAGTTTGGGGAACGTGAAACTTGAGGATGATAAATCTTCGCAGCACCAAAGCCTTAATGTAAGTCCTTGCTCTCTTTGCAAGTTATTTCCCATATAGCTATTTTCAAGTGAAAATGGTTTTCTATCCTTTTGTTTACTTTAAAGGTTTAATTTCTCTTAGTACTTTAATTTTTGTTTAGTAGTATTTTAATAAGGCCAAGATTGATTGATTATGAGAAAAGTGTAAAAATGTTTTATCACTAAGCATTGCATGAGGGCATGACAATGGTTAAGTGTAGGGGATTTGATAGGTGTGAAAACACCCATCCTTTTACCACTTATTTCATGCTAAAACAAGACCAAAACGCATGTTTAATATCATTTGTTTGGAATTATGCGTGGTTTTTATGTTTATTGTATTTTTAGGGTCAACTGGATGAATATTGAAGAAAACATGGGATTGCACGGGTTTTATCAAAGAAAAAGACTCAAGACGAAGTCTATTGTCCAAGAGATGCAAAAGATTTGAAGTCAATGGGCCTATTTGAAGATTTATCAAAGAAAAGGACCAAAGATGGAAGATTTACATATGTCGAAGGAACTCAAGTCTATTAAACGAAGAGATTAAAAGACGAGTTGAATTTAATCGTCGACAAATCCCGAATCAGAATCGAAAACGTCCACTTTTCTGAAAAGACGAGAAGAAAAGAAGAACGGGAGAAAGCCCACTCACCAACCAAAGACAAGGACTATATAAAGGAATTCCCTTCACACATTTGGACCAGTTTTTAGTTTTCCCAGTTTCTTTCTTTTTTGTTTCGTAGGGAAGAAGCCAACACCACTAAGGTGTTGGTGATTTTCATTCTTGTCTTTCACAAATCTTGTAGTTTCAATATTTTCCTTTGATTGTTTAAACCTTAATCATCAATATAATATTTCCATTAATCTTGTTCATCTTCATCTTTTTCATTTAAAGTTTCAAGTTCTTATTTGGTTGATTTTGATCTTCAAAAGTTATTGGGTTTTGTGTTTTTATTGTTGGGATTTGATGTTTATGGTTAGTAGATGATTGGTGATTAGTTTTGTTTAAGTTTTGGTTAAAAACTTGGTTGATTTTTGGTAAAATCGTGTTCCCCTGCTTTTTTTCTGCTTTACTGTTCTTCATCATTCCCAGTATTCCGAACCAACCTCCTTCATCCGGAATATCCAATATTCCGGATCAACCTAGTATTCCGAACCAACCTCCTTCATCCGGAATATCCAATATTCCGGATCAGTGTCCTTCATCCGGAATAACCATTATTCCGGACCAACTATTATTCCGCATCAACATCATTCATCCGGAATATTTTATATTCCGAATCAAGCCCTTTCATCCAGAATAATCCATTATTCCGGATCAACCATTTATTCTGCATCAATCAATTATTCCGCATGAGTCTTTTATTCCGAATGAACCAGATATTCCGCATGAGATTGTTATTCCGCATGAACTATTATTCCGAATAAGCATCTTATTCCGCATGAATCAAACATTCCGCATGAAGGCCATATTCCGCATGAACCTTATATTCCGCATGAGTAGTTTATTCAGCATGAAGGATTTTTTCTGATTTATTTCGGATCAAGCATACATTCCGAATCAAGCACTTTTCAGGGTATTCTCAGTTTCTGTTTTATTTTAATTTTTATTCAAGTTTTATTTTTATTTAATTAACTGCTTCTAGTTTACTTTTAATTATTTCACGCATTTACCTTTTTAGTAGAATAGAAAATCGAACCCCCTATTTGTCACAAAGAACAACTATTCCACTTTGAGCTGTGATCAATTCGAGAAGATTCTGAGAATTTAATATTGAACCCCAATACAAACCAATGTATCAGTTATAAGGTTACAAGTAGGTCATAAGCCCCTAGTAGGAGCTTATATCCCACGGCTAACATTAGTTATAGCATATTAAGATAACTCAATTCTCATTTTAATGTTACATGTAATTTATAAGTGTTACAAAAATAGATATAACTATGTACAAGTCAAGAAAACAAGTTACAAGTCCAAATTAAGATTTAAACTTTGTCTATACCTAAAAATCAAATATAGATCCATGTACACACATATGTAACCCACGGCTATATTTTTAAACCTTGGTATTTCCAAGATGAACACTTTTGCTAGTTTTTAAGTCTAGTAAATATTTACAAAAGCACATCATGATTATCTAGGTTACATGCATGTTCCCAAGGTTACTACTATTCCAAGAAAACAAGGTATAGCCCACGTCTATACTGTTTTCTCCCAATATTCCCATAAGATCTACTAGCTTATTTCATGTGTATCATGTTAAGTTAACACTTATCACTAGATCTAGGTTTAAATAAGCATGCATGTACATCTAACCCATTTTAGGTCTTGTATAACCCACGGCCATATTTATATACATAAGTTGTTTTTGTGATTTTTAATATTCCATTTAACATGTTAAATTTCATATTCCATTATTCAAAACATAGAAAACCAATCATATAGTCTCCACTTAATTTAGCCGTGACCTTTAAGGTCATGGTTTTCTTGATCTTTAAGTTGCACAAGTTCATTTCATGAGATCTATGGATATTAGTTAACCAAAGTCCCATAAAACAAGATTTGTAACTCATGCAATGTCTAGATTTATAAAAGGTTTCATATGGTTTTTAAATCAAGTTTAAACATAACATATAAGTCATAAGTTTCTTATTAAAAGATTTTTAAATCATGAACATGATTTGCATAAATATGTCGTGACCTATAAGGGTCATAGCTTTATCAAATCTTGATTTTAACATGTTATTTACTTGTGTTTATATGTGTATGATGATGCATGCATGAAACAATGAAAGAATATGATTTGTATACCTTTCTTGCCTAAAGGTACCAAGAATGATCTAGATGAACCAAGAGGTTTGAGATCTACTCAAAGTGATGAAGAAAACCCTAATACAAGCCAAGTCGTGGCCTTGATGATTTAGATAGGGCTTGTTTATAGTGATTCCATGAGAATGATACTACTAATGATTTGTAGTAAAGATAAGACAATGATCTTGGTGGATTTAATACTTGGTTTTTGGATGTATATGGCTTTAAGCCGTATGATTGAGAGAGAAGAGAGTGGGAGAACAAGATTGGATTGCATGTATGTGAGGATGTGTGTGTGTGTTTCAGCTTAAAGAGGAGAGAGGGAAAAGAATGACATAAGGTATGATTTACCTTGGTAACACATATCATGCCAAGTGTCCCCCTTTGCCTTTCCAAGGCAACTCTTCTTCTTCCAAACAAGCCTATGTCGTGTGACACTCACCAAAGAGGGGGAAAAGGATGGGCTTTGGTCATGGGCTTATGTTGGGCTTTAAACAAGGAGTACATGGTCTTGGGCTAGTCCAATAAGGTTTAGGGATGCCTATAATATGCATACATATATACACGGTGTAACACCCCCACATTTATACAATTCAATACAGCGGAAGACTCGTTGGTGTTACGGGATAGCACATTACTCACATCATAGACAACGCATAAAAATCGCGTCGTTTAATAATAAAGCATTTCTATTAATAAATATCAAATTTACATAGGTCCCAAGTCATAGTCATTTCATACAATTTTACAAAATATTTGAATGGAAATTGTTATTTAAGTGCGGGCCATGAGTTCTTGTTGTCTTCCCGAGAATTACCTTCAAGTACCTGAGATAAAACATGTTAAAAGAAAAGGTCAGCAATAACGCCGAGTGAATTCATAGAGTTTAATAAAATCCATCAATATAACATCGGTATAAAATTATTACCGAAAATTATTTTGTACAAATCATTGTAATAGGCCATAAAATAGCTAAAGTCATTTTATACAAACCCTTATCAAAATCATAATATAGGCTTTCGCCTTCAAAATCATTATACGAACCATTGTCGGTAAAAACATCATACAATACGTTTTATAACGTTGTATAGATTAAATAAAAACCGTTATATGAATATGGTTATGAACAACCAAAAAACGAATATAATATCAATAATGAGACCCTGTATTGCTAGTCAGGCAATATATCGTAATTTAATGCATAAAGCAGTATTTTCGTTATTTTTGGATTATTATAAGCCGCATGACATTGTTACCTTACTACAACAAACAACGGGTAGCTAGCCCGAAACTCAATTTGCCCATATAAATTAGCGTGTCGTCACAATAACCACACTTGTGTAAATCTTCTCATACATAAATTCGCTTACCAATCAATGTGGCACGACGGGGATCAACCGTCAAGGCGCGAACTGGGGTGATCGTCCCCAAATAGTACTATTATATGCATAAGCGTCTACCAAATCCCGGTAGTTCACAATTCATGCTAATGGGACTTTTAGTGACGTAACCTAACTTTAATAATCCATTTCATTTTATCTATCGGGTCATTTAATCATTTATCGGGTCATACAATCATTCGGGTCCAAATCAATATACAGACAATCGGGATAACTAGTGTCCTATTTTATAAAAACTAACACGTTATCTCCCTCGCGGGTTTATAAAACATCGCATAAAAATATTTAAAAGAGTGCGAGGCTACGAACTCACTTTGATGTGGGAAAGCGGGTTATCGGCAAATTCGGATGTACGGTACGTGCTTGAATCACGGAAACCTAGACAAATAATACTCGTCTTAGACTCTTGTCCAATGAATTTATAAAAATAACAATTATGTATACATATGATGATTTTATATATATGATGATCAAGTGGGTTTATATATTCTCATTTACTCATTTTAGTGTTATGTGTTGGAAATTTTCAAGACTAGTTACACTAGTTCAACTTGTTTACATTTTGAGGCCCAATGGGCCAATTACAAGACCAATATATTATATTAGCTAAATTATACTTTTATTATCACTATTACACTTTACATGTTAGGACCAAATGGGTTAAGCCCAATAAGTAAGTTTATAAGTGTTTTAACTTATTTAGTTAAATTATTTGTCCAAATATGCTAACTTAGCTCGTTAATGTCCGTATGTCCTATAGTTCGGGTTTTATCGGTTTTTACTTGCATTAGGTACTTATATATCAGTATATGACTTTTAAAAACTTTACATTAGACGGGTTTGATCGTCTAAGTTTTAATTGGCGAAAAACGTTAATTTTACGGTAATAGCCGAAAAAGTCGTAAAAATCATGTTTATAGTTTTTATAACTTATAAATCTTATTCAAATACCATTTTTATAAAGTGTACATTTATTTAACCTTATACAAATTTATATAAATGAAATTTATAAGTTAGTAGGTTTTAATTCACATTTTATACTATATTAGTTTGAGTGCTTATATAATACTATTAAACATTAATTCTTCAAAATCTGATTTATAATTTTATCTTCACCATTTTTATCATATCTTGAGTTCTATAAGGAGATAGAAGCTCATTTTTGGATGGAATACACTTCATATTATGTGCTACAAATAAGTTAGTTATATCTACTGCTCATTCCATGTCTAACTATCCTTAACAGTCCCTACAAAACAGACTATTCAGATTGGTACACTAATCTTGTTTTGATCATATCTCACTTATTTTGATGATTCCATTGCATGGACAACTCTCATATGTGTATGACATCTAACACTTACTGTAAATGGATTCCACCATGCAATTTTATCAGTTTATGACTTGGTTACTTACTGTTTTTATACAGCCAACAATTTAAGCAAGATTTTAGCCTTGTTTCTTATGGTTTTTCATCTTTTTAATCATATTTATCAACAATTGATCCCCACACAACAATTTTATCATCATATATTCATCATATACATATACAATAAGAAAGAAAATACATTTGGTCTTTAAAAAATAACAATAGAAATGGAAAGGATGATCTTCTTTACCAACCAAGATTATATCTTGTTTTTGGATGACAATAACTTGATGATCACCAAATATATCTCCAAGATCATCAACCACCAAGATAGTTTGTTGAGAAATTAGCCGTAGGACACAAGCAAATCACCTTCTTTGTTGTTAATATGGCCACCAATCAATCAAGGCTTCAAGGTTTCTCCATTATATGGCTAGATAACATATAACTTGTGGCTAAAAATGATCAAATGGTGGTGTTGGATGGTGAAGTGGAACGGCAATGGGGTGGAGAGTGAGAGAGTTTTGAGTTGTTTTGCATGTGAAAATGGAAGCATATGGTAAGTGTTAGTGGTTTTGTGGTTTAGTGGGATAAGTAGCTTACTTTTTAAGCTTATGCTTACAAGTGTAAGCTATTTTGTTACAAGGGTGCCACATCAAATGATGTGGTGTCCCTTTGGCCTTCCCTTTTAGTTAGTGGGGTGGGATAAACTTGTTTTGTCCCATCCCGCTAATTTACGGGTATTCCTCGATTCTAGTTTCCTCGATTTGCGTGCCCTCGGGTCGTTTTACGATAAACATTTTTATAAATTATGAATCAACGGCACAAAACGAATCTAATAAAAATTGTCTCATCAAAAACGGAGTTCGAACACGTAAATACGTAATCCTAAGGTTTCCGGTTTAGTCGTAAAGGATGTTAAATTATTCACGTAAGTCCTAACCTCTTCTCGTAAATTTGTGAGTTTATGAACTAACTCAAATTTAAAATCCCAAAATAATATTCACGGATAAATATATTTTATGAAATGTCGGACTGTCACCAAAAACGGTATATGTAAACGTAAGCACGTAACGTAGAATTCTCCGGTTTAGACGTAGTCGATGCTACTTCAAGACGTAAATCCAAATTTCTTCCCAAAAATAAGTGAGTTCATAATATAACATTAAAATAAAGTTTTTAAATAATATTTGAGAATAAAATATAAACCATAAATTGACGGATTGTCACAGCATTTACCCCTAAACAGGATCTTTGTCCTCAAAGATCATCTTATCTTACTACTTGCTTCTTATAGAGTTAAAGCCATGTGGGTATTTCCTCCACATTCAGTCTTTTCTCACAAGTGTAATTCATTACAATACGCGAGTTTCATCAAACATAACTACGGGAATAAGATCAGGCTTAATGTTGACTTACTTTCTCTATCCATGATGTTCACGGGTTTTTGATGAATGCAACTTTTCGCCGATCTAAACTTCATTAAGGAATAGTCAAATTTTCACTTGATAGACATTTCATCAAGTTAGATATACGAATCATAATTCATGCAGCCCTTGAAGTCCTAGGGTAGATCCAGCTTATATGCCTTTCAAACCAATCTTTTACATCATCTTAATGGTCCCATACAACGGGGACTTATTTCCCATGATCTTTAAGATCATCTATTCATTTTTCCAAAGTAAAAAGAAAATTTGGCATAACTTCGCTACCCATCCGGCACTTCAAGATCTACACTTCATAACCTTCTGCCTACTACCGGCAGTCAATAATCAGATCCTAATTTCAACAATCAATTCAGGTCTCGCGGGTCGGGTATTTTGTAAGGTTAGGTTTATCATCATAGGAAACCTTAAACCTAAAAGACATGTCCAACTCACAATGGGTGTATGTCGGATGTATTCATCCCAACTCCTGCTTACAGATGCTCTAATATTTAGATCCTAACAAGATTCGATCTCGATCCTATCGCGATAATTATCAATGATGATTTCTCCAAAGGACAACGATTATACGGTTTATTACCAAAGGTCAATCATTCAAGCATAATACAGTACTTCTAGTACTTTGTATCGTTACTTTACCTTTTCCCTTCGATTGGGGTGGCAAACAGTACTCTCATCAAGGTTCGTTCCCAATGACTTCTGAGCAAATCTCTAGAAATTCAATGCGAAGCGAGGATCTTGATAGAGATGATCGATACAGGCACACCATGTTTACGCAACTCCTTTAAATACAAAAGAGTCAATTTCTTCATCAAGAATCTATCATTAACAGGATTGATATTAGCAGATTTGGTCAGTCTGTCCACGATGACCCAAATCGAATCAAATTCAGATGATGACCTTTGCAATAGCTAGACGTTTACTAATGTATGAGGCGGTGTCTGCCTTCATAATTTTCCATCAGTACAACTTCTTCTGATAATGATACATTTAATCAGAAATGACATGAATAGAATACTTAATCCTACGAGATTCCAACATGACTAAATCTCTAAATCTCTATATTTAGGCAACCACGAGTGGCCTTTAAAACATTTAACACCATCGGATTTTCAATTCTAATGGTTCACATTAGCCGCGAACCCCTTTTATTACCTATATTATCCTTTTTACAAGCATCATCTATTTTTAAATTGTTCGGGCAAATTACTTTGCACCATCATTATTAAGGAACACAATCCTAATTGATTCTTTATCCTTTCTATATTATGTGTCAGTATCTACATTCATCTTCCTTGATGAAATAATTATCATGTCTGTATTTATTCAAAAATTATTTCTTCACATTTTCTGAATTTTAGTTTTTTCTCAACTATCATTATTATCCGTTTTACTCAATCCGACGTCTAATGCGTCGATAACTATTGCTAGTAATTAAATAATAGATATTTAATTTTGTGAAACGTAAACGTAAAAAGTTTTAAATTTCTTAGTTCGACTAATTATGTAAAAATGTTCAAAATAAATTTGAATTTAATTAACACGATTTTTGTTGATTTATCAGAAATAATTAATAAGATCCGTAAATGTTCGAAAGATCTTTGTTTATACTTTGGTCAAAGTTTTCTTAGTTGAAAAGCAAAAATAGTCGTTTAAAATTTCAAGTCATGGTTTAAATGGTTTCCTCAATCCCTCTTAGGTTGTCTTGAGGTATACACAAACATTTACCCCTAAACAGAAGTCTAGTTAAATGTTCTGGGTATAAGGGAATAATCTCTCAAAAGTTCTTTTTGATAAAACATTTGTCAAAACATATTTGCACTTTTCTTTTTGGTATAACCTTAAGCCTTAATTACTCTAATTTTTTAAATGTCAATATAGATCCCATTATCTTATTAATCACACGGTCAAATCATGTAAAGGATTAAGCCGTTAATCACATGTTAAATATTCACGGTACAGGTTTTCGTTGTTCGGCCAATTTAGGACAGTCTATAAATAATTATTAACTCATTCTTATAAACAAACATATGGTTCTTAATCATCACGAGCATGAATTTATCAAATTACAGCCTACACATGTGATTCACCAAACTTATGAATGCTACATGTGCATTGGTCAATCCAAACGACATCACGTGAAACTCATAATGTTCATTACAAGTTTTGGATGTAGTAATTGGAATAGATAATCTTTTTCGTGGACGCGAAGTTGATGATAACCATGTCGTGGATCAAATCTTCGAATATACGCTAGAACCTCGTAAATTATCGAACAAATCTATCATATTGGGTAGTGGATATAGATTTTTAATCGTCAATTTACCTAGTTCACGGTAATTAACAAATATAAGGAATGATAACACCATAGCTCTTCATAATGACGAGCTCGGTAGAATAAAATCTTTCTCCGACAACTCTCTCGGTTGTACGGTAATTCTTTTAATTCACATGGTGCTGACGTACAGTGCACACGCCACAGGTGCAGCACCGGGAATATAATCAATACCAAATTAAATTTTCCTTAATGGCAAGAGTCTAGGTAATTCATCAGCAAATACCTCCTAAAGTTTTAGATAACGGAAACATCTTTTACTACATTCACTTTTAAGTTCTTTCTAGATTATAATATCTATGACTAATTCATAACCATTCATGGTATAATTTCAAGTCTAAATGCAGGATATGGTCATCCATCAAGAATTATTTAGCTCACTTTTGATAATCAACATCTTATCATTTAGGGGAATTCTACTTGAGTTCCCATCGATTAAGACAATGTCGTCATGTCATAGTCAATCAATCCATTCTACTGGCATTACCAACTTTTCAGTTTTATTGCCGTCTATAAGGGGTGAACTTCTCAAAAGACTAATAATAACTCATAATCCTTCACAAATTCAAGGACATCTGGAGACATAACTAACTTCAAGAGTAAGGTCTACGCATAATCTATGTGAGAGAATTTCAATTTAGATACAGACGAAAACATTTAACGAATATGAATATATCCTATGTTTTCATAATTTGAGTACGCATTCGAAAGCTCCTCAGATCGTTACCCAGGTCATTCAAATGATATCAAATCATAAGAAATGATAGGAACGTCGATACATCCAATCGAGTATCAACACTCGTTAATCAGATACTTTTCCTAAGAATCTCACTACGGGAGAATTGGACAAGAAAGGAATATCAATTTCTCAAATAAGACAAATTTCACAGATGAGTAAATTCGACTCAGAAGAATAAATAGTACGGGCACATATGTAGGTGTCCCTATCAATATGTCCCTATTTTTAACTTCTTGCAGATCTCATAAAATTTAATCTTTCACAATCTTTAAATAAAATGTAGTGTTTATTAATCAGTTTTATGGTGACTACTAATCAGCCTTGCATGGTCCATTCCAAATTGTATGTAGGCGCGCAACTATATATAATTTCAAGATTAACGATGCAATACTCAGTTCGTCAAAATTTTATCATCATGTTTATAAGAAAAACATTTTCATGCTTAATTCTTAAATAAGAATCAAAAATAAATTTACAAAGATTTTCTTTGTTATGAAAACAATTAAGTTTTCCAAGGTATTTCATAATCAACTTTATTTCAATAATGATTATTTATAAGTCTCACTTTAAATAATCCCTATAGTGATGAAAATTCAATTTTTTCTCAAGGAATATTGTTTAACTTATAAAAAACAATTAGTGATCTGCAAAGGAGTGATGAAGAGTTGTTCACCAAGAACTAAATACAATATAATAGGAAATGAGCTTAGCCACTTTATCATGAGGTTCATGACCTCGATGGCACTCAGGAAGAATAATCAACAACATAACTCAAATCGAGATGAGTACTTGTTCAATGGTTGCATCACTAATGCGAGCATTAGGAACAAGCAAGAAAAGATAGATTACATCGATACATGTAGAATTTAGCAATCAAAGGTAGTCTTTTCATTAATCACAAACAAGTCAAAATTGTACCGTAACACATTGCGTGTCACTATGTCATACAATTCTAAGAACTCATCCTACCAACTTATGTCTCAGTTAAGTTAGGGATTTTTAAAAGATACCACAATGAATACTAATCTACAAGAGTCATTAGGTGTTCCACATGTCCCAGAAGATCCATCGGTCTCAATTCAGAAGAAGATTTCTTCAATTTATTTCTTGGACACTGGGCATCCTCGTTAGTGGACCATGGCCTTGGAACAACCCTTAACAAGAATCAACAATCAATTAAAACCTTATAATTGAATCACATAACTTAACGACTTCCTCTTAACAATTTCTTATTCCATACAAGTTAAATTTTACTTCATTCAAGTTTCAATCAACTTATACTCAATGCAACATCCTACCTCATTCTTAAATACTTTCAATCTTATTCTTAGACCTTAATAGGGAAATAAAAGCTCGATATTATCAACACTTAATTTCAAATCCTATAGCCCTTACAACAATAGTTATCAAATGAGTCACTAGTATGAGATGACTCATACATTCAATTAGACTTCTCGGAAAGGTACTAGTGGCATGAGGCTTTTGGGTAATGTTCCAATGATAGCCTCAAGTGCAACATTCACCCTTTCGATTTCAATTTTAAGAACTGGGTGACAACGAATCAGATGACATCTTTCTAGGTGGTAACGTTTTGTCAAACTCCACTCTATAAGGAAAGATCGTCATGACATCGATATCAGATTTAATCTCGCCAATTCTTCTTTAATATCACAATCAACTAATATCAACATTTCTACGAATATCAACCATTTGTTGGGATCATAAATATCCACAACTTGGTTTAGATCTAGGATAGCTAGAATTCCTACGAGAATAGGTTCGATTAATTTACTAGGGGATTTAGGGTTCCTTGTGACAATCTACGTCGTATAAATACCTCGTATAAATATCAAAATAATCATCAAACAATCATGTAATAAAATTACATCATATATATATAATCCAAGTGATATATATATTAAAATAACACTTCTCAGTCTGGCCTTGTCGGTAACTCGAGAATTCTTCGGCACCGTTATAGTCAAAATATTTTTAGACATTTTTAGAAAAATGTTTATAGTTAAAAGATTTTGAAATGTTTTATTCAAAACCTTGGTTTTAAAAATCTTTCGTTCTCTATAACGAGAGCTCTGGTACCAAACTGTAACACCCCCAAATTTATACAATTCAATACAGCGGAAGACTCGTTGGTGTTACGGGATAGCACATTACTCATATCATAGACAACACATAAAAATTGCGTCGTTTAATAATAAAGCATTTCCATTCATAAATATCAAATTTACATAGGTCCCAAGTCATAGTCATTTCATACAATTTTACAAAAGATTTGAATGGAAATTGTTATTTAAGTGCAGGCCATGAATTCTTGTTGTCTTCCCGAGAATGACCTTCAAGTACCTGAGATATAACATGTTAAAAGAAAACGTCAGCGATAACGCCGAGTGAATTCATAGAGTTTAATTAAATCCATCAGTATAACATCGGTATAAAATTATTACAGAAAATCATTTTGTACAAATCATTGTAATAGGCCATAAAATAGCCAAAGTCATTTTATACAAATCCTTATCAAAATCATAATATAGGCTTTCGCCTTCAAAATCATTATACGAACCATTGTCGTTAAAAACATCATACAATACGTTTTATAACGTTGTATAGATTAAATAAAAACCGTTATATGAATATGGTTATGAAAAACCAAAACAAGAATATAATATCAATAATAAGACCCTGTATTGCTAGTCAGGCAATATATCGTAATTCAATGCATAAAGCAGTATTTTCGTTATTTTTGGATTATTATAAGTCGCATGAAATTGTTACCTTACTAAAACAAACAACGGGTAGCTAGCCCGAAACTCAATTTTCCCATCTAAATTAGCGTGTCGTCAAAATAATCACGCTTGTGTAAATCTTCTCATACATAAATTCGCTTAACAATCAATGTGGCACGACGGGGATCAACCGTCAAGGCGCGAACTGGGGTAATCATCCACAATTAGTACTATTATATGCATAAGCGTCTACCAAATCCCGGTAGTTCACAATTCATGCTTGAAACTAGGCTTTTGTTAATCCAAATTTAAACAATTTATCTTTCGTTTTCCTCGACTCACTCGAATTTGATTTCCAATTTTAACGTAGAGATTAATTGTTTTTGGTTAATAATACTTGATTGGTAATCTATGTCTATTTATGCTAAAAATGGGAAAAATATGTAGGCTAAGGACTATATAAAAATAAAAGCGCAATTAATTCACGTAAATATTACTCTAAAATGCAATGTAAAATTAAACTACAAATATAGATCTAGATGCAACAAAAATAAACTATAATTAAAAATAAATCTAAATGAGAAATTAATCTAAATGCAAGCACGTAATAGCAAATAAAAGTGACGAAAAATGAAATCACAAAGATAAACTTAAAAATTAAGCATAAAGCTTCAACCTTTTAAGCTTACTAATCTTTTTAGACGATAAGGCTACAAGCTTTATGTACTAATAAGCTTAATAATCACAAAAAAGGTGTAAACTTTTTACTAATAATGAGCTTATCTAAATGAAATCTACTTTTAAAAACTTTTAAACTATTTTTTTTAAACACAAATAATAATAACTAAAACTAATTAAACCGATTTTTATAAAAAATATAACTTTTATTTAAAACAATTTAAACTAAAACTATCTAATTAAATAAAACTAAAGCGATTAAACTAGAAAAATAAAAAGGAAAGCTTTAGTACCCGTAGTCCGTAGAAAAACGCTCTAAACAAAAAACATCAACAACATCAACAAAATACGGCCCGTTAAGTACACGGCCTCCCAATACCAAAACTATCAAAAGCGTAACCCGGCCCGTAAAGTACACGGCCAACCAAATTAATCTCTAACCAAACTAATCAACCATATCAACTTGAACCAAATTAATCAACTATAAGCTCTTCTTCGAAAATGATAGATCGATACGCCGAGATCAAAGAAAACATAAAATATTAGAATAATAAGCAATAATTATTAAATGATAAAGATATTTAATTAAAACTTATAGATCTAAAATATTTTTTATGTTTTACAAAAGTATTTTAAATTTTAAAGCTAAAAATTATAGATCTACTTAATCTATTTAAAAACCTAATAGATCTAACTATTTTTTTGGTTTTTTGAAAATATTTTTAATTTTTTTTAAAGCTTAAACTAATAGATCTAAATAACTAATTAATAAAAACTAAAAGTGCTTAAATAAAAAGGTAGCTTATAAATAAGTCGTAAGCCTAAGCTTAGGACTTATGAGATTTAAAAAGCTAAAAAGCTAATTAAACGATTACTCCACAAATAAGCTAGATCTACTAAAAGGCAACAATAAGCTTGAAATAAAATTAATTATTCTAAACTTTATATAAATCTAATCTTATTTGGAAAAAAGTTATAAAAACTTATCCCACAATAATAAGATAGATTATTATAAAATTAAAAAGAAAGGAAGAATGAGAATATTATTAAGCTAGAACTTGAATTTTATTAAAAACTTTAATATTACAAAGCTTGAAAATTAAAATTACAAAATATAAAACTATATGAAAAACTTAAGAGAAAGAACTAGAAAAAAAACTTGATTAAATGGGATGAGGGAAGGCTTTATATAGGCAGCCAACATGGGGGTATTATAGTAATTTCACTATGTAATTTTTGCTTCAAAGTTAAGCAAATTTAAGGACAGCTGGCCCTCTATTCTTATTTTCTCCGAATGGTGCTTGACAGCTATCAAAGTGTGGGATTTTTCGCCAATCATTAGCCAGGCACACGCTCCTTTAACTTTGTTTTCATCACCACTGCCACGTGGCAGTCCCTGATTGGCTAGCCGCCACTTGCACACTGCCACCTCGTACAGCCACAGCCACCTCGTACTGACGTGGCGGCGCCGACGCCACGTGTCATGCTCTGACTAGCCAGCCGCCAGCCGCCACTGCCACCTCTGACCTAGGACTGACATGTCAGCTGACATGTCAGCGCCGCCCTGCCTCTGCCACGTGTCGCATCTCCATTGGTCAGCCACCAAACCAACAGTACCTGGGACCTGCAATTTACAGAGTATGTCAGTGCCACGTGGCTTGCTGGCATTGGCCAGCCGCCGCCACGTGGTGCTGACGTCATTGCTAACGTCAGCCGAGTTAGACCGAGTTGAACCGGTCTGAACCTGGTCTGGTTCGGGTATGGACCGGCCGGTCTGAACCGGGTCTGGTCTGGACCGGTCCACGGGCCGAACCGGTCAATGGGTCGGGTCGGGTCAAGGGTCGGGTCGGGTCAAATGTCGGGTCGGGTCGCCACGTGGACCAATGAGGTGGTGCCACGTGGCACTGAGTTTAAATACCCAGCATAAGCCCTCCCCAAGACTCGAACTCGGATCAGTTAGGCCAAAGCCGAAAGACGCAGCCACTGGGGCATGCAGCCTTTCAGGTTTATATATGCAAAACAATTTTCTTAACCCCTTTTGTGGCTTGGTTGACTGGCACATTGACCCCCTTTGACTTGTTGACTAGCTTTATTAATTTTAAATAATAATAATAATAATAATAATAATAATAAATAATATTACGAAAAATTAATTTATTTTTAATAAAAACATTATTTTATTTATTTTATTTTATTTATTTTCGGAGATTAATTTATTTATATTATTAAATTATTAAAAACTATTTATTTAATTTAAAAACTTAATAAACTTTAAAAATTCATAGTAAACAAACCGTAAAGAGTTACGACGCGAGGTCGGGACCGTTGGCTTCGTAATTTTGTGTTCTTCAATGTGGCTTATTAGTGGATGACTTTGGAGATTGGCAAAAATGGTCCTTGTTGTAAAATCTTCATCAAATCTTCATTTTTAGTCCTCCAAACTTCATTCATTTGGCACTTTTTGGTCCTTTGACTTTATCTTTGACTTTTTCTTCGATAAATGACCGTGAAATCCCATTTTTTCTTTCCTTTTGATCTTTTGTACCTACTTCACACAAAAACACAAAACCACGCGTAATTCCGTCATTTATGATATAAAACACATGATTAGGTCTTGTTTTTCCTTGATTTTAGTGGCAAAAGGATAAGTGTTTTCACACTTATTAAATCCCCTACACTTGACCATTGCAATGACCCCATGCAATGCATTATTTCAAAGCATAAGTTACATTTTCCTCATAATTAACCCATTTCGACCTTTGTTACTATTACTACTACTATGACGAAAAGATAAAATCTTTAAGAGAGACAAAAATTAAATGATTATTTTATTAACTTAGATGGAAGAAACTTGTAAAGAAATCTAAGACTTTAATTAGGGCTTTGGTGTCATGAATATTAATCACCCTCAAGTTTCACGTTCCTCATACCAAGCTTAAAAACAAGATCATTGTTATTACAAGTTAGCACAACTAACACTTGCTCATGTGGTTTAGTTAATCACTTAGACCCCCTTATTCCTACGGTGTATCTCTTGTATTTTATTGTTGTCTTGAATGATCACGAGGATGCATTTTTGACTTATTTCGATAATTTATTAAGCCCGAAAATAAAGTGGAACGATTTAATCAATAGTTAGCTAAAGGACAAAATCTTTTAAAACTGCTTCTCGAAACCTCAAAAAGTTCATATCTTGGCATAACTCGTTTCACGATTTGAGACCTTTCTCGGACCGATATTTGACTTGTACTTCAAACTTCAAATCTTGAGAGACGATCTTGAAATTATGGTCTTCTCTTCATTTTGGTATACATCTTTATTAGGAGTGAAAGATGCTTCAAACGTTGACCATGACTTCTTCATTTATCCTCTTCTTTATTTAGGATTTTGATATACAACGATCCGCCTCCTTTTCGGACTTGGATCTATTTATCCTCATACCTTGTTAGGGTCTTTTTGGATAGACTTCTCCATGATCTTTAGGGGAGTAATTGCTTCTCGTCGTGTGTCTTGATCCTTCATATTGATTTTGATTAATGATCTTCACATCATCTTAGGATCTTTAGCAAAAAGTGAATCCTCATGCCTTGTGAGGGCCTTTTTGGACTCGGGTATCCTCATGCCTTGTTAGGGCCTTTTTGGATAAGCCAATCTTCGCGTCCCGTTTCAATAAGTTATGCCTTGGCTATGAACTCTAATTAATACCGAGCAACTTTTAAACGATCTTGTGCTAGAAGCTAAGTAACCTTTTAAATCGTACAACCTTATTTATTGCAAATATATTTATTAACAAGTGATGGGAGAAAAAGCTCATAACTAACTCACATAAGTTAATGAAAGAATACCAAACTTATAATTACTCTATCATCTCTCGTTCTCCACAATTTAAAATCTCAAAGAATGAGACTCGTGGATGCTTAGCCTAA
The DNA here is from genome assembly GCA_025667525.1 of Glebionis coronaria. Lineage (NCBI taxonomy): Eukaryota > Viridiplantae > Streptophyta > Magnoliopsida > Asterales > Asteraceae > Glebionis > Glebionis coronaria. The sequence goes on from CM046876.1 coordinate 264,450,322, forward strand.
TAAACCAATTAAGGTCCATATGGTTAAGGATACTAGCTAGAGTAAACTTAGATAAGTAAACTCGGGTTGAGTCAAAATATTCACGACGGGCCTAATATATCAAAGATATCTAAACTTATTAAAACCATTTTATTTATTTATTTATTTATGACTTTATTCTAGAAAATATGAATACGATGTAATGACAAAAAGAAAATAAAATAGAAGAAAATACTACAAGGCCAAAATAGATCAAAAATTTGAAAAACGTTGAAAAATTTAAAAATTTTCCGGTTAAATAGGGTCAAATTCATGGAAAAGCCCACTAAAATTTCGATAGAAATCCCCCTACACTTAATATAAACATTGCCCTCAATGTTTAAGCATGTGGGAGAATAAACTCCCCTACACTTAGGACATTGAGTGCGTTGTTTAAATCGAGCTAAGGAAAGGACAACTAAAGTGATTACATTTATTCGTCTTATTTTTATACAAGATTGAATCGCAATAGCAAAAACTTATCGAAGGATCCGGGTACACGGGTAACACGGAAACACGGGTCTCGTCAAAAGTACCAAAAGTGGATCATTTAAGCACATGTCCCTGCACAATCACAACACAAACAACCTACTTGGCTCCCCCTACACTTATTGGTGAAAATGGGTGAAAAGGGTAAAAATCTAACCTAGTTAAACGATGCTTGATTTTTAAACACGAGTCTCTAGCTCGACTCGATTTCCCGAATGTCATCATTCAAATGGGAAAATCATGGAACAACCGAGATTTCCAAGGGAGGAAAATCTCTCCATGATAAAGGTGAAACAAAGTCATACAAGGCATACCCCATGAAAATCCACCCGGGTCAAACACATAATTTCCATCACAAAAGGAAATAAACCCTGAGGTAGTACGCAAGTCATAGAATAGTGGGGTATCCTTAGGCAAAAGTATCTTACTAGGGAAGGTAAGGTGGTATGGCAATGAAAGCACAAAAGTCTCTATTCCCGGATCAAACACCGGTTCCTTAATGGGAAAATAGCAAGAGGTGTCGACATTTAAGCTCAAAATATCGTCAAAATCCAAAGTGGGAAGGTCATCCTCCTCCAAACTTGATGTGAAAACATAAGTATCGTCGGAGTCATAGGAAAAATCTTCCTCATGAGGAAAATAAGTATTTAGAAAGATATCTAAATCCTCCTCAAATGGAATAACCTCTAAAGTAGGTAAGATCTCTAAGAGTGGGGGATCCTCCTCAAAAGTCATGACCTCTAAAATTGGAGTATAGAAGTCAAAAGGAGTCTCCATAGAAGAATCACTCATAGAGATATGAGGTGCATTAAGATCATGGGGTTGGTCATCAAAATTAATGAGAGCACTTAAAGAAGTGTCATCATCGTAGTCATCAAAAATTGGTTGATCATATATAGGTGGGTCAAAAGAAAGGTCGTCTAAACCGAAGATAGTGTGATCACTTAAAGAAGTGTCATCACTATAGGTGTCATAAATGGGAGTATCAAAATTTTGAGGCTCTAAAGGAAGGGATGAGTTTATCACAAAATCATTTTGATTAGACTTTTCAATTCCAAAAGGATTAATAAAAATCTCGTCATTATCATAATTAAGAACATCAATCATATTGACCGACTCTTTTCCATTTGATTTTGTTGTGATTTTTCCCATTTTAAAAACTTGTTGTTCATCCCGAACCCTAAGAATTAACTCCCCTTCGGCTACGTCAACTAAGGCTCTTCCGGATCTTAAGAATGGTCTACCAAGTATTAACGGAATACGAGGATCCATCTCATAGTCGACGACGACAAAGTCCACGGGAAAAGTGAATGTACCGACTCTAACAAAAACGTCTTCGGCAATACCAACGGGGTATGCGAGATTTCGATTAGCTAACTCTAAAGTCATACGAGTCGGTATAAGGTTGGGTAAGGACAATTGTTTCCAAACCGAAAGTGGCATAAGATTGATGCTAGCGCCGAGATCCGCTAAAGCCATACAATCATCGATTTGAGGAAACGAGCAAGGTAACACGAATCGTCCGGGATCTCCTAGCTTTTCGGGAAGCTCTTTGAGAAGAACCGCAGAACAATTCTCATTTAAACGAGTGTTCACGAGCTCAACCATTTTTTCATTCTTATTAAGCAAATCTTTAAACATTTTCACAAATTTTGGCATTTGAGCAAGTGCTTCAATAAGGCTTACGTTAACATTCACATTGGAAATCATTTTCAAAAAATTAGAGACATGAATGTCATCTTTGTTGAGCACTTTAGTCTTGCCTAACCTAGATGGATAAGGAATATTGGGCTTAGGTTGAGAAGGAGAAGGACTCGCTTCTTGAACAACCGTAGGAATGGGCTCTTTCGGCAATGGAGGACTAGAACTAGGAGTGGTAGTGTGGGGAATCACCGGAGGGGGAGTAGGATTACTCATTATGACCTCCGGGCCTTGTCTCTCCTTTATGGGCGAAGAGATGGAAGGTCCCACTAAATTGGCTCCACTTCGAGTATTGATAGCACTCACATTAGCACGAGGGTTAATCTCGGTATTGGATGGTAAGGCACCTTGGGGTCTAAGGGTTTGCAACATAGTCAAAAATCTCTTATCGTTGGACTCTTGCATTTGTCTAGTAGATGCTTGCATAGCTTGCATGATTTTCTCATGTTCGGTCAATTTTTGTAGAACCAAGTCCATTTGAGGGTTTTGCATATTCATTTGATTGAACCCTTGATTATTAACCCCTTGATTAGGAAAACTTTGATTTTGATATTGAGTTTGAAAATCGTTGTTATTGTAAAAACGTTGATTATTTTGAAACCCTTGATTTTGACCATTAAATATCCCTTGATTTGAATTCCCTTGAAAATTACCCATTTGAGGACCTTGGTTCCTATTTTGGTATTGGGTATTTTGGGCGGGTGGGGGTGGTCTTTGAGGTGCTACAAAACCCGGGGGAGCCAAATAATTAGTACTCTTGTAGGACAAATGGTTAACATCAACATTAGGTTTAAATTGAACCCTCTCATTAGCATTAAAAGCACAAACTTGTTGTTGTTGATTATAAACTTTGTCACAATTGAAATATGAATGTGGTCCACCACAAGTCTCACACGTTTCACTATTATCTTTCACGGCATGCACATGTGTAGTGAGGGCATCGGTTCTTAGAGCAAGGGTTTTCACAATTGAAGTAAGCTCCTTAATTTGATCATTCACCTCATTATTACTCGTACTAGCACTTGCCATATTAGCCCTAACACTTTTGGTTTGCACTTTTGCCTTGTTCTCAATAATGGCCCAAGCCTCGTTAATGGTTTTCACAAGAATATTGCCCCCCGCGGCACTATTAAGTGAGTCTTGGTCACTTAGAGTCAAACCATTGTAAAACGTATTTATTTGATGCACTTTGGTGAAACCGTGTTGTGGACATTTTCTCAAAAGATCTTTAAAACGATCGCAAGACTCACTAAACGTTTCCCCATATTTTTGCTCAAAGTTGATTATTTCATTCCTTAAAGCGGTGGTCCGTGATGGTGGGAAAAAGTAATTAATGAACTTGGTCTCTAAGTCGATCCATGTGGTAATACTTTGGGGTGGTTCCTTATCAAGCCAAATCCGGGCTTGTCCCTCGAGGGAAAAAGGAGAAAGTTGTAGGCGAACGGCCTCTTGTGGCACCCCATTGTATTTGACGGTATTAGCTAATTGGATGAATCGTTTGATATGAGCGTGTGGGTCATCATTAGTACGACCTAAAAATGGTGTAGCGGAAACCATTCGAATAAAATCCGGTTTAAGTTCAAAATGATTAGCTCCAATGGTCGGCACCACAATCGCGTCATCGTTTCCTTCAACGTGAGATTGAAGAATCTCAATCATTGGTCGATTATCCGTTGCCATCGTTATGTCGAAAGCTCGATTCTCAGGATCGGCTTGAATGACGGTCTTTTTGTTTTTCTTCTTCTTCTTTTTGGAAGAATTAGAAGTATTTGGTACACCAGTCGGTATGTATGTACGCGCGCGAGTGCGCATACAATTAAAACTTGGAATGAGGTAGGTGACCTCGGTCGACTTTGAGAGGAAAAGGATTTTTCTTCTCGAGGTGCAATAGTAAAAAGCTACAAAAATATATACTTAAGTACTAATTGAGTCGGAAAACCAATAATCGGTCGTCCCTCTCAATATACGCACAAGCAAGCGGGGAAACGAGGTGGCACAAAGCACTTAAAAACCTTTTTCCTTAGACGGCCTTTTATAGCGCGTCGCCTTATACCTACCTTATAGTTTGTATATTTTGAGTTCAAACGTCTTACTAGTATTTATCTATTTTGCCTTTTTATTTCGTTTAGGATTCGACTACAATAGTTAGGTGATGAAATCCCAACTAAGGCTTATTTGAAAAGTAGGTAAATTATTGTGCTACGTAATATATTATAGTAAAAGAAAAATCTTTTTGTATTTTTTTAGAAAAATATATATTCACAAGAAAAAAATCGAAAGAAATCGAACTAAAAATTAACACTAATACGTAATATTTTTGGTGTAATACTTTTAGGAAAAAGTATTAGTTTTTGCTTTTTTAATTTTTTTTGGTGCAATTCTTAGGAAAGAAATTGCTTTTGTGATTTTTTAATTTTTTTGTATTTTTAAGTTTTTGATTTTTTTGTATTTTTGATTTTTTGTGCAAGAAAATTAACGTTCAAGAAGAACGGATCCCAAAATCCAAACGTCTTCATGAGAAATCGTCAATCGTACGAGCGAAGCGGCAGCGGCGCCATTTGAAACTAGGCTTTTGTTAATCCAAATTTAAACAATTTATCGTTCGTTTTCCTCGACTCACTCGAATTTGATTTCCAATTTTAACGTAGAGATTAATTGTTTTTGGTTAATAATACTTGATTGGTAATCTATGTCTATTTAAGCTAAAAATGGGAAAAATATGTAGGCTAAGGACTATATAAAAATAAAAGCGCAATTAATTCACGTAAATATTACTCTAAAATGCAATGTAAAACTAAACTACAAATATAGATCTAGATGCAACAAAAATAAACTATAATTAAAAATAAATCTAAATGAGAAATTAATCTAAATGCAAGAACGTAATAGCAAATAAAAGTGACGAAAAATGAAATCACAAAGATAAACTTAAAAATTAAGCATAAAGCTTCAACCTTTTAAGCTTACTAATCTTTTTAGACGATAAAGCTACAAGCTTTATGTACTAATAAGCTTAATAATCACAAAAAAGGTGTAAAGTTTTTACTAATAATGAGCTTATCTAAATGAAATCTACTTTTAAAAACTTTTAAACTATTTTTTTTAAACACAAATAATAATAACTAAAACTAATTAAACCGATTTTTATAAAAAATATAACTTTTATTTAAAACAATTTAAACTAAAACTATCTAATTAAATAAAACTAAAGCGATTAAACTAGAAAAATAAAAAGGAAAGCTTTAGTACCCGTAGTCCGTAGAAAAACGCTCTAAACAAACAACATCAACAACATCAACAAAATACGGCCCGTTAAGTACACGGCCTCCCAATACCAAAACTATCAAAAGCGTAACCCGGCCCGTAAAGTACACGGCCAACCAAATTAATCTCTAACCAAACTAATCAACCATATCAACTTGAACCAAATTAATCAACTATAAGCTCTTCTTCGAAAATGATAGATCGATACGCCGAGATCAAAGAAAACATCAAATGTTAGAATAATAATCAATAATTATTAAATGATAAAGATATTTAATTAAAACTTATAGATCTAAAATATTTTTTATGTTTTACAAAAGTATTTTAAATTTTAAAGCTAAAAATTATAGATCTACTTAATCTATTTAAAAACCTAATAGATCTAACTATTTTTTTGGTTTTTTGAAAATATTTTTAATTTTTTTAAAGATTAAACTAATAGATCTAAATAACTAATTAATAAAAACTAAAAGTGCTTAAATAAAAAGCTAGCTTATAAATATGTCGTAAGCCTAAGCTTAGGACTTATGAGATTTAAAAAGCTAAAAAGCTAATTAAACGATTACTCCACAAATAAGCTAGATCTACTAAAAGGCAACAATAAGCTTGAAATAAAATTAATTATTCCAAACTTTATATAAATCTAATCTTATTTGGAAAAAAGTTATAAAAACTTATCCCAAAATAATAAGATAGATTATTATAAAATTAAAAAGAAAGGAAGAATGAGAATATTATTAAGCTAGAACTTGAATTTTATTAAAAACTTTAATATTACAAAGCTTGAAAATTAAAATTACAAAATATAAAACTATATGAAAAACATAAGAGAAAGAACTAGAAAAAAAACTTGATTAAATGAGATGAGGGAAGGCTTTATATAGGCAGCCAACATGGGGGTATTATAGGAATTTCACTATGTAATTTTTGCTTCAAAGTTAAGCAAATTTAAGGACAGCTGGCCCTCTATTCTTGTTTTCTCCGAATGGTGCTTGACAGCTATCAAAGTGTGGGAATTTTCGCCAATCATTAGCCAGGCACACGCTCCTTTAACTTTGTTTTCATCACCACTGCCACGTGGCAGTCCCTGATTGGCTAGCCGCCACTTGCACACTGCCACCTCGTACAGCCACAGCCACCTCGTACTGACGTGGCGGCGGTGCCGCCACGTGTCATGCTCTGACTAGCCAGCCGCCACTGCCACCTCTGACCTAGGACTGACATGTCAGCTGACATGTCAGCGCCGCCCTGCCTCTGCCACGTGTCGCATCTCCATTGGTCAGCCGCCAAACCAACAGTACCTGGGACCTGCAATTTACAGAGTATGTCAGTGCCACGTGGCGTGCTGGCATTGGCCAGCCGCCGCCACGTGGTGCTGACGTCATTGCTGACGTCAGCCGAGTTAGACCGAGTTGAACTGGTCTGAACCTGGTCTGGTTCGGGTATGGACCGGCCGGTCTGAACAAGGTCTGGTCTGGACCGGTCCACGGGCCGAACCGGTCAATGGGTCGGGTCGGGTCAAGGGTCAGGTCGGGTCAAATGTCGGGTCGGGTCGCCACGTGGACCAATGAGGTGGTGCCACGTGGCACTGAGTTTAAATACCCAGCATAAGCCCTCCCCAAGACTCGAACTCGGGTCAGTTAGGCCAAAGCCGAAAGACGCAGCCACTGGGGCATGCAGCCTTTCAGGTTTATATATGCAAAACAATTTTCTTAACCCCTTTTGTGGCTTGGTTGACTGGCACATTGACCCCCTTTGACTTGTTAACTAGCTTTATTAATTTTAAATAATAATAATAATAATAATAATAATAATAATAACAATAATAATAAATATTACAAAAAATTAATTTATTTTTAATAAAAACTTTATTTTATTTATTTTATTTTATTTATTTTCGGAGATTAATTTATTTATATTATTAAATTATTAAAAACTATTTATTTAATTTAAAAACTTAATAAACTTTAAAAATTCATAGAAAACAAACCGTAAAGAGTTACGACGCGAGGTCGGGACCGTTGGCTTCGTAATTTTGTGTTCTTAAATGTGGCTTATTAGTGGATGACTTTGGAGAATGGCAAAAATGGTCCTTGTTGTAAAATCTTCATCAAATCATCATTTTTAGTCCTCCAAACTTCATTCTTTTGGCACTTTTTGGTCCTTTGACTTTATCTTTGACTTTTTCTTCGATAAATGACCGTGAAATCCCATGTTTTCTTTCCTTTTGATCTTTTGTACCTACTTCACACAAAAACACAAAACCACGCGTAATTCCGACATTTATGATATAAAACACATGATTAGGTCTTGTTTTTCCTTGATTTTAGTGGCAAAAGGATAAGTGTTTTCACACTTATTAAATCCCCTACACTTGACCATTGCAATGACCCCATGCAATGCATTATTTCAAAGCATAAGTTACATTTTCCTCATAATTAACCCATTTCGGCCTTTGTTACTATTACTACTACTATGACGAAAAGATAAAAACTTTAAGAGAGACAAAAATTAAATGATTATTTTATTAACTTAGATGGAAGAAACTTGCAAAGAAATCTAAGACTTTAATTAGGGCTTTGGTGTCATGAATATTAATCACCCTCAAGTTTCACGTTCCCCATACCAAGCTTAAAAACGAGATCATTGTTATTACAAGTTAGCACAACTAACACTTGCTCATGTGGTTTAGTTAATCACTTAGACCCCCTTATTCCTACGGTGTATCTCTTGTATTTTATTGTTGTCTTGAATGATCACGAGGATGCATTTTTGACTTATTTCGATATCTTATTAAGCCCGAAAATAAAGTGGGACGATTTAATCAATAGTTAGCTAAAGGACAAAATCTTTTAAAACTGCTTCTCGAAACCTCAAAAAGTTCATATCTTGGCATAACTCGTTTCACGATTTAAGACCTTTCTCGGACCGATATTTGACTTGTACTTCAAACTTCAAATCTTGAGAGACGATCTTGAAATTATGGTCTTCTCTTCATTTTGGTATAAAACTTTATTAGGAGTGAAAGATGCTTCAAACGTTGACCACGACTTCTTCATTTATCCTCTTCTTTATTTAGGATTTTGATATACAACGATCCGCCTCCTTTTCGGACTTGGATCTATTTATCCTCATACCTTGTTAGGGTCTTTTTGGATAGACTTCTCCATGATCTTTAGGGGAGTAATTTCTTCTCGTCGTGTGTCTTGATCCTCATGCCTTGTGAGGGCCTTTTTGGACTCGGGTATCCTCATGCCTTGTTAGGGCCTTTTTGGATAAGCCAATCTTCGCGTCCCGTTTCAATAAGTTATGCCTTGGCTATGAACTCTAATTAATACCGAGCAACTTTTAAACGATCTTGTGCTAGAAGCTAAGTAACCTTTTAAATCGTACAACCTTATTTATTGCAAATATATTTATTAACAAGTGATGGGAGAAAAAGCTCATAACTAACTCACATAAGTTAATGAAAGAATACCAAACTTATAATTACTCTATCATCTCTCGTTCTCCACAATTTAAAATCTCAAAGAATGAGACTCGTGGATGCTTAGCCTAATAAACCAATTAAGGTCCATATGGTTAAGGATACTAGCTAGAGTAAACTTAGATAAGTAAACTCGGGTTGAGTCAAAATATTCACGACGGGCCTAATATATCAAAGATATCTAAACTTATTAAAACCATTTTATTTATTTATTTATTTATGACTTTATTCTAGAAAATATGAATACGATGTAATGACAAAAAGAAAATAAAATAGAAGAAAATACTACAAGGCCAAAATAGATCAAAAATTTGAAAAACGTTGAAAAATTTAAAAATTTTCCGGTTAAATGGGGTCAAATTCATGGAAAAGCCCACTAAAATTTCGATAGAAATCCCCCCTACACTTAATATAAACATTGCCCTCAATGTTTAAGCATGTGGGAGAATAAACTCCCCTACACTTAGGACATTGAGTGCGTTGTTTAAATCGAGCTAAGGAAAGGACAACTAAAGTGATTACATTTATTCGTCTTATTTTTATACAAGATTGAATCGCAACAGCAAAAACTTATCGAAGGAACCGGGTACACGGGTAACACGGGAACACGGGTCTCGTCAAAAGTACCAAAAGTGGATCATTTAAGCACATGTCCCTACACAATCACAACACAAACAACCTACTTGGCTCCCCCCTACACTTATTGGTGAAAATGGGTGAAAAGGGTAAAAATCTAACCTAGTTAAATGATGCTTGATTTTTAAACACGAGTCTCTAGCTCGACTCGATTTCCCGAATGTCATCATTCAAATGGGAAAATCATGGAACAACCGAGATTTCCAAGGGAGGAAAATCTCTCCATGATAAAGGTGAAACAAAGTCATACAAGGCATACCCCATGAAAATCCACCCGGGTCAAACACATAATTTCCATCACAAAAGGAAATAAACCCCGAGGTGGTACGCAAGTCATAGAAAAGTGGGGTATCCTTAGGCAAAAGTCTCTTACTAGGGAAGGTAAGGTGGTATGGCAATGAAAGCACAAAAGTCTCTATTCCCGGATCAAACACCGGTTCCTTAATGGGAAAATAGCAAGAGGTGTCGACATTTAAGCTCAAAATATCGTCAAAATCCAAAGTGGGAAGGTCATCCTCCTCCAAACTTGATGTGAAAACATAAGTATCGTCGGAGTCATAGGAAAAATCTTCCTCATGAGGAAAATAGGTATTTAGAAAGATATCTAAATCCTCCTCAAATGGAATAACCTCTAAAGTAGGTAAGATCTCTAAGAGTGGGGGATCCTCCTCAAAAGTCATGACCTCTAAAATTGGAGTATAGAAGTCAAAAGGAGTCTCCATAGAAGAATCACTCATAGAGATATGAGGTGCATTAAGATCATGGGGTTGGTCATCAAAATTAATGAGAGCACTTAAAGAAGTGTCATCATCGTAGTCATCAAAAATTGGTTGATCATATATGGGTGGGTCAAAAGTAGGTGGGTTAAAAGAAAGGTCGTCTAAACCGAAGATAGTGTGATCACTTAAAGAAGTGTCATCACTATAGGTGTCATAAATGGGAGTATCAAAATTTTGAGGCTCTAAAGGAAGGGATGAGTTTATCACAAAATCATTTTGATTAGACTTTTCAATTCCAAAAGGATTAATAAAAATCTCGTCATTATCATAATTAAGAACATCAATCATATTGACCGACTCTTTTCCATTTGATTTTGTTGTGATTTTTCCCATTTTAAAAACTTGTTGTTCATCCCAAACCCTAAGAATTAACTCCCCTTCGGCTACGTCAACTAAGGCTCTTCCGGATCTTAAGAATGGTCTACCAAGTATTAACGGAATACGAGGATCCATCTCATAGTCGACGACGACAAAGTCCACGGGAAAAGTGAATGTACCGACTCTAACAAAAACGTCTTCGGCAATACCAACGGGGTATGCGAGAGTTCGATTAGCTAACTCTAAAGTCATACGAGTCGGTACAAGGTCGGGTAATGACAATTGTTTCCAAACCGAAAGTGGCATAAGATTGATGCTAGCGCCGAGATCCGCTAAAGCCATAGAATCATCGATTTGAGGAAACGAGCAAGGTAACACGAATCGTCCGAGATCTCCTAGCTTTTCGAGAAGCTCTTTGAGAATAACCGCGGAACAATTCTCATTTAAACGAGTGTTCACGAGCTCAACCATTTTTTCTTTCTTATTAAGCAAATTTTTAAACATTTTCACAAATTTTGGCATTTGAGCAAGTGCTTCAATAAGGCTTACGTTAACATTCACATTGGAAATCATTTTCAAAAAATTAGAGACATGAATGTCATCTTTTTGAGCACTTTAGTCTTTCCTAACCTAGATGGATAAGGAATATTGGGCTTAGGTTGAGAAGGAGAAGGACTCGCTTCTTGAACAACCGTAGGAATAGGCTCTTTCGGCAATGGAGGACTAGAACTAGGAGTGGTAGTGGGGGGAATCACCGGAGGGGGAGTAGGATTACTCATTATGACCTCCGGGCCTTGTCTCTCCTTTATGGGCGAAGAGATGGAAGGTCCCACTAAATTGGCTCCACTTCGAGTATTGATAGCACTCACATTAGCACGAGGGTTAATCTCGGTATTGGATGGTAAGGCACCTTGGGGTCTAAGGGTTTGCAACATAGTCAAAAATCTCTTATCGTTTGACTCTTGCATTTGTCTAGTAGATGCTTGCATAGCTTGCATGATTTTCTCATGTTCGGTCAATTTTTGTAGAACCAAGTCCATTTGAGGGTTTTGCATATTCATTTGATTGAACCCTTGATTATTAACCCCTTGATTAGGAAAACTTTGATTTTGATATTGAGTTTGAAAATCGTTGTTATTGTAAAAACCTTGATTATTTTGAAACCCTTGATTTTGACCATTAAAAATCCCTTGATTTGCATTCCCTTGAAAATTACCCATTTGAGGACCTTGGTTCCTATTTTGGTATTGGGTATTTTGGGCGGGTGGGGGTGGTCTTTGAGGTGCTACAAAACCCGGGGGAGCCAAATAATTAGTACTCTTGTAGGACAAATGGTTAACATCAACATTAGGTTTAAATTGAACCCTCTCATTAGCATTAAAAGCACAAACTTGTTGTTGTTGATTATAAACTTTGTCACAATTGAAATATGAATGTGGTCCACCACAAGTCTCACACGTTTTACTATTATCTTTCACGGCATGCACATGTGTAGTGAGGGCATCGGTTCTTAGAGCAAGGGTTTTCACAATTGAAGTAAGCTCCTTAATTTGATCATTCACCTCATTATTACTCGTACTAGAACTTGCCATATTAGCCCTAACACTTTTGGTTTGCACTTTTGCCTTGTTCTCAATAATGGCCCAAGCCTCGTTCATGTTTTCACAAGAATATTGCCCCCGCGGCACTATTAAGTGAGTCTTGGTCATTTAGAGTCAAACCATTGTAAAACGTATTTATTTGATGCACTTTGGTGAAACCATGTTGTGGACATTTTCTCAAAAGATCTTTAAAACGATCCCAAGACTCACTAAACGTTTCCCCATATTGTTGCTCAAAGTTGATTATTTCATTCCTTAAAGCGGTGGTCCGTGATGGTGGGAAAAAGTAATTAATGAACTTGGTATCTAAGTCGATCCATGTGGTAATACTTTTGGGTGGTTCCTTATCAAGCCAAATCCGGGCTTGTCCCTCGAGGGAAAAAGGAAAAAGTTGTAGGAGAACGACCTCTTGTGGCACCCCATTGTATTTGACGGTATTAGCTAATTGGATTAATCGTTTGATATGAGCGTGTGGGTCATCATTAGTATGACCTAAAAATGGTGTAGCGGAAACCATTCGAATAAAATCCGGTTTAAGTTCAAAATGATTAGCTCCAATGGTCGGCACCACAATCGCGTCATCGTTTCCTTCAACGTGAGATTGAAGAATCTCAATCATTGGTCGATTATCCGTTGCCATCGTTATGTCGAAAGCTCGATTCTCGGGATCGGCTTGAATGACGGTCTTTTTGTTTTTCTTCTTCTTCTTTTTGGAAGAATTAGAAGTATTTGGTACACCACTCGGTATGTATGTACGCGCGCGAGTGCGCATACAATTAAAACTTGGAATGAGGTAGGTGACCTCGGTCGACTTTGAGAGGAAAAGGATTTTCCTTCTCGAGGTGCAATAGTAAAAAGCTACAAAAATATATACTTAAGTACTAACTGAGTCGGCAAACCAATAATCGGTCGTCCCTCTCAATATACGCACAAGCAAGCGGGGAAACGAGGTGGCACAAAGCACTTAAAAACCTTTTTCCTTAGACGGCCTTTTATAGCGCGTCGCCTTATACCTACCTTATAGTTTGTATATTTTGAGTTCAAACGTCTTACTAGTATTTATCTATTTTGCCTTTTTATTTCGTTTAGGATTCGACTACAATAGTTAGGTGATGAAATCCCAACTAAGGCTTATTTGAAAAGTAGGTAAATTATTGTGCTACGTAATATATTATAGTAAAAGAAAAATCTTTTTGTATTTTTTTAGAAAAATATATATTCACAAGAAAAAAATCGAAAGAAATAGAACTAAAAATTAACACTAATACGTAATATTTTTGGTGTAATACTTTTAGGAAAAAGTATTACTTTTTGCTTTTTTAATTTTTTTTGGTGCAATTCTTAGGAAAGAAATTGCTTTTGTGATTTTTTAATTTTTTTTGTATTTTTAAGTTTTTGATTTTTTTGTATTTTTGATTTTTTGTGCAAGAAAATTAACGTTCAAGAAGAACGGATCCCAAAATCCAAACGTCTTCACGAGAAATCGTCAATCGTACGAGCGAAGCGGCAGCGGCGCCATTTGAAACTAGGCTTTTGTTAATCCAAATTTAAACAATTTATCGTTCGTTTTCCTCGACTCACTCGAATTTGATTTCCAATTTTAACGTAGAGATTAATTGTTTTTGGTTAATAATACTTGATTGGTAATCTATGTCTATTTAAGCTAAAAATGGGAAAAATATGTAGGCTAAGGACTATATAAAAATAAAAGCGCAATTAATTCACGTAAATATTACTCTAAAATGCAATGTAAAATTAAACTACAAATATAGATCTAGATGCAACAAAAATAAACTATAATTAAAAATAAATCTAAATGAGAAATTAATCTAAATGCAAGCACGTAATAGCAAATAAAAGTGACGAAAAATGAAATCACAAAGATAAACTTAAAAATTAAGCATAAAGCTTTAACGTTTTAAGCTTACTAATCTTTTTAGACGATAAAGCTACAAGCTTTATGTACTAATAAGCTTAATAATCACAAAAAAGGTGTAAACTTTTTACTAATAATGAGCTTATCTAAATGAAATCTACTTTTAAAAACTTTTAAACTATTTTTTTTAAACACAAATAATAATAACTAAAACTAATTAAACCAATTTTTATAAAAAATATAACTTTTATTTAAAACAATTTAAACTAAAAATATCTAATTAAATAAAATAAAGCGATTAAACTAGAAAAATAAAAAGGAAAGCTTTAGTACCCGTAGTCCGTAGAAAAACGCTCTAAACGAACAACATCAACAACATCAACAAAATACGGCCCGTTAAGTACACGGCCTCCCAATACCAAAACTATCAAAAGCGTAACCCGGCCCGTAAAGTACACGGCCAACCAAATTAATCTCTAACCAAACTAATCGACCATATCAACTTGAACCAAATTAATCAACTATAAGCTCTTCTTCGAAAATGATAGATCGATACGCCGAGATCAAAGAAAACATAAAATGTTAGAATAATAAGCAATAATTATTAAATGATAAAGATATTTAATTAAAAATTATAGATCTAAAATATTTTTTATGTTTTACAAAAGTATTTTAAATTTTAAAGCTAAAAATTATAGATCTACTTAATCTATTTAAAAACCTAATAGATCTAACTATTTTTTTGGTTTTTTGAAAATATTTTTAATTTTTTTTAAAGCTTAAACTAATAGATCTAAATAACTAATTAATAAAAACTAAAAGTGCTTAAATAAAAAGCTAGCTTATAAATAAGTCGTAAGCCTAAGCTTAGGACTTATGAGATTTAAAAAGCTAAAAAGCTAATTAAACGATTACTCCACAAATAAGCTAGATCTACTAAAAGGCAACAATAAGCTTGAAATAAAATTAATTATTCCAAACTTTATATAAATCTAATCTTATTTGGAAAAAAGTTATAAAAACTTATCCCAAAATAATAAGATAGATTATTATAAAATTAAAAAGAATGGAAGAATGAGAATATTATTAAGCTAGAACTTGAATTTTATTAAAAACTTTAATATTACAAAGCTTGAAAATTAAAATTACAAAATATAAAACTATATGAAAAACTTAAGAGAAAGAACTAGAAAAAAAACTTGATTAAATGGGATGAGGGAAGGCTTTATATAGGCAGCCAACATGGGGGTATTATAGTAATTTCACTATGTAATTTTTGCTTCAAAGTTAAGCAAATTTAAGGACAGCTGGCCCTCTATTCTTGTTTTCTCCGAATGGTGCTTGACAGCTATCAAAGTGTGGGAATTTTCGCCAATCATTAGCCAGGCACACGCTCCTTTAACTTTGTTTTCATCACCACTGCCACGTGGCAGTCCCTGATTGGCTAGCCGCCACTTGCACACTGCCACCTCGTACAGCCACAGCCACCTCGTACTGACGTGGCGGCGCCGCCGCCACGTGTCATGCTCTGACTAGCCTGCCGCCAGCCGCCACTGCCACCTCTGACCTAGGACTGACATGTCAGCTGACATGTCAGCGCCGCCCTGCCTCTGCCACGTGTCGCATCTCCATTGGTCAGCCGCCAAACCAACAGTACCTAGGACCTGCAATTTACAGAGTATGTCAGTGCCACTTGGCGTGCTGGCATTGGCCAGCCGCCGCCACGTAAGGCTGACGTCATTGCTGACGTCAGCCGAGTTAGACCGAGTTGAACCGGTCTGAACCTGGTCTGGTTCGGGTATGGACCGGCCGGTCTGAACCGGGTCTGGTCTGGACCGGTCCACGGGCCGAACCGGTCAATGGGTCGGGTCGGGTCAAGGGTCGGGTCGGGTCAAATGTCGGGTCGGGTCGCCACGTGGACCAATGAGGTGGTGCCACGTGGCACTGAGTTTAAATACCCAGCATAAGCCCTCCCTAAGACTCGAACTCGGGTCAGTTAGGCCAAAGCCGAAAGACACAGCCACTGGGGCATGCAGCCTTTCAGGTTTATATATGCAAAAAAATTTTCTTAACCCCTTTTGTGGCTTGGTTGACTGGCACATTGATCCCCTTTGACTTGTTGACTAGCTTTATTAATTTTAAATAATAATAATAATAATAATAATAATAATAATAATAATAATAAATATTACGAAAAATTAATTTATTTTTAATAAAAACTTTATTTTATTTTTTTCGGAGATTAATTTATTTATATTATTAAATTATTAAAAACTATTTATTTAATTTAAAAACTTAATAAACTTTAAAAATTCATAGAAAACAAACCGTAAAGAGTTACGACGCGAGGTCGGGACCGTTGGCTTCGTAATTTTGTGTTCTTCAATGTGGCTTATTAGTGGATGACTTTGGAGATTGGCAAAAATGGTCCTTGTTGTAAAATCTTCATCAAATCTTCATTTTTAGTCCTCCAAACTTCATTCTTTTGGCACTTTTTGGTCCTTTGACTTTATCTTTGACTTTTTCTTCGATAAATGACCGTGAAATCCCATGTTTTCTTTCCTTTTGATCTTTTGTACCTACTTCACACAAAAACACAAAACCACGCGTAATTCCGACATTTATGATATAAAACACATGATTAGGTCTTGTTTTTCCTTGATTTTAGTGGCAAAAGGATAAGTGTTTTCACACTTATTAATGCTAATGGGACTTTTAGTGACGTAACCTAAGTTTAATAATCCATTTCATTTTATCTATCGGGTCATTTAATCATTTATCGGGTCATACAATCATTCGGGTCCAAATCAATAAACAGACAATCGGGACAACTAGTGTCCTATTTTATAAAAACTAACATGTTATCTCCCTCGCGGGTTTATAAAACATTGAATAAAAACATTTAAAAGAGTGCGAGGCTATGAACTCACTTTGATGTGGGAAAGCGGGTTATCGGCAAATTCGGATGTACGGTACGTGCTTCAATCACGGAAACCTAGACAAATAATACTCGTCTTAGACTCTTGTCCAATGACTTTATAAAAATAACAATTATGTATACATATGATGATTTTATATATATGATGATCAAGTGGGTTTATATATATTCATTTACTCATTTTAGTGTTATGTGTTGGAAATTTTCAAGACTAGTTACACTAGTTCAACTTGTTTACATTTTGAGGCCCAATGGGCCCATTACAAGCCCAATATATTATATTAGCCCAATTATACTTTTATTATCAGTAATATACTTTACATGTTGGGCCCAAATGGGTTAAGCCCAATAAGTAAGTTTATAAGTGTTTTAACTTATTTAGTTAAATTATTAGTCCAAATATGCTAACTTAGCTCGTTAATGTCCGTATGTCCTATAGTTTGGGTTTTATCGGTTTTTACTTACATTAGGTACTTATATATCAGTATATGACTTTTAGAAATATTACATTAGACGGGTTTAATCGTCTAAGTTTTAATTGGCGAATAACGTTAATTTTATGGTAATAGCCGAAAAAGTCGTAAAAATCATGTTTATAGTTTTTATAACTTATAAATCTTATTCAACTACGATTTTTATAAAGTGTACATTTATTTAACCTTATACAAATTTATATAAATGAAATTTATAAGCTAGTTGGTTTTAATTCACATTTTATAATATATTAGTTCGAGTGCTTATATATTACTATTAAACATTAATTCTTCAAAATCTGATTTATAGTTTTATCTTCTCCATTTTTTTCATATCTTGAGTTCTATAAGGAGATAGATTCTCATTTTTGGATGTCATAAACTTCATATTATGTGCTACAAATAAGTTAGTTATAGCTACTGCTTATTCCATGTCTAACTATCCTTAACAGTCCCTACAAAACAGACTATTCAGATTGGTACACTAATCTTCTTTTGATCATATCTCACTCATTTTGATGATTCCATTGCATGGACAACTCTCACATGTGTATGACATCTAACACTTACTGTAAATGGATTCCACCATAAAATTTTATCAGTTTATGACTTGGTTACTTACTTTTTTATACAGCCAACAATTTAAGCAAGATTTTAGCCATGTTTCTTATGGTTTTTCATCTTTTTAATCATATTTATCAATACTTGATCCCCACACAACATTTTTATCATCATATATTCATCATATACATATACAATAAGAAAGAAAATACATTTGGTCTTTAAAAAATAACAAGAGAAATGGAAAGGATGATCTTCTTTACCAACCAAGATTATATCTTGTTTTTGGATGACAATAACTTGATGAACACCAAATATATCTCCAAGATCATCAACCACCAAGATAGTTTGTTGAGAAATTAGCCCTAGGACACAAGCAAATCACCTTATTTGTTGTTAATATGGCCACCAATCAATCAAGGCTTCAAGCTTTCTCCATAATATGGCTAGATAACATATAACTTGTTGCTAGAACTGATCAAATGGTGGTGTTGGATGGTGAAGTGGGACGGAAATGGGGTGGAGAGTGAGAGAGTTTTGAGTTGTTTTGCATGTGAAAATGGAAGCATATGGTAAGTGTTAGTGGTTTTGTGGTTTTGTGGGATAAGTAGCTTACTTATTAAGCTTATGCTTACAAGTGTAAGCTATTTTGTTACAAGGGTGCCACATCAAATGATGTGGTGTCCCTTTGGTCGTCCCTTTTAGTTAGTGGGGTGGGATAAACTTGTCTTGTCCCATCCCGCTAATTTACGGTATTCCTCGATTCTAGTTTCCTCGATTTGCGTGCCCTCGGGTCGTTTTACGAAAAACAATTTTATAAATTATGAATCAACGGCACAAAACGAATCTAATAAAAATTGTCTCATCAAAAACGGAGTTCGAAAATGTAAATACGTAATCCTAAGGTTTCCGGTTTAGTCATAAAGGACGTTAAATTATTCACGTAAGTCCTAATCTCTTCTCGTAAATTTGTGAGTTTATGAACTAACTCAAATTTAAAATCCCAAAATAATATTCACGGATAAATTTATTTTCTGAAATGTCGGACTGTCACCAAAAACGGTATATGTAAACGTAAGCACGTAACGTAGATTTCTCCGGTTTAGACGTAGTCGATGCTACTTCAAGACGTAAATCCAAATTTCTTCCCAAAAATAAGTGAGTTCATAATATAACATTAAAATAATGTTTTTAAATAATATTTGAGAATAAAATATAAACCATAAATTGACGAATTGTCACACACGGCTATATATATATGGTGTAGCATATTTTATAATTTTTGTTAAGTGTTGTTTAATCAAATGAGGGTTGTGCATTTTTACTACTTGTTTTATGTACATAGTTTACATAGTCAAACTTATTATAACAAGTATGTATGTAAGAATATATATGCACATTGGACAAGTTCACAAATGACTTATAGAGATATAGTACATGAGTTTGTGTTCTAAGACTTAATGGGTGAAATTTTATTAAAATCATGGTAAAATTATGGTAAAATCATGGATTTTACAGCACCACCCCGTTATTTTAGCTTTGTCCTCAAAGCTATTAAAAACGTAGTTATCTTTTAAGTGATAGATGTTTTAAGTATATTATTTGTTTCAGGTTCTCTCTCTCAGGTGCAGATGGCGGCATGAACACGAAGTGGTCTATACCTAGGTTACTTTTATACGTCTGATTCGGCATCAATGGAAGCTTCTGTCATTACAGGTGAACAGAAGAGAATGCAAAAATATTTTTATCCGGGTTGCACTATTCATCCGATTGAGCGGTAAAAGAGATCGCTGCTATGGATGGACATGAGGCAATGCAAAGAGATCTTTATTCGGATCACACAATACATCCGATTGAGCAGTAAAGGAGACTGCTGCTGTGGATGATTAGGAAAGGAACGCAAAGAGATCTTTATCTAGATCGCACTATACATCCGATTGAGCACTAAAGGAGACTGCTGTTGTGGATGAATAGGAAAGGAATGCAAATAGATCTTTATCTGGATCGCACTATACATCCGATTGAGCAGTAAAGGAGACTGCTGTTGTGGATGAATAGGAAAGGAATACAAAGAGATATTTATCTAGAACGCACTATACATCCGATTGAGCAGTAAAGGAGACTGCTGTTGTGGATGAATAGGAAAGGAATGCAAAGAGATCTTTATATGGATCGCACTATACATCCGATTGAGCATTAAAGGAGACTGCTGCTGTGGATGAATAGGTACGGGCTGCTTAACGGGGGTCGCAGCTATACCCTCCCAGGATCTGGGAGAAGACCAATGGCATTATGGATTTTGTTAGGAGGACAAATCCATTGCAAATGGTTTCTGATATGAGGAGGACACGCCAGCATGTTTTGTACGCTGGGGAAGCTGGGGATGTACTATATCTGCATCTTTTCACGGGTGAGATACAGGTTATATCCCCACAATCGAGGATGGAAAATTGGGGGTTGAAGGTAAAACAAAATATTTTAACTTTAACCCCTCCTATATCAATAGCTTTAAGAAAAGACTTACGATTATACCTCAAGTTGGTGGGATACAAACATTAGTTAATGGTACTAAAGTTTCTACCCAATAGAGAGGTTAAGATTGTTGTTGATGGCGTTTGCATAAGAAGTTGCAAAGAATCTGCTTCATTCGCCACAGGGTTGAGCGAGAAGGGCACAGAAAAGAAGTACTTCAAATGGTGGAAATAAAAGCAGATACCAAGAATAAAGAAGTGTGCGCCTTGCCGGGTGTCGTAACAAGGGTCATGCATTCACTATTACTGGTTCAAAATTTGTACCAATTCTGATTTCTAAAGAGAGGAAATCACATCTCCCAGAGTCTAGTGGGTGATGGTATTGTCGAACTATTTGGAACCGAAGAGGAAAGAGGAATGTCCAAAAACATGGGGCATTAAACATTTCCTTACGAGGAATGCCGTACATAGCCCTACAAAGTACACCCATTGTGAGTTGGATGTGCCTTTCAGGTTTAAGCAGGGAAGAGACAGGTTAGGGAAATGGAGTATTCCCGGACCAAGTACTCTCTGGCTTGTTGGTGCTAGAGATGAAACTAAATCGAGTGTTAACTATATCGGGGTTATGGCTCCCCAGTATAATCAAGGTTTCATCTTCCCAGGGTACGCGAACCAATTTTTGGTTATATGGGATAATTACGTGGTGCTTGCTAGTCTATTCATGCTAATGACGACATTATAGCTATCAAGACTTTCTAGGATCTGATTGACGTAAAACGGCGACTTGGAAGGTTTTAAGGAACAACCTCGAATGATGGTGTTTAACTATCATAACTTTTACGTCGACTATTCCACTGTATAATGGGAGTCTAGAACTATCAGAGGGATTCCCATTACCTTACTAAATTTAGAAATTGTAATGCTTTGGTCTACGCATGTATCAGACAAGATAGATGCATATCATTGGTTTAGTAAGAACGTACCAGGTACGATGTTGGAGTCTGGATTTGTTGGGGCATTGTCGGCCATGTACACTTGAGAAGGAGTTCCCTTGTTGTCCTTCTTCTGGTTGGCCCACTTGGGACAATCAGGTCTCACATGCCCAGGGGTTCCACACTCGTAACATACCACAGCTTTCTTCGGTCCGCTACTGCTCCCACCAGTGGGGTTTCGGTTTCCCTGCTGCCCACTTCCACTCCCACGTGCATTGGAATTGCCCTTGTTGCTGTTCCCGGAATCGGTATTGGGTCGACCTGGGGTAGCAACATTTGTTTGACAATTGTCAGCAAAATGGCCTTGTTGGCCATACTTGTAGCATCCTTGACATTGTCCTCCAGCAACATGATGGTAGTTGCACTTTGAACACTTGGGCTTGGTCCCTGAGTAGTTCTTGGTGCGGGTTGTGGGAGTAGTGTCATCCGCTTGCCCAACGTTTTGATTTTTGGAAGGCTGCTGGTGTTGGCTACGAGAGTTATCATCGGATTTCCTCTTTTTGTACGTTTGCCCTCGGACAGATTGCGGGCTCGCTTGTTGATCAGCTTAGTCGCAAATTCCATAGCACCTTCGACGGTAGTGGGTCGTGAAGCTAGCACACTGTCATGAATGTTGTCAGGGAGTCCGCTGACATACTTTTCAATCTTGTCACTCCTTAGAGGAAACATTCTGGTGCACATCAAGCTTAACTCTTGAAATCTTTGGTTGGACCAAAGGATATCATTGTTCTTACACTTGAGATCCCACAGATCGACTTCCAACTTCTTCATTTCTCCTCTGGGAGAATACCTTTCAGCCATTCTTTCCTTGAGGTTGGCCCAAGTGAGAGTATAATCAGCGTCATGTCCAAGGATGGCGACCACAGAGTTCCACCAGGTAAGGGCACTCTCGAGTAGGGTGCACGTAGCAAACTTAACTATGTTCTCGTCAGCACAACCACTGATGCGGAAGACTGTCTCTAGTCTTTCAAACCACTGCATCAATTCAACAACTCCTTTTTTCCCTCGGTAGTATGAGGGTTTACATTTTAAGAAGTCGGGGTAAGAGCAACCCATGTTGGTGTTGTTTCTACGTGCATCGAAGTTTCGATCATTATTTGCATTTGGGTCAGCTCCTCTGGCTGCCATGGCTGCTGTGATGCCCTCACTTATCATTTCCCGTAGTTGTGCGGCAGTGAATTTCGAGTAGCTTCTGGGGATTCAGCATTGTCGGCATTGGAAGTGGTTACATTATTGGGATTTGACCTCGTAATCACCATTTGTCTATAATCATATACAAAATGAGATTATTAGTTCAAGTTTTAGTACAGTTTTTATATTATTTGCACGAGAAAACTTATGCACTGATTTCATAACAAATTTGGATAACCTGTCAAGATCTCATAATATAATACATTGTACAACATATATGATAAAGAAAGTGATTACATGTTATTTCCATGAGAAATTTAACAGTCATCTAGCATAACACAATCTAAGTCATAGGCCAGTCGGGCTTAATCCAAAGTAATGATACACACAGTCTTTAAAACATCATATCCCAAAGTTACATGTCCCAAAAGAAAAGAAAAGATAAGTACGGGATTACATCACCAAAATCTGAAAGAGAGATAAAAGTATAAAGGCCCTGTGTCATGATAGCCTGGATGCAACCCATGAGCTTATCATGACGTACAAGAATTCTAGTACGTCTATACTAACCCTGCATGGATGGTCCACTATATGATGTTGGGGCTGACGGTGCGGATGGAGATGGTGGGGTTGCAGAATTCCTCCGGGTGTTCCACAAAGTCAGAACTATTGTTCGGGTCTCCTTGAGCGTACGGAGTGTAGACAGTAGCTGGTTCTGGAGTCTATCGACGACCCTTCGGAGATAAGCCATCTCCCCAGTAACCCCATCATGTCGGACAGTGGCGAGATCAAATAAAATGGATAATGATTGCTCCTGAGCGGCAAGAGCATCGTGGGTCTGATGCTACAGACCCTCCATGACCTGAATGCGCTGGTGGAGGCGGTAGTTCTCATCCAATAACCAATTCAGTGCCTCGTCCGTCCTAGCCTGGATGCCCTTAGTAGTATGGGAGTCTCCCCTTATAGTGCGGAAAAGAGTGTCGATACGTTCATAGATGACGGCATGGCTCTGTTGACTGACTGTCAACTTGCTGCGGAGATCAGATATCTCCCGCTCCTGGCGTGTAGCCAATGCGGATATGTGGGCCTGGACGGAATCGACACGTCCTACCCCAGAGCCTTCCCCGGTCTCATAAGTGGAGACGGGTGCGGGCCCGGATAAATAGCTCGATGATAAGAATGGAGGCATGGAAGATGGTATGCTAGAAGAGAATCAGTCCTCCTCCATAGAAGTTGGGCCAGTGTGGCTGATGCTGAGATGGAAAAAGGGTCCTCTGGGAGTACATCTTCGGTGGCTGGGTCATCCTCTGAATCCGAGGCTGACAACCATCCACACTGCGTCGATCGTGGGGATGAACAAACAACTGGTGTAGGAGCTACTCTGGGTAGAAGAGTCGTGGATGCAGTACGCGGAGTCATGATACTCTGAAATAGTATTATTCTAAGTTTGAAGTGAGTATAAGCTTACAAACAAAGAACAATATTATTTAGATTACATGCTTTATGAAATATGTCCCTTTTAAACAGTTATTATAATGTTTTAAGGTTACAAATATTAATACTTATATATATATATATATATATATATATATATATATATATATATATATATATATATATATATATATATATATATATATATATATATATATATATATATATATATATATATATATATATATATATATATATATATATATATATATATATATATATATATATATATATATATATATATATATATATATATATATATATATATATATATATATATATATATTATCATTTAAGTAGTTTATTTATCAATTTGTAAATGCAAAGTTTGGTTTACTATTACCCATATTCTCATTTCAGTATTTTACTATGTAGTGTAAAATTTTCAAGTTTAGCACGTCTAACATTTTTCATAGCAATAACTCACTAAGCAGTATTAATAATCAATTTTAGTAAACATATATATATATATACAATTAGTTTAGTTCGCATAGCATAAAATGCCCTAAGATCTATATGCTTAACTAATACGTTCCCAAAATAAAATCCCAAAAAGATTTTTATAAGTTATAGTCCAGTTTTAAATAAAAGAAAAATCATTTTATTTTTATTTTATTTAAAAATTTATCTGGTTCTCTATAACTAATGCTCTGATACCATTCTCTATGACACCCCGGGTAGGGTCAAGATATGCGGAAATATCCACGGAGATGTCACTAGGGTGGATCGATAGCATATAGTCCATAGAGCATAAGATAAAGAGTTAATTAAATCAGATTACATGCTTGGTAAACAAATAAAATAAATTTGTCTTAAGCATGACAGAAGGTGATGTTTTATGATTCCCAAATAGAACCCCTGACGAGTCCTATGATGTAGATTTTTAAGATGCTAGAGATCATGCACAAACCACGTACTAACTTCATATTCCTGTGCAAAACATACTAAAGGGGGTCAACATAAAGTTGGTGAATTTACATATTTTAACAATTAATTAGTTTGGACATACATTAAGCATAGATCTAACAATGCACAAAGAATTCTCACCAAAATGTAGATAACATTGGTTTATTATTAGAAACTGAAGCTTAACCTCCGTAGTCCTCAACAGATGAGGACGTAGTGTCTTACAAAAAGACACCCATTCTAGTTCCAACATGGTATACGTCTGTTGTCCCGGCCAAGGCACAGTGAGCATGACTCACCCAGACGGGGATGGTCAATCCCTAATAGATCTATGATACACTAACTTTCATTGGGTTCATAATTAAGTTCTCTCGATATCCTCTCGAATTGATCTCGGCTCTAAGTGGAATGATTTGTTCTCGATTAATGAAAAGGTGTTGATTTGTTTATCTATTTTAAACTAATGACAAGTAATTAAGTGTCGAAGAGTAAACTTAAAGCTTTTAATGATTAAAGTAAAAAGACGAGTTTTAAAAATAAATGATTGAAAACTTAAATATTATACTAGATAAATAAATGGATACTCAATAAAAACTAACTCTTGGAAAACTTTGTAAAAATATGAACTCAGTTGGAAACTACTAAAAGAAAGTAAGAACGTAATATAGCCAAACAACTCAAATCGGAATATCACAAAAAAAGGGTCAATCGGAATGTATTCCGATCTGATGATCGGAATATGGGAGGGGTCCACAGGTCGGAATATTGCCAAAAGAAACACAATCGGAATGCTTGGAAAATAGCTGCAATCGGAATACTCAAAACTTACCAATCGGAATGTACAAACTAGCCCCAATCGGAATATTAGAAAAAGTCCAAATCGGAAAGTTGGGGAAAATAGGCACTGATCGGAATGTTAAAATTCTTACCGTCGGAATATACTAAACCCTTTTCCGATCTATAGATCGGAAAAAGGGGTGCGTCTTGGTCGGAAAATCAGATCAGAAAAGGGCTTTGCCCTTTCCGAAAATGGTGCAAATTCGAATGAAAAGCAAAGGAAATAAGCTTATGGAATAAGCTAACTCCCAAAACTAGCTCGAATCCAACAATAAGCTGATCAAATAAGCACTAAGAACAACTTATCTATGCTTCAAATAAGCAAAAACATAAATCAAATGATAAAAAGATGAACTTTTTATAAAATCTTTAGAAAGTAAATAAGCTAAATCAACAAATAAGCCAATACGAACAAGGATCTTAAAGCTTAATCGTGTATAAACTTAAGGAAACATAAAAAGAAATCAACTTTTTAAGCACAAATCATTGATGAACAACACAGATCACACTAGATTTGTACCAAAATCAATAAAAATCAAAGAAAGGAAGGATGAGATTAAAGACTAAAAGCTAAAAACTTGAACTTGATTGATGAAAAATAATACAAAGTTTTGATCTTGAAATAGAAAAAGATGAAATCTAGTGAGAGAAAGTTTAGAACTTTCTCTCTCTAAAACTAGAGAGAATGAAAACTAAAAACTACCTAAAAAACTAAGTGTAAAACTTAGTGCAAATTTTGTGAAGTAAGGGCCTATTTATAGGCAAGTCTTGTGGTGGTGGGCTTGTGCTTGGGCTTTGGTTTGGGCTCCTTTTTCTTCTTTCTTCTTTAGTCTTCACGCTTCTTTAAATAAACGTTTCCGACTTGAATTTGAAAAGTGTCGGTGAATAATTCCAATCGTGTTATAATCTTTTGTTTAATAGACTCGAGTTCTTCGACATATATGAATCTTCCATCTTTGGCTCTATTCTTCGATAAATCTTCAAATAGGCACAATGACTTCAAATCTTTTGCATCTCTTGGACAATAGACTTCGTCTTGAGTCTTTTTCCTTGATAAAACCCGTGCAATCCCATGTTTTCTTCAGTATTCATCCGGTTGACTCTTAAAACACAATAAACACAAAACCACGCATAATTCCAAACAAATGATATTAAATACGTGTTTTGGTCTTGTTTTAGCCAGAAATAAGTGGTAAAAAGATGGGTGTTTACACACCTATCAAATCCCCTACACTTAACCATTGCCATGCCCTCATGCATTGCTTAGTGACAAAACACATTTACACTTTTCTCATAATCAATCAACCTTGGCCTTATTAATATACTACTAAACAAAAATGAAAGTACTAAGAGAGATTAAAACTTTAAAGTAAACAAAAGGATGGAGATAACTTGCAAAGAGATCAAGGACTTACATTAGGGCTTTGGTGCTGCGAAGATTTATCACCCTCAAGTTTCACGTTCCCCAAACTAAGCTTAAAAACGAGATCATTGTTATTATAAGTTAGCAAATCAAACACTTACACACATGGCTTAATTAAATACTTAAACACCCTTATTCCTAGGTGTATCTCTTATATTTTATTTTTGTCTTAGAATGATCATGAAGATGCATTTTTGGACTTATTTTGATAGTTTATTAAGGCTGAAAGCAAAGTAGGACGATCTGATCAATAGTTAGCTAAAGGACAAAATCTCTTAAAACTGCTTCTCGGGATATCAAAAAGTTCATATCTTGGCATAACTTGGTTCACGATTTGAGACCTTTGTCGGGCCGATATTTGGCATGTACTTCATACTTCATATCTTGAGAGACGTTCTTGAGATAATGGTCTTCTCATCGTAATAGAGTTTCTTCACTTGGAGACTTTTGAGGGGTACTCCAACTTTGTTGACCACGACTTCATGATTATTTCTTCAATCTCTAATTGGGATTTTGAGATACAACGATCCGCCTCCTTTTCGGACTTGGATCTATTTATCCTCATACTTTGTTAGGGTCTTTTCGGATACACTTCTCCTTGATCTTTATGGGAGTTGATTGCTTTTCGTCGTGAGTCTTGATCCTTCATATTGATTTTGGAAATAATGCTTTTCACATCACTTTGGATCTTCAGCAATAAAATGGAATCCTCATGCCTTGTTAGGGCCTTTTCGGACTCGCCAATCTTCGCGCCCCACTTCATAAGTTATGCCTTGGCTATGAACTCTTATCATTACCGAGCAACTTTTAAACGATCTTGGGCTAGAAGCTAAGTAACTTTTCAAATCGTACGACCTTGGGCTAGAAGATAAATTATTAGCAAGTGATGGGAGAATAGGCAAATAATTACACCAAGTGAGGTTGTGCAAGAATACCGACTTATAATTGACTCTATCATATCTCGTTCTCCACAATTTAAAATCTCAAGTAATTAGACTCGTGGATACTTAGCCTAATAAACCAATTAAGGTCTACTTGGTTAAGGATACTAGCTAGAATAAACTTAATTAAGTCTATTCGGGTTGAGTCAAAATAATCGCAACGGGCCTATATGTCAAAGATTTCAAAACTAGCTACACCACTTTATTAATATTTTTGACTTTATTGCGGGATATATACATATGAAAGCAACGATAAAAATTTAAAAATTACGACTAAATGGCCAAAGTTAATTAAAAATTTGAAAAATGTTGAAAAAGATGATTTTCCGGTTAAATGAAGGCATTTTCATGGAAAATTCCACTTAAAACTTCGATAGAAGTCCCCCTACACTTAAGATAAACATTGTCCTCAATGTTTAAGCATGTGGGAAAAGTATCCCCTACACTTATGACATTGTGCACGTTGGTTAACTCAAATTAAGGAAGAGACGACTAAAGTGATCAATTTCAAATGTGAGTATGAAGAAAATTGAATCACGATAGTTGAGAGATATAGAGAGAGAGAAGAGAAAGATAGAGCACGGTTCTTCAAAGGTTCCAAGAGTGCACTTATCCTTGTAATCACATCACCACACAAATACAAACACCTATACAGGTCCCCCTACACTTAGGAGGTCAAAACATAAAAGGATAGATACTTGGGTTGCCTCCCGAGGAGCGCTTGTTTTTTATAACCGAGTCACGAGCCTGACTCGACCCAAAATTAGTTCATGGGGAACGTGGTGAGGGATGGAATCATCTCCTGAGAGATGTCCTCACTAAAGTACAGCTTCAGACGCTGGCCATTCACTTTGAAATTGGGCCCATTTGGCTGAGAAAGCTCAATGGTCCCATATGGAAAGACTTTGGCGACGGTGAATGGACCAGACCAGCGGCTCTTCAACTTGCCAGAGAAGATCTTCAACCGAGAGTTAAAAAGTAAGACGTGATCACCAACGTGGAACTCTCGGTTCTTGATTTTTGCGTCATGAAGGATCTTCGTCTTCTCTTTGTAGATCAGCGAGTTCTCATAAGCATCATTCCTTTGTTCGTTAAGCTCGTTGAGTTGAACCTTACGATGATCACCGGCTTTGTTAATGTCGAAGTTAGCCCACTTCAAGGCCCAGTGCGCCTTATGCTCCAGCTCGATGGGAAGGTGGCATGCTTTCCCGTACACAAGACGATAAGGTGTACAACCGATCGGGGTCATATAAGCAGTACAGAAAGCCCACAGAGCATCATCTAACTTATCGGCCCACGCGGCACGATGCTCTCCCACAGTACGCTCCAAAATTCGCTTCAATCCACGATTGGATATCTCGGCCTGCCCATTGGTTTGGGATGATAGGCGGTGGAAAGACGGTGATTGACACCATACTTAGCCATGACTCTTGCAAATTGATCTATGCAAAAATGAGTCCCGCGGTCACTGATAATAGCACGAGGAACGCCGAATCTAGCGAACAGCGATTTCAAAAAGTTACAAACCACCCTTGCATCATTAGTAGGTAAAGCTTTGGCTTCAACCCATTTGGAGACGTAGTCAACGGCTACAAGGATGTATTTGTTTCCTTTAGATGAAGGGAATGGCCCCATAAAGTCGATACCCCAAACATCAAAGATTTCACATTCTTGTATGAAATTTTGAGGCATCTCATCTTTATGTGTGATCTTGCCTTGTTTTTGGCAAGCATCACATCGTTTAACCATCTCGTGAGCATCACGATAGATGGTGGGCCAATAAAATCCCGAGTCAAACACTTTTTTGGCGGTGTAATTAGGACCAAAGTGACCACCGGTAGGTCCTTTGTGACAAGCGTCTAGGAGTTCTAAAGCTGCCGGTCCATCAACACATCGGCGAATAATCAAGTCGGCAAATTGTTTGAAAAGATACGGGTCATCCCAAAAGTAAGTCTTAATGTCGTTAAAGAACTTCTTCTTTTTCTGGGATGTTAACCCGTCAACGAGAATTCCACCCGCTAAGTAGTTTGCAATGTCCGCAAACCACGGGGTTTCATCAGCAGTCGAGTTGATAGACATTAAGGTCTCCAAGGGAAAAGAATCATTGATTTCTTTGTTCGGATGATCCCCCTGGTAAGGATCCTCAAGTCTACTGAGATGATCCGCGGCTAGGTTTTCAGCTCCTTTTTTATCGCTAATTTCGATTTTAAATTCTTGGAGTAGCAAAACCCAGCGAAGAAGTCTTGGTTTAGAATCTTGTTTATTCAACAAGTACTTCAACGCGGAATGATCGGTGTAAACGAGTGTGGTGGAAAGGACAAGATAGGGGCGAAACTTTTCAAAAGCATAGACAACAGCTAAAAGTTCTTTTTCGGTTGTCGTATAATGCAATTGGGCCCCCGTCATTGTCTTGCTAGCGTAATGGATTGGTTGGAAGTGTTTGTTCACTCTTTGGCCCAAAACCGCACCAATAGCAAAGTCGCTAGCATCACACATCAACTCGAAAGGCAGCTCCCAATTAGGGGTAACCAAGACGGGTGTCTTAGTTAGCTTATCCTTAAGCGAGTTGAAGGCTTCAAGACACTCTTTGGAAAAGATAAAAGGAGTATCTTTTTCCAAGAGGTGGGTCATCGGGCGAGCGATTTGAGAAAAATCTTTGATGAATCGACGGTAGAAGCCCGCATGACCCAGAAAACTTCTCACACCCTTCACAGTTGAAGGTGGAGGCAACTTAGCGATAACATCGACTTTAGTACGGTCTACTTCAAGACCGGCTTTGGAAATATTGTGTCCAAGCACGATGCCCTCTTTTACCATAAAATGGCATTTTTCCCAATTAAGAACAAGGCGAGTGTCTTCACACCGCTTAAGCATACGTTCTAAATTGGCAAGGCAAGAAGAGAAGGAATCCCTGAAGACCGAGAAATCATCCATGAAGACTTTCATGGTTTGTTCAACCATGTCATGGAAGATAGCTAACATGCACCTTTGGAAAGTCCCGGGGGCATTGCATAAGCCAAAAGGCATTCTTTTCTAAGCAAATGTGCCATAGGGACAAGTGAATGTTGTCTTCTCTTGATCTTGGGGATCGATGGGTATTTGGAAATAACCCGAGAAACCATCAAGAAAGCAGTAATATTCATTACCAGCTAGACGCTCGAGCATTTGATCCATGAAAGGAAGAGGAAAGTGGTCTTTTCTCGTGGCATCATTGAGCTTGCGATAATCAATACAAACTCTCCACCCAGTAACGAGACGAGTGGGAATCAACTCGTTGTGTTCAGTGGGAACAACGGTTATTCCGCCCTTCTTGGGCACAGAATGGACGGGACTTACCCACGGTGAATCCAAAATAGGGTAGATCAAGCCGGCATCTAGAAGTTTGATAACCTCTTGTTTGATGACGTCATGAATTTTAGGATTAACCCTTCTTTGGCTCTGGATTGTGGGTTTGAAGTCATCTTCCATGAGAATCTTGTGAGTACAAAAGTTCGGATCAATTCCGCGGATGTCGGAAAATTTCCAAGCAATTGCCTTCTTATGATCTTTAAGCACGGCGATGAGGCGAGTTTTCTCTTCATCTTTCAAGTCCTTTGCGATAATGACGGGCGACTTCTTCTCTTCTTCAAGGAACACATACTCGAGATGAGGCGGCAACTCCTTAAGTTCTAAACCTGGAGGATTGTCGATGGGAGGCGTTTTCAAAGTCGGAGCATCGATAGCAATAACCGTGGGATATGGTGGAGAAAGATTGTCTTCGTTGAGAAGATTTTCAAAGAAATGCATATCGTCATCCCCATCGGTGGGAGAATCATCATTAGCTAAGTTCACATCTCCCATGGTGGCTTCAAGATCTTTCCAAAAGAAATCACTTTCTCCAAATAGAGACAGTGATGAATCAATAGAGGAAACGGTCTCAACATTGGGAAGAGAAGTAGGAATACTTTTGCAAGCATTTTGGAAGTGTTCTTCACAAGCCTCATCAAGAACGTCAATACAATTAACACTCTTGTTGGAATAAGGTTGTTTAGACAACTTTCCCATGTTGAAGACGATTATATCGTCACCCACTCTCATGATAAGCTCACCGGCTTCAACATCGATGAGAGTGCGACCGGTCCTCAGGAATGGACGACCAACAATTAATGGCACACGAGGGTCCATCTCGTAGCCGACGACGACGAAATCGGTAGGAAAAGTGAATTTGTCGACTCCTACAAAGACGTCTTCGGCTATCCCAACTGATAAGCAACCGTACGGTTAGCTAATTCCAAAGTCATTTTGGTGGGGACTAGCTCAGGGAGAGATAATTGCTTCCAAACGCTTAGAGGCATTAAGTTAATACTGGCACCTAGATCGGCTAGGGACATGCAATTCTCTACTCCCGGGAAGTTACAAGGGATTAAGAAACGACCTGGATCACCAAGCTTGGTTGGCAATTTCCTTAAGAGTACTGCAGAGCAATTCTCATTAAGTTGGGTGTTGGCAATATCAAGAAGCTTTTCCTTGTCACTCAGAAGATCTTTAAACATTTTCGCGTACTTAGGCATGTGAGTGAGAGCCTCAGCGAAGGAGATATTGAAATTCAGTTGTTTAAATATTTTAAGAAAGTTTGAAACCTGAATATCGTCCTTGCTTTTGAGCTTCTCTTTCCTCAACCTAGATGGATAAGGTATATCGGAAGAAGAGGAAGGCTTTGGGATCGAAGGATCACTCACATCCTTGGGTGGAGGAGGGGTAGCAGTAAGAGGTGGAGAAATTGGGGAAGTCGAAGGTTGAGGAATAGGAGCAGGTGACTCGTTTTCCTTAGTCACAATCACCGGTGGAGGTATAGGAAGCTCGGGTTCCTTGGTACCTTTGCCACTGCGAGTGGTGATTGCTTTCATCTCCCCTCTTGGATTCGCAACGGTGTTACTCGGAAGAGTACCCGAAGAAGAGGGTTGATTACCGTGGAAGAAACTAGCCATCATGTTTCTTAAGTCATTCGTTTGACTATCCATAGTGGTTCTCATATCAGCTCTCAGATCGTTCCCTTGTTTCATCAAGTCTGCTTTTAAGTTGCGCACTTCCTGTTGAAGATTTTCCACGATCACATCGTTAGTTCTCATGTAGGTCTGCACTTCTTGGTGTAAAGAGGTGGGTTGGTTGGGAGGAGTATTGTATGCGGGTGGTTGATAAGCAGGTTGTTGGTAAACTTAGTTGTTTCTTTGAGGTGGTTGTTGTTGTTTGTGAGGAGGTATGTATGGTGTACGAGGTTGTTGTTGTTGTTGAGGAGGGCGATTGAGGTTTTGTTGTTGGTTTGGGTTCTTAGGAGGAAAACCGGGTGGTGAGAGGTAGTTGTTACTACGGTAGCTAAGCAAAGTACGGTCACCTTGAGGACGGGCTTGATAAGCGGGTTGAGGATAGGTGCCATAAGCTGCATTCACATTTTCAGAAGGGTAGTCTTGGGTGGCAGTACAAGTGGTGTAAGAGTGAGGACCCCCGCAGATTTCACATGTTTGGCTAACAGCATTGACTTGAGCGTCTTTAGCGTTTCTAGCGTTGATGCTGTTGGTGTTGCTGGCGGTTTGGGTAGCAAGCGATTCAAGAAGCGTAGTGATTTTGTCAAGTCGCTTATCGCTGTCACTAGTACTAGCACTAGCGACATTGGTCCGCACACTCTTGGTTTACACACGAGACTTATTTTCAATGATATCCCAAGCAGCATTGGAAGTCTTAGCCAAAAGATTACCCCCCGAGGCACTGTTTAGTGAATCTTGGTCATTCATGCTTAAACCATTGTAAAAAGTGTTAATTTGGTGCACTTTGGTAAAACCATGTTGTGGGCATTTTCTCAAAAGGTCTTTGAAACGGTCCCAAGATTCACTAAACGACTCATCGTACTTTTGTTCAAAATTTATGATTTCATTCCGCAAAGCGGTAGTACGAGAGGGTGGGAAAAAGTAATTGATAAACTTGGTTTCCAAATCCGTACACGAAAGAATACTCTGTGGCGGTTCCTTAGCAAGCCAATGCCGGGCTTGTCCTTCTAAAGAAAAGGGAAAAAGTTGTAACCGGATTACCTCTTGTGGAACACCATTGAATTTGACCGTATTGGTGAGTTGCAAGAATCTCTTGATGTGGTCATGTGGATCATCAATGGTACGTCCCAAGAATGGTTGAGCAGAGACCATCTGGATAAAGCCTGATTTGAGTTCAAAGTTGTTGGCTGCAAACGTGGGTATAACAACTGGATCAGTGTTGCCATCTACATGGGCTTGCAGCAGTTCAATCATCGGGCGATTATCCGGTAGAGGCTCATTGTTGTTGTTGTTATTCATGTTGTTGAACGGTGGGTTGTTGTTGTTATTATTGTTGTTTTGAGGTGGTATGTTATTGTTGTTTTGTACACCGGCCATGTCTAAGTTATCGAGATGCTCGGGCTCTTGATAAGACATTGATCGAGTGCGCATACACCTGCAAAAGAACTAACAATAGAAAAACAAGAAATATTTTTGGTTTTTTTTATGTTTTTTTACTTTTTAGGATTTTTGAAAATTTTATATTTTTTAGTGTTTTTGAAATTTTTTATGAAAAAGTAACATTCACGGGGAACGGATCCCAAAATCCAAGTTCTCACAAAAAACTTTTGATCTTAACGAGAAGAGCCGGCAGCGGCGCCATTTGATACACTAATTTTCATTGGGTTCATAATTAAGTTCTCTCGATATCCTCTCGAATTGATCTCAGCTCTAAGTGGAATGATTTGTTCTTGGTTAATGAAAAGGTGTTGATTTGTTTATCTATTTTAAACTAATGACAAGTAATTATGTGTCAAAGAGTAAACTTAAAGCTTTAAATGATTAAAGTAAAAAAGACGAGTTTTAAACATAAATGATTGAAAACTTAAATATTATACTAGATAAATAAATGGATACTAAATAAAAACTAACTCTTGGAAAACTTTGTAAAAATATGAACTCAGTTGGAAACTACTAAAAGAAAGTAAGAACGTAATATAGCCAAACAACTCAAATCGGAATATCACAAAAAAAGGGTCAATCGGAATGTATTCCGATCTGATGATCGGAATATGGGAGGGGTCTACAGGTCGGAATATTGCCAAAAGAAACACAATCGGAATGCTTGGAAAATAGCTGCAATCGGAATACTCAACACTTACCAATCAGAATGTACAAACTAGCCCCAATCGGAATATTAGAAAAAGTCCAAATCGGAAAGTTGGGGAAAATAGGCACTGATCGGAATGTTAAAATTCTTACCGTCGGAATATACTAAACCCTTTTCCGATCTATAGATCGGAAAAAGGGGTGTGTCTTGGTCGGAAAATCAGATCGGAAAAGGGCTTTGCCCTTTCCGAAAATGGTGCAAATTCGAATGAAAAGCAAAGGAAATAAGTTTATGGAATAAGCTAACTCCCAAAACTAGCTCGAATCCAACAATAATCTGATCAAATAAGCACTAAGAACAACTTATCTATGCTTCAAATAAGCAAAAACATAAATCAAATGATAAAAAGATGAACTTTTTATAAAAACTTTAGAAAGTAAATAAGCTAAATCAACAAATAAGCCAATAAGAACAAGGATCTTAAAGCTTAATTGTGTATAAACTTAAGGAAACATAAAAAGAAATCAACTTTTTAAGCACAAATCATTGATGAACAACACGGATCACACTAGATTTGTACCAAAATCAATCAAAATCAAAGAAAGGAAGGATGAGATTAAAGACTAAAAGCTAAAAACTTGAACTTGATTAATGAAAAATAATACAAAGTTTTGATCTTGAAATAGAAAAAAATGAAATCTAGTGAGAGAAAATTTAGAACTTTCTCTCTCTAAAACTAGAGAGAATGAAAACTAAAAACTACCTAAAAAAACTAAGTGTAAAACTTAGTGCAAATTTTGTGAAGTAAGGGCCTATTTATAGGCAAGTCTTGTGGTGGTGGGCTTGTGCTTGGGCTTTGGTTTGGGCTCCTTTTTCTTCTTTCTTCTTTAGTCTTCACGCTTCTTTAAATAAATGTTTCCGACATGAATTTGAGAAGTGTCGGTGAATAATTCCAACTATTCTTATAATCTTTTGTTTAATAGACTCGAGTTCTTCGACATATATGAATCTTCCATCTTTGGCTCTATTCTTCGATAAATCTTCAAATAGTCACAATGACTTCAAATCTTTTGCATCTCTTGGACAATAGACTTCGTCTTGAGTCTTTTTCCTTGATAAAACCCGTGCAATCCCATGTTTTCTTCAGTATTCATCCGGTTGACTCTGAAAACACAATAAAAACAAAACCACGCATAATTCCAAACAAATGATATTAAATACCTGTTTTGGTCTTATTTTAGCAAGAAATAAGTGGTAAAAAGATGGGTGTTTACACACCTATCAATCTATTTATAACATTCGGGTGATTTACAACAATTTAACAGTTTCAATAATAATCAATCATAGTCAGGTTTTTACAATCAAGTTGTGTCCATTATGTGTTTGCATATTTTCTTTCCCAAAAGGGAAAGTTTTATCAACAGTTTATGGGACTGTAAACTCACCTGGGAGTAGGCAAATGTTGTTTTAATACGAATATCCAATTAAAGCTCACGCCAAGTTATGCCTAATCAGATAGTACAGTCTTAATAGATAGTACAAAAAACATATATGTATGCTTATATAGATTTTATTCAGTTCTTTATACTACGGTATTTTTCTAAATAACCGTAGTTCAAGTAGCATCAATATTCATTTCTAAGTAAACATAAAATGTTTAACTATTAATATCAGTTAGCATATATGTATTTATAATAATCATTCACTTATAATTAAGTTTCTTAGTTAAGTAGACATAAAATGTTCTACTTAAAATATTAGTTTATGTTTTTCGTTCAAGTATTATAATAACTCATTTACTACTAGGTTTCATTATTATGTAAACACAAAAATCCTACTTAATATTAGTTCACGTTCGTAGTTCACGTATTATAATCATTCATTTAAACTTTAATATTAAGTCTCATATTTTAAGTAGACGTAAGATGTTATACTTAAATTTTTAACATTCAATTTCTCCAACGTTCATATATATTTTATTTTCTAAAAGTATATGAGTTTATGTATGAATAATACATAATCATAATTGTTTATACAATTATCTCCTAAAGTAAATATAAATATTTTATATAAAAAAAATAATATTTTATTTAACTTAAAGTTTCCATTAATTATTTTAATATTTATGAAATAATTTAAACTTAAGAATTTATACCTTAATTCTTATGGTCTAAGTGTTTTAATTATGTTTTATTATAATTAAAATAGATTTTTAAGGTTAGGGATTGGTAATGTTTCGGAATATGGCAAAACTAGTCACTCTATATTTTTAAACAAGTATAATCTTCGGATTTTACATAATTAGTACCTAGGGCTTGTTAAAGTTTCGGCTTATGGTAGATTTAGTCCCCCTAGTTATATCTAGGTTTTGTAACTTTACTAAAATTACAAAAACAGCCCCTAGGGCTTCTTTAAGTTTCAGCAAATTACAAAAATAGTCCTTAGGGTTTTAAAATGACAAAATAACTTTTAGAAACTTCCCAAAATGGTCCATAGGGTTTAATTTGCCACGTATGGTATTTATTAACCCCTAGACTTTTGGATATTTACATTTTCAGTCCTTGTGTTTACTAGTTTATCAAAACAAGTTTCATAAGTTAAGGTTTTAGTCCTTAAGATTTATAAATTGTCATTTTCATCCAAAAAGTTTTTATAAGTTATATTTTATTATAAAAACTTTCATTTTAACATTCAAGCTTTATATGGGCTCATTAAATGGGCTAAACATCTAATGGGCTATTTTAGTGGGCTTAAGTATATTTCAAGTCCACTAATTTATTTAAATGGGCCTTTAAATCATTTATTGGGATTAATACATTTTTAAGTCCCTTTAATTAGTTAAATGGGCCTAAGTGTAATCTTATGTCCATTTAAGTTATTAAAATTTATCAAATGGGCTTATTGGGTCCATTAAGTTTTAGATTAACATTTCATGGACTTAATTAGTCCATTAACATTAGTTTATATTTTATGTATGTTTTTACTTTGGATATTCTTATAAGCTTATTATGAGCTTATTAATATTTAGTTTTAAATCTAAATAGATGAATAAAACTTCAAATTTGTTTTATGTGTTATACCAAATTAGATCTAGGTGTGTTATAAGGTTACAAGTAGGTCATAAGCCCCTAGTAGGAGCTTATATCCCACGGCTAACATTAGTTATAACATATTAAGATAAGTCAATTCTCATTTTAAGGTTGCATGTAATTTGTAAGTGTTACGAAAATAGATCTAACTATGTGCAAGTCAAGAAAACAAGTTACAAGTCCAAATTGAGATGTAAACTATGTCTAGACCTAAAAATCAAATATAGATCCATGTACACACATATGTAACCCACGGCTATAGTTTTAAACCTTGGTATTTCCAAGATGAACACTTTTGCTAGTTTTTATGTCTAGTAAATATTTACAATAGCACATCATGATTATCTAGGTTACATGCATGTTCCTAAGGTTACTATTATTCCAAGAAAACAAGGTATAGCCCACGGCTATATTGTTTTCTCCCAATATTCCCATAAGATCTACTAGCTTATTTCATGTGTATCATGTTAAGTTAACACTTATCACTAGATCTAGGTTTAAATAAGCATGCATGTACATCTAACCCATTTTAGGTCTTATATAACCCACGGCTATATTTATATACATAAGTTGTTTTTGTGATTTTTAATATTCCATTTAACATGTTACATTTCATATTCCATTATTCAAAACTTAGAAAACCAATAATATAGTCTCCACTTAATTTAGCAGTGACCTTTAAGGTCATGGTTTTCTTGATCTTTAAGTTGCACAAGTTCATTTCATGTGATATATGGTTATTAGTTAACCAAAGTCCCATAAAACAAGATTTGTAACTCATGCAATGTCTAGATTTATAAAAGGTTTCATATGGTTTTTAAATCAAGTTTAAACATAACATATAAGTCATAAGTTTCTTATTAAAAGATTTTTATATCATGAACATGATTTT
Organism: Glebionis coronaria; assembly: GCA_025667525.1. NCBI lineage: Eukaryota > Viridiplantae > Streptophyta > Magnoliopsida > Asterales > Asteraceae > Glebionis > Glebionis coronaria. The sequence continues at coordinate 264,489,749 of CM046876.1, forward strand.
TCATAAATATGTCGTGACCTACAAGGGTCATAGCTTTATCAAATCTTGATTTTAACATGTTATTTACTTGTGTTTATATGTGTATTATGATGCATGCATGAAAGAATGAAAGGATATGATGTGTATACCTTTCTTGCCTAAAGGTACCAAGAATGATCTAGATGAACCAAGAGGTTTGAGATCTACTCAAAGAGATGAAGAAAACCCTAATACAAGCCAAGCCGTGGTCTTGATGATTTAGATAGGGCTTGTTTATAGTGATTCCATGAGAATGATACTACTAATGATTTGTAGTAAAGATAAGACAAGGATCTTGGTGGATTTAATACTTGGTTTTTGGATGTATATGGTTTAAGCCGTATGATTGAGAGAGAAGAGAGTGGGAGAACAAGATTGGATTGCAAGTATGTGAGGATGTGTGTGTGTTTCGGCTTAAAGAGGAGAGAGGGAAAGGAATGGCAAAAGGTATGATTTACCTTGGTAAGACATATCATGCCAAGTGTCCCCCTTTGCCTTTCCAAGAAAACTCTTTTTCTTCCACACAAGCCTATGCCGTGTGACACTCACCAAAGAGGGGGAAAAGGATGGGCTTTGGTCATGGGCTTATGTTGGGCTTTAAACAAAGAGTACATGGTCTTGGGCTAGTCCACGAAGGTTTAGGGATGCCTATAATATGCATACATATATAAACGACTATATATATATGGTGTAGCATATTTTCAAATTTTTGTTAAGTGTTGTTTAATCAAATGAGGGTTGTGCATTTTTACTACTTGTTTTAGGTACATAGTTTACATAGTCAAACTTATTATAACAAGTATGTATGAAAGAAAGTATATGCACATTGGACAAGTTCACACATGACTTATAGAGATATAATACATGAGTTTGTGTTCTAAGACTTAATGGGTGAAATTTTATTATATAAAATCATGGTAAAATCATGTATTTTACAGAGGATCCAAATTGGAGAGAGAATCATCCACATCATCTTGGAAAAGTGGATTATCATAGCAAGAATCAAAAAGAGGGTTGTTGTAGATGACAAAATCATCAAGCTTTGTACTTTCACAAGTAGTTGTATCAAGCTCATCTTGAAGCACATTAATCATATTCGTCGATTCTCTTCCATTGGATTTGTTTGTGATCTTCCCCATTGTAAAAACTTGTGCATCATTCCCGACCCTTAAGATTAATTCACCTTCGGCAACATCGACTAAATCTTTTCCGGTTCTCAAGAATGGTCGTCCAATTATTAACGGAATACGAGGGTCCATTTCATAATCAACAACAACAAAGTCGATCGGAAAAGTGAAGGTACTAACTTTAACAAACACATCTTCGGCAATACCAACAAGGTAAGCGAGAGATCGATTGGCTAGCTCAAGAGTCATCTTTGTTGGTGTAAGATCGGGTAATGATAACTTTTTCCAAACACTTAATGGCATCAAATTAATACTTGCCCCGAGATCGGCTAAGGCAGTAAATTCTTCGGTTTGGTTTAAAGTACATGGTAGCACAAAACGACCTGGATCTCCAAGTTTTTCCGGAAGTTCTTTAAGAAGGACTGCAGAACAGTTTTTATTTAATCGTGTGTTGACAAACTCAGCCATCTTTTCCTTCTTACTAAGCAATTCCTTGAATGCTTTCACAAATTTCGGCATTTGGACAAGTGCTTCAACAAGGCTAATGTTGAAATTCATTTGGGTAATCATTTTCATAAAAGAAGTAACTTGAGCATCCTCTTTAGTGAGCAATTTGCACTTGTCTAACCGAGAAGGATAAGGGATGTTGGGTTTAGGTGGTGTAGGTGTAGAAGGTGAAGGTTGATATGTTGAAGGGTTTTTCTTGGGTACTTCTTCATTAAGAGTTGGAGACGGTAATAGAGAACTAGGACTAGGCGTGGAAGTGGGAGGAATAAATGGGGGTGGAGTAGGTGTAGATGGAGTAACTGGGGGAGGGGTAGATGGTCCTACTAGAGTTGCTCCACTGTGTGTGGTAATAGCACTCACATTAGCTCTTGGGTCGGTGACGGTATTTGAAGGAAGAGAGCCCAAAGTAGAGGGTTGAGTACTTTGAAAGAAACTAGCTATCATATTCCTTAAATCATTCGTTTGATTGCTTAAAGAGGTTTGCATATCATTTCTAAGCTTGGTTTGAATATCATTACCTTGCTTAGTGATATCTCTATTTTCAAGTTGATGATTTGGCTTTGAAGATTCTTAACTACCTCTCCTTGGGTCCTCATGAAAGTTTCAACATCTTGATTATAAGTCCTGGATGGAGTGATGGGTGGAACTTGGGGAGCGGGTGGGTGATAGGGATTAGAAGCTTGAGGTTGGTTTGGATTGCTTCTATTGAAGTTGTTGGGGTTGTGGTTTTAAGGAGAAAAACCGGGTGAAATAAAGTTGTTGGAACGATAACATAGCAAGTTACGATCACCTTGAGGCCGGGCATGATAGCTTTCCGTTGAGTAGTTACCGTGAGCCGCATACACGTTTTTCGGATTGTCATAAGTAGAAGGACAATCAGTGTATGAATGAGGACCGCCGCAAGTCTCACAAGAATGTGCTACAACTTTAACTTGTTGTAGTTGATTCGTAGCCATGAGTTGGATATTTTTGTTCATTTCGGCCATCATCCAGGTGAGTTCCATCATCTCGGTGTTTGATGAAGTAGAAGAAACATTGACTCTCGGGTTATTCCTTGAAGATGCGGATGAGTCCCAATTTTTGTGATGAGTGGGCATGTTCTCTATAAGCTCTCTACACTCCTCGGGTCTTCTTTTCATAAATGTGCCACCGGCGACTGCATTAATCGTATCACGATCACAAAAAGTTAAACCGTTGTAGAAAGTATCAATTAAGGTGACGGGGAGCATATTATGATTAGGACATCGATCGATCAAAACATTTTAACGTTCCAAAGCATCAAAAAGTGATTCATCAGGTTCTTGCGTGAAACCACTGATTTGATTCCGAAGACTAGTGACCATGGATGGTGGAAAGTAGCGCGAAAAAAATCGTTGAGTCATTTCGTGCCATGTATTAATTGGATTCTTTGGAAGACGATCAAACCATTTTTCGGCATGGTGGGATAAAGTGTGTGGAAATTTATGAAGGCGAAGAAAATCCATGGTAACACCGGGCAATTTCATTCTTTGAGTGACGGTAATGAATTTGTCGAGATGTTTGTTGGCATCATCATCCGGTAATCCGCGAAGTGGACAAGTGTTTTGAACTTGTTGGATCATGTGATGCTTCAACGAAAACTCTGGAGCCGTGATTTGCATCGGTGCAATCGGTCCTCCGCGTCCATTCATTGTTGGTTGACAAAGCTCCTCCATCGTGCGAAGGTCGGGTTGAGGAAGATGGTTATTATTATTCAAATTGGGGTGAGGTGGATTATTATTGTTGTGCACACCAGCCATATCTAAGTCTTCAAGAGTCTCGGGCTCAGAATAAGACGAAGATCTAGTACGCATACACCTACAAAAGAAAAAGATAGCAAAGAAATAGAGGAAATATATTTACTTTTAAAAATATAAAATCTTTTTGGTGCAAAACTTTTGAAAAAGAAATGCTTTTTATGAATTTTTAAAATGTTTTTAGATTTTTGAAATTTTTAATTTTTAGGATTTTTGAAAATTTTTGACACGAAAAATAACGTTCACGAGTGAACGGATCCCAAAATCCAACGCGTCTCTCACAAAAAACCGTTAATCTTCACCAAAAGAGCCAGCAGCGGCGCCATTTTAATACCTGGGTTTTTGCCAAGTATAATAGTAGATCGTCTCATCTCGATTCGAATTGAAAAAGGACTAAAGTGCGACTCAATTGTCTTTGGTGGATAAAAGAAATGGTTGTCGTTGAGTAAAGTAAAAATGCAAACTTTAATATAAATGGCAAAGTAAATAAAGCTATAGAATATAAAGTAAGTAAATGACGAGAAATTAAAACTTGATAAGAAGTAAATTTGAAAACTTAAGTAAAATGCAAACTTGAAAATAAATCTAAGATAAAATAATTAAATAACACTAAAGAAAATTGGCGGGAAAAGTAGATTTTGAAAAATAAACAGACAGTTAAAAACAAAACATAAGTCGGGAAACAAAATGCTAAACCTAAGTCAGAATGTGTAAATCCTAAACTAATTCGGGAAACAAAAACTTTTCTAAGTCGGGAAACCAAATGCTAAGCCTAAGTCGGAATCCGTGATCACTAACCTAATCCGGAATGTTAATAAGGAACCTAATTCGGAATGCATGTGTCGTATCTAGTTCAGAATCTGTGATATAACTATAATCCGGAAAGTAGACTTAGGAACTAGTTCAGAATGTGTATGCTACAAGTAATTCGGAATCCATTGTTCATGACCTAGTTCGGAATACATGTTCACTAGGTAATCCGGAATTGGTGTTCACACTTAGTTCGGAATGTATGTTACTTTAGCTAATTCGGAATCCTATCTCATGGATGCAATTCGGAATATAGAGCTGACCTTATTCGGAAAGTTGTACTAGGAATAAGTCGGAATAAATGAAATATTGAACCTAGTTCGGGATATTAGGGTTTTAAAGGAACCCGGATTAGACCAAAAATAAGCAATATGAAAATTAAAGCTAAAAACCCATAAGCACTTATCTAAAAACATAACCAAATCAACTTTAAGAAAGAGCTAATAAGCCAAAATTTAAAAACTTTTAAGAACACTAAATAATCAAAATATTTAAAATCAACTTTTTATAAAATAACTTTTAAAAACACTTAATTAAAATCAAAAGTAACACACAATAAGCTATAAGATCAATAAGCTAACACAATCAAACACATAAAAACATAAAGAACAATCAAATAAGCATGACAATAAGCAAATAAGCATAAAAATTAAATCAACAAGAAAGGTAGAATGAGAGATTAATGAAAAACTTGATTAAAGATTAAGATTCAATACACAAAATTAAAGACTTACTTGGAATGATCTTGAAAAATAAATGACAAGTATTAAAATAACAATAAGAAAACTGCATGAAATTAAGTGGAAAGACTAATTTGCAAAATTAGCTAACACCTCCTAATGACACATTAGGAGGGTATTTATAGGGAGATTAAATGTGTTGATGCTTTCTTCCTCTTCTCGTTTTTTCGTCTTATAAATTCTTCGACTTTCTCGACTTTGTCTCGTGATTTGTCGATGGATAAATCGAACTCGTCTTATAATTTCTTCATTTATTAGACTTGAGTTCTTCGACTTCATTAAACTTCTGTCTTTAGACTTTTTCTTCGATAAATCTTTAGAATAGTCCTTGGACTTCCGTTCTTTTTGCACTCTTGATCTTTTGACTTCGTCTTCTGTCTTTTTCTTCGATAAAAGCCCGTGAAAGCCCGTGTTTTCTTCCCTTTTCACATTTTGGTCCTAAATCACAAAAAAAACACAAACCACGCATAATTCTGACATTTATGACATTAAATACACGTTATGGTTTTGTTTTTAATGGTTTTAAGTGGTGAAAGGATAAGTGTTTTCACAATTATTAGATATGATGTACTTAAGACAATGTGTATCACTACCCAGGACAAGGCCAGTTAAGCCTCTGTCTCGGATTTGCTATGCTCGATGAATGTTTAATTCCTTATGGAAATTTGCATGTAATAATTTTCTTATGTTATATCTGTTATGCAAAGTATTATATTAAGAAATCTTGACAGGTTGATACAAGGCTTTTGACACCCTGTAAGAAAATTAAGTTCGTTGTGTTGGTCTAATCGAATTGATCTTGGTTAACTATGTGACTCAGTTTAATTTTGGTGGAAACAAAGATGTGTCGTTGTAGTGTTTAAAATAAAGGTGCGGGACAATTAGAGTAAAAAGTGCTCTTAAAGTAAATCTAAGTCTAATTAAGATAAAGGTGCAAGTATTTAAAAAACGTGACTGAAATTAAAGGGCACTAAAGTAAATGACGTAAACTTAAATCTATCTAAGGCAAACTTAAAACGCAACTAAAACTTAAACTAAGGCAAGTCTAAAATAAAACTAAGGCAAATAAACATAAAGTGCAATTAAAATAAAGGCGGGAAAAATAAAGCTTGAAAATAAAAATCAAAGACAAAAACTATAAAGAACCTGAATACAGCTCATTCGGAATAATCCTTCGTTTGGAACAATCACTCGTCCGGAATGTCACCTTCGGTTAGAATGATTCTTCTTCGCTCGGAATATTACCAAAATCCTTGATCCGGAACAAACTGATCTGAATATGTCACTTATCCAAAACAATCCTTCGTTCGGAACTTTACTGATTCGGAACTTCTCAATCTTGCCTTGATTCGGAACTTTTGATCAACCCTTGATTCGGAAGATTCTGAATGAAGCCTCCTTGATTCGGAAGTTTCAGACTTCTGAATGAAGCCTTCTGATTCGGAACTTGCCCTTGATCCGGAAGTTAGTTCGGAACTTTTAAGAAGTTCCGAATGAAGCCCTTGATCCGGAACTTTGGAGACTTCTGAATGAACTGCTTGACTCGGAACTTTTAAAGTTCCGAATGAACACTCACTGATCCGGAACTTTTGGAGTTCCGAATGAAGCTAGCTTGGTTCGGAACTTTTGGAGTTTCGAATGAACTTCAGACTTCCGAATGAACTTCAGACTTCCGAATGAACAGCCTTCCTTATCTTGATTTGGAAGATTTTTCCTGGAAAGATCAGAAACACAACAAACTCCCCCGAAGAACAAGGGATCACAGAAACAAGGAAGATAACACAGATTTAACCAAAATCAACACAAACGATTTAATAAAAGTATCAATGAAACAACAGTAAACATAAACAAACAGTTAAAATCAATAAAACAAACAAATTTAACCACAATAACTGAAAACCCACTTGATCAAAATAAAGAACATGAACATGAACACAACATAAACATAACAAATCAAAGATTGAGAAAGGTAGATAGGAGATTAACAAGATAAAATAAAGATTGACAAGAATTAAAATGAAAACTTACTTGGAATTAAATGGTAATTAAGGTGCAAAACATGTATTTAAAGTTGACAAGAAAAGTAAATGACAAGGTAATTAAAGGTGGAAGGACTAATTGTCACTATTAGCCCACAAGAATGAAACGTAAATCCTAATGACTATTTATAGGGGAGGATTAAGGAAGCTTCCTCCCCTCTTTCCTTTTCTCTTAATTGCGTCATTAAGTCCCTACTTCTTTTAATCTTCATTAATTGCATACTTAGTCCTTTTCTTCAAATCTTCTTTAAACTTGGACTTAAGGGACTTTTGGCTTCGGGATTTCTTTGAACTCGTCTTTAAATTCTTCAATAAAATAGACTTGAATTCTTCGGCTTTTGATAAACTTCCGTCTTTTGACTATTTCTTCGATAAATCTTCAGAATTGGTCTTGGACTTCCGTTCTTTTTGCACTCTTGACTTCTTGACTTCGTCTTTCATCTTTTTCTTCAATAAAAGTCCGTAAATGCCCGTTAATTCCCGTGTTTTCTCCACTTTTCACCTTTTCGTCCTAAATCACAACAAAAACACAAACCACACATAATTCCGACATAAAAGACATAAAATACACGTTTTAGTCCGGTTATTATTGTAATTAAGTGGTAGAAAGGATGGGTGTTTACACACCTATCAAATCCCCTACACTTGACCATTGCAAGTCCTCATGCAATGCATTAGTTACAAAGCAAGATTAGATTTTTCATCATAATTAATCCACGTTGGCCTTTATTAAAGAGATAGAAAATTAAAGACATACAAAATAAAGAAATCAAAAGCATACCTTGGGTTTTGGAAATGTCATGAATAATCATCATCCTCAAGTTTTCACTTTCTCCAAACCAAGCTTAAAAACGAGATCATTGTTATTATAAGTTAGTAAACTAACACGAACTCATGTGGGCCAATTACTCACTTAGACTCCCTTATTCCTAGGGGTATCTCTTATATTTTATTATTTGTCTTGAATGATCATGAGGATGCATTGTTTGACTTATTTCGATAGTTATTAAGTCTGAAAATAAAGTGAACGATTTAATCAATAGTTAGCCAAAGGACAAAATCTTTTAAAACTGCTTCTCGGGACCTCATAAAGTTCATATCTTGGCATAACTCGTTTCGTGATTTCAGACCTTTCTCGGACCGATATTTGGCAGCGACTTCATACTTCAAACCTTGAGAGACGTTCATGAAATTATGATCTTCTCTTCATATAGGAATTTCTTCACTTGAAGTTTTGAGAGATTCATACTTGGACCACGACTTCTTCATTTTTCTCCAATCTTTATTTTGGACTTTGATATACAACGATCCGCATCCTTTTATGACTTGGATCTATTTATCCTCATACCTTGTTAGGGTCTTTTCGGATACACTTCTTCATGACTTTTGGGGAGTATTTGCTTTTCGTCGTGTGTCTCGATCCTTCATATTGATTTTCGATAAATGATTCTTCACATCACTTTGGATCTTTAGCAACAAAATATAGCCCACATGCCTTGTTAGGGCCTTTTCGGACTCGCCAATCTTCGCATCCCGCTTCAATAAGTTATTCCTTGGCTATGAACTCTAATACATACCGAGCAACTTTTAAACGATCTTGGGCTAGAAGCTAAGTAACTTTTCAAATCGTACAACCTTATTTATTAGCAGATAAATTATTAGCAAGTGATGGGAGAATAGGCTCATAATTAACTCACATAAATTCACGAAAGAATATCGAACTTATAATTGGCTCTATCATCTCTCGTTCTCCACAGTTTAAAATCTCAAGGAATGAGACTCGTGGATACTTAGCCTATTAAATCAAAGTTTTGGGTTTTCGAGTCGTCTATAGGATCTTACAAATTCTTAGACTTTTTTAAGTTTAGAAATCGCATTTTAAAGTTCCCTTGATAAACGACTCTCTAGGATCAATTATAGGAACTTGTGAAAAGTTCTTGTTCTTAACCCGTGAGAGTTAAGACTTTCGCGTTTTATAGCTCCCTAAATAAAAGCCTAGCAAAACTTGACTCAAACACGTTAAGGATACTAGCTAGAGTAACTTAGATAAGTAAACTCGGGTTGAGTCAAAAGATTCACAACGTTTGAAAATTAAAACCACTTATTAAACATTTATTCTAGCAAAGAAAGAAAATAACTATACAAAGGGAAAAACTAATAGGCCAAAATAGATCAAAAATTTTGAAAAATGTCGAAAAATTGATTTTCCGGTTAAAATGAGGACAAATACAAGGAAAAGACCACTTAACTTCGATAGAAGTCCCCCCTACACTTAAGATAAACATTGTCCTTAATGTTTAAGCATGTGGGAGTAAACTCCCCTACACTTAGGACATTGTGCACGTTGTTTAAATCTCGCTAAGGAAAAGACAACTAAAGAGATTCCTATTTTAATATTGAGAAAATATAAAATAGTGAATCGAAAAGAGTTTAGGATAGAACCGGGAAGAAGTAGAACACGGAATCACGGGTCGTCAAGAATCATCAAGAGTGGATCATTGAAGCTCGAATCCCTGATTAAGAAGTGAGGAGAGGAAAGCAAACCAAAGGGTCTCCCCTACACTTATGATAAAGAAAGTGAAAAGATAGATGCATGGGTTGCCTCCCAAGAAGCGCTTGGTTTTTGTTTACCGAGTCGTGAGCCTGACTCGACCTTGATCATCAACGGAAGAAGCATGAAACATATCCACCAGGATCAAAGACATAGTTTTCGTCCATCAATAAGCACGAGCTTAAGGCGAACAAGGCAAGCCAAAGAAGAGGTGACAGGGTTCCCTTAAGCAGTGATGGAGCACGGTGGGAGCAAGTATGGTGAGGTGCAAGCATGTCTTCAATAGTTCCAAAGATGTTTCCTTTTATTTCATCAGGTGGATACTAAGATGGCTTAAAGACTTCAATACCGGGGTCGAACACCTTTTCCTTTAGGGGAAATAGCACTCAGGCTCAGCCGAGTGTGAAGAAGATCCGCAAAGAAGCACAACCTCGTCCTCAGAAGGGGGACAAAGAGGTGTCAAATCATATGTGCAACGGATATTGGTGTCTACCGGTTTCTTCTCCTTTGGCAGAATGTTCTTCAAATCCAAAGTATGATCAAGACGATAATCTTCAAAGTCATAAGGAGGAGCATCACTCTCATGAGGGAAGTAAGTGTTGAGAAATTCAGAGAAATCTTCCTCAAATGAGTAATTGTCCAAAGTAGGATCGAGTGATGGCGGAGGATCTTCATCATGTGAATAATCGCTCGAAAGAGTATCAGCCTCATCAAAATCATCGAAAGTGGGCAGCTCGGGATACTCAGAAGTACAATCGTCAAAATCATCCGAATCTGAGCTAGAATCATCATCATCATAAGCATCAAAGACCGGTGGAAAATCATAAATTGGAGAAGCGTCCAAAGTAGGGAGAGAATCATCCACATCATCATTAAAAAGTAGATTATCAATGCAAGAGTCGAATAGAGGATTGTCGTAGACGACAAAATCATCGAGCACATTTATCATATTCACTGATTCTCGTCCAAAAGATTTGCCTGTAAGCTTCCCCATTTTAAAAACTTTTGAATCATCCCCGACTCGTAAGATTAACTCACCTTCGGCAACATCCACTAAAGCTCATCCGGTTCTTAAGAATGGCCGACAAAGTATTAAAGGAATACGAGGGTCCATTTCATAATCAACTACGACAAAATCGACCGGGAAAGTAAATGTGCCAACTTTGATGAACACATCTTCGGCTATACCAACGGGGTAAGCGAGAGTGCGGTTTGCAAGTTCAAGAGTCATCTTTGTTGGTGTGAGGTTGGGCAAAGATAGTGTTTTCCAAACACTCAGTGGCATCAAATTAATACTAGCCCCGAGATCAGCAAGGGGAGTAAATTCTTCAGTTTTGTTGAACACGCAAGGCAACACAAAACGACCGGGATCTCCAAGCTTTTCCGGTAATTCTTTAAGAATAACTGCTGAGCAGTTTTCATTTAAGCGTGTGTTGGCGAGTTCAATCACCTTCTACTTCTTGCTAAGCAATTCCTTCAATGCTTTGACAAATTTCGGCATGTGGCAAAGTGCTTCAACAAGGCTAATGTTGATGGTCATTTGAGATAGCATATTCACATATTTTGATACTTGACAGTCATTCTTGGTTAGCTCGTTGGTCTTGCCTATGCGAGAAGGGTATGGGATTCTAGGTTGATAGGTGGAAGGTGAAGGTGTAGTTGGTGAAGGTTGAGATGTTGAAGGGTCCTTCCGAGAGACATCGTCATTACGAGGCGGAGACGGTAATGGTGCACTAATACTAGGTGTAGGAGGAGTAGGGATACATGGTGGTGGAGGAGGTGTAGATGATGGTGGTGGGATTGGTGGTCCTACGATGGTGACTCCACTACGAGTAGTAATAGCACTCACATTAGCTCGCGGATTGGTGACGGTGTTTGAAGGTAGAGAACTTGAAGAAGAAGGTTGAGCTTCGGGCAAGAAACTAGCCAACAGGTTCTTTAATTTAGTCGTTTGAGTGCTGAAGGAGGATTGAATATTATCACGAACCTCGGTTCTAATGTCATTACCTTGCTTCATGATATCTCCTTTCAAATTGATTATTTGGCTCTGTAGATTCTTTATTTGCTCACCTTGAGTTCTCATTGTGGCTTCAACATCGGTGTTTATGGGTGGGTGTTGTTGGGCGGGTGGGTTATAAGGGTTAGAAGCTCTTGGTGGGATTTGGTTGCTTCTATTATAGTTGTTGGCGGGGTTTTGGTTTTGAGGAGAAAAACCGGGTGAAAGGTAATTGTTGGAACGGTAGCTCAGCAAATTTCTATCCCCTTTTGTCTAGCTTGGTAATTTTCCGGTGAATAATTACCATAAGCAGCATACACATTTTCCGGATTTCCTTGTGTCGAAGGACAATCGGTGTATGAGTGAGGACCGCCACATGTTTCACAAGGATTAGCAACCGCTTTAACTTGTTGTTGTTGTTGGTTTGAAGCGAGAAGCGTAATACTTTTTCTTATTTCAGTCATCATGCGGGTGAGTTCGGTCATCTCAGGGTTTACTAAGGTGGAAGAAACATTGACTCTCGGGTTGTTCCTTGAAGAAGCAGAGGAATCCCAGTTTTTGTGGTGAGTAATCATGTTCTCAATTAACTCTCTACACTCCTCGGGTCTCCTTTTCATGAATGTGCCACCGGCGGCTGCATTAATCGTATCACGATCTCGAAAAGTCAAACCGTTGTAGAAAGTGTCTATTAAGGTCACAGGGAGCATGTTGTGGTTTGGAAATCTATCGATTAAGACATTATATCTCTCCCAAGCATCAAAAAGAGATTCATCAGGGTCTTGCATGAAACCGCTGATCTGATTGCGAAGGCTCGTGACCATGGATGGTGGAAAGTAGCGCGATAAAAAGCGTTGAGTCATGTCATCCCAAGTGTGAAAAGAATTCTTCGGGAGACGATCAAACCATTTCTCGGCATGATGTAATAAAGTGTGTGGAAAGAGTTGTAGGCGAAGTTCATCCATTGTGGCACCGGCCAACTTCATGCTTTGGGTGATTTTAATGAACTTGTCGAGGTGTTTGTTGGCATCATCATCAGGCAATCCACGGAATGGGTTTGTTTGTACTTGCTGAATCATGTGGTGCTTCAACGAAAACTCAGGAGCGTTGATTTGCATCGGCGCAATTGGTCCTCCTCGTCCAAACATTGTTGGTTGACAAAGTTCCTCCATGGTCCGAAGATCGGGCTGTGGAAGAGCATTGTTGTTATTATTAGGGTGCGGTGGATTATTGTTGTTTACTCCTGACATAGCTAAATCTTCTTGAGGCTCGGGCTCTTGATAATTAGAAGATCTAGTACGCATGCACCTACAAAGACAAAAGAAAAAGAAACAAAACACAAAAACAATATATATACACAAGAAAGATAAAATCTTTTTGGATTTTTGAAATTTTTAATTTTTATGGATTTTTATCATTTTTTTAATTTTTATGATTTTTTTGAATTTTTTATGCAAGAAAAATAACGCTCACAAGTGAACGGATCCCAAAAAGCAACACGTCTCTCACAGAAAACCGTTAATCTTTACGAAAAGAGCCGGCAGCGGCGCCATTTGATACAAGGCTTTTGACACCCTGTAAGAAAATTAAGTTCGTTGTGTTGGTCTAATCGAATTGATCTTGGTTAACTATGTGACTCAGTTTAATTTTGGTGGAAACAAAGATGTGTCGTTGTAGTGTTTAAAATAAAGGTGCGGGACAATTAAAGTAAAAAGTGCTCTTAAAGTAAATCTAAGTCTAATTAAAATAAAGGTGCAAGTATTTAAAAAACGTGACTGAAATTAAAGGGCACTAAAGTAAATGACGTAAACTTAAATCTATCTAAGGCAAACTTAAAACGCAACTAAAACTTAAACTAAGGCAAGTCTAAAATAAAACTAAGGCAAATAAACTTAAAGTGCAATTAAAATAAAGGCGGGAAAAATAAAGCTTGAAAATAAAAATCAAAGACAAAAACTAAAAAGAACCTAAATACAGCTCATTCGGAATAATCCTTCGTTTGGAACAATCACTCGTCCGAAATGTCACCTTCGGTTGGAATGATTCTTCTTCGCTCGGAATATTACCAAAATCCTTGATCCGGAACAAATTGATCCGAATATGTCACTTATCCAAAACAATCATTCGTTCGGAACTTTACTGATTCGGGACTTCTCAATCTTGCCTTGATTCGGAACTTTTGATCAACCCTTGATTCGGAAGATTCCAAATGAAGCCTCCTTGATTCAGAAGTTTCAGACTTCCGAATGAAGCCTTCTGATTCGGAACTTGCCCTTGATCCGGAAGTTAGTTCGGAACTTTTAAGAAGTTCCGAATGAAGCCCTTGATCCGGAACTTTGGAGACTTTCGAATGAACTGCTTGACTCGAAACTTTTAAAGTTCCGAATGAACACTCACTGATCCGGAACTTTTGGAGTTCCGAATGAAGCTAGCTTGGTTCGGAACTTTTGGAGTTCCGAATGAACTTCAGACTTCCGAATGAACTTCAGACTTCCGAATGAACAGCCTTCCTTATCTTGATTCGGAAGATTTTTCCTGGAAAGATCAGAAACACAACAAACTCCCCCGAAGAACAAGGGATCACAGAAACAAGGAAGATAACACAGATTTAACCAAAATCAACACAAACGATTTAATAAAACTATCAATGAAACAATAGTAAACATAGACAAACAGTTAAAATCAATAAAACAAACAAATTTAACCAAAATAATTGAAAACCCACTTGATCAAAATAAAGAACATGAACATGAACACAACATAAACATAACAAATCAAAGATTGAGAAAGGTAGATAGGAGATTAACAAGATAAAATAAAGATTGACAAGAATTAAAATGAAAACTTACTTGGAATTAAATGGTAATTAAGGTGCAAAACATGTATTTAAAGTTGACAAGAAAAGTAAATGACAAGGTAATTAAAGGTGGAAGGACTAATTGTCACTATTAGCCAACAAGAATGAAATGTAAATCCTAATGACTATTTATAGGGGAGGATTAAGGAAGCTTCCTCCCCTCTTTCCTTTTCTCTTAATTGCGTCATTAAGTCCCTCCTTCTTTTAATCTTCATTAATTGCATACTTAGTCCTTTTCTTCTAATCTTCTTTAAACTTGGACTTAAGGGACTTTTGGCTTCGGGATTTCTTTGAACTCGTCTTTAAATTCTTCAATAAAATAGACTTGAATTCTTCGGCTTTTGATAAACTTCCGTCTTTTGACTATTTCTTCGATAAATCTTCAGAATTGGTCTTGGACTTCCGTTCTTTTTGCACTTTTGACTTCTTGACTTCGTCTTTCATCTTTTTCTTCAATAAAAGTCCGTAAATGCCCGTGAATTCCCGTGTTTTCTCCACTTTTCACCTTTTCGTCCTAAATCACAACAAAGACACAAACCACGCATAATTCCGCCATAAAAGATATAAAATACACGTTTTGGTCCGGTTATTATTGTAATTAAGTGGTAGAAAGGATGGGTGTTAACACACCTATCACAGGTTATCAAATTGGTTATGAATTCTATGCATGAAATTTCCTTGTGCAATTAATATAAAACTGTACTAACCCTTAAACTAATAATCTCATTTTGTGTATGACTATTTACAAATGGCGATTACTCGATCAAATCCCAATGATGCAACCACCTCAAATGCTACCAACACCAACCATGTTGAGGCTACTCAAAATGTCACCGCTAACCAACTTAGGGAGATGATAAATGAGGGCATCACAGCCGCCATGGCAGCCAGAGAAGCCGACTAGAATATGAACGATGGACAAAACCTCAATGCACATAGAAACCACGCCCACAGGGGTTGCTCTTACCATGACTTCCTAAAATGCAAGCCCTCATACTACCGAGGAAAGGAAGGAGTTGTGGAACTAATGCAATGGTTCGAAAGGTTGGAAACTGTATTCTGCATCAGTGACTGTACCGATGAGAATAAAGTCAAATTCGCCACCTACACGCTACTTGAGAGTGCTCTTACCTTGTGGAACTCTGTTGTTGCTACCCTTGGACACGATGCTGCTTATACTCTCACCTGGGCCAATCTTAAGGAACGGATGACTGAAAAGTATTGCCCAAGAGGAGAAAAGAGGAAGTTGGAGATTGAATTATGGGATCTTAAGTGCAGGAACAACGACATCATTTGGTACAACCAAAGATTCCAAGAGTTAATCCTGAGGTGTACCAGAATGTTCCCTCAAAAGGAAGAAAAGATTGAGAAGTATGTTAGTGGACTTCCTGACGCTATTGATGATAGCGTGCTTGCATCACGACCCACTACTGTGGAAGGTGCTATGGATTTTGCAACTGAACTGATCATTAAACGAGCCTGTAATCTGTTGGAAAGGCAAACGGAGAACAAGAGAAAGTCGGATGAGAGCTCTCGTAGCCAGCATCAGCAGCCTCCCAAAAGACAAGACGTTGGGCAAGTTTATGGTACTACTCCTACAGTCAACACCAAGAACTACTCAGGCTCTAAGCCTTAAATGTCCAAAGTGCAAATATAACCATGTTGTTGGAGGCCAGTGTCATGGATGTTACAAGTGTGGCCAACAAGGCCAATTTTCTCGTGATTGTCAAGCCAATGTAGTTACCCCGGTTTAACCTAACAACAACCCTGGGAACAACAACGAGGGCGGATCCAATGCTCTTGGGAGCGGGAGTAGACAATAGGGAAACCGAAACTCCACAGGTGGAAGCAACAGTGGACCAAGGAGAACCGTAGTGTGTTACAAATGTGGAGCCCCTGGACATGTGAGACCAGATTGTCCCACGTTGGCCAACCAGAAGAAGGACAACAAGGTAAATTCATCACAAGTGTACATGGTTGGCAATACCCAAGCAAACCCGGATTCCAACATCCTCACTGGTACGTTTCTATTAAACCAACGATATGCATCTGTCTTATTTGATATTGGGGCAGACCAAAGTTTTATATCTACTGAATTTAGTGATATATTGGAAGTCATCCCATCAATTTTAGACCCCCACTATGTTGTAGAGTTAGCTGACGGAAAAGTTGTGACGGTTGATACCATCATTCGAGGTTGTACCTTAAATCTTTCCAATCACCCGTTGAACATTGATCTCATCCCGGTAAACCTTGGTAGCTTCGATGTCATTATTGGCATGGATTGGTTAACAAAATACCGTGCGGTTATAGTGTGTGATGAAAAATTGGTTCGCATACCTTGGGGAAATGAAACCTTGATTATACGAGGGGATGGTAACCCAGACATAATCAAAACTAGGCTTAGTGTCATCTCTTGCACCAAAGTCCATAAATATTTGGTAAGAGGATGCCCCATCTTTTTAGCGCACTTTTCCCAAATTGACAGGATAGGCAAACCTACAAGACATGTCCAACTCGCAATGGGTGTATTTTGTAGGGTTATGTTTGTCATCCAAGGAAAATCTAAACCTAAAAGACATGTCCAACTCGCATTGGTGTATTTTGTAGGGTTATGTTTGTTATCCAAGGCAAACCTAACCTAAAAGACATGTCCAACTCGCAATGGGTGTATTTTGAAGGGTTATGTTTGTCATCTTAGGCAAACCTAAACCTAAAAGATATGTCCAACTCACAATGGGAGTATCTTGTAGGGTTGTGTTCAACATCCCCCAAAAAGATATGTTGGATGTCCCCTACTTTTGAACAAGCTTTTCTTTTCTCGGGTCCAATCAGTTCGACAACACCATCATCCACAAAGCCTTGAATTGAATGACTCCTTTTTTTAGATGTCAAAATTTGTGCAAATTTTGAACCTCTAACAGTGGATGCACGACACTTTTCAGCATCCCACAAGAGGTGCACTTCTTTATTCTTGGTATCTTCTTTTATTTCCACCATTTGAGGTATTTCTTTCCCGTGCCTCCTTCGCCCAGCCCCGCAACAAATGAAGCAGATTCTTTACAACTTCCTACCCAACCACCATCAACAATAATCTTAACCATTCCTCTGAGTGGAATTTTAGTAGCATTAATTAATGTTTGCATCCCACAAGCTTGGAGCGTAACAGCAAATCTTTCGCATATAGTTGTTGACACAAGAGGGATACTAGTTAAAAAATTTCTTCGTTTACCTTCAACCCCCAATTTTCACCATTGGGTGTGGAGATATAACATATCTTTCACCAGTGAAAAAGGATGTCGAAGTAGTGCATTCCCAGCATATAAAGCATGCTGGCATGTCCCCCTCATACCATAAACCAATTGTCGTGGGTTTGCCCTTCTAACTAAATCCTCAACACCATTGGTCTCCTCCCAGCTTTTGGAAGGGTGTGACTATAACCCCGTTGAAAAATGCCCTCGTAAGCTCACCCGTAGTAGCAGCATCCATTACTGCTCAATCGGATGAATAGTGCGACCCGGATAAAGATCTCTCTACATTGCTTTCTATCCATCCGTAGTAGTAGCAGCATCCATTACTGCTCAATCGGATGTATAGTGCGATCCGAATAAAGATCTCTTTGCATTGCTTTCTATCCATCTGTAGTAGTAGCAACATCTATTACTGCTCAATCGGATGTATAGTGCGATCTGGATAAAGAACTCTTTGCATTGCTTTCTATCCATCCATAGTAGTAGCAAATCAATTACTGCTCAATCGGATGTATATTGCGACCCGGATAAAGATCTCTTTGCATTGCTTTATGTCCATCCGTAGTAGTAGCATTATCCATTACTGCTCAATCGGATGTATAGTGCGACCCGGATAAAGATCTCTTTACATTGCTTTCCATCCATCCGTAGTAGTAGCAGCAATCACTACTACTCAATCGGATGTATAGTGTGACACAGATAAAGATCTCTTTGCATTGCTTTTATCCATCCGTAGTAGTAGCAGCATCCATTACTGCTCAATCGGATGTATAGTGTAACCCGGATAAAGATCTCTTTGCATTGATTTCAATCCATCCGTAGTAGTAGTAGCATCCATTACTGCTCAATCGGATGTATAGTGCGACCCGGATAAAGATCTCTTTGCATTGCTTTCTATCCATCCGTAGTAGTAGCAACATCCATTTCTACTCAATCGGATGTATAGTGCGACCCAGATAAAGAACTCTTTGCATTGCTTTCTATCCATCAGTAGTAGTATCAGCATCCATTACAGCTCAATCGGATGTATATTGCGACCCGGAGAAATATCTCTTTACATTGATTTCTATCCATCCGTAGTAGTAGCAGCATCCATTACTGCTCAATCGGATATATAGTGCGACCCAGATAAAGAATTCTTTGCATTGCTTTCTATCCATCCATAGTAGTAGCAGAATCCATTACTACTCAATCGGATGTATAGTGCGACCCGGATAAAGAACTCTTTGCATTTATTTCTATCCATCCGTAGTAGTAGCAGCATCCATTACTGCTCAATTGGATGTATAGTGTGACACGGATAAAGATCCCTTTGCATTCCTTTCCATCCGTAGTAGTAGCAGCATCCAATACTACTCAATCAGATGTATAGTGCGATCCGGATAAAGAAAATTTTGCATTGCTTTCTATCCATCCGTAGTAGTAGCAGCATCCATTACTGCTCAATCGGATGTATAGTGCGACCCGGATAAAGATCTCTTTGCATTGCTTTCTATCCATCCGTAGTTGTAGCAGCATCCATTACTACTCAATCGGATGTATAATGCGACCCGGATAAAGATCGCTTTGCATTGTTTTCTGTCCATCCGTAGTAGTAGCAGCATCCATTACTGCTCAATCGGATGTATAATACGACCCGGATAAAGATCTCTTTACAATTCTTTCTATCCATCCGTAGTAGTAGCAGCATCCATTAATCCTCAATCGGATGTATAGTGCGACCCGGATAAAGAACTCTTTGTATTGCTTTCTATCCATCCGTAGTAGTAGCAGCATCCATTACTACTCAATCAGATGCATAATGCGACCCGGATAAAGAACTCTTTGCATTGCTTTCTATCCATCCGTAGTAGTAGCAGCATCCATTACTGCTCAATCGGATGTATAGTGTCACCCGGATAAAGATCTTTTTGCATTGCTTTCTATCCATCTGTAGTAGTAGTAGCGGCATCCATTACTACTCAATCGGATGTATAGTGCGACTCGAATAAAGATATCTTTGCATTGCTTTCTATCCACCCATAGTAGTAGCAGCATCAATTACTGCTCAATCGGATGTATATTGCGATCCGGATAAAGACTCTGCATTGCTTTCTATCCATCCGTAGTAGTAGCAGCATCCATTACTACTCGATCGGATGTATAGTGCGACCCGGATAAAGATCTCTTTGCTTTGCTTTCTATCCATCCGTAGTAGTAGCAGTATCCATTACTGCTCAATCGGAGGAATAGTGCGACCCGGATAAAGATCTCTTTGCATTGATTTCTGTCCATCCGTAGTAGTAGCAGCATCCAATTTCTGCTCAATCGGATGCTTAGTGCGATCCGGATATAGATCTCTTTGCATTAATGTCACCATCCATTTCTACTCATGTCCCATCGAACCCGTATACCAAGGACATCTATATACTAAAAAGATAACAACGTTTTTAGTAGCTTTGTGGACAAAGCTAAAGTAACGGGATGGCGCTGTAAAATCCCTGATTTTACCATGAGAATATGTAATAAAGTTTTACTCAATGATCCTATAACATTCACTCATGTGTTATATTCCTATAAAATTGTGTGAACACGTCCATTGTGTACTTATACTTTCGCATTTCCTCTTTGTTGTAAATAGCTACATAACTTAAACCATGAACTTAAAACTAGAAGAACAAGTAATAAAATGCATAACCTTTATATGTACCCATAACACTTAACGAATTGGAGAAACATGTTGCACTACATATATGTAGCCGTGTATGTATGTATGTATACCATATGCATGCGTACACATCTTGGACTAGCCCAAGATCACTTTTTCTTTGTGTTATACCCAACACAAGCCCAAGCCCAAAGCCCACCCCCCCTTTTTGGTTAGACATACACGGGATCCACAATGTGGAAGGGGAAAGGGTGCCTAGATTGTGACAAAGCCAACACTTGGCACTTCCCATGGATTTTTTCCCTATCTCTCTCTCTCTCCCTAGCCGCCTATACCTCTCTCTCCCATTCATTCTTCATGCAACACAATCTCAAAACTCTCTCAACTTCCTTTCACCTTCAATCATATACCACCAAGAACACATTAACTTCACTAGTTATTGTCTTCTTCTTCATTACTATTAATCATTTGGAAGTATATCTACCATTTGGTTGTTATATCAACACATACAAGCCCTAGCCAAATCCATAAAGGTCAAGGCTTGGTTTATTGTTAGGGTTTTCATCATCATCAAGATTATATCACTAATCTCCTTTGTTCCATAGATCTTCCTTGGTAACTATAGCAAGAAGGTATTACCCCTTTATACTCTCTTCATTTTTACATACATGCATTAACATCCACCTAATAAACACATATAACAAACTTGTTAAAAATCAAGATTTGATAAAACCATGACCATATAGGTCACGACATATTTTGGGAACACCATAAGTCATGTTTAAAAACTTTTGATAAG
Organism: Glebionis coronaria; assembly: GCA_025667525.1. Taxonomy (NCBI): domain Eukaryota; kingdom Viridiplantae; phylum Streptophyta; class Magnoliopsida; order Asterales; family Asteraceae; genus Glebionis; species Glebionis coronaria. The sequence continues at coordinate 264,510,863 of CM046876.1, forward strand.
AAACCTATGATTATTATTCTAGGTTTAAACTTGATAAAAATCATTTAAACCATTTTATGGATTTAAAATGTAGCCGTGGGTTATAAACCTTACTTTTGGGATTATGGTTAACTAATAATCACAAATCTTATAAGTGAACTTGTTGTAACTCAAAACCATGAAAAACCATGACCTTAAAGGTCACGGCCTAATTACATGTACATCTATGATTTATATAACAAGTTTTAAATAATGGAATATGTGTTTAACTATAGATAATGAACTACTAAAAATTACCAAAACATCTTGTGTGTAAAAATATAGCCGTGGGCTATGGATGTCTTTGGATGGATTTCTAATGTACATGCATGTCTATGTTAGACCTAGATCTTGTGTTATGACCTTAACCTAACTTAATAATCATGTAACAAGCACAAAAATCTTATAATAACATATGGGGAAAAACAATATACCCGTGGGCTATATGTTATATTTTTGGGATATATGATAACCTTGGAAACATGTAATAAATCCAGATAATTATGTTTGGACTTTATAATAATTATAAACACATAAGTATCTAAACTCTCATCGTAGAAATACCAAGATTTAATTTATAGCCGTGGGCTATATATGTATGTATATGGACTTATGATTGGCTTCTAGGTTTGTACAAAGCTTAGATCTCATTTTGGGACTCTTATAATTACATGTAACCATATAACAAATTTAGACTTATTTTAACACCCCATTTTGGTAAATAGAATGTCACGCGTGATTATGGCGTGTCATCAAAGCATACAAGGATAAATGTATAAAACATTACATGACCATAAAGGAAATACCGGAATAAAACATCGTACCCCAAAATTAGAACATCACACACAAACATAAGTACTATAAATGAAAGGACTAAACAATGTCCATGGAAATGAGTATCAAAGTATAAAGAAATGCATAAAGTAAAGAAGTCTATGAAGCTTCCAATCCATATGTACGTACGCTTAAAGTCTACGAGCGTCCCTGAGTACCTGCCGTTTTGGGAACATGAAAAGGAAAACGGCTGAGCATAACGCTCAGTGCACGGATATACAAGTAAAGCATGAATAATAATATAAGCATATAAGCATGAAGCAGAGGAAAAGACTAAGTCCTGGATAACCTGGTTATATCTTATTAAAACTGGTTTTATAGGTTGAAAAGCCTTGTGTTTATCTTGTAAAAACTGTTTAACATGTTTACCATTAGCCAATATAGGTCATGAAATATCAACGTGCGTGAATACTTGGAGGGGTGACCTTGTCATGCAAATTAGAGGGGCTGCCTCCAATTTAATATACCGGTTTAGGTAGGAGGGATCAGCTCCTTGTGAAGGATGCAAGGCACACACCACATTCACCTGAATAATCTGCTGAAAACATGTAAACTAGGATGCACCCATACGCCCCACCTGATAATGATAATATGGCCAAAAGATGAAAGGAACGCCACGAGCTATCACTCCGTCGTGGTGAAGTCATAACACTAGTGCCTCTAGTGTTATGGTTATGGTACCTCCGTAACTAGGTGAAACTGGTCATGCATGTATATGGCTTTCGGTATTCTAATTAAACATAAGCAATTCAAAAACATATAAAACATATAATGGGGAAAACAGTTGGCTACATACAGGGAAATCCTAATAAGGAAGAATGTCCATACTGAAAGGATGGTGAATCCGTACCTTGTGTCATGTGAACCAAGAAGACGAACGGAAGAGAGTCCTACTTCGGTATCACTAATGCTACATAAATACATACGTGTATAATTATCTTATTATTGAGTATGTAGCTGGTTTTATATCATGTCTTAGCTTGTTTTATATGTTCATGTCATGTTTTACTGATTTACTGTGTTTATCATGTATTCTGTCTATTATGTTTAAGTATTTATTGTATTTCATGTATTATTATACTTGTTGTGTAATAATAAGTAACTTTCTAAAATTAGCAGGTTTCCTAAAATAGAAAGTTTCCAAAAATAGAAAGTTTCCAAAAATAGAAAGTTTCCAAAAAATAGATTTACTGCTTAAAATATATAAGTTTCTAAAAATAGAAAGTTTCCATAATTAGATTAGCTGCCTTAATTAAATAAGTTTCTAAAAATATAAAGTTTCCATAATTAGATATAAGTTAGATTATTCACCTAATTATATAAGCTTAAGTGTTTACTAATTAATATACTAAGTCATGTAATTAAATAGTATAGTTTATTAATTATTTCATGTGAATTTAAATAAACTATAGGTTAAAGTATTTAATTAAAGTATAACATGATTTAATTAAATAAAGGTAAAAATACTTAGGTTAAAACATATATTATTATCTATTAATAATATAACCTAAGTCATATAAATTAATTAATTATAAGTCATGATTTTAATACTTAATTAATTATATAGTCTAGTTAGAATGATAATTACGTAAGTTAAAATTCATGTATTAATACTAATATTAATAACCTAAGTCATGTATAAATTAAATTAATCGTGTTCATGTTTTAATTAATTTAATTTAATTCTTGTAAAAATAAACTTGTAAAAATAATTAACCTTGCAAAAACAACCCATGAACCGGACCCGTGTTTTAATCTAAACATGTGTGAACCAGACCGGTTTTAACCCATGAACCAGCCAACCAAATGCACCCTTGACTTGGCTAGCCTCCGGCTAGCATGAGTTCCCACCGGCTAGCCGGTGTTCCCCCTGCTGTCGCGGCCTACGTTCCCCCTGCTTTCCTTATTTAGCCATCGGCTTAGGCCGGTGGTGGTTCTTTGTTTTAGCCGAGACCCACCCGACAACAACCATACCCTGACCGAGATCGGGGTCTCTTTTCTCCTGCTACCGAGACACAAGACCACCACACCGAGACCTTGAGGTCTCGGTTGGTGTGAATCAAAAACAAACCGAGACCCCCTTGGGGCTCGGTTTCTTGCGTCGGCCACAAACAAATACCCCTTAAACCCTTAATTAATTTTACCCCCATGATTAATTAACATGTGTTCACTTGTTTTCAAAACATTCTTGATTTCATGTGATTAATTAATCAAGATCATAAAATAAAATAAAAATAAAAAAAGAGGTTTAGGGTATACCGATTACATGAATCAAAGGAGGATGAACACACTAACAACCTTGCAATAAATCAACACCAAAAAAATCAACCAACCACACCTTGTGTGTGTGTTTATACCCGGCGGCCAAGAACAAAGAGAAGATAATGATTTTTAGGGTTTTGATCTTTTCAATATTTTGTTATTATGAAAAATAATCTTTCCCTTAATTTCATGTGTAGTAAAAAACAATGGGCTTCGCCCTTTTTCTTGCTTCTAGCCGCGGGTAAGGGGCCCACATGGGGGTAACCCATATATTTTCCGTGTCTAATATTTAGTGTGTTCTCGTGTTCGTGTTTTACGTGATTAAAATAGTTATTGTTCATGTCTTATTATATTTATTCATGATCGTAATAAATATACATAAATACGTAATACTAAGATCGTGATTATTTACGTGCATGATTTCATGTTCGTATGTTCGTGATTATAATTATTATTGAAATAATTATCGTGTCTTAATACGTAATAAATACTTATCGTGTTATAACACGTACGTAATACTTGTAATTCTTGTTCGTGAAACGTATACATGCTATAAAAGGAAAGTTCTAATCATGTACGTACGATCATAAGGGTACTATTTATGGTAAAATAATGCGGGTTTTACAACTCTTCCCCCTAAAAAGAATAATTCGTCCCCGAATTATAGATAAAGTAAACTAGAAAAGAAGAACATACCCGAATTCAAAATATGAAATGAGGGTAAGAAGCCCGGATAGACTCCTATGTTTCCCAAGTGGCTTCCCGCTCGGTATGATCCCTCCAAAGGATTTTGACGAATGGAATCATCTTCCTTCTCATGACTCGTTCTTGTCTGTCAAGAACTCGTTCGGGTTCTTCTATGAAAGTGAGATCTTCACGAATCTGTTCCAGTGGATACTGAACCATGTGAAGGGGATGATACTTGTACCCTCTGAGTAAGGACACATGGAAAACATCGTGAACATGAGAAATCTGCGGAGGTAACGCTAAACAGTAAGATACTTCACGGGCTCGTTCAATGACATCAAACGGTCCGATAAATCAAGGACTGAGCTTCCCTTTTATTCCAAAACGTCTAACACCACGTGCCGGTGAAACCTTAAGGGAAACGTGATCTCCTACGTTAAAATGTAAGTCCCTACGATGCTTGTCTGCATAACTCTGCTGACGTGACCGTGCTTCTTGTAGTTTCTGCTTAGCTACTACGACCTTATCACTAGTCAGCTCTAGCATTTCTGGTCCTTCAAGTGTTCGCTCACCAACCTGATCCCAGCAGATTAGGGCGCGACACTTTCTGCCATACAACATCTCGAAATGAGCACACTTGATACTTGCGTGCCAATTTTTGTTGTATGCAAACTCCACCAAACAGATATAATCGTCCCAATCACCCGTTCATTCCAACGCACATGACCTCAACATGTCTTCCAATGTCTGAACCGTTAGCTCTGACTGCCCGTCTGGTTGAGGATGAAAAGCCGTGCTAAGCTTAAGTTGTGTACCCCAAGCTTTCTGCAGACTTCTCCAGAATCACGAAGTGAAACGAGGATCTCTGTCTGAGAGGATACTGGATGGAGCACCGTGAAGTCTCATGATCTCCCTTCTATAAGTATCGGCGAGTTTACTGACCGAATCTTCCTTGCGGATCGGTAAGAAATGAGTTGAGTTGGTAAGTCGATCAACGATAACCCAAATTGCATCGTGCTTCTTCTTTGTCGGCGGAAGACCAGTAACAAAATCCATGGTGATTTTGTCCCACTTCCACTCTGGAATATCTAACGGTTGAAGAAGACCGCCAGATCGTTGATGCTCGATCTTAACCTGCTGGCAGGTAAGACATTTGGAGACGTAAGTAGCGACATCCTGTTTCATACCACTCCACCAAAAGTACTGCTTGAGGTCATGGTACATCTTGGTCGAACCAGGATGAATAGAGAATGGAGAGCTATGAGCCTCAGCTAACAATGCTTCCCGGAGTTCTTGGTCATCAGGAACACAAAGTCTCGTGCCCTGCCATAAGATACCATCTGCATCTACTCGAAATTCTGTCTGCTTCTCCAATTTCTGAATTATCGCCCAGATTTCTCCATCATCTTTATGAGCTTCCTTGATCTTAGAGAGTAACTCGGGTTCCATTCAAAGATTAGCCCAGTAACCGTGCTGTCCACGTACCATGATCTCTATGTCTAGCCGCTCCAAGTCTCTTATGATTTCCTCCTCAATTTTAATGTCGTTTATCATTCCGTACTTTCTACTAAGTGCATCTGCCACTACATTCGCCTTACCGGGATGATACTGCAGATTAATGTCATAATCCTTCAACAGCTCTAACCATCTCCTCTGTCTCATGTTCAATTCACGCTGAGTGAAGATATACTTCAAGCTCTTGTGTTCCATGAAAATGTCACATGATTCTCCATACAAGTAGTTCCTCCATATCTTTAATGCAAACAGGACTGCTGCAAGTTCCAAGTCATACGTAGGGTAATTTTCCTCATAAGGCTTAAAATGCCGTGAAGCGTACGCGATCACTTTCCCATGTTGCATGAGAACACAGCCAAGTCCCTTCCTCGATGCATCACTGTAGATCTGAAATCCACCCGTACTAGATGGGAGAGTATGAATTGGTGCAGATACTAACTTCTACTTTAGGTCTTCAAAGCTCTTCTCTCGTTCTTCAGTCCAGACGAATTTCTCCCCTTTCCGCATTAGTTTGGTCAATGGTAGTGCTAAGAGAGAAAAGTTCTCCACGAACCTACGGTAATAACCAGCTAAGCCTAGAAAACTGCGGACTTCAGTCACTGATGTCGGCCTTGGCCACTTGGTAATAGCCTCAACCTTCGCTGGATCCATCGTAATTCCTTCTACTGATACAATGTGACCTGGGAATGCCACCTTGTCTAACCAAAACTCACACATGGAGAATTTAGCATACAGCTGCTTCTGGCGAAGAATCTTTAGTACTGTACGAAGATGGTCTTCGTGTTCCTCGTTGGACTTAGAGAAAATCAGGATGTCGTCAATGAAGACAATGACGAACGTGTCCCGAAATTCATGGAAGATTTTGTTCATCAAATTCATGAACACTGCTGGAGCATTGGTATGGACAAATGGCATGACTACAAATTCGTAGTGGCCATAGCGTGTACGGAAAGCAGTCTTGGCGATGTCCTGCTCCTTAACCCGTAGCTGATGATAGCCCGACCTTAGATCAATCTTGGAGAAATGTTTGGCCCCTTGGAGTTGGTCAAACAGATCATCTATACATGGTAGTGGATACTTATTCCTGATGGTAATCTTGTTGAGCTCGCGATAGTCTATGCAAAGACGCATAATGCCGTCCTTCTTGTTAACGAATAAGTCCGGTGCGCCCCATGGAGATGCGATTGGTCGAATAAAGCCTCGTTCCAGAAGTTCTTGCAATTGATCCTTTAGCTCCTTCAACTCTATGGGAGCCATGCGATAAGGAGCCTTGGAAATCGGCTCAGCTCCTGGGATGAGCTCGATATTAAGTTCTACTTCACGTGCAGGTGTTACGCCCGGAAGTTCTTCTGGAAACATATCTGGAAATTCTGACACTATCGGCTGATCCTAAATTGATGGGGATTCAGCATCCATGTCATGAACAGTAGCTAGATAACCCTCACAACCATGTAAAAGTAATGCACATGCTTGCAGGGTTGATATGATTTGTACAGACCTGTCGGGTACGAACCCGTTGTGAATGTACTCTGGCATATTAACATCACCAAAGATGACTCGATATGAATGGCAGTCTATAGTAGCATGATTCTTGGATAGCCAATCCATGCCCAAAATCATGTCAAAATCATTCATGTCCAGCAGAAATGCGTCAACAAGACGAACCTTGTCATCAAACTCTAGGGGAAGGCACTTGTACACATGGGTTGTACGTACAGAGTCTCTCAAAGGCGTGGAAATACTCAGTATATTCTCTAGTGGCATGGGGAGTATCCTAACATTCTTGGCATAAGCAGTAGAAATGATCGAGTGAGTAGCACCCGTATCAAACAAAACACATGAAGCTTAACCATACATATACAAGATTCCAGTGATGGTACCTGTAGACATGTTGGCCTGATCGCGAGATGTCGTGCAAACGTGTCTACTAGTAGGAGGCGACTTGGTATCAGCATGTCCTGATGTACCCTCCATCTCGCCCTTGCGGCATTCATTCATGCGATGGCCAGGAAGACCACACTTGTAGCATGCGTCGCTGTCGCGGCGACATGGCCCTGGGTGCCTACAGTGGCAAGTAGAGCAAAGAGGATGAGTATATCGTCCAGCAGGTGTCCTGACTGGCTGAGAGCCTAATAAGAACAATATGCATGAGATATGATAATAGGTACAAAGGACAATGCGGATAATCGTAAGATTGAATACCAGTGACAGCTGGACGGTTAGGCTGTGAACCTCTCCGGTTCTGGTCCCTCCCGTTACCATGGTTCCTGGTAGAAGATTTGCTAATGTGTCAGAATTAAGAATTATAACATGTAATCATAAGAAAATGAGTAAGTATAAGGACCTGCAACTGTTGGAGTGTCCAGTATTGTTACGGTAATTATCATTACCGCCACGCCTATCCGTAGTATAACGGTCGTGAGTCTGACCGTTTCCCTTAGGCTGATTAGGCTTTTGATGAGTAGCCAGCTGAGACCGGTCCCCAGTCTTCTGCCTGGAAGATACAATTTAAAGAGATGAAATATTGACATATACTGAAAGAATACGGATTGGTCACCGTTTGAATACGAATGTTTACCTCTTATCGGGTCTCTCTACTTCCTCAAACTCATCTCTTTCCTGCAACATCTCCAGCTTACGTGTTCCATCGGCCACTTGTGCTACCGTGTTCAACGTAGCACACACCAAGTTGTTTGCGACCGATGTACGAAGAGCCCACCTGAAGTGGTGTGCTTGCTCTTCAGGAGTACCTGCTGCTGCACCAAGGAAACCAGTCAAGCAAAGAAAGCGCTGCATGAACTCGTTGCTATTCTCCCCAACTCTCTGTCGGATCCCATGGTACTCCCTCTTCATCTTGTCTTGCTCATCCTTGGGAAAGAACTGTCCCATCACCAAATCCCTGAACTGAGCCCAAGTCAAACCAGCCACCCAATTATCACCTCCCCCAGACTGCTTCAGTGCCATCTACCATGATAGTACATCACCTTCGAACGGTAGCACGCCAACCTCGACTTGAAGACGGGGTCACAGCCCATAGTATCGAAGATCTTCTTAATGTGAGCCAACCAGCTTTCAGCTTCACTGGGGCTATTTGTTCTCTCGAAAGCTCGAGGGTGGAGCTTATTGAATCTCTCTAGCCATGTGACCAATGTTGCTGGAGGAGGACGAGGAGGTACTGGGTGTTGCTGCTGGTTGTTGGCAGCCTGAACCTCAGCCCTGATTTTGTTCCTCAACTGAGGAAGCATAGCTGGCATTACAGCTTGGATTGCTGCATTGAGTTGTTCCTGCTCGCGTGTGAGAACCATATGACAGTATAACATAAAATACAAGATTAAACTGATCAAAACATAAAATATATACATGAATAAAAGTTTATACCAATAAATCATGAAAAAAAAATTTATGCAGGAAAAACTAGTACATGAATGCATGATGCAATTTTATGAAAACTTTTGTATGCGCGAGACTGAACGCCTATGTTCAGTTCACTCAAAACAAAAGACATGGCAAGGGGACGCCAATGGGTCAGTCCCAAATTTAAAAGTTTCGATAAAACACATGCGACTAAATAGGGCCAGTCCTGTACCAACCATTACTTAGTCATAAACCTACGACAATGACATATATATGTATGCATGAAAACGATGAATGCATGAAAACCGACTGTCAGTTCTAGGAAGACCATAGTGACTACCCACTAATCACAGGTCGTGTTTTGAGAGCCTACAGGTCGAAGCCTTGGGCTCTAATACCATAATTGTAACACCCCATTTAGGTAAATGGAATGTCACGCGTGATTATGGCGTGTCATCAAAGCATACAAGGATAAATGTATAAAACATTACATGACCATAAAGGAAATACCGGAATCAAACATCGGTACCCCAAAAGTAGAACTCATCACACACAAACATAAGTACTGTAAATGAAAGTACTAAACAATGTCCATGGAAGTGAGTATCAAAGTATACAGAAATGCATAAAGTAAAGAAGGCTAGGAAGCTTCCAATCCATATGCACGTACGCTTAAAGTCTACGAGCGTCCCTGAGTACCTGCCGTTTTGGGGACATGAAAAGGAAAATGGCTGAGCATAACGCTCGGTGCACGGATATACAAGTAAAGCATGAATAATAATATAAGCATATAAGCATGAAGCAGCGGAAAAGACTAAGTCCTGGATAACCTGGTTATATCTTATTAAAACTGGTTTTATAGTTTGAAAAGCCTTATGTTTATCTTGTAAAAACTGTTTAACATGTTTACCATTAGCCAATATAGGTCATGAAATATCAACGTGCATGAATACTTGGAGGGGTGACCTCGTCATGCAAATCAGAGGGGCTGCCTCCAATTTAATATACTGGTTTGGGTAGGAGGGATTAGCTCCGTGTGAAGGATGCAAGGCACACACCACATTCACCTAAATAATCTGCTGAAAACACGTAAACAAGGATGCACCCATACGCCCCACCTGATAATGATAATATGGCCAAAAGCTGAAAGGCACGCCACGAGCTATCACTCCGTCGTGGTGAAGTCATAACACTGGTGCCTCCAGTGTTATGGTTATGGTACCTCCATAACTACGTGAAATTGGTCATGCATGTATATGGCTTTAGGTATTCTAATTAAACATAAGCAATTCAAAAACATATAAAACATATACTGGGGAAAACAGTTGGCTACATACAGGGAAATCTTAATAATGAAGAATGTCCATACTGAAAGGATGGAGAATCAGTACCTTGTGTCCAGTGAACGAAGAAGACGAACGGAAAAGAGTCCTACTTCGGTATCACTAATGCTACATAAATACATACGTGAAAGTATCTAATTACTGAGTACGTAGTTGGTTTTATATCATGTCTTAGCTTTTTTATATGTTCATGTCATGTTTTACTGATTTAAGCTTTATACTGTGTTTATCATGTATTTTGTCTATTCTGTTTAAGTATTTCTTGTATTTCATGTATTATTATACTTGTTGTGTAATAATAAGTAACTTTCTAAAAATAGCAGGTTTCCTAAAATAGAAAGTTTCCAAAAATAGAAAGTTTCCAAAAATAGAAAGTTTCCAAAAAATAGACTTACTGCTTAAAATAGATAAGTTTCTAAAATAGAAAGTTTCCATAATTAGATTAGCTGCCTTAATTAAATAAGTTTCTAAAAATAGAAAGTTTCTATAATTAGATATAAACTAGATTATTAAGCTAATTATATAAGCTTAAGTGTTTATTGATTAATATACTAATTCATGTAATTAAATAGTATAGTTTATTAATTGTTTCATGTGAATTTAAATAAAATATAGGTTAAAGTATTTAATTAAAATATAACATGATTTAATTAAATAAAGGTAAAAATACTTAGGTTAAACATGTATTATTATCTATTAATAATGTAACCAAAGTCATGTAAATTAATTAATTATAAGTCATGATTTTAATAATTAATTAATTATATAGTCTAATTAGAATGATAATTACTTAGGTTAAAATTCATGTATTAATACTAATATTAATAACCTAAGTCATGTATAAATTAAATTAATCATGTACATGTTTTAATTAATTTAATTTAATTCTTGTAAAAATAAACTTGTAAAAATAATTAACCTTGCAAAAACAACCCATGAACCGGACCTGTGTTTTACTCTAAACATGTGTGAACCGGACCGGTTTTAACCCGTGAATCGGCCAACCAAATGCACCCTTGACTTGGCTAGCCGCCGACTAGCATGAGTTCCTACCGGCTAGCCGGTGTTCCCCCTACTGTCGCGGCCTACGTTCCCCCTGCTTTCCTTATTTAGCCACCGGCTTAGGCAGGTGGTGGTTCTTTGTTTTAGCTGAGACCCACCCGACAACAACCATACCCTGACCAAGGTCTTTCTCCTGCTGCTGAGACACAAGACCACCACACCGAGACCTTGAGGTCTCGGTTGGTGCGAATCAAAAACAACCCGAGACCCGGGCTCGGTTTCTTGCGTCGGCCATAAACAAACACCCCTTAAACCCTTAATTAACTTTACCCCCATGATTAATTAACATGTGTTTACTTGTTTTCAAAACATTCATGATTTCATGTGATTAATTAATCAAGATCATAAAAAAAGAGGTTTAGGGTTTACCGATTAAGTGAATCAAAGGAGGATGAACACACTAACAACCTTGAAATAAATCAACACCAAAAAAATCAACCAACCACACCTTGTGTGTGTGTTTATACCCGGCGGCCAAGAACAAAGAGAAGATAAAGATATTTAGGGTTTTGATCTTTTCAATATTTTGTTATTATGAAAAATTAATCTTTCCCTTAATTTCATGTTTAGTAAAAAACAATGGGCTTGGCCCTTTGTCTTGCTTCTAGCCGCGGGTAAGGAGCCCACATGGGGGTAACCCATATGTTTTCAGTGTCTAATATTTAGTGTGTTCTCGTGTTCTTGTTTTACGTGATTAAAATAGTTATCATTCGTGTCTTATTATATTTATTCATGATCGTAATAAATATACAAAAATACGTAATACTAAGCTCGTAATTATTTATGTTCATGATTTAATGTTCGTATGTTCGTGATTATAATGATTATTGAAATAATTATCGTGTCTTAATACGTAATAAATACTTATCGTGTTATAACACGTACGTAATACTTGTAATTCTTGTTCTTGAAACGTAAACATGCTATAAGAGGAAAGTTCTAATCATGTACGTACGATCATAAGGGTACTATTCATGGTAAAAGCATGCGGGTTTTACACTTATCCTAATAAGCTATAAATTAATATAGCCGTGATTCATAAGCTCATATTAGGGCTTATTACTTACATGCAACCTTGGAACAAATCTAGATCTCATTTGATACATCAAATAAAATAAACCGCGGGTTTTACCCTTTTAAATTAGGGTTCATAACATAATTTTGATAAGCTAATGATAAGCTTATAAGAAAACCTAGATTATTACCTACATTAATTAATAAAGAAATGATAATGGACTAATCAAGCCTATGCAACACTAGCCCAAGACCTAATGGATTCAATAAGCCCAATATCTTGTAGCCGTATACTTTTAATGTCCCATTAAGCCCATTTAACTAATCTTAGTATATTAGTGGACTTAAAATGTGTTTAAGCCCAATCAAAGCTTTAAAGGCCCATTTAACTAATTAGTGGACTTAAAAATGTGTTTAGGCCCACTAGATGGCCCATTAGTTCTTTTGGTCCGTTTAATGACCCCATTTAATATTTTAAATATTTAAATGAAGTTTTTATAACAAAATATAACTTATAAAAACTTTTGGATTAAAAATGACAATTTGTGAAACTTAGGGACTAAAACCGTGACAGTCAAAATTTATTTTGACAAACTATTAAACACAAGGACAAAAATTATAAATAACCAAAAGTCTAGGGCTTAATAAATGTCATTCCTGACATATTAAACCGTAAGGACCATTTTTGAAAGTTTCAAGAAGTTGTTTTTTCATTTTATAAACCTAAGGACCATTTGTGTAACAATCCGAAACATATAGAAGCCCTAGGGACTGTTTTTTTACATTTTAAGAAAGTTATAAAACCTAATTAATACTAGAGGGACTAATTATGCCATAACCCGAAAGTATAACAAGCCCTAGGTACTAAAAATGTAAAATCCGAAAGTTTTACTTTACTTAAAACATGGAGGGACTAGTTTTGCAATATTCTGAAACTTGAACTAGCCCTAACCCTAATTCAATTTTAATTTAGTAAAACTTAAATAAACCCTAAACCAGAAGGATTTAAATTATAAGTTCTTAAACATGTAACTTATAAATTATTTTATAAATGTTTGGAAAATTTTTGGGAACTTTAAAGTTAAATAAAATTTTATATTTTACTTTACAAAATAAGATATTTAAATTTTACTTTATAAGATAAAATGTATAAACTATATGTATATGTGTAAACTAAATACATGTACTTATATACTTTTATGAAACGAACTTATATAAATGTTAAATAAATTGAAAACAAGTACTTATACAAAAATTATAAGTAAAACATTTTATTTCACTTAAACGGGAAACTTAATTACAAGTTCAAATGAATATTATTACTACTTGTACTGCAAACATTTAAATAAATACTGTAGCATTAATAAACTGATTAAAATTTGTATAAGCATACACATACGTCTTCTTGTATTATTTATTAAGACTGTACTATTTAATTAGGCATTAGACCGTTCCTCTACGGGGGAGAAAAACATGCAACTTATTTTTTTGGACATAAACTGTATTGTAAATTTTTTGATTATGATTGCCTATTGTAAAAGCTGTTAAATTATTGTAATTGCCCGAATGTTATAAATAGATCTATTTGGGATTGACGATCCCCATCTGGGTGAGTAGCTCTCACTGTGCCTTGGCTGGGACAAAAGATGTATGCCATGTTGGAACTGGATTTGGCGCCTTTTTGTAAGGCCCCGGGTTCTCATCTGTTGAGGACTATGGAAAGTTAAGCTTCAGTATTGAGCAATAGAGAATGTAATTACCTTTTTAGTATGGATGCTATGTGAATTACTACTATCATGATTCATTTATGTCCAAACTTATTTTATTAAACCTGTAAATTCACCAACTTTATGTTGACCCTCTAAGCATTTTGTAGGATATTGTAAATCTTGCTTATGTTTAGAGAGAGAAAGAGATAGAAAGATGGTAGATTTGACACACGCTTTAGAGAGAGAAAGTGTAGAAATACACACTTAACTATGTGTAAGTAATGAGAAAACCACACCCTCTCCAACTAAGGAGACGGTTTATATACCCAAGCCCATGAGATGGGCTTGGGCTAACATTGGGCCGCCGACCTACACATGTTGTAGGCTTGGCTTAGCCTTATTTGTTGAATATTAAGTTAACTAAACTACAAGGTACTACTTAGACTATTGTTGGAGTGACTGATCCTTTCTAATACGTAAAACGTATTTCCAACAATCTCCCCCTAAGGGAGGTCCCTCCAAACAAGGGCGTTACCCAAATTACAATAATAAAATAAACCTAGCATATTATGCTTGTCTTGAGCTCGTAGTCTTCGTCTTTCTTTTCTTTTTCCTTTTTTGGTGAACATGTTGATGTGATCTTAGATATCAATCTTGAGCATTAATCTCTTGCCTTGATCTTGTACATCCTTCACTTGTGATCTTCGCCTCTACGTGACTTCATGTCCCACATACTTATACCTTCGTAATTCTTGAAAGCTTCAGAGTTCGATACAACGGAAGACTTAACGTTTAGGCTTTCTTGAATTAGATGAAGTATTAAGTGCATAAAGTATAAGCATGCGGGGACGACTTCTTCTCAGATTCCGCAACGCCACTGTCTACAAATGCCGCAACATAAGTAGACACAAACGAAATGGCTTTGAACATTTCATTCTAATTCGGTAGCATTTTACCTCCGGTCGGTGAAGACCATTGGACGATATAAACATCGTACTAGTGACAGGTAGATTTAATTAAAAATCTCCTTGACAAGATTTCGTGGGTAAACCCGTTCTCTTTACTCGACCGTCCAAAGCTGATTGCGAACGTAAAGAGTGAATCATTTGGATAAAACTATCCGCATGATTGAAGCCGTCAATTCCGATTCCTAGAACAAGTTTGATTCATAAAAGGATCGCACCATCGTTGCTTTCCAGTTGTCACGAGATCGATTCATATTGAATCTTGCAAGTTACCTACCAAGTGTTCTTTAAGGTTAACACTAGAAGGATTCCCACTCATCACTATGAATACTATAGAGTGTCACTCTGAGTGTTCTGGCAAGATCACTAAGATATCGCGTAGAGGCCTGGAACGTATTTAAGTTCAGTTAAGAGTTAAAACACTGTTGTTTTCCAGTTATCACAAGCTTGATTCATAAATAATCGCACAAGTCACCTACCATGAGCTTTTGAATGTTCGCTCAAGAAGGATTACCATCTTCATTGTAAATACTTTCGTATTACTCGGATGTTCAAGCAAGATCATGAAGATTTTGCGTAGGACTCTTAAGATCTTTCTTACTTTTCACAGTGTGTGAAGAAGCAAGAAAATATGGAAATGTGTCCTAATGAGATATTTGATGATCTCAAATGGTTCTAGACTCGATCGTGCATTTTGGATTTTAGTGATCGGAGGCTGAAGAGGAGTGCCACCATTTCAATACCAATTTATTCAGAGTGAATAAATTAATAGATAATGCGTTGTATGCGTGTGATTAAAACAAATACCTTTTGAGAGATATCTAAGTTAGCTGGGATGGGTTGTACATTGCATCTCTGGGTCCATGATGTCTATCTTCAATATCGAGCATCATTAAAATGATCTCAATAACATATGTGTTGACCTGGTTTCTGCCTAAGGTTGTAAGGAGGGCTTCTTTCCTTACACCCTTTATCTTTACAATTCTTTTTCATTCTTCAACCCCTTCATTGCTTACCAATATGTCATAACTAGCACCTTGTTGTGATTGTTCCAGTTCTAACTTAAGTACTTGGTCGGCATTCAGCTACATTCACAATCTTTCTCCATCTTTCCTAAGGACTACTATTTCTAACTATGGAATGTCCTTGGGAAGATTCCTTCGGTTTTGGAAGAATCATTGGACTTAACCTATCCTATCATCCTTATGTCACCACAATCTTCATCTTCGTGAAATGAATGGGTTTAGGGTAAGTATATGTCACCATGAAATCCATTTTGATATAGCAAATCCATTTTGCTCCCCCTTAACATATGCCACGATACTCGAAAACATTCGCACATGTCGGGATGTGCTATCACATTAAGTCAAACCATTTGTGATAATTTCCCATATTAAATCACATTTTCTCCCCTATATTAAAAATATTAACCAAATCGATGTTTTTAATATTAATTGATTTAATGTAGTTTTAGGAAAGTTTTTGGAAGAAAAATGCAAGTCCATTTTATCTTCACGATACCAAATGTATGAGATATGATACCGATTTGCAAAACAATCACATATTCACCATAGAAAGAATTGACAAGGTTGGACACGATTGATGAGAACATCATATGATAGGGTCAAATGCTTCTGTATGCAAATGTAGGTCTCCTCGTCACGTCTGAAGTCATCTCTTGACACCACATGTACGATTGGTATTGTTGTCTTGACACCAACTTGTGAACTTGGCACGTTCGGCATCAAAGATTCTGAATGCTTGACAATTGCTCCCCCTCAATTGTTGACCCGTGTTCTATTGAAAGAGTTGTAGTCGTTGTTTGAGTAGTTGCATCGTCGAGTATGTAGATACCAGTTGCAGAGTGCTATGGTTGTAGAGATGATAGCTTCATGATGAGATGGCATTTTTACATGATCTCTTCATTCTTTTCGGGCTTTAAATGCATAAAATGTCATTAATATACCGTATATATGCTTGTACTTGTTTACTTGTGTGTTTTAGGTATGTATATCATGAAAAAGACAAAAGATCACAAGAAACAAGGAAAAACGAACACGAGAAACGAAGCCGTACAAAGAACCGGACCCTAGTTATAGATTTCTCAAAGAAAAACCCTTGAAGATTTGAAGATGTACAAGATTGATCCTTAATTTATGTAGAAATGACACTTAATACCCTTGTATATTCATAATTACAAGTTTGGTCCCTTAAGTTTGTCAAAATTACAAAAAGGTCCTTCAACTTTGAAGAATTGGTAAGTTTAATCCCTCAACAATTCTAAATTGTTAATAATGGTCCCTCATGAAGTCAAAGATGAGAACTATCAAAGATCAGTCCTCAAACTATGCAAAAATGGCAAAAACAACCCTTGAAACCCTTTTACCAAAGTTTTGTGGCCAAAGTATTAAGTTGGAAACATTATTAACAAAGGATATGAGTTTTGATGGCTGAAAAAACGTTTAATACATATTCTGCCAAAACACAAGGACCAAAGGTGGGCATATGAAACTTTCAAACAAAGAATTGTGCCAAACACTTTCCACTCTACAAAAAACGGATCAAAACTAGTTACTATTCACCTTTCACCCCCAATTACCATCTCACTTAAAACAAAGGGTTAATTCCAATTACCCTGGCACACGTTTGATTCACACACCCTAAAATCCATCCCACACCAAAAACACTCAATCCCACTCACCAAAGGACCCCACCCATTCACACGTAAACCAATCACATTCCAACTTCCTCTACAAGGAATGACACGTGGCCAAATCAACAGCCCACACTCCTTGCTTGGATACAAAGCTAAAATGAATGATTTGGATGCATTTAAACAGCTCATCAACAAAATTTGTCTAGAAGATTCAAGGGGAATTTTAGGGACGTTGTAGCTAGGGTTTTCATTGTAATCTCAGCCCTTGTGGCCTAAAGAAGGACTCCTCAACTTGTGAGAGAGCCTTGTTCCAGTTTTACTCTTTAAACATTGTAATTCCTTTTAAAAATTTATAAAAGTTGGTATTTTAAGAAAATTGTAATTCCTTTTTATGTTTTTGAAAGTTGGTGTTGTTTAAGGGTAATTCTGAGTTCCATTTGATGTTATAAAGGTGCTTAGATCTTGTGGTTTAAGTACGCTTATGATTGGTAAGGATTTCAAAGTTGAAAAAACCTTGAAATTAGTCATTTGTTTTGGTTATTTATCTTGTACTAACTGTAACACCCCCAAATTTATACGATTCAGTACATCGGAAGACTCGTTGGTGTTACGGGATAGCACATTACTCACATCATAGACAACGCATAAAAATCGCGTCGTTTAATAATAAATCATTTCCATTCATAATTATCAAAGTTACATCGGTCCCAAGTCATATTATTTCATACAAAGTTTTACAAAGTATTTGAATGGAAAATATCGTTTAAGTGCGGGCCGTAAATTCTTGTCGTCTTCCCGAGAATTACCTTCAAGTACCTGAGATAAGACATGTTAAAAGAAAAGGTCAGCGATAATGCCGAGTGAATTCATAGAGTTTAATAAATTACATCAATATAACTTTGGTATAAAATTATTACCAAAAATCATTTCGTACAAACCATTGTAATAGGCCATAAAATAGCCAAAATCATTTTATGCAAATCTTTATCAAAATCATAATATAGGCATTTGCCTTAAAAATCATTATACGAATCATTGTCGTTAAAAACACCATACAATACGTTTTGCAACGTTGTATAGATTAAATAAAAACCGTTATATGAATATGGTTATGAAAACCAAAACACAAACATAATATCAATAGTATGACCCTGTATTGCTTGTCAGGCAATACATCGTAATTCGGAGCGTCTAGTAATATTTCGTTAGTTTTTGGATTATTATAAGCCGCATGACATTGTTACCTTACTAAAACCAAAACGGGTAGCTAACCCGATACCAATTTTGCCCATCTAAAGTAGCGTGTCGTCACAAAGGTCACGCTATGGAAATCTTCTCATACATAAATTCGCTTACTAATCAATGAGGCACGACGGGGATCAACCGTCAAGGCGCGAACTGGGGTGATCGTCCCCAAATAGTACTATTAAATGCATAAGCGTCTACCAAATCCCGGTAGTTCACAATTCATGCTAATGGGACTTTTAGTGACATAACCTAACTTTAATAATCCATTTAATTTCATCTATCGGGTCCTTTAATCATTTATCGGGTCATACAATCGGGTCATTCAATCATTCGGGTCCAAAATCAATAAACAAACAATCGGGACAAATGGTGTCCTATTTTATAAAAACTAACATGTTATCTCCCTCGCGGGTTTATAAAGCATTTATAAAACATTTAAAAGAGTGCGAGGCTATGAACTCACGTTGATATGGGAAGGCGGGTTATCGGCAATTCGGACGTACGGTACGTGCTTCAATCACGGAAACCTAGACAAATAATTCTCGTCTTAGACTCATGTCCAATGACTTTATAAAAATAACAATTATGTATACATATGATGATTATATATATATATGATGATCAAATGGGTTTATATATTCTCATTTACTCATTTTTGTGTTATATGTCGATAACTTTTATACTAGTTGTCTCGTTTTACCTATTTACGTGTTTTAGGTCCAATAAGCCTATTATAAGTTCTTTAACTTGTTTTAATCCATTTCATACTTATATTATCAGTATCTATACTTTCCATGTTGGGCCTGAATGGGTTAAGCCCAATAATTTCTTTTTAAAAGTTTTTAACTTATTTAGTCCAATTATTAGTCCAATATGCTTAGTTAGCTCGTAAATGTCCGTATTTCTTATAGTTCGGGTTTTATCGGTTTTTACTTGTATTAGTTACTTATACATCAGTATATGACTTTTATAAACTTTACATTAGACGTGTTTGGTCGTCTAAGTTTTATTTGGCGAAAAACGTTAATTTTACGGCAATAGCCGAAAAAGTCGTAAAAATCAAGTTTATAGTTTTTATTACTTATAAATATTATTTCACCACCATTTATATAATTTATCCATTTAATTAACCTTTTAAATATTTATATAAATAAGTTTTATAAGTTAGTGGGTTTTTATTTTACATTTTATACTATTAAATTTTGAGTGCTTATATAATAGTATTATTCTTTAATTTCCAAAAATCTGATTTTTATCTTCACTTTCACCAAAACTGCCATATCTTGAGTTCTATATGGAGATAGAAGCTCAAATTTTCATCACATAAACTACATGATATGTGTTATATTTAACTCTACTATAGCTACTGTTGAATCATCCTTTAACTATTTTCTAAAAATCGTCCAAAACAGTAACCTCAGATTTATACCCTAAACTTGTTTTGATCATATCTCACTCATTATTTGGATTCCATTGCATGGCCAACTCTCACATGTGTACAAGACATATAGCTTACTGTAAATCCATTAATCTATGCCATTTTTATCAGTTAATCATTTGATTCTTTACTGTTTTATACAGCCAACAAATTTAAACAAGATTTTAACCTTGTTTCTTATAGTCTTTCATCTTTTTAAGCATGTTTATCAACTCCAAATCCCCACACAATACTTTTATCATCATATAATCATCATATACATATACAATAGGAAAGAAAATACATGATTACATAATCAAAATAACAAGAGGATGAGGAGAACAATCTTTATACCACCATGATGATGAAATGATGAGCTTTTGGATGAACAAGACATGGTTTTGGGTAACCAATCTTATGAGATATCAACACCACTTCTAGGATCACCAAGTATTTGTAGATTCCTCCAAAAATCAGCCCTTGTTCTTCATGAAAACTCCTTGAGAAATCAGCACCAAACTCCCTTGAAAACTCCTTTTTACATGTTAAGATCACCTCCAATCTTCATAACTTCAATGGGTTTTCATCATATGTGTGAATAACATATGATTTCATGGTTAAATTAAGATCAAATGGGTTATTTAGGGTGAGAGTAGGACGAATTTTTGAGAGAGAAATGGGAGGATGAGAGTGGTTTGCATGAGTGAAAATGGTGGTTATGAGTAGCTAGTTGTTTTTGTGGGATGAGTGGAAGAAACTAGCTTAAGTGTTAAGCTAGTGCTTACACTTGTAAGCTACAAGTTAACATGATGCCACATCTTTGATGTGGTGTCATGTTGTGCCATCCCATGTGTATTAGTGGGGTGGGATAATGTATTTTGTCCCACCTCACTAATTTACGGGTATTTCTCGATTCTAGTTTCCTCGATTTGCGGGCCCTCGGGTCGTTTCACGAAAAACGTTTTTATAAATTATGAATCAACGACACAAAACGAATCAAATAAAAATTGTCTCATCAAAAATGGAGTTCAAAAACGTAAATACGTAATCCTAAGGTTTCCGGTTTAGTCGTAAAGGACGTTAAATTAAAATCGTAAGTCCTAATCTCTTCTCGTAAATTTGTGAGTTTATGAACCAACTCAAATTTAAAACTCCAAAATAATATTCATGGACAAATTTATTTTCTGAAATGTCGGACTGTCACCAAAGACGGTGTATGTAAACGTAAGCACGTAACGTTGAATCCTCCGGTTTAGACGTAGTCGATGCTACTTCAAGACGTAAATCCAAATTACTTCCCAAAAATAAGTGAGTTCATAATGTAACATTAAAATAATGTTTTCAAATAAACATTGAGAATAAAATATCAACCATAAATTGACGAATTGTCACAACATTTACCCCTAAACAGGATCTTTGTCCTCAAAGATCATCTTACTACTCGCTTCTTATAGAGTTAAAAGCCATGTGGGTATTTCCTCCACATTCGGTCTTTTCTCACAAGTGTAATCCATTATAATACGCGAGTTTCATCAAACACAACTATAGGAATAAGATCAGGCTAAATGTTGACTTAGTTTCTCTATCCATGATGTTCACGGGTTTCTGATGAATGCAACTTTTCGCCGATCTAAGCTTTACTAAGAATAATCAGATTTTCACTTGATAGATATTCCATCAAGTTTGATTTACGAAACATAATTCACGCAGTTCTTGAAGTCCTAGGGTAGATCCAGCTTATATGCCTTTCAATCCCAACTTTTACATCATCTTAATGGTCCCATACAACGGGGACTTATATCCCATGATTTGTCAGATCATGAATTTATTTTTTCCAAGGTTAAAAATTGTGGCATAACTTCGCTACCCATTTGGCACTTCAAGATCTACATTTCATATTCACATAACCTCTTGCCCACTACCGGCTGTCAATAATCAAATCCTAATTTCAACAATCAATTCAGATCTCGCGGGTCGGGCATTTTGTAAGGTTAGGTTCGCCATCATAGGAAACCTTAAACCTAAAAGACATGTCCAACTCACAATGGGTGTATGTCGGATGTCTTCATCTCAACTCTTGCTTACAGATGCTCTAAGATTTAGATCTTAACAAGATTCGATCTCGATCCTAACACGATAATTATCAATGATAATCTCTCCAAAGGAAAACGATTATACGGTCTACTACCAAAGGTCAATCATTCAAACATAGAACAGCGCTTATAGTATTTTGTATCGTTACTTTACCTCGTCCCTTCGATTTGGGGTGGTACATAGTACTCTCATCAAGGTTCGTTCTCAATGACTTATGAGCAAATCTCTAGAAATTCGATGCGAAGCGAGGATCTTGATAAAGATGTTCGATACAGGCACACTATGTTTACATAACTCTTTTGCATTTATCATTAACGGGAATGATATTAGCAGATTTGGTCAGTCTGTCATAGATGACCCAAATCGAATCAAATTCAGATGATGACCTTTGTAATAGCTAGACGTTTACTAATGTATGAGGCGATGTCTGCCTTCATAATTGCCATTAGTACAACTTCTTCAGACAAAGATACTTTTAGTCAAAAATGACATACATATAATACTTATACTTACAAATTCCAACATAACTATATCTCACAATCCTTCATATTTATACAGCCACAAGTGGCCTTTAAAACATTTAACGCTATCGGCTTCTCAATTATAATGGTTCACATTAGCCGTGAAACCCTTTTTATTATCTATATTAACCTTCTTACAAACATCGTTTATTTTTGTATTGCTCGGCAATTTATTTTGTACCTTCATTATTAAGGAACATGTCCTAATTGTTTCTTTATCCTTTTTATATAATATGTCAGTATCTATATTATTCTCATGATGATGTAATTATTATGTCCACAATTCACTTAGATATTCTTTCTATATTATGCGTCAGTAATTACGTTCACCTTTCTAGATGGAATAAATATCGTAACCGTATTTATTCAAAATTCTTTCTTCATATCTTCTATGTTTTAGTTTCGTCTTTACTATCATTTTTATCCGTTTTACTCAATCCGTCGTCTAAAGCGTCGATAATTATTATAATTAATTAACAATAATTACTTAATTTTTATGAAACGTAAACGTAAAAATTTTAAATTTCTTAGTTCGACCAATTATATAAAATGTTAAAAAAATAAATTTGAATTTAATTAACAAGATTTTTGTTGATTTATCGAAAATATTTAATAAGATTCATAAATGTTCGAAAAACCTTTGTTTATACTTTGGTCAGAGTTTTCTTAGTTGAAAAGCCAAAAATTGTCGTTTTAA
Organism: Glebionis coronaria; assembly: GCA_025667525.1. Taxonomy (NCBI): domain Eukaryota; kingdom Viridiplantae; phylum Streptophyta; class Magnoliopsida; order Asterales; family Asteraceae; genus Glebionis; species Glebionis coronaria. The sequence continues at coordinate 264,534,259 of CM046876.1, forward strand.
GTTTTCAGGTTATGGTATAAATAGTTTTACTCAATCCTTCTTAAGTTATCTTGAGGTATACACAAACATTTACTCCTAAACAGAAGTTTAGTTAAATGGTTTGTGTATAAGGGAATAATCCCTTAAAATCCTTTGTTAAAACATTTGTCAAAATATATTTGAAAGTTCTTTTTAGTATAACTCAAAGTCTTAAAAGGGCTCTTAATTTTGAAGAGTCAATTTATATTCCATTACATAGTCAAATAATGTAAAGGTTTAAGTTTTTAATCACATATCAATTATTCAAGGTTCAGGTTTTAATTGTTCGGCCAATTCAGGGCAATCTATAAATAATTATTAACTTCATTCTCATTCTTATAAATAAACAAATAAATGGTCCTTAATGATCACGAGCATGAATTTATCAAATTACAGCCTTCACACGTGATTCACCAAATTTATGAATGCTACATGTGCATTAGTCAATCCAAACGTCACCATGTGAAACTCATAATGTTCATTACAAGTTCTGGATGTAGTGATTCGAATAGATAATCTTTTTCGCGGACGCGAAGTTGATAATAACCATGTCGTGGATCAAATCTTTAAAACATACGCTAGAACATTGTAAATGATCGAACAAATCTTCCATTTCGAGTTATGGATTTCGTTTTCGATTGTCAATTTACTCAGTTCACAGTAATCTATAAATATAAGGAATGATAACACCATAGCTCTTCATGATGATAGGCTTGGTATATTAAAATCTTTCTCCGACAACTCTCTCAGTTGTACGGAAATTCCTTTAATTCAGATGGTGCTGACGTACAATGCACAAGCCACAGGTGCAGCACCGGAAATATAATCAATACCAATTTCAACTTGCCTTAATGGCGAAAGTCTAGGTAATTCATCAACAAATACTTACTTAAAGTTTCAGATAAAAGAAACATCTTTTAATAAATTCATATTAGGTTCTTCTAGATTATAATATCTATGACTAATTCACAACCATTCGCGGTATAATTTCAAATCATCCATCAAGAATCATTTTGATTACTTTTGATAATCAACATCTTATCATTTAGGGGAATTCTACTCGAGTTCCCATCAATTAAGACAATGTCGTTATGTCATAATCAATCAATCCATTCTACTGGCATTACCAACTTTCTAGTTTTATTGCCGTCGATAAGATGTGAACTTCTCAAAAGTCTAATAATAACTCACGATCCTTCACAAATTTAAGGATATATGGAGATACAACTACCATTAAAAGAGTAAGGTCAACGCATAATCTATGCGAGAGAATTTCAAATCAGATACAGACGAAAACATTTAACGAATATGAATATATCCCATGTTTTCATAATTTGAGTACGCATTCGAAAACTCCTTGGATCGTTACCCAGGTCATTCAAATGAAACAAAATCAAAAGAAATGATAGGAATGTCGATACATCCAGTCGGGTATCAACACTCGGTAATCAGATACTTTTCCTAAGAATCTCACTACGGGAGAATTGGACAAGAAAGAATTGTCAATTGTGAAATAAGACAATTTCCACAGATGAGTAAATTCGACTCAGAAGAATAGATGCTACAGGCACATATGTAGGTGTCCCTAACAATATGTCTTTATGTTTCACTTCTTGCAGATCTCATAAAATTTAATCTTTCACAACTTCAACGAAAATGTAGTGTTTATTCATTAGTTTTATGGTGACTACTAATCAGTCTTGCATGGTCCATTCCAAATTGTATGTAGGCGCGCAACTATATACAATTTCAAGATTAACGATGCAATACTCAGTTCGTCAAAATTTTATCATCCATGTTTGTAGTAAAAACATTTTCATGCTTAATTCTTAAATAAGAATCAAAGATAAATTTACAAATATTTTCTTTGTTATGAAAACAATAAGGTCTTCCAAAGTGTTTTATAAACAACTTCATTTCAATAACAATCACTTATAAATCTCACTATGAATAATTCTTATAGTGATGAAAATTCAATTTTCTCAAAGGATACCGTTTTAACTTTATAAAAACAAGTTGTGATCTGTAAAAGAGTGATGAAAGCTTGTTCACCAAGAATTAACTACGATATGATAGGAAATGAGCTTAGCCAAATAATCATGAGGTTCATGACCTCGATGGCACTCACGAAGAATAATTCACAACGTAACTCAAATCAAGATGAGTATTTGTTCAATGGTTGCATCGCTAATGCGAACATTAGGATGAAGCAATAAGAGATAGATAACATCGTTACATGTAGGATTTAGCAATCAAAGATAGTCTTTTTCATTAATCACAAACAAGTCAAAATTGTACCGTAACACATTACGTGTCACTATGTCATACAATTCTCAGAACTCATCCTACCAACTGATGTCTCAGTTAAGTTAGGGATTTTTAAAAGATACCACAATGAATATTAATCTACAAGAGTCATTAGGTGTTCCACATGTCCCAGAAGATCCATCGGTCTCAATTTGGAAGAAGATTTCTTCAATTTATTTCTTGGACACTGGGCATCCTCGTTAGTGGACAGTGGCCTAGGAACAACACTTAACACGAACCTACAATCATTTAAAACCTCATAATTCAATCAAAGAACTTAACTACTTCCTCTTATCAATCTCATATTCCATATAGGTTAAATTTTAATTTATTCAAGTTTCAACCACTTTTATAGTCAATTTGATATCCTACCTCATTTTCCAATACTTTCATCTTTATTCTTAGGCCTTGTAAAGGAAATGAAAGCTCAATATGATCAATACTTAATTTCAATCCTATAGCTCTTACAACAACAATTATCAAATGGGTCATAGTATGAAATGACTTGATCATTCAACTAGACTTCTCGGAAAGGTACTAGTGGCATGAGGCTTATGGGTAATGGTTCCAATGACAGCCTCAAGTGCAACATTCACCCTTTCGATTTCAATTTAAGAATTGGATGACAACGAATCATATGACATCTTTCTAGGTGGTAACATTTTGTCAAACTCCACTCTATAAGGAAAGATCATCATGACATCGATATCAGTTTTAATCTCGCCAATTCTTTTTCAATATCACAATCAACTAATATCTACATTTCTACGAATATCAACCATTTGTTGGGATCATAATACTCGTCTTAGACTCATGTCCAATGACTTTATAAAAATAACAATTATGTATACATATGATGATTATATATATATATGATGATCAAATGGGTTTATATATTCTCATTTACTCATTTTTGTGTTATATGTCGATAACTTTTATACTAGTTGTCTCGTTTTACCTATTTACGTGTTTTAGGTCCAATAAGCCTATTATAAGTTCTTAAACTTGTTTTAATCCATTTCATACTTATATTATCAGTATCTATACTTTCCATGTTGGGCCCGAATGGGTTAAGCCCAATAATTTCTTTTTAAAAGTTTTTAACTTATTTAGTCCAATTATTAGTCCAATATGCTTAGTTAGCTCGTAAATGTCCGTATTTCTTATAGTTCGGGTTTTATCGGTTTTTACTTGTATTAGTTACTTATACATCAGTATATGACTTTTATAAACTTTACATTAGACGGGCTTAGTCGTCTAAGTTTTATTTGGCGAAAAACGTTAATTTTACAACAATAGCCGAAAAAGTCGTAAAAATCAAGTTTATAGTTTTTATTACTTATAAATATTATTTCACAACCATTTATATAATTTATCCATTTAATTAACCTTTTATATATTTATATAAATAAGTTTTATAAGTTAGTGGGTTTTTATTTTACATTTTATACTATTAAATTTTGAGTGCTTATATAATAGTATTATTCTTTAATTTCCAAAAATCTGATTTTTATCTTCACTTTCACCAAAACTGCCATATCTTGAGTTCTATATGGAGATAGAAGCTCAAATTTTTATCATATAAACTACATGATATGTGTTACATTTAACTCTACTATAGCTACTGTTGAATCATCCTTTAATTATTTTCTAAAAATCGTCCAAAACAGTAACCTCAGATTTATACCCTAAACTTGTTTTGATCATATCTCACTCATTATTTGGATTCCATTGCATGGCCAACTCTCACATGTGTACAAGACATATAGCTTACTATAAATCCATTAATCTATGCCATTTTTATCAGTTAATCATTTGATTCTTTACTGTTTTATACAGCCAACAAATTTAAACAAGATTTTAACCTTGTTTCTTATAGTCTTTCATCTTTTTAAGCATGTTTATCAACTCCAAATCCCCACACAATACTTTTATCATCATATAATCATCATATACATATACAATAGGAAAGAAAATACATGATTACATAATCAAAATAACAAGAGGATGAGGAGAACAATCTTTATACCACCATGATGATGAAATGATGAGCTTTTGGATGAACAAGACATGGTTTTGGGTAACCAATCTTATGAGATATCAACACCACTTCTAGGATCACCAAGTATTTGTAGATTCCTCCAAAAATCAGCCCTTGTTCTTCATGAAAACTCCTTGAGAAATCAGCCCCAAACTCCCTTGAAAACTCCTTTTTACATGTTAAGATCACCTCTAATCTTCATAACTTCAATGGGTTTTCATCATATGTGTGAATAACATATGATTTCATGGTTAAATTAAGATCAAATGGGTTATTTAGGGTGAGAGTAGGACGAATTTTTGAGAGAGAAATGGGAGGATGAGAGTGGTTTGCATGAGTGAAAATGGTGGTTATGAGTAGCTAGTTGTTTTTGTGGGATGAGTGGAAGAAACTAGCTTAAGTGTTAAGCTAGTGCTTACACTTGTAAGCTACAAGTTAACATGATGCCACATCTTTGATGTGGTGTCATGTTGTGCCATCCCATGTGTATTAGTGGGGTGGGATAATGTATTTTGTCCCACCTCACTAATTTACGGGTATTCCTCCATTCTAGTTTCCTAGATTTGCGTGCCCTCGGGTCGTTTCACGAAAAACGTTTTTATAAATTATGAATCAACGACACAAAACGAATCCAATAAAAATTGTCTCATCAAAAATGGAGTTCAAAAACGTAAATACGTAATCCTAAGGTTTCTGGTTTAGTCGTAAAGGACGTTAAATTAAAATCGTAAGTCCTAATCTCTTCTCGTAAATTTGTGAGTTTATGAACCAACTCAAATTTAAAACTCCAAAATAATATTCATGGACAAATTTATTTTCTGAAATGTCGGACTGTCACCAAAGACGGTGTATGTAAACGTAAGCACGTAACGTTGAATCCTCCGGTTTAGACGTAGTCGATGCTACTTCAAGACGTAAATCCAAATTACTTCCCAAAAATAAGTGAGTTCATAATGTAACATTAAAATAATGTTTTCAAATAAACATTGAGAATAAAATATCAACCATAAATTGAAGAATTGTCACACTAACCCTTATCCAAAAGCTATAAGCCTTGCAAGCTTGTTGACACCAAGCTAGTGAAGGTTTATCAACATTTGGATAGGTTGTTTGCTGCTTGTGTTGAAGAAATCAAGCCCTTGAGGTTCTGCTTTGAACCATCAACCAAGGCACATATCATCTTCTTTGTTCAAGGACCTTGGTCACTCTCTAGTTGTTGAGAGTGGTCCAAGGAGCATATCTGATCCCTCTAGGAAGTTATGGAGGATAGGTATAAGCTCTTTTTAAGTTTCCTCTAAAAAAATTTATGTTTATGTCTGATATGTACTTTACCATGTGATTTGGAGATTTTGTGTTTGTGCTTTGTGTTTTATTGTTGCTATCTGTTATTTGTCACCTAGTTTAGGATTTTGATCCATAAAATCAGTAGGTTGTGTGATTGAATAAAAAGTTTGTTTGAAAAAGTACTAAAACAAGGTTGTTTGGATTTTTGGGATCATAAGGCCTTATGGCCTTGTGCCCTTGGTTCTTAGGGTTTGGGGAGTCTAAATAAGTCATATGCAACAAGTTTTGGTCATTGGTTAAGGCTCAAGTAGTTTGGTTAAGGTTTTTAAAGGTTTGGAAAAATCTGATAAAAGTGGTTTTATATTGGTCAAACATATCAGATCAAATAAATTCTTTATTTGTTGGATCTATGGTCTGAAATCTTGTTCGGGAAGAGTTTAGGTGATAAGCTATCTGTGTAGTATCTGTTTGTTGAATTTGGTGGCTTATACTGAAGTGATCATTTACATCAGCAAACTGACCACCTCAATTTTGCCTTGCATTTTGTTATCTAGTGTATGCCCTGCTTGTTTGTTGCTTGGAACTTGTTTTTGTGCTCCTTGTGAGTAATTTTGGCTATTTGGTTTGCTTTGTTGCTGGCTTATAAGCTAACTGGCTTATAAGCTAACTGGCTTATTGGCCTTATTTTGCAAAAATCTGTTGTCATTTGGTCAACTTACCACTTGATTCACAAGGACTCTACCTTGATTTCTTCACAAAAATTGCTTAAAACAAGCCTACAAACAATCCCTGAGCATTTGGTGAATTTTGGAGAACTTTGACTTTTGGTCAAACAAGAACAATTTGGCTTATTTTTGAGAACTGCTTATTGGTACATACAACAACTTGGCTTTTGTAATAGGTGTCATTTTTCTCAGCTTAATATCAAATCTGCAAAATTACAAGTCAATTGGTTAAGCCTTTGCTAGAAAACTAGCTTATTTGGCTTTTTCAGCAAGCTTATTTGCTCCTATAGCTTATTCTACCTGCATTTTTGTGAATTTTATGATTGATTTTTCTTAATTAAGCTATTTGTGAGCTTTTGCAACAAACCAGGGCTTCTGAAACGTCCTAGAACTCTGACCCGAGTATTTTGTCGTTTAGTGAAATTCTACTTTGCTTATTCCTGGCTTATTGAGTGTGATTTTTCAAAATTTCTTTTCACAAATCTCCTAGGCATCTCAAAATAAGGTTGTGTATCTAATCTGAGCTTATGGCATTGGCTTATTGCTTAATGGCCTTATTGGCCCAATAAGAATATGTTGTTGACCTTTTAAGCTGTGATAAGCTCAAAACAAGCTTTTGGACCTTCAGACTTTTGTGTTTAGAATTAAATTTTAAGTCAGATAGGGCTTTTTCAGGTCATTTGGGCCAAGTTTGAGTTTTGGGCCAAAAAGCCCATTAGATTGGACTGTTTTCTATTTTAGCCCATTTAGGGGCCCATTAGGGGTATTTTGGTAATTTTACTTTCATTTTATTCTTGTTTATGTTAAAATAAACTAGTTTGCATGTTTTTAGAATTTTTTATAATTTTTAGATTTTTAATATTATTTTAATATTATTTTATTTTTAAATTTCAAATTTCACATTTTTGCACTTTTTACATTTATCTTGGGTTTAATACATTAAGATAGGATTTTTGCAACTCTTAGATTAATTTTATCATCAATTTTCTAATTTCTAGAATTATTTTAAGTTTTTAATAGTTTTTAATCATTTTAAAATTTTTAATTAGTTTAAAAGTTCATAAAAATAGTTTTTATTCCTATTTGGTCATTTTAGAGGTTTACAAAGTGAAAAATCTTTATTTGGGCTTTTTAATAATTATTTTGATTTTTAGGGCTTTAATTAGCATTTAAAAATTAATATTTAATTAATTAAAAGGTTTGAAAAAGTTTTGATCATTTGTAAACTCTTAGTTCATTTAATTTGATTTTTGGTAATATTTTGGAAATTTTTAGAATTAATTTTTATTTTTAGCACTTTTTACGGTTTTTATGATGTTTTGCTTATAAAACTTTCCTCTTTTGGGAGGAAAGGGAAAAGAAACATTGTTATAAATTGTATAAAGACTAAGATACCCTTTTTTATACCATTTGGTTATAAACACTAAAGGATATAGTTGTAATTTATCAAGTTATTTTCCTTTTCCTTCCATTTAAGAACATAACTTACTATTACTTTCTTTTTCCTTTACTCTATCTCAAGAACATATCAACCAACACTTCCTTTCCCTTTCCCTTCCCTTTCACTTTCCAATTCTTTTCCTTTTCCCTTACTTAAAAACTCGAGAACACAGTGGACATGTTTGTTTGCTTACTAGCTCAATATCAGTATTTATAATAATAGGATCGTAGAAATCCTTGAAAATGTCGTAATTGATCCAAAGAAGGTGAAGTCAACTGTAAGACATGTAAGGCAATAGATTGATGAATTATAAATTATAACATATGTTATTTACAGGGTGTTGTGAGAGTTATTATCTATTACGCTTTGAAGTCAAATATAACAGTTTCTCAAGTTAGCATACTGTTAAAGTTCTTAGTTGCTTTAAGATATGCAGGTATCAACCTGCTTAGTTTAAGTGTGGATCTTCTTCAATAACAGTTAAGCATATAGGCAGTTAAATCCAAACATTTAATATTGCTTATCTACTTATAAAAACATGCACATAAGCATTCGATCAAATACAATATTATAAATAATTTTCACGTCTTTGTCATTCTAATTTCTCATCCCCTTCTTTCAAATATTAATCTCAAATCAGTTACGAATTATTCACACACATATACCTCCTTGGGAAACGAACTTAATTGGGTTATTAACACTTGATTTTCCTAAGTCATTTGTTTAATACTTACCGCTTTTATGCCTTTTTCCTAAGAGGTCGTATTTTACAACAATCATTTTGGCGCCACTGCCGGGGAGGTGTGTCGTGATTAATTTGTCATTTTGTTTTTGTTATTAACCATAAATAGTATTTGTATTAGTAGAATTGTACTAATACGTATTATCGGTTTTTTTCGTTTTTCTTGTGAAATTATTATTACTATATTGTATTAAGTATCACAAGAAATACAAAATATCTCCAAAAGTGTGAAAAGACAACCTTAATTAGGATTTGATCTCCTAATTATTATATTCGAATCTCAAACAAAAAGAAAAAGGCAAAAATAGATAAATACTTTCGTGAAGCTCGATTTTGAAAAATACAAACTATAAGGTGTGTATAAGGCGGGTATTATAAAATATACCCTAAGGAAAAAGGCTGTTAAGTGCTTTGCGCCGCCTCGTTTCCCCGCTTGCTTGTGAGTATTTTGGGATTGAAGGCTAGTCGAGGGTTTTGCCGCCCAAAGTATTATTACGTATCATATATATTTGCTTGTTTTCTTTGTGATTAAACCCTCTTAAACAAATTTGGTTTTCACCAAAGTTCTAAAGTCATTCGAAGGCGTTCACTCTACGTGATCATTTTCATTATTTTGAGGGTCCTTTAATCAAGAGTTTGATTCGAGGAGAGATTTGGTAGATTGTTGTCTACGAAGATACACAAAATCCAAAAAAAATTAAAAACAATCAAAAACACAAAAAATTGAACATCCACAAAACACCCAAAAAGAATCTTCTTTACTCACCTCCCATTCTTCGTCAAGTTTATGCTAACTCGTAATCAAGAAAAACGAGCTCGTAAACGTCGTCAAAGTCAAGGAAACCAAAGTCCTTTGATTGAAGAACAAACTCCAATTGTCGAACCCGTTGTAGAATCAATAGTCGCCATGGCAAATCGTACAATGATGGAGTTGCTTCAAGCACCCACCGAGGGTTTTGGAGAAGTTATTGTGATTACCGCCATCCTTGCGGAGAATTTCGAGATTAAGACGGGTTTAATGTCGATGTTGCAAGCAAATAAGTTTAGAGGTCATGAAAAAGACAACCCGCATTACCACATAAGGAATTTTAATCGTCTCACCGCAACAAGAAAGTTTAAGGATGTTCCACATGACGCCATTAAGATGATGTTGTTTCCATACTCGTTAGATGGACCCGCTAAAATTTGGCTCGAGAAAGAACCGCCAAATTCGATTTTGACATGGGGTGATCTCGTTTCTAAGTTTGTGAACCAATTTTTTCCACCATCTAAAACAACACATTTGAAAAATGAGATTTCAAGGTTGACACAACGTAATAATGAAATTTTTTCAATGGCATGGGAACGATTTAAGGAAATGTTACATGAATGTCTACACCATGATTTTTCGGAATTGCATCAAATAGATACTTTTTATAATGGGCTTAATGATCATAAACGAGATTATTTGAATGTCGCCCCTGGTGGTAATTTTTTGTGCAAAACGACCGATGAAGCTTTAAAGATTATCGAGAATAGATATAAGGTTTATAACCCTAGTAAGACACCGAGTGTTGCCAATATGGTTTCGGCATCGTCGTCATCGTCTCGTAACATGAATGCCTTACATGATGAAGCTAATGATGAAAATCAGTTTTTTGATAGATTTGCAAATCTTATGACTCATTGGAAAGCACAAGATGCTTTGAATTCCGCATCGGTTAAAGCGGTTGAAAAGAGTTATTTATCTTGTGGTGTAGCTCATGATCTTTCCGAGTGCATTACCACCGGTGGTAACACTTCGAGTGCTTACATAGCAACGGGAACTTAAAACCAAAACGGCCAAGGTTCCCGCCCAAATCAAGATCCACCAAATCAAAATGCCAATAACTATCGAAACAACAATCAAAATGGTAGTTATCAAGGCAATTCACGTAACTACAAGAAAGGGAATTATCAATGTGGGAATGGACAAATTGCAAATCAAAACCAAAACCGTGATTTTCAAACTACTACACAAGATTTTCAAAAGGCTCACACTAAAAATATTAAAGGAGAATTTTTGGATTATGCAAAAGCAAGTGATGCTAAGTTTGATAATATGCAACGTGAGATGATTAGCTTAAGATCCGAGTTGAAAAACGAGCTTAAAAACGAACTTGCTAATGAACTTAAGACTCATGCTAACAAAATGGAAGGAAACGTTCAACGTCTTCAACAAAAATCAACAAAAGATGGAACAAGGACAACATGAGATTAACCAAGAATTGTTAAAAGCGGATGCTAAGCAATCAAAATTTGAAGACCGAATGGAAAAAATGTTTGAAGCAATCATGTGTAAACCCCCTTCTTTGGGTGGTCTTCCTAGTGATACCATTGCAAACCCGAAGGGAGAAATGAAGGTTATTACTACACGTAGTGGTAAAACTTTCAAGGAACCAATCTCTCGTCCAAGTACTTCTACGGAGAAGGAAATCGAGAAAGAGCCCGAGGTGATGGTCGAAAAGGAGCATATCACAAGCCCACAAAGTACCGCTCATACCACACCTACGATTGAACCAATACCAATCATGGAACCCGAGATTCCAAGGTCGTTGCCTAATGTCCAACCCACACCACCATTACCTTACCCTTCGAGACGAAACAAAGAGAAATTGCAAGAACGTAACAAAAAACAAATCGAGCTTTTTATAAAAATGTTTCAACAAGTTCATTTTGATGTAAGTTTAATTGATGCGTTGTTATAAATGCCTCGTTTCACTTCCACTTTTAAAAGTATGATGAATGATAAGGAAAAACAGTCAAATCTTGCTAATTGTTCTTCGGTTTATCTTAACCGCATACCGGAAAAAGTTGGTGACCCCGGAAAACTTCTCATTCCTTGTGATATACAAGATATGAAAGAATACCTCGCCTTGGCCGATCTTTGTGCGAGCATTAATTTGATGCCATTTTGCATTTGGAAATCGCTTTCGCTTCTGGCTCTTACTCCTTCGACCATGTCTATCGAGATAGCCGATCATTCTACTATTTTAGCATGTGGAGTTGTCGAGGATGTTTTTGTGAAAGTGGGGAAGTTCTACTATCCCGTTGATTTTATAGTAGTTGACATCCCTATGAGACCCCCAGAATCTGACATGGAACAACTAGGCAACGAGGGGGTAACACGTCATAGTACAAGAAACAATGATTTATAGTTCATACAAAGCTGATGAAATAAAAACATGTACATTACATTATAAAGGGTCGGAGTTTTTAAACATAGGTCCCAGAGTTTTAGAAGCGGAAAATTATATTATTTCGTCTCGATTTATAACATAAAGTTGCCCAAAAGATATAATAAACTCCTGACAGTTTTTTTTACTAAAAACAATCTTTTAAAAGCATCACAGAAATCTCCAAGCTGCGATAATCTCCTGCGGGCTCCCATCCAAGCAAAGCTAAGTAATAATACCTGAGATTAAACATGTAAAATCGTCAACATAAAGTTGGGTGATATTCATAGGTTTAGTAATAAGGATGTGGAACACGAGCATTCATTTGTAAACAAGAAATAGGGGAAAATGGTTACGTACGATAACCATAGTCCGAAACATTATTATTGTTGTTTAGTTCATGAACCGAAGCTTAACTTAGTGTAAGTTCCTCTAGTCAGTATCCAACCTAAATACTCAAGTGATAAACAAATATTAGTGCGTCAAGGTAATCGGGACGGGGATAGTCAATCCCGATGGATCCACCCACAACATTCGCGCTTGATAGCAGGATTAATTAACAGTTCATGATCAAAGAGAGGTAACTTAAGGCAAAAGACTAAAAGAAATAATATCAATGAAAATCAGTTGGAAATCCTCAAGTTCTGGAAAGCATACAATTTCTGGATAGCATACAAGTTGAGGATAGCACACAGTTTTTAAATGGTTGTGTTCCACCATGTAAAATCTTACTGCGTGTTTAGAAACCATGTACAAGTAAAAAGGGGCTATGAACTCACCTTAGCCACGAGGTAAGTCAATCACGGTACTCAGCAACTGAGTAGAAACGGTAGTGGTGGACGGTCACCGATGATATGGATGCCCGGGAAACACGAAAACCGCAACCTATCAAAAATAAGGCGCGCGTTAAGACTCGAACTCTAGTATCGATATGTACCAAATATAATATCTCAAATGTTTTCAAAATATTTATATTTAAAAACCATTGAAACGAATCAAATGAATTCATACTAACCCATTTATTCCAACACTACACGTTAAAACACTTGAACACTTGAAATTTACCCGTCATACGACGCCAAGTCAACGCAAGTTAAACTATCTTTATACATCACTCAGACCAGTAGCTAAGTCATTTATATAATTACTAAGAACTCGAGTAAGTCACCATGTCCGATGGTGAATACTCAAACTCACGCAACACAAGCATTGACCTGAGTGTCCAAAATAAAAATCAGCAAGTACACCCCAAATGTACACACCGATCTTCCCTATCTAGACTTGTCCGTTTTACATGAAAATTGGTGTCAATGTCACTTATAACTTGTATAAGACCTCACCAAAGTTTGAGCCAAAGTTCACACTTTAATATCCATCAGCTCGACACTTTACTCGACTCCAAATTTGGGACAGATTTGTGCACTTGTTTTGTAAAACCGTTTGGACCACTTTAAAAGTACTAACTCGACAATCTGTCATTTTGAAATCACTACTAGACTCATCAAACTAAGTTTGTAAACTTCGAAAACGAGTAGTATCAACTATCTAACCAAGCCTAATGTCCCCGAGAGTCGACCCAAAATCAACCACAATTTCGGATTGTGCCGACTTGCGTCTCCCGGTACACAAAAACTAAAACTAGCATAACGTTTGACTCGTAATGACTTAGTAGCTCTATCTTATACCAAAATCAGCGTCTTGGAAAACTCTACAACAATATCAAATAATCTTATCCTTCGCAGACCTTAAACCCACGAAAATTATGATAAGGACATGCTGTCCCAAATTATACATTTAGAAAACATGTCAAATAAATTTTCCCACCAGAACTAATCATTCCCATATCTCTAGGATCACTATACTATTATTCCCATCAACCAAACACACTCCTAAAAATATGTATGCATCAAAATCAAAAGATCAAAATAAAAAACTTAGACTTTTTAAACATCAAAACAACATAATCTTACCAAAAACAACACATGCATGATGATTAAAATGTAACACCCCCAAATTTATACAACTTAGTACAGCGGAAGACTAGTTGGTGTTACGGGATAGCACATTACTCACATCATAGACAACGCATAAAAATCGCGTCGTTTATTTATAAAGCATTTCCATTCATAAACATCAAAGTTACATAGGTCCCAAGTCATTACATTTCATATAAAGTTTTACAAAGTATTTGAATGGAAAATATTGTTTGGGTGCGGGCCATGAATTCTTGTTGTCTTCCCGAGAATTACCTTCAAGTACCTGAGATAAAACATGGTAAAAGAAAAGGTCAGCGATAACGCCGAGTGAATTCATAGAGTTTAATAAATTCCATCAATATAATATCAGTATGAAAGTATTACTGAAAATCATTTTGTACAAATCGTTTTGATAGGCCGTAAAATAGCCAAAATCAGTTTATAATAGGCCATAAAATAGCCAAAGTCATTTTATATAAATCCTTATCGAAAATCGTAATATAGGCATTTGCCGTAAAAATCATTATACGAGCCAATGTCGTAAAAACATCATACAATACGTCTTATGACGTTGTATAAAATCAAATAAAAACCGTTATATGAATATGGTTATGAAAACCAAAATACAATCATAATATCAATAGTATGACCCAGTATTGCTAGTCAGGCAATACATCGTAATTCTGAGCGTCCAGTAATATTTTGGTGATTTGGATTATTATAAGCCGCATGACATTGTTACCTTACTAAACCAAAACGGGTAGCTAACCCGATACCGAATTTTGCCCATCTAAAGTAGCGTGTCGTCACAAAGGTCACGCTATTGGAAATCTTCTCATACATAAATTCGCTTACCAATCAATGTGGCACGACGGGGATCAACCGTCAAGGCGCGAACTGGGGTGATCGTCCCCAAATAGTACTATCAAATGCATAAGCGTCTACCAACTCCCGGTAGTTCACAATTCATGCTAATGGGACTTTTAGTGACATAACCTAACTTTAATAATCCATTTAATTTCATCTATCGGGTCCATTAATCATTTATCGGGTCATACAATCGGGTCATTCAATCATTCGGGTCCAAAATCAATAAACAAACAGTCGGGACAAATGGTGTCCAAACTTTTATAAAAACTAACATGTTATCTCCCTCGCGGGTTTATAAAGCATTTATAAAACATTTAAAAGAGTGCGAGGCTATGAACTCACGTTGATGTGGGAAGTCGGGTTATCGGCAATTCGGACGTACGGTGCGTGCTTCAATCACGGAAACCTAGACAAATAATAATCGGTCTTAGACGTTTGTCCAATGACTTTATAAAAATATCAATTATGTATACATATGATGATTATATATATATGATGATCAAGTGGGTTTATATATCCTTATTTACTCATTTTTATGTTATGTGTCGATATCGTTCATACTAGTTTACTAGTTTTACCCATTCACGTGTTTTAAGTCCAATAAGCCTATTATAAGTTATTTAACTTATTTTAATCCATTTTGTACCTATATTATCAGTATGTATACTTTCCAAGTTGGGCCTAAATGGGTTAAGCCCAATAAGTTCTTTTTACAAGTTTATATCTTAATTAGTCCAATTATTAGTCCAAGTATTAGTCCAATATGTTTACTTAGCTCGTTAATGTCCGTATGCCCTAAAGTTCGGGTTTTGTCGGTTTTTACTTGTTATACATGTCTATATATCAGTATATAAGTTTTATAAAGTTTTCATTAGACGGGTCCAACCATCTAAGTTTTATTTAACAAAAACGTTAATTTTACGGCAATAGCCGAAAAAGTCGTAAAAATCATATTTATAGTTTTATAACTTATCAAACTTAACAAGTTTCCATTTTTATCATTTATACACTTATTACACCTTTTATATATTTATATATATAAGTTTTATAAGTTAGTGGGTTTTTATTTTACATTTTATATATTAAAATGTGAGTGCTTATATAATAGTATTATTCTTTAATTTCCAAAAATCTGATTTTTAACTTCATCTTCACCAAAAATGCCATATCTTGAGTTCTACATGGAGATAGAAGCTCAAATTTTTATCACATAAACTACATGATATTTGCTACATTTAACTCTTTTATAGCTACTGTTGAATCATCCTTTAAGTATTTTCTAAAAATCGTCCAAAACAGTAACTTCAGATTTATACCCTAAACTTGTTTTAATCATATCTCACTCATTATTTTGATTCCATTGCATGGCCAACTCTCACATGTGTACAAGACCCATAGCTTACTGTAAATGGGTTCTACTTCATCATATTATCAGTTTACCACTTGGTTCTTTACTGTTTTATACAGCCATGCAAATTAATCAAGATTTTAACCTTGTTTCATATGGTTTTTTACCTTTTTATCCATGATTATCAACAACAAATCCCCCACATAACATTTTTATCATCATATAATCATCATAAATATATACAATAGGAAATAAAATACATGTTTACATAATCAAAATAATAAGAAGTTGAGGAGGACAATCTTTATACCACCAACTTGATGTAGGTTATGAGTTTGGCATGGTTTTTGATGGAGAAACTTGTAGACAACCATGACCATCTTCAAGACCACCATGCTCCATGAGAACCTTGTGGGAAATCAGCCCTCCTACTCCATGAAAACTTCTCCTTGAATGTTATAAGTACCACCAATCAATAGGGTTTTGAAAGAGCTTCATCTTATGTGCAAATAACATAAGATTCCATGGTGAATTTTTGATCAAAGTGGTGTTTTAGGGTGAGGATGGGACGGCAAGAATGGAGTTAGAGAGAGAGAGGAGAGTGTTTGTAGCTTGTTTGCATGTTGCAAATGAGTGAAGTGGTTTAAGTTTGATGGTTTTGTGGAGAGTAAGCTTAACTTGTAAGCAATTTAGGACAAGTGTGAAGCTTGTTAGCTTGCACTTGACACCTCATGGTGTAACTAGATAATGTGGCCGGTTTTGTGAGTGGGGTGGGACAAGTGTCCCACTTGTCTCATCCCATTTAGTTACGGGTACTCCTCGATTCTAGTTTCCTCGATTTGCGTGCCCTCGGGTCGTTTTACGAAAAACGTTTTTATAAATTATGAATCGACGTCACAAAACGAATCCAATAAAAATTGTTTCATCAAAAACGGGGTTCGAAAACGTAAATACGTAATCCTAAGGTTTCCGGTTTAGTCGTAAAGGACGTTAAAATAAAATCGTAAGTCCTAATCTCTTCTCGTAAATTTGTGAGTTTATGAACCAACACAAATTTAAAACTCCAAAATAATATTCATGGACAAATTTATTTTCTAAAATGTCGGACTGTCACCAAAGACGGTGTACGTAAACGTAAGCACGTAACGTTGAATCCTCCGGTTTAGACGTAGTCGATGTTACTCCAAGACGTAAATCCAAATTTCTTCCCAAAAATAAGTGAGTTCATATTGTAATATTAAAATAATGTTTTCAAATAAATATTGAGAATAAATTATCAATCATAAATTGACGGATTGTCACAGCATTTACCCCTAAACAGGATCTTTGTCCTCAAAGATCATCTTACCTTACTACTCGCTTCTTATAGAGTTAAAGCCATGTGGGTATTTCCTCCACATTCGGTCTTTTCTCACAAGTGTAATCCATTATAATACGCGAGTTTCATCAAACATAATTACGGGAATAAGATCAGGCTAAATGTTGACTTACTTCTCTATCCATGATGTTCACGGGTTTCTGATGAATGCAACTTTTCGCCGATCTAAGCTCTACTAAGAATAATCAGATTTTCACTTGATAGATATTCCATCAAGTTCGATTTACGAAACATAATTCACGCAGTCTTTGAAGTCCTAGGGTAGATCCAGCTTATATGCCTTTCAAACCAATCTTTTACATCATCTCAATGGTCCCATATAACGGGGACTCATATCCCATGATTTGTCAGATCATGAACTTCATTTTTCCAAGTTTAAAATTTCGTGGCATAACTTCGCTACCCATTTGGCACTTCAAGATCTACATTTCATATCCACATAACCTCCTGCCCACCATCGGCAGTTAATAATCAAATCCTAATTTCAACAATCATTTCAGATCTCGCGGGTCGGGTATTTTGCAAGGATAGGTTCGCCATCATAGGAAACCTTAAACCTAAGAGACATGTCCAACTCACAATGGGTGTATGTCGGGTGTCTTCATCTCAACTCCAGCTTACAGATGCTCTAATTTCTAAATCTTAACAAGATTCGATCTCGATCCTAATATGATGATTATCAATGATAATCTCTCCAAAGGAAAACGATTATACGGTCTATTACCAAAGGTCAATCATTCAAACATAAAACAACACTTATATTACCTTGTATTATTACTTTACCTCGTCCCTTCGATTTGGGATGGTACATAGTACTCTCATCAAGGTTCGTTCTCGATGATTTCTGAGCAAATCTCTAGAAATTCGATGCGAAGCGAGGATCTTGATATAGATGTTCGATACAGGCACACTATATAATTCTTTTGCATTTATCATTAACGGGAATGATATTAGCAGATTTGGTCAGTCTGTCGACGATGACCCAAATCGAATCAAATTTAGATGATGACCTTTGCAATAGCTAAACGTTTACTAATGTATGAGGCGATGTCTGCCTTCATAATTCGTCATCAGTACAGCTTCTTCAGACAAAGATACTTCTAGTCAGAAATGACATAAATAGAATACTTATACTTACAAATTCCAACATAACTATATCTCACAATCTTCCAATTTTAGACAATCACAAGTGGTCTTTAAAATATTTAATGCTATCAACTTCTCAATTTTAATGATTCATATTAGTCGTGAATCCTCTTTTATAATCTACATTATTCTTTTTACAAACATCGTTTATTTTTATATCGTTCGGCAAATTATTTTGCACCTTCATTATTAAGGAACATGTCCTAACTGGTTCTTTATCTTTTCTACATAATGCGTCAGAAATTACGTTCACTTTCCTTAAGAAATAAATGTCAAAAACTCCTTTCTTCATATCTCCTATATTTTAGTTTCGTCTCAACTTATCATGTTTATCCGTTTTACTCAATCCTTCATCGAAAGCGTCGATAATTATCATAATTAATTAAATAATTATTAGTTAATTTTTATGAAGCGTAAAAGTTTTAAATTTCTTAGTTCGACCAATTATATAAATTGTTCAAAAATAAATTTGAATTTAATTAACAAGATTTTTGGTTGATTTATCGAAAATATTTAATAAGATTCGTGAATGTTTGAAAAATCTTTGTTTATACTTTGGTCAAAATTTTCTTTAGTTTGAAAAGCGTAAATTATCGTTTCAAATTTCAAATCATGTTTTATATAGTTCCCTCAATTCCTCTTAGTTGTCTAAAAGTATACACAAACATTTACCCCTAAACAGAAGTTTAGTTAAATGGTTTGTGTATAAGGGAATAATCCCTTCAAAATCCTTTGTTAAAACCTTTGTCAAAACATATTCCCATTTCTTTTTGGTAAAATCCAAAGTCTTAAAAGGGCTCTTAGTTTTTAAAGAGTCAATTTATATTCCATTATCCTTTTAATCACATAGTCAAATCATGTAAAGGTTCAAGTCTTTAATCACGTGTTAATTATTCAAGGTTCAGGTTTTCACTGTTCGGCCAATTCAGGGCAATCTATAATTATTTATTAACTCATTCTTATTCTTATATACAAACAAATAGTCCTTAATGATCACGAGCATGAATTTATTAAATTACAGCCTTCACATGTGATTCACCAAATTTATGAATACTACATGTGCATCGGTCAATCCAAACGACATCACGTGAAACTCATAATGTTCATCACAAGTTCGGGATGTGATGATTGGAATAGATAATCTCTTTCGCAGATGCGAAGTTGATAATAACCATGCCGTGGATCAAATCTTTAAAACATACAGTAGAACCTTGTAAATGATCGAACAAATCTTCCATTTCGAGTTATGGATATCGTTTTCGATTGTCAATTTACTCAGTCACAGTAATCTATAAATATAAGGAAAGATAACACCATAGCTCTTCAGGATGACAGGCTTGGTATAATAATATCTTTCTCCGACAACTTTCTCAGTTGTACGGTAATTCCTTAAATTCAGATGGTGCTGACGTATAGTGCACAAGCCATAAGTGCAGCACCGAGAATATAATCAATTCCAGTTTCAACTTGCCTTAATGGCAAAAGTCTAGGTAATTCATCAACAAATACTTACTAAAGTTTTAGATATAAACATCTTTTAATAAATTCATATTAACTTCTTTCTAGATTATAATATCTATAACTAGTTCACAACCATTCACGGTATAATTTCAAGTCTAAATGCAGGATATGGTCATCCACCAAGAATTATTTAGATCACTTTTGATAATCAACATCTTATCATTTAGGGAATTCTACTCGAGTTCCCATCAATTAAGACAATATCGTCATGTCATAATCAATCAATCCATTCTACTGGCATTACCAACTTTCCAGTTTTATTGCCGTCGATAAGATGTGAACTTCTCAAAAGACTAATAATAATTCATAATCCTTCACAAATTTAGGGATATATGGAGACACAACTACTATTAAAAGAGCAAGGTCAACGCATAATCTACGCGATAAAATTTCAAATCAGATACAGACGAAAACATTTAACGAATATGAATATATCCCATGTTTTCATAATTTGAGTACGCATTCGAAAGCTCCTCGGATCGTTACCCAGGTCATTCAAATGAAATCAAATCAAAAGAAATGATAAGAACGTTAATACATCCAGTCGGGTATCAACACTCGGTAATCAGATACTTTTCCTAAGAATTTCACTACGGAAGAATCGGACAAGAAAGAATTGTCAATTGTCAAATAAGGCAATTCCCACAGATGAGTAAATTCGACTCAGAAGAATAGATGCTACAGGCACATATGTAGGTGTCCCTAACAATATGTCCCTATTTTGCACGTTTTGCAGATCTCATAAAATTTATTCTTTCACAATCTTTAAAGAAAATGTAGTGTTTATTCATTAGTTTTATGGTGACTACTAATCAGTCTTGCATAGTCCATTCCAAATTGTATGTAGGCGCGCAACTATATACAATTTCAAGATCAACGATGCAATACTCAGTTCGTCAAAATTTTTATGATCATGTTTATAATAAAAACATTTTCATGCTCAATTCTTAAATAAGAATCAAAATAATTTTACAAAGAATTTCCTTGTTATGAAAACAATTAAGTTTTCCAAGATGTTTTATAAACAACTTCGTTTCAATAACGACCACTTATAAATCTCACTTTGAATAATCCTTATAGTGATGAAAATTAAATTTTCTCAAGGAATACTGTTTTATCTTTTATAAAAACAATGTGTGATCTGCAAAAGAGTGATGAAAACTTGTTCATCAAGAACTAACTACGATATGATAGGAAATGAGCTTAGCCAAATAATCATGAGGTTCATGACTTTGATGGCACTCAGGAATACAAAGAGAATAATCCACTACGTAACTCAATTCGAGATGAGTACTTGTTCAATGGTTGCATCACTAATGCGAAAATTAGGAAGAAGTAATGAAAGATAGATAACATCGATACATGTAGAATTTAGTAATCAAAGGTAGTCTTTTTCATTAATCGCAAACAAGTCAAAATTGTACCGCAACACATTATGTGTCACTGTGTCATACAATTCTCAGAACTCATCCTACCAACTGATGTCTCAGTTGAGTTAGGGATTATTTTTAAAAGATACCACAATGAATACTAATCTACAAGAGTCATTAGGTGTCCCACCGGTCCCGGAAGATCCATCGGTCTCAATTCAGAAGAAGATTTCTTCGATTTATTTATTGGACACTGGGCATCTTCATTAGTGGACAATGGCCTAGGAACAACCCTTAACACAAACCTACAATCAATTAAATCCTTATAATTTAATCACAAAACTTAACGACTTCCTCTTAACAATCTCATATTCCATATGGGTTAAGTTTTACTTTTATTTATTCAAGTTTCAACCAATTTTTATACTCAATTCGATATCCTACCTCAATCTCAAATACTTTCAATCTTATTCTTCGGCCTTGTAAAGGCAATACAATCTCAATATAAATCAACACTTAATTTCCAATCCTATTAGCTCTTACAACAACAATTATTAAATGAGTCATTAATATGAAATGACTTGATCATTCAACTTAGACTTCTCGGAAAGGTATTAGTGGCATGAGGCTTTTGGGTAATGGTTCCAATAACAGCCTCAAGTGCAACATTCACCTTTTCGATTTCAATTTAAGAATTGGGTGACACGAATCAGATGACATCTTTCTAGGTGGTAACGTTTTGTCAAACTCCACTCTATAAGAAAAGATCGTCATGACATCGATATCAGATTTAATCTCGCCAATTCTTTTTCAACATCATAATCAACTAATATCTACATTTCTACGAATATCAACCATTTGTTGGGATCATAAATGTCCACAACTTGGTTTAGATCTAGGATAGCTAGAATTCCTACGAGAATAGCTTCGATTAATTTACTAGGGGAATTAGGGTACATTGTGACAATCTACGTCGTATAAATACCTCGTATAAATATCAAAATAATCATCAAACAATCATGTAATAAAATTACATCATATATATAATCCAAGTTATATATATATATTAAAATAACACTTCTCAGTCTTGGCCTTGTCGGTAACTCGGGAATTCTTCGGCACCGTTATAGTCAAAAGATTTTTAGACATTTTTAGAAAAATGTTTTTAGTTAAAAGATTTTGAAAAGTTTTATTCAAAACCTTAGTTTTAAAAATCTTTCGTTCTCTATAACGAGAGCTCTGGTACCAAACTGTAACACCCCCAAATTTATACAACTTAGTACAGCGGAAGACTAGTTGGTGTTACGGGATAGCACATTACTCACATCATAGACAACGCATAAAAATCGCGTCGTTTATTTATAAAGCATTTCCATTCATAAACATCAAAGTTACATAGGTCCCAAGTCATTACATTTCATATAAAGTTTTACAAAGTATTTGAATGGAAAATATTGTTTGGGTGCGGGCCATGAATTCTTGTTGTCTTCCCGAGAATTACCTTCAAGTACCTGAGATAAAACATGTTAAAAGAAAAGGTCAGCGATAACGCCGAGTGAATTCATAGAGTTTAATAAATTCCATCAATATAATATCAGTATGAAAGTATTACTGAAAATCATTTTGTACAAATCGTTTTGATAGGCCGTAAAATAGCCAAAATCAGTTTATAATAGGCCATAAAATAGCCAAAGTCATTTTATATAAATCCTTATCGAAAATCGTAATATAGGCATTTGCCGTAAAAATCATTATACGAGCCAATGTCGTAAAAACATCATACAATACGTCTTATGACGTTGTATAAAATCAAATAAAAACCGTTATATGAATATGGTTATGAAAACCAAAATACAATCATAATATCAATAGTATGACCCAGTATTGCTAGTCAGGCAATACATCGTAATTCTGAGCGTCCAGTAATATTTTGGTGATTTGGATTATTATAAGCCGCATGACATTGTTACCTTACTAAACCAAAACGGGTAGCTAACCCGATACCGAATTTTGCCCATCTAAAGTAGCGTGTCGTCACAAAGGTCACGCTATTGGAAATCTTCTCATACATAAATTCGCTTACCAATCAATGTGGCACGACGGGGATCAACCGTCAAGGCGCGAACTGGGGTGATCGTCCCCAAATAGTACTATCAAATGCATAAGCGTCTACCAACTCCCGGTAGTTCACAATTCATGCTAATGGGACTTTTAGTGACATAACCTAACTTTAATAATCCATTTAATTTCATCTATCGGGTCCATTAATCATTTATCGGGTCATACAATCGGGTCATTCAATCATTCGGGTCCAAAATCAATAAACAAACAGTCGGGACAAATGGTGTCCAAACTTTTATAAAAACTAACATGTTATCTCCCTCGCGGGTTTATAAAGCATTTATAAAATATTTAAAAGAGTGCGAGGCTATGAACTCACGTTGATGTGGGAAGTCGGGTTATCGGCAATTCGGACGTACGGTGCGTGCTTCAATCACGGAAACCTAGACAAATAATAATCGGTCTTAGACGTTTGTCCAATGACTTTATAAAAATATCAATTATGTATACATATGATGATTATATATATATGATGATCAAGTGGGTTTATATATCCTTATTTACTCATTTTTATGTTATGTGTCGATATCGTTCATACTAGTTTACTAGTTTTACCCATTCACGTGTTTTAAGTCCAATAAGCCTATTATAAGTTATTTAACTTATTTTAATCCATTTTGTACCTATATTATCAGTATGTATATTTTCCAAGTTGGGCCTAAATGGGTTAAGCCCAATAAGTTCTTTTTACAAGTTTATATCTTAATTAGTCCAATTATTAGTCCAAGTATTAGTCCAATATGTTTACTTAGCTCGTTAATGTCCGTATGCCCTAAAGTTCGGGTTTTGTCGGTTTTTACTTGTTATACATGTCTATATATCAGTATATAAGTTTTATAAAGTTTTCATTAGACGGGTCCAACCATCTAAGTTTTATTTAACAAAAACGTTAATTTTACGGCAATAGCCGAAAAAGTCGTAAAAATCATATTTATAGTTTTATAACTTATCAAACTTAACAAGTTTCCATTTTTATCATTTATACACTTATTACACCTTTTATATATTTATATATATAAGTTTTATAAGTTAGTGGGTTTTTATTTTACATTTTATATATTAAAATGTGAGTGCTTATATAATAGTATTATTCTTTAATTTCCAAAAATCTGATTTTTAACTTCATCTTCACCAAAAATGCCATATCTTGAGTTCTACATGGAGATAGAAGCTCAAATTTTTATCACATAAACTACATGATATTTGCTACATTTAACTCTTTTATAGCTACTGTTGAATCATCCTTTAAGTATTTTCTAAAAATCGTCCAAAACAGTAACTTCAGATTTATACCCTAAACTTGTTTTAATCATATCTCACTCATTATTTTGATTCCATTGCATGGCCAACTCTCACATGTGTACAAGACCCATAGCTTACTGTAAATGGGTTCTACTTCATCATATTATCAGTTTACCACTTGGTTCTTTACTGTTTTATACAGCCATGCAAATTAATCAAGATTTTAACCTTGTTTCATATGGTTTTTCACCTTTTTATCCATGATTATCAACAACAAATCCCCCACATAACATTTTTATCATCATATAATCATCATAAATATATACAATAGGAAATAAAATACATGTTTACATAATCAAAATAATAAGAAGTTGAGGAGGACAATCTTTATACCACCAACTTGATGTAGGTTATGAGTTTGGCATGGTTTTTGATGGAGAAACTTGTAGACAACCATGACCATCTTCAAGACCACCATGCTCCATGAGAACCTTGTGGGAAATCAGCCCTCCTACTCCATGAAAACTTCTCCTTGAATGTTATAAGTACCACCAATCAATAGGGTTTTGAAAGAGCTTCATCTTATGTGCAAATAACATAAGATTCCATGGTGAATTTTTGATCAAAGTGGTGTTTTAGGGTGAGGATGGGACGGCAAGAATGGAGTTAGAGAGAGAGAGGAGAGTGTTTGTAGCTTGTTTGCATGTTGCAAATGAGTGAAGTGGTTTAAGTTTGATGGTTTTGTGGAGAGTAAGCTTAACTTGTAAGCAATTTAGGACAAGTGTGAAGCTTGTTAGCTTGCACTTGACACCTCATGGTGTAACTAGATAATGTGGCCGGTTTTGTGAGTGGGGTGGGACAAGTGTCCCACTTGTCTCATCCCATTTAGTTACGGGTACTCCTCGATTCTAGTTTCCTCGATTTGCGTGCCCTCGGGTCGTTTTACGAAAAACGTTTTTATAAATTATGAATCGACGTCACAAAACGAATCCAATAAAAATTGTTTCATCAAAAACGGGGTTCGAAAACGTAAATACGTAATCCTAAGGTTTCCGGTTTAGTCGTAAAGGACGTTAAAATAAAATCGTAAGTCCTAATCTCTTCTCGTAAATTTGTGAGTTTATGAACCAACACAAATTTAAAACTCCAAAATAATATTCATGGACAAATTTATTTTCTAAAATGTCGGACTGTCACCAAAGACGGTGTACGTAAACGTAAGCACGTAACGTTGAATCCTCCGGTTTAGACGTAGTCGATGTTACTCCAAGACGTAAATCCAAATTTCTTCCCAAAAATAAGTGAGTTCATATTGTAATATTAAAATAATGTTTTCAAATAAATATTGAGAATAAATTATCAATCATAAATTGACGGATTGTCACATAAAACATCATACAACCATGAAATCATAAGGTTATAAAAACTTGATGCATGTATGGGAAATTGATACCAAAAGGATCACAAGATGATTTCTAACATGGGTCTAATTTTTGTTTTAAGAGATTCATGTTGAAAATTGATGATTGAGGGTGTTTTTGGTTGAGATGTCACGGCAAAGGGGTGGGGAGAGAGTGTTTGTGTGTATTTTTTATAAAATGAAAGTGTGTGTGAGTTGGTGGAAGAAAAAAGCCTTTTACATGGTGGTTTAAGTGGAGGGACCTAAGTTGCCAATTTTCAAACTTATGGACCTAAAAACAATTAATATTTTTAAAGGGTAGAAAATGGTTATTGGTAAATATTGAAAATATTTACGGGGCTCGGGTTTCGTAAAAATATTTTTCAAAAGTTACAATGCATCATAAAAATGATTATATGATTTCTCGACACGACTTAATACGTAATTAAAATGAAATCGTCGAAAGTATTAATTATCGAAACAATCGATAAATAAACGTAAACTTTTGGGCATCCGTCGGTATCGCGATCACTAGGAATTCTCGTTGTACATTGATTTTGAATAAACTCGTTGTAAAACGCAGGCGGGTGATTTTAAATCAAAAACTTTGATTTAAATTAAATATGGAAAAATAAAATATGAATTTTATAATTCCATACAAAGTATTATCAACGATCAGAAAAATACTTAACAAGTATAATTTATTAAAATATCAAGATCTCAGGATTTACATATAAGAATACAAGAAAACGTAATACGTTGGAAAATTCAAGAAGAACGAATAAAAGAATAAAATAATGCTGGGAAAATTACGGGTTCTCACAATCCCCGCGGATCCTCAAGTTCCTCTAATTTTAGGTCGTCCATTTTTAGACACCTCGAGATCGCTTGTCGACGTTCATGCAAGAACTATTACTTTGAGATTCAACGAAGAGGAACTTGTTATAAACGCTACTCAAAACTCAACACCTTCTCATGTTTATGAAATGGCTACCGTCAATCACATTGACTTAGTTGATGTGTTTTGCGATGAGTTTTCACAAGAAGTGTTAGGTTTTTCTGATAGTTCGTCAAGTGGCAATCCCACTATTTTGGATCCGATTCTTGCTAATTCTACACCAAATCTCACTCCATTCCAAGGAGGCGATTTTACTTCAAATGAAATCGACAATGAATATGAGGTGATTATTAGTAATGATACTTCTATTCCACCATTTCTTCCGCCGATGGAAGTTATGAGTGTTGAGCAAAAATCTTCAATCGAGGAACCTCCTATCCTTGAATTGAAAGATCTTCCATCTCACCTTGAATATGCATTCTTGGAAGGTGATGACAAGGTGATGGTTATTATTGCAAAAGGTCTTGCTAATGATGAAAAAACCGCGCTCTTGAAAGTTCTTAAAGCTCATAAAGGGGCAATTGCGTGGAAAATCCGACATTAAGGGTATTGACCCAAAGTTTTGTACTCACAAGATTTTAATGGAGGAGGACTACAAACCCGCAATTCAAAGTCAAAGAAGGGTAAACCCCAAAATTCACGATGTCATCAAAAAGGAAGTTTTAAAACTCCTTGACGCGAGAATGATTTATCCTATCTCCGATAGCCCATGGGTGAGCCCAATCCTTTGTGTCCCTAAAAAGGGAGGAATGACCGTTGTGCCTAATAAAAACAACGAGTTAATTCCCACTCGTGTTGTGACCGGTTGGAGGGTGTGTATTGACTACCAAAAGTTAAATGACGCCACTCGTAGAGACCACTTTCCTTTGCCATTCATGGATCAAATGTTGGAGCGACTCGCGGGAAATGAATTGTATTGCTTTTTAGATGGTTTTTCGGTTACTTTCAAATCCCTATCGACCCTCGTGATCAAGAGAAAACTACGTTTACATGTCCTTATGGACCGTTTACTTATCGTAGGATTCCTTTCAGACTTTGCAATAAACCGGGCACGTTTCAACGGTGTATGATGGCTATTTTTCACGATATGACCGAGAAGTCGATGGAAGTGTTTATGGATGACTTTTCGGTATTTGGCAATTCGTTCACGTCGTGTTTATCTAATCTCAAGCAAATGTTAAAACGTTGTGAAGAAACCAACCTTGTGCTTAATTGGGAAAAATGTCATTTTATGTGTAAACAAGGAATCGTCTTAGGACATAAGGTCTCGAAAGCGAGGATTGAGGTCGATAAAGCTAAGGTAGACGTCATCGCCAAGTTACCTCATCCCAAAACTGTTAAGGAAGTTAGGAGTTTCATAGGCCACGCGGGCTTTTATCGTCGTTTCATCAAAGACTTTTTGAAAATCTCTCGACCTATGACACACCTTCTCGAAAAGGATGCTCCTTTTAATTTCAATGAGGATTGTGTTAGAGCTTTCGAAACTCTCAAAACGAAACTTACCGAAGCTCCCATTCTTGTTGCTCCTAATTGGGAATTACCCTTTGAAATCATGTGCGATGCAAGTGATTATGCTATAGGGGCCGTCTTAGGGTAACGTTATGAAAAGCATTTCCGTCCTATCCATTATGCTAGTAAGACGATGACTGAGGCTCAATTAAAGTACACCACAATGGAAAAGGAATTCCTTGACGTGGTCTATTCTTTCTGAGGTATTTGCTGATGAATTACCTAGACTTTTGCCATTAAGGCAAGTTGAATTTGGTATTAATTATACACCCGGTGCTGCACCGGTGGCGTGTGTGACAATCCGTCAATTTATGGTTGATAATTAATTCTCAAGTATTATTTAAAAACATTATTTTAATGTTATATTATAAACTCACTCATTTTTGGGAAGAAATTTGAGTTTACGTCTTGAAGTAGCATCGACTACGTCTAAACCGGAAGACTCTACGTAACGTGCTTACGTTTACATACACCGTTTCTGGTGACAGTCCGACACTTTAGGAAATAAATTTATCTGTGAATATTGTTTTGGAATTTTAAATTTGTGTTGGTTCATAAACTCACAAATTTACGAGAAGAGATTAGGACTTACGTGAATAATTTAACATCCTTTACGACTAAACCAGAAACCCTAGGATTACGTATTTATGTTTTTGAACTCCGTTTTTTATGAGACAATTTTTATTAGATTCGTTTTGTGCCGTTGATTAATAATTTATAAAAACTTGTTTCGTATAACGACCCGAGGGCACGCAAATCGAGGAAACTAGAATCGAGGAGTACCCGTAAATAATTGGGGATGAGACAAAACAAGTTTTGTCCCACCACCAATATGGGACGGTTAAGCAAGCTACACCACAACCTTGACGTGTCAACTTGTATTAAACAAGTCTTACACTTCTCTTGTTTTCTATCCAAACTAGCTAAACTTTACTAAACCACCAACTCTAAACCATTCTCTCATTTTCAACATGCAAACCACCTCTCTATCTCTTTTCTCTCTAGTTGCCGTCCCAACTCACCCACAAATACCCTATTTTGATCAAATTTAACCACAAAATCCTATGTTATTCATACATATGATGAAGTCCTTTTGAAGCTCTATTGATTAGTGGTGATTTTAACATCCAAATAGAAGTTTCTATGGAGTCTTGGGGCTTATTTTCCACAAGGAGTTCATGAAGATAGGTGATCTTGAAGTTGATAATGGTGTACCACTAGTTTTGCCAACAAAAGTCAAGATTTGATCTTAACTTTCATAATCTTGGTGGTAACAATATCATCCGTCCCATTTCCTTGTTATTTTTGTAAATGTAAATTATATTTTCTTTCTTTATGTATATGTATATGATGATATATGATGAAAAAAATATTGTGTGGGGATCATGTGTTGATAAAGTTGGCTAAAAAGATTGAAAACTACATGTAAAAATGGTTAAATCATGCTTAAAATAGTTGGTTGTATAAAAACAGTAAAGAACCGTATGTTAAACTGATAAAATGGCATAGATGAATTAATATACAGTAAGTTATAAGACTTGTACACATGTGACAGTTGGCCATACAATGGAATCTTTATAATGAGTGAGATATGATCAAGACAATATTGGAGTATAAATCTGCATAGACTGTTTTGGACGAATTTATTAAAATACTTAGCGGCTGATTAATCAGTAGCTATAAAGTGTTAAATGAAGTACATATCATGTAGTTTCGGCTAAAAAATTTGGGATTCTATCTCCCTATAGAACTCTAGATATAGATGTTTTAATGGACTGAATATTTAGGATCAGATTTTGTAAAATAAAAAGTATATAATATAAGCACTCAAATTATGTACTTATAAAATATACATATATAAAAACACACTAGTTACTAATAATAATTATAAATGATAGTTATATATTATGATATTAAAATGAGACATTTAATATAATTTACAAGTAAAAACATTTTACAAGTTATAAAAACTATATACATAAGTTTTACGTCTTTTCGGCTAAAAGCGAAAGATTAACGTTTTTGTCAAATAAAACATAGACGGTCGGACCCGTCTAATGTAAACTTTTTATAAACTCACATACTGATGTATAAACTTATGTAACAAGTAAAAACCAATAAAACCCGAGCTTTATAACATATGGACATTAACGGGCCAAATTAGCCTTATTGGACTATTAACCCAACTAATTTGGCTAAACACTAATGGACTTATTCATTGGGCTTAACCCACTTGGGCCCAAAATATAAGTATAGGGCTGATGTTAAAAGAATAATTGGACTAATATAATGTAATTGCATATAATGGGCTTATGGGGTCTTAACAAGTAAAGAAGTTAAACTAGTGAAACTAGTATAAAAATTTACCAACACTTGACACTATAATGAGTAAATAAAGATGTACAATCCCACTTGATCATCATCATACTTATAAAATCATCATATGTATACATAGCTATTGTTTTTATAAAGTCGTTGGACAAAAGTCTAAGACGAGTATTATTTGTCTAGGTTTTCGTGATTGAAGCACGTACCGTACATCCAAATCGCCGATAACCGCCTTTCCCAATCAACGTGAGTTCATAGCCTCGATCTCTTTTAAATGTTTTTATGAAATGTTTTATAAACCCGCGAGGGAGATAACATGTTACTTTTAATAAAATAGGACACTAGTTGTCCCGATTGTTTGCTTATTGATTTGGACCCGAATGATTATATGACCCGATGAATGATTATATGACCCGATAAATGAAATGAAATGGATTATTAAAGTTAGGTTATGTCACTAAAAGTCCCATAAGCATGAATTGTGAACCACCGGGATTTGGTAGACGCTTGTGCATATAATAATACTATTTGGGGAAGATCACCCCAGTTCAAGCCTTAACGGTTGATCCCCGTCGTGCCACATTGATTGGTAAGCAAATTTACGTATTAGAAGATTTACATAAGCGTGATTATTGTGACGACACGCTGTTTTAGATGGGAAATTGAGTTTTGGGATAGCTACCCGTTGTTTGTTATAGTAAGGTAGCAATGTCATGCGGCTTATAATAATCCAAGTAACGAAAATACAGCTATACGCATTGAATTACAATATATTGGCTGACTAGCAATACGGGGTCTTATGATTGATATTGTGTTCGTGTTTTGGTTTTACATAACCATATTCATAAAACGGTTTTTATTTAACTCTATACAACGTCATAAAACGTATTGTATGATGTTTTTAAGACATTGGTTCGTATGATGGTTTTGAAGGCGAATGCCTATATTATGATTTTGACAAGGATTTGTATCAAATGTTTTTGGCCTATGTTATGGCCTACTACAAAGATTTGTACAAAATAATTTTCGGTAATAAATATATACCGATGATATATTGATGGTTTTTATTAAACTCTATGAATTCACTCGGCGTTTTTGTTGACCTTTTCTTTTAACATGTTTTATCTCAGGTACTTGAAGGTCATTCTCGGGAAGACGACAAGAATTTATGGCCCACACTTAAATAACAATTTCCATTCAAATGTTTTGTAAAATTGTATCAAATACTATGACTTGGGACCTATGTAAATTTGATATTCATGAATGGAAAAATGCTTTATTATTAAACGACGCGATTTTAAGCATTGTCTATGATTTGAGTAATGTGCTATCCCGTAACACCAACGGCTCTTTCGCTGAACTAAAGTATGAATATCTCGGGGTGTTACATTTTGGTACCAGAGCTCTCGTTATAGAGAACGAAAGATTTTTAAAACTAAGGTTTTGAATAAAAAATTTCAAAATCTTTTAACTATAAACATTTTTCTCAAAATGTCTAAAAATCTTTTGACTATAACGGTGCTGAAGAATTCACGAGTTACCGACAAGGCCAAACTGAGAAGTGTTATTTTAATATATATATATAACTTGGATTATATATATATATATGATGTAATTTGATTACAAGATTGTTTGATGATTATTTAATACTTATATGAGGTATTTATACGACGTAGATTGTTACAAGAAACCCTAACTCCCCTAGCAAATCAATCGAATCTATTTTTGTAGTAATTCTAGCTATTCTAGATCTAAACCAAGTTGTGGATGTTCATAGTCCCAACGAAATGGTTGATATTCGTAGAAATGTTGATAGTAGTTGATTATGATCTTGAAGAAGAATTGGAGAGATTAAATCTGATGTTGATGTCATGACGATCTTTCATTATAGAGTGGGGTTTGACAAAACCTTACCACCTAGAAAGGTGTCATCTGATTTGGTGTCACCCAATTCTTAAATTGAAATCGAAAGGGTGAATTTTGCACTTGAGGCTGTTATTGGAACCATTACCCAAAAGCCTCATGCCACTAGTACCTTTCCGAGAAGTCTAATTGAATGTGTGAGTCATTTCATACTAGTGACTCATTTGGTAACTATTGATGAAAGAGCTATAGGAATGGAAATTAAGTGTTGTTCATATCGAGCTTTTATCGCCCTATTAAGGTCTAAGAATAAGGTTGAAGTATTGGAAAATGAGGTAGGATGTCGCATTAAGTATAAGTTGGTTGAAACTTGAATAAAGTCAAATTTAACTCGTATGGAATATGAGATTGATAAGAGGAAGTCGTTATGTCCTGTGATTGAATTATAAGGTTTTAATTGATTGTTGTATCGTGTTAAGGGTTGTTCCTAGGCCATTGTCCAATGACGAGGATGCCTAGTGTCCAAGAAATAAATCGAAGAAATCTTCTTCTGAAATTGGGACCGATTGATCTTCCAAGACAGGTGGAACACCTAATGACTCTTGTAGATTAGTATTCATTGTGGTATCTTTTAAAAAAATCCCTAACTTAACTGACACATCAGTTAGTAGGATGAGTTCTTGGAATTATATGACATAATGACACATAATGTGTTACGGTACAATTTTGACTTGTTTGTGATTAATGAATAGACTACATTTGATTGCTAAATCCTACATGTATCGATGTTATCTATCCTTTATTGCTTCATCCTAATGTTCTCATTAGTGATGCAACCATTGAACAAGTACTCATCTCGATTTGAGTTACGTTGTGGATTAATCTTTTTGAGCGCCAGCGAGGTCATGAACCTCATGATTAATTGGCTAAGCTCATTTCCTATTATATTGTAGTTAGTTCTTGGTGAACAACTTTTCATCACTCTTATGTAGATCACTCATTGTTTTTATAAGATACAATAGTATCCCTTGAGAAAAACTGAATTTTCATCACCGTAAGGACTATTTAAAGTGAGATTTATAAATAGTCGTTATCGAAATGAAGTTGTTTATGAAACACCTTGGAAAACTTAATTGTTTCCATAACAAAGAACATCTTTGTAAATTTATTTTTGATTCTTATTCAAGAATTAAGCATGAAAATATTTTTATTTTAAACATGATGACAAAGTTTTGACGAACTGAGTATTGCATCGTTAATCTTAAAATTGTATATAGTTGCGCGCCTACATACAATTTGGAATGGACCATGCAAGGCTGATTAATAGTCACCATGAAATTAATAATAAACACTAAATTTTCCTTGAATATTGTGAAAGATTAAATTTTATGAGATCTGCAAGAAGTGCAAAATAGGGACATTGTTAGAGACATCTACATGTGTGCCCGTACCATTTATTTTTCTGAGTCAAATTTACTCATCTGTGGATATTGTCTTCATTGACAAATGATATCCCCTTCTTGTCCAATTCTCTCGTGGTGAGATTCTTTGGAAAAGTATCTGATTATCGAGTGTTGATACCCGACTGGGTGTATTGACGTTCCTATCATTTCTTTTGATTAGATTTCATTGGAATGACCTGGGTAACGATCCGAGGAGCTTCCGAATGCGTACTCAATTCTTGAAAACATGGGATATATTCATATTCGTTAATGTTTTCGTCTTTATATGACTTGAAATTCTCTCGCGTGAATCATGCGTTGACCTTACTCTTTCAATATTAGCTATGTCTCCAGATATCCTTCTCGCGTAAATCATCCGTTGACCTTACTCTTTTAATATTAGCTATGTCTCCAGATATCCTTGAATTTGTGAAGGATTATGAGTTATTATTAGTCTTTTGAGAAGTTCACATCTTATCAACGACAATAAAACTGAAAAGTTGGTAGTGCCATTAGAATGGATTGATTGATTATAACATGACG
Organism: Glebionis coronaria; assembly: GCA_025667525.1. NCBI lineage: Eukaryota > Viridiplantae > Streptophyta > Magnoliopsida > Asterales > Asteraceae > Glebionis > Glebionis coronaria. The sequence goes on from CM046876.1 coordinate 264,568,965, forward strand.
ACATTGTCTTAATTGATGGGAACTCGAGTAAAATTCCCCTAAAAGATAAGATGTGGACTATCAAAAGTGATCTGAATAATTCCCGATAGGTGACCATATCCTACAATTGGACTTGAAATTATACCATGAATGGTTATGAACTAGTCATAGATCTTGTAATCTAAGAAGAACTTAAAAGTGAATTTATTAAAAGATCTTTCTGTTATCTGCAACTTTAGGAGGTATTTGCTGGTAAATGACCTAGACTTTCGCCATTAAGTCAAGTTGAATTTGGTATTGATTATATTCCCGGTGCTGCACCTGTGGCGTGTGCACTATACGTCAGCACCGTCTGAATTAAAAGAATTACCGTACAACTGAGAGAGTTGTCGAAGAAAGATTTTATTCTACCGAGCTCGTCATCATGAAGAGATATGGTGTTATAATTCCTTATATTTGTTGAATTACCGTGAACTAGGTAAATTGATGATAAAATTCTATATCCACTACCCAAGATGATAGGTTTGTTCGATCATTTACAAGGTTCTAGTGTATATTTAGGAATTTGATCCACGACATGGTTATCATCAACTTCGCATTCGCGAAAAAGATTATCTATTCTAATCACTACATTCAGAACTTGTAATGAACATTATGAGTTTCATGTTATGTTGTTTGGATTGACTAATACACATGTGGCATCCATAAATTTGGTGAATCAAGTCTGTAGGCTGTAATTTGATAAATTCATGCTCATGATCATCAAGGACAATTTGTTTGTTCATAAGAATAGGAAGGAGTTAATAATCACTTATAGACTTCTCTGAATTGGCCGAGCAATGAAAATATGTACCTTGAATATTTAACATGTGATTTAAGGCTTAATCCTTTACATTAAATGACCGTGTAATTAATGGTAATGAAATCTATATTGACTCTTCGAAGATTTGAGCCATTAAGACTTTGGGTAATACCAAAAAGAAAGTGCAAAAATATTTTGACAAATATTTATCGAAGGAATTTTAAGGAATATTTCCCTTATACCCAAATCATTTAACTAAACTCCTTTAGGGGTAAATGTTTGTGCATACCTCAAGACAACCTAGGAGTTATTGAGAAAACCATTTAAACCATGACTTGAAATTTGAAATGACAATTTTTGCTTTTCAACTAAGAAAATTTTGACCAAAGTATAAACAAAGATTTTTCGAACATTGACGGATCTTATTAATTATTTTCGATAAATCAACAAAAATCGTGTTAACTAAATTCAATTTTATTTTTGAACATTTTTCTATAATTGGACGAACTGAGAAAATTTAAAACTTTTTACGTTTACGTTTTTCATCAAATTTAATATTTATTATTTAATTACTTGTAATAATTATCAAGCTTTAGACGTCGGATTGAGCAAAACTGATAAAAATGATAGTTGAGACGAAATGAAAACTTAGAAAATATGAAGGAAGAAATTTTGAGTGAACTGTGGTTATGATATTTATTTCATCGGGGAAGGTGAATGTGGATACTGACACATTACGTAGAAAGGATAAAGAATCCATTAGGATGTGTTCCTTAAATTGTCGAGCAATTTAAAAACATCCGATGCTTGTAAAAAAAGGGTAATATAGCTAATAAAAGGGGTTCGCGGCTAATGTGAACCACTGGAATTGAGAAGCCGGTGGCGTTAAATGTATAAAATGCCGTTTGTGGTTGCCTAAATATGGAGGTTTGAGAGATTTAGTTATGTTGGAATCTCATAAGTTTAAGTATTCTATTCATGCCATTTCTAATTTAATGTATATTCATCTGAAGAAGTTGTACTGATGACAAATTATGAAAGCAGACATCGCCTCATGCATTAGTAGACGTCTAACTATTGCAAAGGTCATCATCTGAATTTGATTCGATTTGGGTCATCGTCGACAGACTGACCAAATCTGATAATATCATTCCAGATAATGACAGATTCTCGATGAAGAAATTGACTCTTTTGTATTTAAAGGAGTTGTGTAAACATAGTGTGCCGTATCAATCATCTCTATCAAGATCCTTGCTTCGCATCGAATTTCTAGAGATTTGCTCAGAAGTCATTGGGAACTAACCTTGATGAGAGTACTGTTTACCACCCCAATCGAAGGGACGAGGTAAAGTAACGATACAAAACACTAGAAGTCTTGTTTTATGTTTGAATGATCGACCTTTGGTAATGAACGGGATAATCATTTTCCTTTGGAGAGATTATCATTTAGGATCGAGATCGAATCTTGTAAGGATTTATATATGAGAGCATCTGTAAGCATGAGTTGGGATGAAGACACCCGACATACACCCATTGTGAGTTGGACATGTCTTTTAGGTTTAAGGTTGCCTATGATGACAAACCTAACCTTACAAAATACCCGATCCATGAAACCAAAGATGATTGTTGAAATTAGGATTTGATTATTGACTTCCCGTAGTGGGCAGGAGGTTATGTGAATATCAAATGTAGATCTTGAAGTGCAGGATGGGTAGCGAAGTTATGCCAAAAAATTTACCATGGAAAGTGAATTAATGATCTGAAAGATCATGGGAAATAAGTCCCCGTTGTATGGGAACATTGAGATAATGTAAAAGTTGGTTTGAAAGGCATATAAGCTGGATCTACCCTAGGACTTCAAGGGCTGCATGAATTATGTTTCGTATATCGAACTTGATAAAATGTCTATCAAGTGAAATCTGATTGTTTCTTAGTAAAGTTTGGATCGGCAAAAGTTGCATTCATCAAAAACCCGTGAACATCATGGATAGAGAAAGTAAGTCAAGATTAAGCCTGATCGTATTCCTGTAGTTATGTTTGATGTAACTCGCGTATTGTAATGAATTACACTTGACAAAACAGACCGAATGTGGAGGAAATGCCCACATGGCTCTATTTCTATAAGAAGCGAGTAGTAAGATAAATCGATCTTTGAGGACAAAGATCCTGTTTAGGGGTAAATGCTGTGACAATCCGTTGTTTTATGGTTGATATTTTATTCTCAAGTATTATTTAAAAACATTATCTTAATGTTATATTATAAAGTCACTTATTTTTGGGAAAAAATTTGGGTTTACGTCTTGAAGTAGCATCGACTACGTCTAAACCGGAGGACTCTACGTCACGTGCTTACGTTTACATACACCGTTTTTTGTGACAGTCCGACACTTCAGGAAATAAATTTATCTGTGAATATTGTTTTGGAATTTTAAATTTGTGTTGGTTCATAAACTCACAAATTTACGAGAAGAGATTAGGACTTACGTGAATAATTTAACGTCTTTTACGAGTAAACCAGAAACCCTAGGATTACGTATTTACGTTTTTGAACTGCGTTTTTTATGAGACAATTTTTATTAGATTTGTTTTATGTCGTTGATTCATAATTTATAAAAAAGTTTTTCGTAAAACGACCCGAGGGCACGCAAATAGAGGAAACTAGAATCCAGGAGTATCCGTAAATAATTGGGGATGGGACATAACAAGTTTTGCCCCATCCCCAATATGGGACGACTAAGCAAGCTACACCACACCCTTGAGGTGTCAACTTGCATTAAACAAGTCTTACACTTGTCTTGTTTTCTATCCAAACTAGCTAAACTTTACAAAACCACCAACTCTAAACCATTCTCTCATTTTCAACATGCAAACCACCAAAACTCTCTCTCTCTTATCTTTCTAGTTGCTGTCCCAACTCACCCACAAACACCCTATTTTGATCAAATTTAACCACAAAATCTTATGTTATTCATACATATGATGAAGTCCTTTTGAAGCTCTATTGATTGGTGGTGATTTTAACATCCAAAACTTCTATGGAGTCTTGGGGCTTATTTTCCACAAGGAGTTCATGAAGATAGGTGATCTTGAAGTTGATAATGGTGTACCACAAGTTTTGCCAACAAAAGTCAAGATTGATCTTAACTTTCATAATCTTGTTGGTAACAAAATCATCCTTCCCATTTCCTTGTTATTTTTGTAAATGTAAATTGTATTTTCTTTCCTGATGTATATGTATATGATGATATATGATGATAAAATTATTGTGTGGGGATCATGTGTTGATAAACTTGGCTAAAAAGATTGAAAACTACATGTAAAAATGGTTAAATCATGCTTAAAATAGTTGGTTGTATAAAAACAGTAAAGAACCTGATGCTAAACTGATAAAATGGCATAGATGAATTAATATAAATTAAGTTATAAGACTTGTACACATGTGAGAGTTGGCCTACAATGGAATCTTTATAATGAGTGGGATATGATCAAAACAATATTGGAGTACAAATCTGCATAGACTGTTTTCGACGAATTTATTAAAATACTTAGAGGCTGATTCATTAGTAGCTATAAAAGAGTTAAATGAAGCACATATCATGTAGTTTCTGTTATAAAAATTTGGGGTTCTGTCTCCCTATATAACTATAAATATGGATGTTTAATGGACTGAATATTTAGGATCAGATTTTGTAAAATAAAAAGTATATAATATAAGCACTCAAATTATGTACTTATAAAATATACATATATAAAAACCCACTAGTTACTAATAATAATTATAAATGAGAGTTATATATTATGATATTAAAATGAGAAATTTTATATAATTTACAAGTACAAACATTTTAAAAGTTATAAAAACTATATACATAAGTTTTACGTCTTTTCGGCTAAAAGCGAAAGATTATCGTTTTTGTCAAATAAAACATAGTCGGTCGGACCCGTCTAATGTAAACTTTTTATAAAATCACATAATGATGTATAAACTTATGTAACAAGTAAAAACCAATAAAACCCGAGCTTTATAACATATGGACATTAACGGGCCATATTAGCCTTATTGGACTATTAACCCAACTAATTTGGCTAAACACTAATGGACTTATTCATTGGGCTTAACCCACTTGGGCCCAACATGTAAGTATAGGGCTGATGTTAAAAGAATAATTGGACTAATATAATGTAATGGGCATATAATGGGCTTATGGGGCGTTAACAAGTAAAGAAGTTAAACTAGTGAAACTATTATAAAAATTTACCAACACTTGACACTATAATGAGTAAATAAAGATGTACAATCCCACTTGATCCTCATCATACTTATAAAATCATCATATGTATACATAGCTATTGTTTTTATAAAGTCGTTGGATAAAAGTCTAAGACGAGCATTATTTGTCTAGGTTTCCGTGATTGAAGCACGTACCGTACATCCAAATCGCCGATAACCGCCTTTCCCAATCAACGTGAGTTCATAGCCTCACACTCTTTTAAATTTTTTTATGAAATGTTTTATAAACCCGTGAGGGAGATAACATGTTAGTTTTAATAAAATAGGACACTAGTTGTCCCGATTGTTTGCTTATTGATTTGGACCCGAATTATTATATGACCCGATGAATGATTATATGACCCGATAAATGAAATGAAATGGATTATTAATGTTAGGTTATGTCACTAAAAGTCCCATTAGCATTAATTGTGAACTACCGGGATTTGGTAGACGCTTGTGCATATAATAGTACTATTTGGGGAAGATCACCCCAGTTCGCGCCTTGACGGTGGATCCCCGTCGTGCCACATTGATTGGTAAGCGAATTTATGTATGAGAAGATTTACGCGTGATTATTGTGACGACACACTGTTTTAGATGGGCAAATGAGTTTTGGGTTAGCTACCCTTTGTTTGTTATAGTAAGGTAGCAATGTCATGCGGCTTATAATAATCCAAGTAACAAAAATACTGCTATACGCATTGAATTACAATATATTGCCTGACTAGCAATACGGGGTCTTATGATTGATATTGTGTTCGTGTTTTGGTTTTACATAACCATATTCATATAATGGTTTTTATTTAACTCTATACAATGTTATAAAACGTATTGTATGATGTTTTTACGACATTGGTTCGTATGATGGTTTTGAAGGCGAATGCCTATATTATGATTTGACAAGGATTTGCATAAAATTTTTTTAGCCTATGTTATGGCCTACTACAAATATTTGTACAAAATACTTTTCGGTAAAAAATATATACCGATGATATATTAATGGTTTTTATTAAACTCTATGAATTCACTCGGCGTTTTCGCTGACCTTTTCTTTTAACATGTTTTATCTCATGTACTTGAAGCTCATTCTCGAGAAGACGACAAGAATTTATGGCCCGCACTTAAATAACAATTTCCATTCAAATCTTTTATAAAATTTTATGAAATACTATGACTTGGGACCTATGTAAATTTGATATTCATGAATGTAAAAATGCTTTATTATTAAACGACGCGATTTTAAGCGTTGTCTATGATTTGAGTAATTTGCTATCCCGTAACACCAATGTTTCTTCCGCTGAACTAAAGTATGAATATTTGGGAGTGTTACAGCGTGTGCACTGTACGTCAGCACCATCTGAATTAAAAGATTTACTGTACAACTGAGAGAGTTGTCGGAGAAGACTTTTAATTCAACCGAGCTCGTCATCATGAAGAGCTATGGTGTTATCATTCCTTATATTTATTGATTACCATGAACTAGGTAAATTGACGATCGGAATTTATATCCATTACCAAAGATGAAAGATTTGTTCGATCATTTACAAGGTTCTAGCGTATATTAAAAATTTGATCCACGTCATGGTTATCATCAACTTCGCGTCCGCGAAAAAGATTATCTATTCCAACCACTACATCCATAAATCTTAAGGAACATTATGAGTTTCATGTATGTCGATTGGATTGACCAATGCACATGTAGCATCCATAAAATTGGTGAATCACGTGTGTAGGCTGTAATTTGATAAATTCATGCTTGAGATCATTAAGAACCTACTGTTTGTTTCTAAGAATAAGAAGGAATTAGTAATCATTTGTAGACTGCCCGAAGTTGTCCGAGCAATGGAAACATGTACCTTGAATATTTAACATATGATTTAAGATTTAATTCTTTACATTATACGACCGTGTGATAAATGGTAATGGAATCTATATCGACTCTTCAAAGACTAAAAGCCATTAAGGCTTTGGGATTATAACCAAAAAGAAAGTGCAAATATGTTTTGGCAAATATTTTATCAAAGTATTTTTAAGAAATCATTCCCTTATACCCAGATCATTTAACTCCCTTAGGTGTAGATGATTGTGTATACCTCAAAGACAACCTAAGAGGGATTGAGGAAACCATTTAAACCATGATTTGGAATTTGGAATGACAATTTTTTCTCTTCAACTAAGAAAATTTTGATTAAAGTATAAACAAAGATTTTTTGAACATTCACGAATTTTATTAATTATTTTCGATAAATCAACAAAGATCGTGTTAACTAAATTCAAATTTATTTTGAACATTTTTCTATAATTAGACGAACTAAGAAAGTTAAAAAAATTTACGTTTACGTTTCATAAAATTTAATACTTAATATTTAATTACTTGTAATATTTAGCGACGCTTTAAACGACGGACTGGGCAAAACTGATAAAAATAATAGTTGTGACAAACTAAAACTTAGAAAATATGAAGAAAGAATTTTTGAATGAATACGGCCATAATATTTATTTCATCGGGGAAGGTGAATGTAGTTGCTGACATATTATGTAAAAAGAATAGAGAACCAATTTAAGATGTGTTCCTTAGTATTGACCATACGCAATAAATTGCCGAGCAATTTAAAAATAGCCGATGCTTGTACAAAGGATAATATAAATATTAAAGAGTTTCGCTGCTAATGAAAACCATTAAAAATGAGAGCCGATGGCGTTAAATGTTTAAAAGGCCGCTTGTGGTTGCCTAGATATAGAGGTTTATAAGATGTAGTCATGTTGGAATCTAATAAGTTTAAGTATCCTATTCATGCCAATTCTGATTAAGTGTATCTTATCTAAAGAAGTTGTACTGATGGCCAATTATGAAGGCAGACATCGCCTCATACATTAGTAAACATCTAACTCTTGCAAAGGTCAAGGCTGAACACCAAAATCCATAAGGATTGCTTCTACAGCTTATTATTCCGGTTTGGAAATAGAATACAATCACAATGGATTCTGATGATAAATCTTCCAAGGTCATCATCTGGATTTGATTCGATTTGAGTCATCGTCGACAGACTGACCAAATCTGCTAATATCATTCCTGTTAATGATAGATCCTTGATGGAGAAGTTGACTCTTTTGTATTTAAAGGAGTTGTGTAAACCTAGTGTGCCTGTATCGATAATACTTGGTTTTTTGCCTAGTATAAAAATTAAGTTCGTTCAAGTGGTCTGATCGAATTGATTACTGGTTTAAGTGTGCGACTCAGTCGTCTCTTGGTGAGAACAAATAGATTGGTCGTTGTAGTAAAATTAATGTGCAAGACTTTAAATAAATGAAGGTAATTTAAAACTAAAACTAATTAAACGTAAATGGTGTAGAATTAAAACTTTTAAAAGTAAAGTGATTAAATGATTTAAAACTAAAGCATGACGAAAAATTAAATTGACAAAGTAAATAAAAATGTAACTTGAAAATCAAACAAAGCAAGATATAATTCCGAACCCAAAACCATCGGAATGTTAGATCGGAATGCTGTCACCACACCCATCGGAATCCAGATTGGAATGTGCCATCGGAATCAGTCTATCGGAATAATTAAGATGCTATCTATCGGAATGTTGAAAAATGCAACCTATCGGAATGTATTCAAGTTGTCGGAATGAACTCAGATCGGAATGTAAAGGAAAATAGAGCTATCGGAATGACATTTCAGATCGGAATGATGGTAAGTAAAATTGGGCAGCACTTCGACTTAAAATACCTCAAAAGCCGTCGGAATATGCGATCGCAATGTGCAATCGCAATCCCAGATCGGAACGAGGGGGGTTGTTACTCTAGATCGCAAAACCGTCGTAATGTGATAACCCTTGTTCCAATTCTGTCACCATCGGAATAAGAGTAAAGCTGTCGCAATGTGTAAAATCCCTCACTTTCCGATGGAAGTACAATTCGCAATAAGCAAAAGCTAAATAAGCTAAAACTAATAAGCTAATATCAAAAACTTAAATGAAATGAAAATAAGACGAGAGAATAAGCAACAAATTTAAGGACTTTTTCAAAACACGAAATAAGTAAACAAAATAAGCAAACTTTTAGAAAGATGAAACTTTTTAGGAAACATAGAAAAGCAAATAAGCTAAGTACAAAACAAGCCAATAAGATTGTTAAACTTATAGCTTATTTCATACGAAAACTTAGATAGAAGTAAAAGGGTGAACTTTTTAATCAAATAAGCAAATAGATTAAGCAAAACTTTGCTTAATCCGAATTTGCAATAAACCAAAAACAAGAAAAGTAGAATGAGAAAGATAAAGAAAAGCTTGATTAAAGGTAAAGATTCAATAACAAAATTAAAAACACTTACTTGGAATTAAAGGAATTAAAGTGCAAGACAAGTATTTAAAATGATAAGAAAATAAATTTGCAAGAAATGAAAATGGTGGAAAGTCTAATTTGTCAAATTAGCTAACCCCCTAAAATGTGGTGAAATGGGTGGTATTGATAGTGATTAGGGAGGTTAAGCATGTGTTGCTTCCTTCTTTCTTTCTTTCACGTCTTTTCGTTTTCTTATTTTTTCGACTTTTTCGACTTTGTCTCGGGATTATTTGAACTCGTCTTATAATTTCTTAATTTATTAGACTTGAGTTCCTCGGCTTTATTAAACTTCCGTCTTTAGACTTGTTCTTCGATAAATCTTCAGAATAGGTCTTGGACTTACGTTCTTTTTTCACTCTTGATCTCTTGACTTCGTCTTTTGTCTTTTTCTTCGATAAAAGCCCGTGAAAGCCCGTATTTCTTCCCTTTTTCCATTTTGACCCTAACTTACAACAAAAACACAAACAACGCATAATTCCGACATTTGCGAAATAAAATACACGTTTTGGCTTGGTTATTATTATAATTAAGTGGTAAAACGATAGGTGTTTTCGCACCTATCAAATCCCCTACACTTGACCATTGCAATGTCCTCATGCAATGCATTAGTTACAAAGCACGCTTTACATTTTCCATCACAATCAATCCACATTGGCCTTTATTAAAGAGATATAAAATTATAAACATTCAAAGGAAGAAAGTAAGTAAAGAAATCAAAGACATACCTTAGGGTTTTGGAAATGTCATGAATGATTATCATCCTCAAGTTTTATAAGTTACCAAACTATCACGAATTCATGTGGGCCAATTATTTACTTAAGCTCCCTTATTCCTAGGTGTATCTATTATATTTTATTGTTGTCTTGAATGATCACGAGGATGCATCGTTGACTTATTTTGATAGTTATTTAGGCTGAAAATAAAGTGGGACGATTTAAGAAATAGTTAGCTAAAGGACAAAATCTTTTAAAACTGCTTCTCGGGACCTCATAAAGTTCATATCTTAGCATAACTCGCTTCAGGATTTGAGACCTTTCTCGGACCGATATTTGGCAGCGACTTAATACTTCAAATCTTGAGAGACGTTCTTGAAATTATGGTCATCTCTTTATTACGGGAATTTCTTCACTTGAACTTTTTGAGAGATTCTTCATATTTGGACCACGACTTCTTCATTTTTCTCCAATCTTTATTTGGGATTTTGATATACAACGATCCGCCTCCTTTTAGGACTTGGATCTATTTATCCTCATACCTTGTTAGGGCCTTTTTGGATAGACTTCTCCATGATCTTTACGGGAGTATTTGCTTTTCGTCGTGTGTCTCGATCCTTCATATTGATTTTTGACAAATGATTCTTCACATCACTTTTGGATCTTTAGCAACAAAATGTAGCCCTCATGTCTTGTTAGGACCTTTTCGAACTCGCCAATCTTCACATCCCGCTTCAATAAGTTATGCCTTGGCTATGAACTCTAATTAATTCCGAGCAACTTTTAAACGATCTTGTGCTAGAAGCTAAGTAACTTTTCAAATCGTACAACCTTAATTATTGCAATTAAATTTATTAACAAGCGATGGGAGAAAAAGCTTATAATCAACTCACATAAATTCATGAAAGAATACCAAACTTATAATTGACTCTGTCATCTCTCGTTCTCCACAATTTAAAATCTCAAGGAATGAGACTCGTGGATGCTTAGCCTATTAAATCAAAGTTTTGGGTTTTTTAGTCATCTATAGGATCTTGCAAACTCTTAGACTCTTTCAAGTTTAGAATTCGCATTTTAAAGTTCCCTTAATAAACGACTCTCTAGGATCAATTATAGGAACTTCCGAAAAGTTCTTGTTCTTAACCCGTAAGAGTTAAGACTTTCGCGTTTTAAAGCTCCCTATATAAAAGCCTAGCAAAACTTGACTTAAACACGTTAAGGATACTAGCTAGAGTAAACTTAGATAAGTAAACTCGGGTTGAGTCAAAAGATTCATAACGTTTAAAAATAAAAACCACTTTATTTAAAATTTATTCTAGCAAGGAAGGAAAATAACTATAACAAAAGAAAAACTAATAGGACAAAATAGATCAAAAAATTTTGAAAAATGTCAAAAATTTTATTTTCTGGTTAAAATAAGGACAAATACAAGGAAAAGACCACTTAACTTTGATAGAAGGCCCCCTACACTTAATATAAACATTGTCCTCAATGTTTAAGCATGTGGAAGTAAACTCCCCTACACTTAGGACATTGTCCATGTTGTTTAAATCTTACGAAGGGAAGGACAACTAAAGTGATTCCTATTTGAATATTGAATAATATAAAATAAAGAATCAAAAGAGTTTATGATAGAACCGGGAAGATGGGAACACGGAATCACGGGTCGTCAAAAGTCATTAAGAGTGGATCTTTAAAAGCTCGAATCCCTGCACATGATTAGAAAGAAGACAACAAACACATACTAGGGTCTCCCCTACACTTATTATGAAAACAGAGAAAAAGGATAGATACTGCGGGTTGCCTCCCGAGAAGCGCTTGTTTTTGTTAACCGAGTCGTGAGCCTGACTCGACCTTGATTAGCATAGGAAGAAGCTTGAAACAAATCCACCGGGATCAAAGACATGGTTTTCATCCAGCAAGTAGCACAAGCTTAAGGCGAACAAGGCAAGCCAAAGAAGAGTAGGCAGGGTTCCCTTAAGCAGCAATTGAGCATGGTGGTAGCAAGGGTGAAGTGAAAGCATATCTCCATAAGTTCCAAAGATTTTTCCTTTTATTTCATCAGATGGATACTAAGATGGCTTAAAAAGTACAATACCGGGGTCGAACACCTTTTCCTTTAGGGGAAAATAACACTCAGGCTCAACAGATATTGAAGAAGATCCGATCATAAATCTCGCAATCTCATCCTCAGAAGATGGATATAGAGGTGTCAAGACATAAGTGCGGCGGTTATTGGTGTCGGTCGGCTTTTTCTCTTTTGAAGCGGGTTTCTTCATATCCAAATTAGGATAAAGACCATAATCATCAAAGTCCAAAGGAGGAGCATCACTCTCATTTGGAAAGTAGTGTTGAGAAAAGTAGCAAAGTCTTCCTTAAATGAGTAGTCATACAAAGTAGGATCATGTATTGTTGGCGGATGATCTTCATCATGTGAACAATCACTCGAGAGAGTATCAGCCTCATCAAAATCATCATAGGTGGGCATGTCAGGATACTCAGAAGTAAAATCATCATAATCATCTCCATTGGATCTAGAATCATCATCATAGTCATCATAAATTGGAGGAGATTCATGAATTGGTGGAGGATCAAAATTGGAGAGAGAATCATCCACATCATCATGGAACATTGGATTATCATAGCAAGAATCGAACAGAGGATTGTTGTAGACGACAAAATCATCAAGCACATTAATCATATTCGCGGATTCTCTTCCATTTGTTTTGATAGTGATCTTCCCCATTTTGAATACTTGTGCATCATTCCCGACTCTTAAGATTAACTCACCTTCGGCAACATCGACAAGGGCTTTTCCGGTTCTCAAGAATGCTCTACCAAGTATTAACGGAAAACGAGGGTCCATTTCATAATCAACAACAACAAAGTCGACCAGAAAAGTGAAGGTTCCAACTTTAATAAACACATATTCGGCAATACCAAGCGGGTAAGCGAGAGTGCGATTAGCAAGCTCAAGAGTCATCTTTGTTGGAGTAAGGTCGGGCAATGATAACTTTTTCCAAACACTTAAAGGCATCAGATTTATACTAGCCCCGAGATCGGCTAAGGCAGTAAATTCTTCGGTTTGGTGAATGGAAGCACAAAACGACCGGGATCTCCAAGTTTCTCCGGAACTTCTTTAAGAAGGACGGCAGAACAATTTTCATTCAATCGATTATTAACAAACTTGGCCATCTTATCCTTCTTGCTAATCAATTCCTTAAACATCTTGACAAATTTAGGCATTTGTGCAAGAGCTTCAACAAGGCTAAAAGTGATAGTCATTTCCGAAACTTTCTTCAAATAGTTTGACACTTGAATGTCATCCTTGGTTTTCAGTTTGGACTTGTCTAAGCGAGATGGATGAGGAATATTGGGTTTATAGGTGTAAGGTGTAGGTGTAGCAGGTAAAGTTTGAGACGTTGAAGGTTTAAAGGTGGAAGGTGGGGTTGGTAAAGGGTTCTTATTGGGTACTTCTTCATGACGAGGCGGAGACGGTAATGGTGAACTAATACTAGGCGTGGGAGTAGGAGGGATAAATGGTGATGGAGGAGGTGTAGATGGAGTAACTGGGGGAGGGATAGATGTTCCTACTACGGTTGCTCCACTGCGTGTAGTAATAGCACTCACATTCGCTCTTGGGTTGGTGACGGTGTTTCAAGGTAGAGAGCCCGAAGTACAAGGTTGAGTAGTTGGTAAGAAACTAGCCAGCATATTCTTCCAATCATTTGTTTTAGTGCTGAAGGAGGTTTGTATCTCATGTCGAAGCTCGGATCTAATATCATTCCCTTGCTTAGTGATATCTCCTTTCAAGTTGATAATTTGGCTTTGCAGATTCTTAATTTGCTCTCCTTGGGTTTTCATTAAGGCTTCAACATATTGATTAATGGGTGGGGCTTGTTGAGCGGGTGGTTGATAAGGATTAGAAGCTCGAGGTAGGATTTTGTTGCTTCTATTGTAGTTGTTGGGGTTGTGGTTTTGAGGAGAAAAACCAGGTGAAAGATAGTTGTTCGACTTGTAACTTAGAAAATTTCGATCCCCTTGAGGTCGGGGTTGGTAATTTTCCGGTGAATAGTTACCATAAGCCGCATACATGTTTTCCGGATTGCCTTGAGTAGAAGGACAATCGGTGTATGAATGAGGACCGCCGCAAGTCTCGCAAGAAATTGCTACAACTTTAACTTGTTGTTGTTGGTTTGTAGCGATGAGCAAGATATTTTTGTTCATTTCGGCCATCATGCGGGTGAATTCGGTCAAATCGGGGTTTACTAAAGTAGAAGAAACATTGACTCTCGGGTTATTCCTTGAAGATGCGGAGGAATCCCAATTTTTGTGATGAGTAGTCATGTTCTCAATAAGCTCTCTACACTCCTCGGGTCTTCTTTTCATAAATTTTCCACCGGCGGCTGCATTAATAGTATCACGATCACGAAAAGTTAAACCATTGTAGAAAGTATCAATTAAGGTGACGGGGAGCATGTTGTGGTTTGGACATCGATCGATCAAAACATTATATCGTTCCCAAGCATCAAAAAGTGATTCATCATGTTCTTGTGTAAATCCACTAATTTGATTCCGAAGGCTCGTGACCATGGATGGTGGAATGTAGCGCGACAAAAAGCGTTGAGTCATGTCATCCCAAGTATGAATTGAATTCTTTGGGAGACGATCAAACCATTTTTCGGTGTGGTGGGATAAAATATATGGAAAGAGCAGAAGGCGAAGAACATCCATAGTAACACCGGGAAACTTCATGCTTTGAGTAATAGTAATGAATTTGTCGAGGTGCTTGTTGGCATCATCATCAGGCAATCCGCGAAATGGATTAGTTTGCACTTGTTGGATCATGTGATACTTCAACGAAAACTCCGGAGCCGTGATTTACATTGGCGCAATCGGTCCTCCTCGTCCATTCATGGTGGGTTGACAAAGCTCCTCCATTGTCCGAAGATCGGGTTGTGGAAGAACATTGTTGTTATTATTATTGTTGAGGTGCGGTGGGTTATTGTAGTTGTTAACACCAGCCACAGCTAAATCTTCACGAGTCTCAGGCTCTGGATAAGTTGAAGATCTAGTACGCATACACCTGCAAAAGAAAAAGAAAAAGATACCAAAGCAATAGACAATATATATACAATTATAAAATAAAATCTTTTTGGATTTTTTGAAATTTTTTAATTTTTATGGATTTTTAACTATTTTTAATTTTTATGGATTTTTGAAAAATTTTGAGCATGAAAAATAACGTTAACGAGTGAACGGATCCCAAAATTCAACGCGTCTCTCACAGAAAACCATTAATCTTAACGAAAAGAGCCGGCAGCGGCGCCATTTAATACTCGGTTTTTTGCCTAGTATAAAAATTAAGTTCGTTGAAGTGGTTTGATCGAATTGATTACTGGTTTAAGTGTGCGACTCAGTCGTCTCTTGGTGAGAACAAATAGATTGGTCGTTGTAGTAAAATTAATGTGCAAGACTTTAAATAAATGAAGGTAATTTAAATCTAAAACTAATTAAACATAAATGGTGCAGAATTAAAACTATTAAAAGTAAAGTGATTAAATGATTTAAAACTAAAGCATGACGAAAAATTAAATTGACAAAGTAAATAAAAATGTAACTTGAAAATCAAACAAAGCAAGATATAATTCTAAACCCAAAACCATCGGAATGTTAGATCGGACTGTTGTCACCACACCCAACGGAATCCGGATCGGAATGTGACATCGGAATCAGTCTATCGGAATAATTAAGATGCTATCTATCGGAATGTTGAAAAATGCAACCTATCGGAATGTATACAAGTTGTCGGAATGAACTCAGATCGGAATGTAAAGGAAAATAGAGCTATCGGAATGACATTTCAGATCGGAATGATGCTAAGTAAAATTGGGCAGCACTTCGACTTAAAATACCTCACGAGTCGTCGGAATATGCGACCGCAATGTGTGATCGCAATCCCAGATCGGAATGAGGGGGGTTGTTACTCTAGATCGCAAAACCGTCGGAATGTGATAACCCTTGTTCCAATTCTGTCACCATCGGAATAAGAGTAAAGCTGTCGCAATGTGTAAAATCCCTCACTTTCCGATGGAAGTACAATTCGCAATAAGCAAAAGCTAAATAAGCTAACACTAATAAGCTAATATCAAAAACTTAAATGAAATGAAAATAAGACGAGACAATAAGCAACAAATTTAAATACTTTTTCAAAACACGAAATAAGTAAACAAAATAAGCAAACTTTTAGAAAGATGAAACTTTTTAGAAAACTTAGAAAAGCAAATAAGCTAAGTACAAAACAAGCCAATAAGATTGTCAAACTTGTAGCTTATTTCATATGAAAACTTAGATAGAAGTAAAAGCGTGAACTTTTTAATCAAATAAGCAAAGAGATTAAGCAAAACTTTGCTTAATCCGAATTTGCAATAAACCAAAAACAAGAAAAGTAGAATGAGAAAGGTAAAGAAAAGCTTGATTAAAGGTAAAGATTCAATAACAAAATTAAATACACTTACTTGGAATTAAAGGAATTAAAGTGCAAGACAAGTATTTAAAATGACAAGAAAATAAATTTGCAAGAAATGAAAATGGTGGAAAGTCTAATTTTTCAAATTAGCTAACCCCCTTAAATGTGGTGAAATGGGTGGTATTTATAGTGATTAGGGAGGTTAAGCATGTGTTGCTTCCTTCTTTCTTTCTTTCTCGTCTTTTCGTCTTCTTAATTCTTCGACTTTGTCTCGGGATTATTTGAACTCGTCTTATAATTTCTTCATTTATTAGACTTGAGTTCCTCGGCTTTATTAAACATCCGTCTTTAGACTTGTTCTTCGATAAATCTTCAGAATAGGTCTTGGACTTCCGTTCTTTTTGCACTCTTGATCTCTTGACTTCGTCTTTTGTATTTTTCTTCGATAAAAGCCCGTGAAAGCCCGTGTTTTCTTCCCTTTTTCCATTTTGACCCTAAATTACAACAAAAACACAAACCACGCATAATTCCGACATTTACGACATAAAATACACGTTTTGGCTTGGTTATTATTATAATTAAGTGGTAAAAGGATAGGTGTTTTTGAACCTATCAATCGATCATCTCTATCATGATCCTCGCTTCGCATCAAATTTCTAGAGACTTCCTCAAAAGTCATTGGGAACGAATATTGATGAGAGTACTGTTTACGAACCTAATCGAAGGGACAAGGTAAAGTAAAATCTTGTTTTATGTTTGAATAATTGACCTTTGGTAATGAATAGGATAATCTCTTTCTTTTGGAGAGATTATCATTGATAATTATCACATTAGGATCGAGATTGAATCTTATGAGGATCTAAATATAAGAACACCTGTAGGTGGGAGTTGGGATGGAGATACCTGACATACACCCATTGTGAGTTGGACATGTCTTTTAGGTTTAAGATTTGCCTATGATGACAAACCTAACCTTACAAAATACACCCATTGTGAGATGTAGGTCTTGAAGTGTCGGATGGGTAGCGAAGTTATGCCAAGAATTTTCACCGTGGAAAGGTGAATTGACGATCTGAAAGATCGTGGGAAACTAAGTCCCCGTTGTATGAGACCATTGAGATAATGTAAAAAGTTGGTTTGAAAGGCATATAAGCTGACCCTAGGACTTCAAAGGCTGCATGAATTATGTTTCGTATAACGAACTTGATAAAATGTCTATCAAGTGAAAATCTGATTATTTCTTAATGAAGTTTGGATCGGAAAAACGTTGCGTTCATCAGAAACCCGTGAACATCATGGATAGAGAAAGTAAGTCAACTTAAGCCTGATCGTATTCCTGTAGTTATGTTTGATGAAACTCGCGTATTGTAATGGATTACACTTGAGAGAAAAGACCGAATGTGGAGGAAATACAACATGTCTTGATTCTATAAGAAGCGCGTAGTAAGATAAATCGATCTTTGAGGACAAAGATCCTCTTTAGGGGTAACTGCTATGACAATCCGTCAATTTATGGTGGATATTTTATTCTCAAGTATTATTTAAAATCATTATTTTAATGTTATATTATGAACTCACTCATTTTTGGGAAGAAATTTGGGTTTACATCTTAAAGTAGCATCGACTACGTCTAAACCGGAGAACTCTACGTTACGTGCTTACGTTTACATACACCGTTTTTGTGACAGTCCGACATTTCAGGAAATAAATTTATTCTCGAATATTATTTTGGAATTTTAATTTGTGTTGGTTCATAAACTCACAAATTTACGAGAAGAAATTAGGACTTACGTGAATAATTTAACGTCCTTTACGACTAAACTGGAAACCCTAGGTTTACTTATTTACGTTTTTTACTCCGTTTTTTATGAGACAATTTTTATTAGAATAGTTTTGTGCCGTAGAATCATAATTTATAAAAACATTTTTCATAAAATGACCCGAGGGCACGTAAATCGAGGAAACTAGAATCGAGGAGTACCCGTAAATTAATGGGGATGAGACAAGTTTACACTTGCCCACCCCCATACAAATGGCGGCCAAACTAGCCACACCACCCTTTGGTGGCAAGCTAACATAAGCTTGAAGGACACTTGTCCTCCCTTTCCTTCCAAAACAACTTAAACACAAAACTATCAAACCAAAACCATTTCTCTCATAGTCTTTCATACAAACAACTAACAATCTCTCTCTCTCTCTAGCTTCCATTGCCGTCCCATACTTCATCACCACCACCACCATTCATCAAATATCTTAACCACAAATCATATGTATAACTTACATATGATGATAACCCATTGAAGGCATGATGATTTGAGGTGATCTTAACAACTAAAAAGGATTTTACATGGATTTCAAGGGCTGATTTCCATGAAGGTGTTCCTCCACTTGAAGATTTCAAAAAGTCCATTGCTACAGTTGAAAATTTGGTAACAAGAACCAAGCCTTGTTCATCCAAAATCTCAACCTTTTCATCACTTTGGTGGTATAGAGATTGTTTCTTCCTATCCTCTTGTTATTTTGTAAAAGTAATCATGTATTTTCTTTATAAATGTATATGTATATGGTGATGAATGATGATCAAAATATTATGTGGGGATTTTGTGTCAATAGATTTGGTTAAAAAGACTAAAATCTACATGTAAAGATGTTAAAATCTTGACTAAAATTTTAGGCTGTATAAAACAGTAAGTAAACATATGAACACTTGGTAAAATGACTTGGATTATTGAATATACAGTTAGATATATGATTTTTACATATGTGGAGCGTTAGCCACTTAATGGAATCATTAAAATGAGAAAGATATGATCAAAATACTATTAAGGTTCAAATCTGTATAGTCTGTTTTGGACAAATTATTAGGGATACTTAGAGGATGATTGAGCAGTATCTAAAATGGAGTTATTTGTATAACATATTATGTAGTTGGTGCTGCACAAATTTGAGCTTCTATCTCCTTGTAGAACTCAAGATATGGCAAAAATGGTGAAAGTGACTTTGGTAATCAGATTTGAAAATAAAAGTATATAATTTAAAATGAGCACTCAAGTAATACTATTATAAAATACATATGTAAAACCCACTAACTAATAATAAGTAGTATAAAATAAGTTATAAACTATGATAAATAAACATGGCATTTTTATAAAAGTACAAACTCAAATGTTTTCTAAAGTTATAAAACTATATATAAGTTTTACGTCTTTTCGGCTAAAACCAAAAGATTAACTTTTTCGCCAAATAAAACTTAGACGGTCGGACCCGTCTAATGTAACATTTTTATAACTCATATACTGATATGAAGGCCAATTTGACAAGTAAAACCGATAAACCTGAGCTTTATAACCTATGGACCTTAATTGGTCAAAGTAACCATATTGGACTATTATCCCAACTAGTTTGGCTAAACACTAATGGACTTACTCATGGGCTTAACCCAATTGGGCCCAACATATGAGTATAGGCCTGGTATTAAAAGTATAAATGGGCTAATATAATATATTGGAATTTTAATAGGCTTATTGGGCCTTAATATATAAATAAGTTGAAACTAGTCTAACTAGTCTAAAATTTGACTAACACATAACACTATAATGTGTATGAAGAGATAAAATCCCACTTGATCATTATCATACTTATAATGTCATCATATATACATAGCCATTGTTTTTATAAAGTCATTGGACAAGAGTCTAAGACTGAGTATTATTTGTCTAGGTTTCCGTGATTAAAGCACGTACCGTACATCAAAATCGCCGATAACCCGCCTTTCCCAATCAACGTGAGTTCGTAGCCTCGCACTCTTTTAAATGTTCTATGAAATGTTTTATAAACCCACGAGGGAGATAACATGTTAGTTTTAATAAAATAGGACACCAGTTGTCCCGATTGTTTGCTTATTGATATGGACCCGAATGATTATATGACCCGATGAATGATTATATGACCCGATGTATGAAATGAAATGGATTATTATTAGTTAGGTTATGTCACAAAAAGTCCCATTAGCATGAATTATGAACTACCGGGATTAGGTAGACGCTTATGCATATAATAGTACTATTTGGGGAAGATCACCCCAGTTCGCGCCTTGACGGTTGATCCCCGTCGTGCCACATCGATTGGTAATCGAATTTATGTATGAGAAGATTTATATAAGCGTGATTATTGTGACGACGCGCTGTTTCAGATGGGCAAAGGAATTACGGGTTAGCTACCCGTTGTTTGTTATAGTAAGGTAGAAATGTCATGCGGCTTATAATAATCCGATAACGAAAATACTTATATACACATTGAATTATAAGATATTGCATGAGTAGTAATAAGGGGTCTTAATACTGATATTATGTTCGTGTTTTGGTTTTACATAACCATTTTCATATAACGGTTTTTTATTTAACTCTATAAAACGTTATAAAACGTATTGTATGATGTTTTTGCGACAATGGTTCGTATAATGGTTTTAAAGGCTGAAGCCTTTATTATGATTTACGACTAAGAGTTGTATAAAATGTCTTTGGCCTATTTTATGGCCTACTACAAAGATTTTTACAAAATGATTTTCGGTAATAATTTTTTACCGATGATACATTAATGGTTTATATTAAACTCTATGAATTCACTCGGTGTTTTCGTTGACCTTCTTTTAAAGTTTTATCTCAGGTACTTGAAGGTAATTCTCGGGAAGACGACAAGAATTTATGGCCCGCATTTAAATAAAATTTCCATTCAAATGTTTTGTAAATTTGTATGACATATTATGACCTGAGGACCTATGTAAATAGATGTTTATGAATTGAAATGCTTTATTATTAAAAGACGCGATTTTTAAGCGTTGTCTATGATTTGAGTAATGTGCTATCCCGTAACACAAACGAATCTTCGACAGAACTAAAGTATGAATATTTGGGGGTGTTATAGTTTGGTATCAGAGCCAGGTTTCGATCCTAGGACCTGTGGGTTATGGGCCCACCACGCATCTGATGCGCCACTCTGATAAAGTTTGGTTTTAAAAAACTTTATGACTGTGAAACTTGGGGACCTGATGTAAACTTAAAACTTTTATTCGAATGAATGTATATTAAACTTTGTACAACCATTTTTATGCGTTGTTTATGATTTTAGTTATTGTGCTATCCTGTAACACTCTACTGACCCTTCTACTGACCTGATACGAAATTTGAGAGTGTTACAGTTTGGTACCAAAGCTCTTGTTATAGAGAACGAAAGATTTTAAAAAACCAAGGTTTTGAATAAAACAATTCAAAATCTTTTAACTATAAACATTTTCTTAAAATGTTTGAAAAATCTTTTGACTATAACGGTGCCAAAGATCTCCGATGTTACCAACAAGCCTTATTGAGAAGATATATATTTTGATATATAATTTAGTTTATATATATGTATATATCATGAATTCAGTATGTAACTGTTTAATAATTATTTTTATGCTAATACGAGATATATTATATAATACAGATTGTCATGGCTGACCCTAATATTCCTATAGACAACCATGATATTCTCGAACCTAACGTAGATGATAACCCCCACTTAGACTTAGTGGATTATAATTTTGAAGAGGATATGGATGATGAAGAGGAGGAACCATTTGAGGATCCCGAGCCCGAGATAGGACTAGGAGATCAGATTGACCCTCAATTTGTTGTTGTAGAGAATGATAATGATAATGTTGGTATTGATGAAGATGATGAGATTGGGATAGATAATGTAGGTGATAAGGATGACGACGAGGATGTCGAAGAAGAGGTAGGTATAGATGACGAGGTTGATGATGATGATGAGGCTGAGCTTATTTTCCCTTATGATGTAGAGGAGGGTGAGCCCTTACCCCCTCTAGTTGATTGGTCTTATTCTGAGTTTGAGTTACTTAGAGATGAATTGTCTGAATCATCTGAATATGAGACTGAATCAGAGGATGATGAGGATGATGATGCACCTGATGGTACTAATGGGATTGCTACCCGTAGGCATGTGATAGGAGAGTCGTCGAGGGTTCGAGAGGCTACTCATATTGATGGACTTGCACCTTGGGCCTTGAGACGTGATTTAGATGCTTCTCATGTTCAAGGTAGTATGACAGCGATTGGTTTAGGTGTTGTTCAGAATCATGTTGCTTATTTGGATTCGAAGACTAAGATTGGTGAGAAAGAGCGAGAGTTTCTTAATTTGGATTTGACTGATGTGGAGCGCGGTTTGAATGAGGCGTTTAGGAGACTGTCTGTGTTGGAAAGTGGTGACTATGCTGAGATAAATAAAAAGGTGAATACTATGGAGATTCTGTTGAGTGTGGCTCGTGCGATGCGTGTGAAGGCTGAAAAAGAGTTGAATATATCTGTTGGTTGGAACAGTAGGTTTTATACTGAGATGGTTGAGAAAGGAGTGATTCGTAAGCGCCCAGCTGAAGATGTGTCTTGTGATCGTCCGAGGAAGATACCGAAGACAACGGATGATGGACCTTCTAGCAGTTCCTAGTAGACTAGTCTATCTTTAGTAGTTATCTTTGTATCTTTTGTAACCTTGACTAAACCGACATATTGGTTAGTAAATCTGGCACGAATTTTGGGCATGTATAGTGCTAGGAATTATGATGTGGAATGTTAATAAAGACAATGTGGTTGTTTCTAATCCAATAAAATATGTATCTTTGTCTTGAATTCCATATCGCGCCTTATTTGTATCTTGATTATGAATTCAATCCATCTTATATAAATCCCTCATTGGGTGAATCCTTAAAATACTATGAAATTGTGAAACTTTAGAACCATGTCGCCCAAGAAACCTGTGACTGAGGATGATGTACGTAGGATCATTGCGGAGCAAGTTGCCACATCTATGATTGAGTTTATGGCAAATGCTAGAAATGGAGCTGGTGGTAGTGGAGCTGGCGGTAGTGGAGCTGGCGGTAGTGGAATTGGTGGTACTAATGTGAATGTGAATGCTAATAATGTGAATGCTAATGTTGGAGGAAATATAGGAGGACTTGGACCTAATGCGCCTGAAGTCGATGGTTCTACTTATGTGACATTCATGAAGTGTGAACCACTCCCTTTTAATGGAACTGAAGGTGCTGTAGGATTAAGCTAGTATATTGAGAAGATTGAGTCGGTGTTTCGAATTAGTAAGTTTAAGGAGGAGGATAAGGTGACTTTTTCTATGGCTACTCTTAGAGGTCGTGCGTTGATGATGAGATGAAATTTATACATGATCTCATCGTTCTTTTTGGGCTTTAAATGCATAAAATGTCATTAATATACCATATATTTGCTTGTATTTGTTTACTTATGTGTTTTAGGTATGGATATCGTGATAAAGACAAAAGATCACAAGAAACAAGGAAAAACGGCCACGAGAAACGAAGCCGTACAAAGAACCGGGCCCTAGTTCATGATTTATCCAAGAAAAACCGTTGAAGACTTGAAGATGTACAAGATTGATCCTCAATTTATAAAGAAATGACACTTAAAACCCTTGTATATTCATAATTATAAGTTTGGTCCCTTAAGTCTGTCAAAATTACAAAAAGGTCCTTCAACTTTGAAGAATTGGCAAGTTTAGTCCCTCAACAATTCTAAATTGTTAATAATGGTCCCTCATGAAGTCAAATATACAATGAAGACCTTTGAAGATAAAAAATGTCCAAGATCAGTCCTTCAAATATTCAAAAGTGGCAAAAACAACCCTTGAAAACCCTTTGCAAAAGTTTTGGGGCAAAAGTGTGAAGTTTGTAACTTTAATAACAAAGGAAAGTGAGTTTTGTGGCTGAAAAACGTTTAATAAAACTTTCACCAAAATACAAGGACTCATACTGTATTGAGGGGATCGAGTCGAGCTCATGACTCGGTAATCAAAAACGAGGTGCCTCGTGGGGGAGTCCCATGCTTATCCTATGTACATATTATTGCTTTCTAATTAGTTTAATGTGAGGGGATTTGTGCCCTTCCAACCTTTGTTCCGTGGTTGTTTGTGCATTGTGGTTTTTAGATCATGATCTTCACGATTGGAGCCTCTCGTGTTCGTTTTATGGGAGCACTCGATCGTTTGCTTTGAAGACTTTCTCAATATCCATGATATATCCTTTGATGTTCTAACCTTAGGTTTTTAGCACACTTCATAAACGGCTTTAAATTTAACGGTTACACCCTTTCCATGCTAGATTAAGCATTCGACTACATCTCTAGTATGGGGGTGTTTTGCACCCCTAGACTCGAAACATTGAGGACAATGTTTAACTTTAGTATGGGGGTGTTTTGCACCCCTAGACTCGAAACATTGAGGACAATGTTTAACTTTTGTATGGGGGGTGAATAGATACTTGCCTTGCTAAACCTTCACGCTTTCCAAAGTTTATCTTTTTGTTTATCGTTTGTTGCAAAATAAGGCTAAAAATGGCCAAATTTAAATTTTTTCTCATGTTTTATAAGTGTTTAAAGACACGAATGTAGATTTTCTGATGGCGAGAATAAGAGTAATTTTTTACTCGACCGTGCGTTTTGAGCACTTAGCTTTGATTCCTTAACTACACATTAGGCTAAGTCTCTTAAATGAGGACGAGAAATGATAGAGTTAATTATAAGTTACTATGCTAAATGTAGAGTACTCGTATTCTTTCAAAAACTCATGTGTTCTCGTTGTTTGCTTATTCTCCCTTCGCAATTAAATATTTTTTGCTTAATAAATATTGACTTAGCGGTTTACTTAGGATTGTTGGGTTTCTAGTCTTTTCTAGTAGCTTCCGTGTAATTAAATTGGGAAGACATTAAGGTATCGCCAGCGTCACGGTTTTGAAGTATTGGCACCCGAATAATCGAAAGCTTCACCCAATAATGAGATTTCAAGTGCTCACCTAAACCAAGCAAACAATTTGAAGCCCCACAAGGCCGAAAAATCTATGCAAAATTGAAAGTGAATCAAGCCTTAATCTTCGAAGCTTTAAAGATCCAAATTTCGCTTTAGCGTGAGGATATACGTCTTTGGCTAATAAAACCACCGATGAGGCGGATAATAAAAGGCAAGGCAAGACCGAAGTCATAATAAAAGCTTCATGGAGAAGTTGAATAAAAGATGGAGGTAAACCAAAGATAATAAGGCCCTTCCGTTAGGGGGCGTATAAAAGTCTTGGTAATAAGTCTCATGTTCAAAAGCGTTATAAAACCGTGTTTATCGATTCTTCTTGTCAACTTAATTTTTTAACATCGTTGTCTATTGGGAGGGGTTATTGATTTGATGGTCTTGGTTACACCGTTAGGACTCTATTTTTAGACCTAAATCTCTATTATCGCATAAGTCAAACAATGTATCCTCGTGAAACATTCTAGACATAATAAAATATAAGAGATACAACTTAGGAATAATGGGAGGATAAGTACGTGATTAGGGCATATGAGTAGTGTTAGCATTACTAACTTATAATGACAATGATCTCGTTGCATGCTTGGCATGGAATTGGGGTGAAAATCGAGGACGATCAAATTATTTCTAAACGAAGCATTCACATGTTCTTATTCTATGAACCTAAACGTCCCATTTTACGATGAAAATCATACATTATGTCTAAAAACACAAGTAGTAGTAGTAATAGTGGTAGAGTAGCTAGTTTATCATTCAATAAAGTGAATAAAAAATGAATTTTGGTGATGCTACGATACTTTATGCTAGCATTGCGTGAGGGCACGGCAATGGTTTAGTATGGGGGAGTGATGAGACTGCTTTTATACATAGTCTCATCGTCCAAATTGGGCTTAAAATGCATTAAATATCATCAAAATACCCAAATATATGTTTGTGTTTGTTGCTTGTGTATTTTAGGTACGAATATTGAGAAAATGACAAAAGATCACAAGAATCATGCAAAAACGAACACGGGAAACGAAGCCGCACAATGAACCAAGCCCTAATGAAGAATTTTCCAAAGAAAAACCTTGAAGATGTGAAGAATTATGAAGAAGGGTCCTCCAATATGGAAGAATTGACACTTTATTCCCTTGTATCTTCATAATTACAAGTTTGGTCCCTAAAGTTTGTCAAAATTACAAAAAGGACCCTTAACTTTGAAGAATTGGCAAATTTAGTCCCTCAACAAAACTAAATTGCCAATATTGGTCCTCCAAGAAGTCAACAAACAAGTCAAAACCTTGAAGTATGAAGACATGTCAAGAAAAGCCCTTGAAGAATGCAAGTTATGCATTTAAAGTCCTTGTTTCAAGTTTGTAAAGTATTTGGGCCAGAATTGACAAGTTGCCCAAACATATTATAAAGGGAAATGGGGTTTGTGCTGTTTATTTACAACATGAAAGAAGGAAGAAACAATGGGGACTAAAACTGCCAAGACATCCAAACCCACCACCACCAATCATCCTGCCACATCACCTCCACCATCCACCCACGTCACACATCCACTAGCAACTTTACTGATTTTTATAATCAGTTTTAAACTTCCCTCCAAACACCTCATTTAAATTTAATCACCCCCAAAACGGATTAAATACACCCTAATCACCCCATAAACCCTAGAACTTGCCCAGGATCAAACTCACCAAAAACAAAGGGTTTATGGTTATAACTTTCCAGATTGCTAATTAACCATCACCTTAACCAATCCCAACTCCCAAAAACCTGTCACCCTCAACATGGAACCCACCCATTGGTCCCCTGCTACACGTTTTGACTCCAAAACAAAAAGATGCCATGAAATCCAAGGCCCTTGTTTATTTCTTGTTCCCAAAGGCTTAATGAACGCCTAGGATCATTTCTACACTGATGGCATCCCACATACATCCAAATGATCATCACATGGGCTCTTAACAAAATTCAAAATTCGAATCTTCAAAAAGAATCAAAGGGCAAGATGGGAAGTTAGTCCACATTAGGGTTAAGTTTCTTTTAAATTCTAGAATTCTTGTAAGCCTCTATATAAAGGCACATAGGTTTACATTATGAGTTGTTCTTGCTTTCCTTGTTCACATCCTTGTAAAGCCCTTTTATGAATGAAAGTTGGTGAAGTGTTATGTGAAGAAAGCTAGTCCCATTTTATATTTCAGTTGATTAAATTATCATTGATCAGTTTGGTTTTATGTTTTCAGCAAATTTATCAAGTTTTCCAAGTTTTCTGTTTTCTTTTCAAGTTTTTCTTAAACCTTAAATTTTCATAAAAATCTGATAAAATGGTGATGGAATATGTTAGTTTAGAGGTGTTTGAGATTGTGTATGTCCATGATACCATGGCTTGTTCTGGTATAGTGGGTACCCAATCTTAGACAGCCTTTGTTTGGTCCATGATTTAGCTTAACCTAGTTCTAACCTAAGCTCTAGTTTACTTCCAGCTTCATCCATAAGCTAGGGGTAAGCCTTTAGCTTTTACACAGTCTTTTCCTTCTCTCTTAGCAGGTTCATAATATCCATTCTTTTTTTTAGAAGACATATTGGGTGTGTGTGTCCTTGTGACCACCACTAGCATCTCTACTAGCTATCTTGTTCATATAAGCCAATAGCCCAGCTATAAGCTGATGGGAGATGGCTTTGCTGCCATAGTGGGGTCTGGATGTGGGTCCCACAAGGTATAAACCTTGAACTCATTGGTTTTCAGTTTACAAGTTTGAGATTTGTGTGATTTGGATGATTTTCTTGAAAGTTGCTTAGGTGTTTTTTAACTGTTTGATTATGCTCATTTGTGCCTAGGATTTATGTTAGAAGTATTTGAAATCAGATTTGAGTAGATTTGAGAAGGTTTGCTTTAATAAATTTTGGTTTTTAGATTTAAAGGGGTGTTTGGGAATACAGGATAAGCCTATTTAAGCTACTGCATTTGCTTTAAAATTTGTCTAAATCACTCAATAGGTTGTAATAGGTTATATATTAGTCATAGGTTTTCAGTTTGGGTGAGTTAAAACAAGTTGCATGATAAAATATTTGGAAAAATAGCATGAATTCAGTAATCCACTTTTCTACCTGTTTTCTTTGAATTTGCTCATCAAATCTTGGTATCTGTTAGATCATAGGTTCATATAGGGTTTGCTGTTGGTTGTAGGTTATTTTGTGAACTTATTTGCAAGTTTTGAAGGTCTAAAATTCACATTTGTGCCAAATAGATCAGTAATACTCTCAGACCTATATGCATGCATATCAGAAACTTTTTATGCCTGTGTTGCTTGATTTTTATGAGGTGGTTGTTTGAGTTTTTTTTGTTTATTTGACTCCCTACACTCAACTGAGTGTAGGGGTGCCCCCATTGTCCATCAAACAACAGCAAAAATCCAGGAACAAGCCCTCTTGTTCTGTCTTCACAAGTGAAGAAACACTCTATTGTGTTCATAAGTAATATTGTAATCTGGTCCATTGTTTTGATTCTATTGGTTTAATTTTAGTTTATTTGTTATAATATTTGTGTTTTAAAGTAAGTTAAGGTTACTGTTTTTGAGTTTTTAAAGTTTAAAAAAGAAAAAAAATTCTTTTTACAAAAAGGACGTGGCCAGGATTCGAACCTGCGCCACTCCTCTCACACACCAACGTGATAACCAGTTGCCCTAGGGTCTTTGACTGGTTATCACTTGGTTAGTTTAATACTTAAGGAGTTATTGTTTTTGGCTTATTTAACTTAACAACTTACTTATAAGCTGATTCCAGCTTATTTTCTTTAGGTTTTTACAACTTAGCATTTTTACTTTGTTCTTATTAGGGTTTAGGACTTTTTGGTTCAAAAAGTTTATTTTTCACGTGTTTATTTAATTTTCCAGGATTATTTTAAGTTTAAATTTTGAAAAGTAAATTAAAAATAGGAAAAGGTATTTTAAAAATCTGGAAAAATAGTTTTTAGGTTTTTAATTATATTTTTGAGGTTTACAACCATTAAGGTTTTCATTTTAGCTAATTTTTGATCTTATATGATTTTAGGGTTTTTAACCAACTTTGGAATTTAATATAAAATTATTAAAAAGGTTTGGAAACTTTTTATTGCATTTTTGTCTTAGTTACATTATTCTAGATTTTTGGTAATTTTTTAGAATTTTTCTATAATCTTTGAATTTTTTTGAATATTTTAATATTATTTTATTATTAAAAATTAAAAGTCTAATTTCTTAAGCTTTTACATTTTTCCTAGATTGTAGACACTTAATTAGGAATTTTGTAACTTTCCAAATATTTTTAGGGCTTTTCAATTATTTTCTATAATTAATTTAAGTTTTAATTGATTTTAATAGTTTTTAAGTGTTTAAAAATAGTTTTATTTGGTTTTAAAATTTTTAAAAATACTTTTTAGCTTAATTAGGTTATTTTTGAGGTTTACAAACTTTAAAATCTTGCTTGGGACTTTTTAATAATTAATTGTGATTTTTAGGGCTTTAATTAGCATTAAAAAGTCATTATCTAATTAATTAAAAGGTTTTAGCAAGTTTGGATTTTTTTTAAACTCTTAGAATTTTATTGTGGATTTTTAGTAATTTTTAGGAATTTTTAGGAATTTTTAGGTTAAAATTTTAATTTTGGTAGTTTTTACGGTTTTACGTGATCGCCTTTTTCGTCTTAGTTTAATCCGTCATCGTAACCGTCATTCTCTTCTAATCTCATTTCTATTTTCTTTTCTAATAGCAATATAATCTCAAATCTTAATCAAATTAAACACACACATTAAGCCTCCTCGAGAACGATCCCACACAAAGGGTCATAAGTGCTTTCGTTTTCCTAAACGAACACTTAATACTTACCGCTTTTGCTCTCTTTTCCTAAAGAGTAGTAAAACCACTACATCAATATCCTTGAATTGTGAAGGATTACGAGTTATTGTTAGTCTTTTGAGAAGTTCACATCTTATCAACGGTAATGAAACTGGAAAAGTTGGTAGTGCCAGTAGAATGGATTGATTGATTATGACATGACGACATTGTCTTAATTGATGGGAACTCGAGTAGAATTCCCCTAAAAGATAAGATGCTGATTATCAAAAGTGATGTAAATAATTCTTGATGGATGACCATATCCTGCTTTTAGACTTGAAATTTTACCATGAATGGTTATGAACTAGTCATAGATCTTGTAATGTAGAAGGAACCTAAGGTGAATTTACTAAAAGATGTTTCTATTATCTGAAACTTTAGGAGGTATTTGCTAGTGAATTACCTAGACTTTCGCCATTAAGGCAAGTTGAATTTGGTATTGATTATATTCCCGGTGCTGCACCTGTGGCGTGTGCACCCTACGTCAGCACCATCTGAATTAAAAGAATTACCGTACAACTGAGAGAGTTGTCGGAGAAAGCTTTTATTTTACCGAGCTCGTCATTATGAAGAGCTATGGTGTTATTATTCCTTATATTTGTTGAATTACCGTGAACTAGGTAAATTGATGATCAAAATCTATATCCACTACCCAAGATGATAGATTTGTTCGATCATTTACAAGGTTCTAGCGTATGTCTAAAGATTTGATCCACGGCTTGGTTATCATTAAATTCGCGTCCGCGAAACACAATATCTGTTCCAATCACTACATTCAGAACTCGTAATGAACATTATGAGTTTCATGTTATGTTGTTTGGATTGACCAATGCACATGTAGCATCCATAAATTTGGTGTATCACGTGTGTAGGCTGTAACTTGATAAATTCATGCCTGTGATCATTAAGAACCATCTGTTTGTTTCTAAGAATGGGAAGGAGTTAATAATCATTTATAGACTGCCCTGAACTGACCGAGCAATGAAAACCTGTACCTTGAGTATTTAACATGTGATTAAAGGCTAAATCCTTTACATTATTTGACCGTGTGATTAAAAGATAATGAAATATATTGACTCTTCAAAGATTAGAGCCATTTAAGACTTTGAGATATACCAAAAAGAAAGTGCAAAAAATGTTTTGACAAATATTTATCAAAAGAATTTTTAAGGAGTCATTCCCTTATACTCAGAACATTTCACAAAACTCCTTTAGGGGTAAATATTTGTGCATACCTCAAGACAACCTAAGAGGGATTGAGGAAACCATTTAAACCATGACTTGAAATTTGAAACGACAATTTTTGCTTTTCAACTAAGAAATTTTGACCAAAGTATAACCAAAATTTCTTCGAACATGGACGGAACTTATTAATTATTTTCGATAAATCAACAAAAATCGTGTTAACTAAATTCAAATTTATATTTGAACATTTTTCTATAATTGGACGAACGGAGAAAATTTAAAACTTTTCACGTTTACATTTCATAAAATTAAGTATTTATTATTTAATTACTTGTAATAATTATCGACGCTTTAAACGTGGGATTGAGCGAAACTAATAAAGATAATAGTTGAGACGAAACCAAAACTTAGAAAATATGAAGAAAGAAATTTTGAATGAATACAGTCATGATATTTATTTCATCGGGGAAGGTGAATTTAGAAACTGACACATTATATAGAAAGAATAAAGAATCAATTAGGATGTGTTCCTTAGTAATGATTGTGCAAAATAAATTGCCGAGCAATTTAAAAATAGCTGATGCTTGTCAAAAGGATAATATAGATAATAAGAGGGGTTCGCGGCTAATGTGAACCATTAGAATTGAGAAGCCGATGACCTTAAATGTTTTAAAGGCCACTTGTGGTTGCCTAAATATGGAGATTTTGAGATTTAGTCATGTTGTAATTTCATAAGATTAAGTATTCTATTCATGTCATTTCTGATTTAATGTATCTTTATTTGGAGAATTTGTACTTATGGAAAATTATGAAGGCAGACATAGTCTCGTACATTAGTAAACATCTAACTATTGCAAAGGTCATCATCTGAATTTGATTCGATTTGGGTCATCGTCGACGGACTGACCAAATCTGCTAATATCATTCCTGTTAATGATAGATTCTCGATGAAGAAATTGACTCTGCTGTATTTAAAGTAGTTGAACATAGTGTGCCTGTATCGATCATCTCTATCAAGATCCCCGCTTCGCATCGAATTTATAGATATTTGCTCAGAAGTCATTGGGAACGAACCTTGATGAGAGTACTGTTTACCACCCCAATTGAAGGGACGAGGTAAAGTAGCGATACAAAACACTAGAAGTGTTGTTTTATGCTTGAATGATTGACTTTTGGTAATGAACCGTATAATCGTTTTTCCTTTGGAAAGATTATCATTGATAATTATCGTATTAGGATCGAGATCGAATCTTGTTAGGATCTATATATGAGAGCATCTGTAAGCAGGAGTTGGGATAAAGACACCCGACATAATGTAGAAGGAACTTAAGGTGAATTTATTAAAAGATGTTTCTATTATCTAAAACTTTAGGAGGTATTTGCTAGTGAATTACCTAGACTTTCGCCATTAAGGCAAGTTGAATTTGGTATTGATTATATTCTCGGTGCTGCACCTGTGGCGTGTGCACCCTACGTCAGCACCATCTGAATTAAAAGAATTACCGTAGAACTGAGAGAGTTGTCGGAGAAAGCTTTTATTTTACCGAGCTCGTCATTATGAAGAGCTATGGTGTTATTATTCCTTATATCTGTTGAATTACCATGAACTAGGTAAATTGATGATCAAAATCTATATCCACTACCCAAGATGATAGATTTGTTCGATCATTTACAAGGTTCTAGCGTATGTCTAAAGATTTGATCCACGACATGGTTATCATTAAATTCGCGTCCGCGAAACAGAATATCTATTCCAATCACTACATTCAGAACACGTAATGAATATTATGAGTTTCATGTTATGTTGTTTGGATTGACCAATGCACATGTAGCATCCATAAATTTGGTGAATCACGTGTGTAGGCTGTAACTTGATAAATTCATGCTTGTGATCATTAAGAACCATCTGTTTGTTTCTAAGAATGGGAAGGAGTTAATAATCATTTATAGACTGCCCTAAACTGACCGAGCAATGAAAACCTGTACCTTGAGTATTTAACATGTGATTAAAGGCTAAATCCTTTACATTATTTGACCGTGTGATTAATAGATAATGAAATATATTGACTCTTTAAAGATTAGAGCCATTTAAGACTTTGAGATATACCAAAAAGAAAGTGCAAAAAATGTTTTGACAAATATTTATCAAAAGAATTTTTAAGGAGTCATTCCCTTATACTCATAATATTTCACAAAACTCCTTTAGGGGTAAATATTTGTGCATACCTCAAGACAACCTAAGAGGGATTGAGGAAACCAGTTAAACCATGACTTGAAATTTGAAACGACAATTTTTGCTTTTCAACTAAGAAAATTTTGACCAAAGTATAACAAAAATTTTTTCGAACATTGACGGAACTTATTAATTATTTCCGATAAATCAACAAAAATCGTGTTAACTAAATTCAAATTTATATTTGAACATTTTTCTATAATTGGACAAACTGAGAAAATTTAAAACTTTTCACGTTTACGTTTCATAAAATTAAATATTTATTATTTAATTACTTGTAATAATTATCGACGCTTTAAACGTCGGATTGAGCGAAACTAATAAAGATAATAGTTGAGACGAAACCAAAACATAAAAAATATGAATAAAGAAATTTTGAATGAATACGGTCATGATATTTATTTCATCCGGGAAGGTGAATGTAGATACTGACACATTATATAGAAAGAATAAAGAATCAATTAGGATGTGTTCCTTAGTAATGATTGTGCAAAATAAATTGCCGAGAAATTTAAAAATAGCTGATGCTTGTCAAAAGGATAATATAGATAATAAGAGGGGTTCGCGGCTAATGTGAACCATTAGAATTGAGAAGCCGATGGCGTTAAATGTTTTAAAGGCCACTTGTGGTTGCCTAAATATGGAGATTTTGAGATTTAGTCATGTTGGAATTTCATAAGATTAAGTATTCTATTTATGTCATTTCTGATTAAATGTATCTTTATTTGGAGAATTTGTACTTATGGCAAATTATGAAGGCAGACATCGCCTCGTACATTAGTAAACATCTAACTATTGCAAAGGTCATCATCTGAATTTGATTCGATTTGGGTCATCGTCGACAGACTGACCAAATCTGCTAATATCATTCCTGTTAATGATAGATTCTTGATGAAGAAATTGACTCTTCTGTATTTAAAGGAGTTGTGTAAACATAGTGTGCCTGTATCGATCATCTCTATCAAGATCCTCGATTGGCATCGAATTTCTATAGATTTGCTCAGAAGACATTGGGAATGAACCTTGATGAGAGTACTGTTTACCACCCCAATCGAAGGGACGAGGTAAAGTAGCGATACAAAACACTAGAAGTGTTGTTTTATGCTTGAATGATTGACCTTTGGTAATGAACCGTATAATCGTTTTTCTTTGGAAAGATTATCATTGATAATTATCGTATTAGCATCGAGATCGAATCTTGTTAGGATCTATATATGAGAGCATCTGTAAGTAGGAGTTGGGGATAAAGACACCCGACATACACCCATTGTGAGTTGGACATGTCTTTTAGGTTTAAGGTTGTCTACGAATGCGGACCTAACCTTACAAAATACCCGACCCGTGATACCTGAAATGATTGTTGAAATTAAGATCTAATTATTGACTGCCACTAGTGGGCAGGAGGTTATGTGAAGATGAAATGTAGATCTTGAAGTGCATGATGGGTAGCGAAGTTATGCCAAAAACTTTCACCTTGGAAAACTGAATTGATGATCTGAAGGATCATGGGAAATAAGTCCATGTTGTATGGGACCATTGAGATAATGTAAAAGTTTGTTTGAAAGGCATATAAGCTGGATCTACCCTAGGACTTCAAGGGATGCGTGAATTATGTTTCGTATATCGAACTTGATAAAATGTCTATCAAGTGAAAATCTGATTACTTCTTGATGAATTTTAGATCGGCGAAAAGTTGCATTCATCAAAAACCCGTGAACATCATGGATAGAGAAAGTAAGTCAACATTAAGCCTGATCGTATTCCCGTAGTTATGTTTGATGAAACTCGCGTATTGTAATCAATTACACTTGAGAGAAAAGACTGAATTTGGAGGAAATACCCACATGGCTTTAACTCTATAAGAAGCGAGTAGTAAGATAAATCGATCTTTGAGGACAAAGATCCTGTTTAGGGGTAAATGCTGTGACAATCAGTCAATTTATGGTCGATATTTTATTCTCAAGTATTATTTAAAAACATTATTTTAATGTTATAATATGAACTCACTTATTTTTGGGAAGAAATTTTGTTTACGTCTTGAAGTAGCATCGACTACGTCTAAACCGGAGGACTCCGCATTACGTGCTTACGTTTACATACACCGTTTTGGTGACAGTCCGACACTTCAGGAAATAAATTTATCCGTGAATATTACTTTGGAATTTTAAATTTGTGTTGGTTCATAAACTCACAAATTTACGAGAAGAGATTAGGACTTACGTGCATAATTTAACGTCCTTTACGACTAAACCGGAAACCTTAGAATTACGTATTTACGTTTTTGAACTCCGATTTTGATGAGACAATTTTTATTAGATTTGTTTTGTGCCGTTGATTCATAATTTATAAAAACATCTTTCGTAAAACATCCCGAGGGAACACAAATCAAGGAAACTAGAATCGAGGAGTACCCGTAAATTAATAGGGATGGGACAAGTTTACACTTGCCCACCCCCATAACAATTGGCGGCAAACTTAGCCACAACACACCTCATGTGTCAAATTTTAATAAACCAAGAGGACACTTGTCCTCAAGGCTTAAAAAACCACTTTACCAAAAAAACAACTAGTAACATAAACTAGCTATTCATTTCCACTCATGAAAATCTCACAAATCCTCTCATCTCCCTCTACCATTGCCGTCCCATCCTACACATAAACACCCCATTTGATCAAAAGTTAACCATGAAATCATATGTTATTCACACATATGATGAAGTCCTTTTGAAGCTTTATTGACCGGTGGTGATTTTAACATCCAAAGAGGAGATTTCTTGGTGTCATAGGGCTGATTTTCCACAAGGAGTTCATAAAGATAGGTGATCTTGAAGTTGATATTGGTGTACCACAAGTTTTGCCAACAAAAGTCAAGATTGATCTTAACTTTCATAATCTTGGTGGTAACAAGATCATCCTTCCCATTTCCTTGTTATTTTTGTAAATGTAAAATGTATTTTCTTTCCTAATGTATATGTATATGATGATATATGATGATAAAAATATTGTGCGGGGATCATGTGTTGATAAACTTGATTAAAATGATTAAGAGCTATATGAAAGAATGATAAAATCATGATTAAAAGTGTAGGCTGTATAAAACAGAGAATAACCATCTGATAACTTGTTCAAATGGCATAGATTATTTAATATACAGTAAGGTATATGGCTTATACACATGTGAGAGTTTGTCATACAATGGAATCCTTAAAATGAGTGAGATATGATCAAAACAATATTGGAGTACATATCTGCATAGATTGTTTTGGACGAATTTATTAAAATACTTAGAAGCTGACTCATCAATAGCTATAAAGAGTTAAATGAATCACATATCATGTATTTTCTGCTATAAAAATTTGGGGTTCTATCTCCTTATAGAACTCTAGATATGGATGTTTTAGTGGACTGAATATTTAGGATTAGATTTTGTAAAATAAAAAGTATATAATATAAGCACTCAAATTATGTACTTATAAAATATACATATATCAAAACCCACTAGTTACTAATAATAATTATAAATGAGAGTTATATATTATGATAATAAAATGAGACATTTTATATAATTTAAAAGTACAAACATTTTACAAGTTATAAAAACTATATACATAAGTTTTACGTCTTTTTGGCTAAAACCGAAAGATTAACGTTTTTGTTAAATAAAACTTAGATGGTTGGACCCGTCTAATGTAAACGTTTATAAACTCACATACTGATGCATAAACTTATATAACAAGTAAAAACCGATAAAACCCGAGCATTATAACATATGGACATTAACGGGCCAAATTAGCCTTGTTGGACTATTAATCCAACTAATTTGGCTAAACACTAATGAACTTGCTTATTGGTCTTAACCCACTTGGGCCCAACATGTAAGCATATGATTGATGTTAAAAGTATAAGATGGACTAATATAAGGTAATGGGCTTATAATGGGCTTATTGGGCCTTGACAAGTAAAGAAGTTAAACTAGTGAAACTAGTATGAAAATTTACCAACACATGACACTATGATGAGTAAATAAAGATGTAAAATCCCACTTGATCATCATCATATTTATAAAATCATCATATATACATATAGTTATTGTTTTTATAAAGTCATTGGACAAGAGTCTAAGACGAGTATTATTTTTCTAGGTTTCTGTGATTGAAGCACGTACCGAACATCCAAATCGCCGATAACCGCCTTTCCCAATCAACGTGAGTTCTTAGCCTCACACTCTTTTAAATGTTTTTATGAAATGTTTTATAAACCCGTGAGGTAGATAACATGTTAGTTTTAATAAAATAGGACACAAGTTGTGTTTGTTTATTGATTTGGACCCGAATGATTGTATGACCCGATGAATGATTAAAGTCCCACTAAAGTCCGATAAATGAAATGAAATGGATTATTAAAGTTAGGTTATGTCACTAAAAGTCCCATTAGCATGAATTGTGAATTACCGGGATTTGGCAGACGCTTGTGCATATAATAGTACTATTTGGGGAAGATCACCCCAGTTCGCGCCTTGACGGTTGATCCCCGTCGTGCCACATTGATTGGTAAGCGAATTTATGTATGAGAAGATTTCCATAGCGTGATTTTTGTGACGACACGCTAACTTAGATGGGAAAATTGAGTTTTGGGTTAGCTACCCATTGTTTGTTGTAGTAAGGTAACAATGTCATGCGGCTTATAATAATCCAAATAACAAAAATACTGCTGTACCCACTGAATTACGATATATTGCCTGACTAGCAATACAGGGTCTTATTATTGATATTATGTTCGTGTTTTGGTTTTAAATAACCATATTCATATAACGATTTTTATTTAACTCTATAGAACGTTATAGAACTTATTGTATAATATTTTTACGACATTGGTTCGTTTAATGGTTTTGAAGGCAGAAGCCTATATTATGATTTTGACAAGGATTTGTATAAAATGTTTTTGGCCTATTTTATGCCCTACTACAAGGATTTGTAAAACATGATTTTCGGTAATAGATATATAACGATGATATATTAATGGTTTTTCATTAAACTCTATGAATTCACTCGGCGTTTTCGCTGACCTTTTCTTTTAACATGTTTTATCTCAAGTACTTGAAGGTAATTCTCGGGAAGACGACAAGAATTCATAGCCCACATTTAAATAACAATTTCCATTCAAATGATTTGTAAAATTGTATGAAATAATATGACTTGGGACCTATGTAAATTTGATATTAATGAATGGAAAATGCTTTATTATTAAACGAAGCGATTTTTAAGCGTTGTCTATGATTTGAGTAATGTGCTATCCCGTAACACCAATGACTCTTCCGCTGAACTAAAGTATGAATATTTGGGGGTGTTACAGTACGTGAGGAATGGGGTATTTGGCAAGATACTTGACTAGGGCAAATTTATTGATTAAGGCATCGGTGTCATGAGCTTAGCATAATAGTATGGAATATAGGTATTGTATGTGTTGCAATATCGCCAATGGATGAGATTCTTGTGTTCAAAAGCTTTATGGTTTATTTAAAAACCCATTATTGTTTATTAAAAACCTATGAATTCACTCAACCGTTGTGTTGACATGTTAGCATGTATTCTCAGGTGTGTAGGTTTAAGAGCAAATGAAGTATGGAGCCGCGCATGATAAAGTAAAGGCAAAACAATCAATTTCCATTCGATACATTTGACAAATCATTATTTTTATTCATGTTTGAAATACCTATTGAGACCTCTTTTTATTGAACTCTGATTTTGTCGAATGGTTTATTTTATAAAACGTCTCTTTTGAGGTCGTTTTCTATGACTGTGTGTGATGTGTTATGAAGTAACACCCAATGTTGATATTCCGCTGCCTTGTAAAATTGGGGGTGTTACATCTAGATCTTTATGAAAAACATAAATAGACTCATTAGAACATTATTAGTGTTGATATAAATAGATCTAACATACGGAAAGGTTTTTAAGGTATTAAATCACCAAAACACACATTTTTTGGGGTTATAAACCCTAGAAATCGTTTTTATTACTAAATCAAAATTATGAAAGCCATATAGGTGACCCAAGGATCATAAGAACTTACATGGAATGTGTATGATGATATGGTAATCACTATACACACAAAGTAACAAGAGAGGATGATTAAAGAAAGAAAGATCATGAACAACCTTAAGGTTTTAAGGTTTTCTTATCAATGGAGATGAGAGGAGGTTTTGGTAGAGTTTTGGCTAAGTAAAATGTATGTATGTGTGATGCTTAGGCCAGCCATAGGGTCCTTTATATAGTGAATTCTATATTCGTTAAAGGCTTGAATTAAGGAAGACCATTAACTAGCTTTTCAAACTTGATGCCATAACTTATGGCATTAAACACCTTTAAAATCCATAAAAACCTTCCAATTTTCTTCATATTTTCGTGTGTTTTGGGTCAAAATAGGGGGTGTTTCAACTTGGTTATAATGGTATAATTACACACTAATTTCACACATCTCTTTCCCATTTTTAAAAGTCTTACATAAACATGTACATGTAATAAAAGTGTGTACTTTTTAAATAATATAATCTAAGGTTTAAAATGTTTATTTATATCTTTATCTTCATTTAAAACTATAGGTTATACCATAATCTAATTAAAAGGTTTCATAGTCTAAGCCTTATTTATTTAATACTTATGAAATAATTATGTTGTCCTATAAATTTAGATAATATAGCACGAATTTAAGAAAGAAAATAGATGAAGAAGATGAATTCTAGAGAGAGAAAGTAGTGAGAGAAAGTAGAGATAAGATATGATTAACTTGGTGAATATTAGATTAGAAGTTAGAATCAAATGAACAACCAACCCTCCTAACATGCTAGGAGGGTAGTATATGTAGTCCACCCACATGCGGGCTTTAATGGGCTATATATTGGGCCGGGCTTGTCTTTTAGACTTTAATTAGTTTAAATCCAAACCCGTAAACCACGACTAATTAACTACCTATTACGACGTTCTAACTAATGTTACAATAATAACCTATGAGCGAGCATTCTTGTTTGACTAAATATTTTGAGGCTAACAATCTACCCCAATGTGAGGTCATACCCTTTTTATATTTCGAGATCAATGGAGATTAAGAATATCGTTATAAATGAGTCTTGAATGTGTAACAGTAGTTTTGTTCCTTCATGCTGTGTTCTTTGAGCCTTTGTCATTGTCTTTCGACTTAGTATTTAATCTTGAGATCTTCAAATCATTCGTGACTTGTCCTTGCCATCTCGCGATCTTGTGTCTTCATCCACATGCTCACACTATTAATTGTTGAATAAGTCTTTGGACAAAACATAGACACGGACTGAATGGCTTTGACATTCGTCCTAAATCGGTAGCGTTTTACCTCCGGTCGGTGAAGATCGTTATATGATATTAAATACCGTACCTGTGATTAGGTAGATACAATTAAGAATCTCCTTGACAGGGTTTCGCGGCTGTACTAGCCGTTCTCTTTACTCGACCGTCTCAAAGCAAGACTACGAACATAAAGAGTGAATCAATTGGATAGATATCCGCTTGATTAAAGTCGTCAATTCAAATTCCTAGAACAAGTGTGATTCGTAAAGAATCTTACCATTGTTGCTTTCCAGTTGACACAAGCTTGATTCATAAGAATCTCACAAGTCACCTACCGTAGCGCAGTTTGATGTTGACGCTAGAAGGATTTCCATTCGTCACTGTGAATATTAATGAATATCACTCTGAATGTTCTGGAAAGACCATAAAGATATTGCGTAGAAACTTGAAACGAGTTTGAATCAATTCAGAATCAAACCACTGTTGCTTTTCAGTTTACATATGTTTAATTCATAAATAATCTTACACATGACCTACCGTAGTGCTGTTTGATGTTAACACTGGAAGGATTTCCACTCATCATTGTGAATACTAAGTAGTATCACTCTAAGTGTTCTAGCAATATAGCAAGGATATAGCGTAGGACTCTCTTGATCTTCATCCGTGTGTCATAACAAGATTCGATTGAACTCTTGGCTCTAGACTCGATTTGTGCACTTTTAGTGGTCGGAGGCTGGAGCAGATGCCACCTATTCAATATCAACTATCTCGGAGTGAGAAAGCCAATAGAAGTCGTGTTGATCTCCGTGACAATAAATCAAACTTCTTTTGAGAGAAGCCTGAGTAGCTAGGAAAGGGTTGTGCACTTCATAACTGGGTCCATGATGAGACTGTCTTCATGATGTGTTGACCCGGTTTCTGCCTAAGTTGTATGGAGGGCTTCTTTCTTTACACCCTTTATCCTTACATTTCTTTTTCATTCTTCAACCCCTTCAATGCTTACCAAGACATCATTACTAGCACCTTGTTATGATTGTTCCAGTGCTAGCATCAGTACTTAGTCTGCATTCTGCTACGTTCACATTCTACTCCATCTTTCCTAAGGACTTCTAATAGTCTATTGGATTGTCCCTGGGAAGATCCCTTCGGTTCTGGTTGGATCATAGGACTTAAACCTAACCACCCTTTTGACACCAATAACGTCGTGAATTAAAGATGTTGTGGGTATTTGATCGTAACCATGAGTGCATGAGTCTTTGGATCACATTTTAATCACATTTTCTTCCCCTATCTCTAATATATAATTTTTTTTGATATTAGAGATACCAAATTTGATTAAAATATATTGTTAAAAATAGTCTTGAAAACTTTCGGGAAAAAAATGTGTCAAATTTAGCATGAAATTTTGAAAGCTCCCCTTAAAAAATTGATCCAATGGAATTGTCATTACGAGGATATGATCCACATTAAACTTTTGAGGATAGGAGTTGTTGAACACACAATTTTTGAAAGATTTTGAATATCATTGAGAAATTCTTGAAAAAATTGTGTTCAACGCTTTTTGAAAAATCAATTCTTTTTGGCGAAAAGGTTTTTCTAAAGCATAAACTTGAGTTCATAGACGTGGAATGTATTGACGAATCCACTCAAGTTTAAGAAGATTTAACTTCTTTTGCTAAGGGTAAGAATACGAAATCGTACACTCCCCCATGAAAATAGTTACGAGTTGCAATCTGAATGTGATTACAAGTCATTGCGTTGAGCTCAAAACGTTGAATGTTTTGTTTCAAGCTCAACCCAAGATAGATTGCTCTACCAGTTGTTGGAAATATTGTCCAAAATAGACAATTTCCTTTAGAAAAGATAGAAATGACATGTTTTGAAAAATATTTACAACTTTCATTCGAGATTTATGTACACACCCGTGTCGTTATTGAGCGACATTTCTAGGCACGTCCATATTATCGATACTGAAAGACATGTCGAGAAGAATTTTTTGATTTTTAAAGATTTTTTAATTTTGTGTTTTGCTTTTATATGTTTTATATTTTTGTATTTTGTTTTTTTCAAAGATATTTACAGGTAGATGTTTGATAGATAAATCAAGCAGGCACCTGTGCCAGAATCTCCAGGTCTGCTGGAGTCAAACATCTCATACCAATTTGCCTAAAAGGTATTCAAACCTATCTTTTGACAGAGCTTTCGTAAACAAGTCGGCGTTCCAACAAAGTATAGTTCAACGATACCTCTTTTAACTTGTTCCTTTATGAAGTGGTATCTGACATCAACGTGCTTCGTGCGGGAATGCTGTACCGGATTGCAGGAGATGGCTATGGCCGACTTTGAGTCACAGTATATAGGTACTTTATCAAAGTGGAAGCCATAATCCGTGAGTTGTGTTCTCATCCATAGAACTTGAGCACAACACGCAGATAGAGATACATATTCCGCTTTGGCTGATGAAAGTGACGTGCAATCCTTCTTCTTGGAAGACCATCCCACAAGCTTATCTTGACCTAGAAATTGTGCACCACCAGAAGTACTTTTCCGTGTATCAAGACACCCTGCATGATCAGAATCTGAATATGCCGTTAAAAAGAAACCGGTTTCCCTCGGATACTAGAGTCCCAAATGAATGGTATTCTTTAGGTACCAAAAGATACGTTTAACCTCCTTGAGGTGCTTTTCAGTGGGTTGTGCTTGATATCGTGCATAATAGCATGTAGCATGATGAATATCAGGTCTGCTTGCTGTCAAGTACATGAGGGACCCGATCATGGAACGATATCTCGTTTGATCTATGGGTAATCCCTCCAAATCAGCATCTAGGGATGTGGTTGATAAAGGTGTCCCAACGGGGTCAAATGATGTCATACCAGGCTTTTTGATTATCTCTTGACAATACTTAGCTTGGTTAATGAAGTTACCACTTGGGGATTGGTGAACTTGGATTCCTAGAAACAATTTTAGTTCCCCCATCATAGACGTTTCAAATCTGTTGTGCATTACTTCTTCAAACCATTTTGAAAGTTTTGGGTTTGTAGACCCGAAAATAATGTCATCAACATAAATCTGCACAAGCAGAATGTCATCCCCATATTTATAAGTGAACAAAGTTAGATCAATGGAACCTTTTGAGAAACCTTTGGAGACCAGAAATTTCGAGAGCTCGTCGTACCACGCCCTTGGAGCTTGCTTGAGTCCATAAACTGTTTTTTGGAGACGATACACCCTGTCAGGATAATGAGGATTGACGAATCCTTCCGGTTGTGTGACATAGACTTCTTCCTTCAAAGGACCGTTAAGAAACGCCGTCTTTACGTCCATTTGATAAACAATGAACCCCTTATGTACAACATAAGCAAGAAAAATCCTGACCGCTTCCATACGAGCTACTGGTGCAAATGATTCTTCAAAATCAATAACCTCTTTCTGTCCATACCCTTTAGCCACTAGCCTAGATTTATTCTTGATGATCGTGTTCTCTTCATCCATCTTGTTTTTCCAGATCCATCGAAGATTTAATGGTATTACATCAAGCATTCTTGTTTGACTCAATATTTTAAGGCTAACAAATTAAACTATGCCTTAAATTAAATTAAATAAACTAAAAATCTCTACTATTGAATTTACATAAACTCCTAAATTTCATAAAATGTTCAAATACCGTACTTATTCATATTTCCATATATTAAAAACGCGATTTTTACAACTCTTCCCTTCTAAAAGGAAAATTTCATCCTCGAAATTAAAGCAGTGTTATGGGTTTTATCCTCTCTAAGAGAAAAATTACGGCCTCGAAATTGGAATAGAATGATCAACAAAAAGAAACGAAACAAATGAAAACGAATACGAAAACGCACGATTCGGATCGAATGAATTCGCACCCGACGATGTGACAATAAATGAAATCATCTTACACATAACAC
Source organism: Glebionis coronaria (assembly GCA_025667525.1). Classification (NCBI taxonomy): domain Eukaryota; kingdom Viridiplantae; phylum Streptophyta; class Magnoliopsida; order Asterales; family Asteraceae; genus Glebionis; species Glebionis coronaria. The sequence continues at coordinate 264,613,950 of CM046876.1, forward strand.
ATACAGAATATGCACGAAAGCAATGTTAATGGAAAGGAATCACAGAGTGCTTGCACAAATCAAAGGGATATAAGAGGAAAATAAACTGAGAATCTCTTTGGATCGTACCTAATGACTTATGGTCTCTACCACCAGTTCCATCTTTCCCAAGGCAATCCTTAATCCTATGTTCAGTCGACCCACAACGAAAACATGCCCCAGATATCTTATAACATGCCCTTCCCGAATGAAGCCTTCCGTAAGTTTGACACGGTGGTCCTGAATGACCCTTCTGACCATCCCCTTTGTTTTTATGAGCCACTGGTCGAATACGGTCCCCCTCATGGTTTCTCTTATTCAGCCCAGACCTCTCTCTATGAAACTCATTGTTCTTTGCGACATCAGCCACAGTTGCCACATCCTTGAAGTCAAGGTTCACAATATTGTCCATAACGTGATCATTGTGAGCCCACTTGAATTTCTCTGCCTGATCCTCCTGCGTACCCGCTTTTTCCCCTATGAAACTCGCCAACCTAAGGAACCGCTTCAAAAAGTCCCCACTAGGCTCTCCGTCCCTCTTCCTAACATTGTGATACTCCCGCTCAAATTTTCATTGCTCCGACTTAGGAAAATACTGCAGAAACAAAACCTCCCGAAAGTTTGCCCAAGTCATAGTCAGCAAAAAGTCGTCACCTCCTATGGCCTGCTTATAGGACTTCCACTAGTTAAGTGCGTCACCCTCTAACTTGTAGCTAGCCAGCCTTGCTTTATACCAGTATTCACAACCCAGTACTTCGAACAATTTCTCGATTTGCGCAATCCAATTCTTAGCCTCGACTGGAGTAGTAGCGGAACTAAACGATTGAGGTTTCTGCTTACCAAACCAAACCTCTCCAACCATGTGTGGATGGTAGGAGTTTGATCACCTCTTCCACCAGCAGTATTCTGACAAATTTGGTTAGTGATCTCGGTAGTAAGACAAAGGAAGTGATATAAACGATTTAGTGATGACAAAACGATTTAGTCATGACAAAAATGAAGCTTATAAGATAAGATGCACATATACAAAGGAAGTTATATTATCAGAGTACGAAGAAGACGTCATTTTTCGGACCATCATAGTTCGAAATCCATTCTATAAACGCTTGGGTACCAATGCACTTTTTACATACTATTATAATAATTATGCGCATCAAAAGGGAACGCCGGGATCTAGTCACACCGATCCAGATGGTGTCATGCCACCGGTGCATCGGATGACATGGTCATGGTATCCCTCATGACTAGAAAGAAAAGTATAGCTCGGGCATATGGGTTCATTTCAAAAGCATATCAAGTATATAATTTAAGTGATTAAATGGGGAGCATATTAAGGCATATCAAAAAAGGGATCATAGCAAGGCAGATGGAGTTAAGGATATTATCAATACAAAAACTAAGGATATGGGAACATAACAATGGCATAGGGATTTATCTAATTGAGTAATATACAAAAGAGTAAAAGACTGTTCTTATTAATAGAACCGAATATCCGTACCTTAAATGCACAAACACATAAAGGAATTATACACAAAGCAACAAGTCATAATCCCGTATCACCAAGGCTACAACATACATATAATAATGTCTTATACTGATCAATTACAAATGATTACAAGCTTTCATGATTTAGTGATTATAAAACATTAATTATCCATTACCCCAAAACTTGTTATTTAGGGACTGTTTTTATAGATACGACTATAAATCTATTTTACAAAACCTTAAACCACTGATTAAAGACTAGATTTGAAAAGTACATTCGATGTAGATAGTTTTAGACTCCCGGATTCAATTAAAAAGCTATCTCGGAGCCCAAGTTATGGCTCTTACAAGTTGACCTATTATTTGATTTTTAAGGACTGTTTTCAAAGATCCGAATGGTAAACATAGTTCGCGACCCTTTCAACATCATTAAAGATCATATATGAAAACTAGATTCGCAGCAGATGATTTTAGGCTTTAGAAACACTAAAAAAGGTGTTAGTGCAAACATTATGATGTTTTGTCGATATAATCTCTTTGTGTTTTGTTGATGACAAATGTATAATTCACAATACATTATATAAAATTTTAAGGTACTCGTAATCACTCATGAATACATTTTTATACTTCTCTCGATATCTCCAAGATCGCATTCGGCATGAATCACTCAAGGTATGAATAAACATGTCATTAACCTAACTAAGTGATCAAGGATTAATATTTTCTTAAAACTCACATTTAATCAAATATGACAAAAGATTCTAATAAACTTTATTTTTAAGAAAATGTTTTATTAAAAAGAAAATGGAAATTTGAATTTGGAATATTCCAAAGAATATTCCATAAGGTATACTCCAAAGAATATTCTTTAATTTGAATTTGGCATATTCCATATGCCAAAGGAATATCCTTTGAATGTATAAACTACCCCAGATGAAATATCCTCACTAAAGGACAAAAATGCACGGTCTCCAAGCAGGAGGTTCCTTATTGATAAGGAACCGTGGGTGTTTTTGACCGTTACACTCTTGCCTTATAAATAGTGGATCATTTCCAGCTTTTCTTTCAACCCTTTTTGCACAGTTTCTTCATAAACATCTTTAAACTCCTTGATTAGTTAGTTTAGATTAATCTTGTTTAAGATGTGATTCTCTCCTTCAATCCTCTCATCCTCTCAAGTGCAAAGAGAAGAGCACTTTCATTACCATGAAGTGTTGGGTTCATAACATGATGAAGATCTCTCCTTCTAGATCAAGTCATTATTTTCCTACTATGTATATGTAGAAGATCCAAGTGTTGGGTTCACTTTGATGTGTTTGTAAAGGTAGTAGATCCAAGAGATGGGTATCCTTGGATTAGGTGTTAGTTGTGTAGATCTAAGTTTGTTAATACTTGGATATAGTGTTAGAGTCATATATCTAAGTGGTGAGTACTTAGTGTTAAACATAAGATTCAAAGCTATTTAGGGATGATCCGAAGGTCGGGGAGGATAAAATAAGTGTTTAGACATTTTAGAGAGAGAAAGATTACAAGGTGAAAGGAGTGTGTGTATTTAGAGAGAGAAAAATGAAATACACAAAATGGGAAATCCTCACCCCTTCATGGAAGTATAGAGGGGTATATATAGGCTAAACAAGGAGTAACTTTGATAACTTGTCAATAGTAGTCCCTCTACATTTTGCCTATCTGAATCTAATGTAATTCCGTAAATGGCGCTCACATGTTAGGGCTAAAAATCTTCCCCCAATGTGGAAACATACGAAATTACTTACAATGTTCCTAACAAGTAAAAATACAACAAAATAAAGTCTTCCAAGGCGCTTCCAATGTTGAGGATGTCTTTTAATTCTTCTTGCCTTCATAACTTGTACCTCAGCTTGAATCCTCTTTGTCTTTGCTTGTTGTGGAACAATTGTAATATGCATGCTTTGGATTAACTTCCCCCCAATTCATGCAGCATGTATTAAAAAACATTCTTCATAGACTTCTTTTTGATGAAGTTTCTGAATTAGCTTCCCCCAAACCAATATCTGTATCTTAAGCAGATTTTTACACTTTGATGTAGTTTGAACAATCTTCTAGCTCATCGATTTAAGTGCACAACAGATTTTGTAGAAGAACCACACCAGATAATACTGCTTATATATTGTATCATGTCGTTTGGTTTTTGGTGATAATCCGTTCGGGGTAACATGTAGGAAATCAACAAAATTTATTCTCACGCTTGCAGAATACTTCATAAAAATCATATAAAGTAAGTAGATACCGTTCCATGTACACTACTTCCCCCTGGAAGTTGACCCGATTACTTCAAAGTACACGATCTTCCCCCATGATGATTTCGAACTCTCGGAAGCATCATTATCGTGGACGTCCATATACTCGAGAAGCTCTTAGTCTTAAGCAAATGTCTTGAAAAGTTTTAAAAGTCGTCGAGAAACATTGAAATATTTTTGCTTATACTATGAAGTACCATTGTCGTTATGAGGCTCATAAATATCCCGTGAGAATTGATTGCTGATTCCATCTCTCTCTGTCTAACTTACCAACCTCGAATTCTTTCGGCTATTTATTGTGACAACATGTGAAGTAAACTCGATATTCCAAACTTGAAACTGATGTACAATCCCCCAAATTTGTTACTTAAGCTTGCACTTATGACGATTGAAGAACGGTGCATAAACAAGTCTCTAAAATCTCTTGAAGTTATCCACACGAGCAACTGCGTGTGACACTGAGAACTGCAATAAAGCTCCCAAAAATGATAGTTATCCATGTCGTCGACCATCCGCCCCTTGACAGTGGAAACTAGATAATTCAAGTCTCAATCATAAATTTTATCGCCCAAGCAAGTTATCAATCGATAGACTGGGTTTGAAGAAAAGGGGTAGAAAAATAGAAGGAAGGATCGATGATGAAATAAGTAGACGCCTTCATGAAATCCCACTTCAACTTCAAATAAAGAATACCAAATCCACTTCGTGATCAGTTGTCTTTGTAGAATCAAAACTAGCCGTTTGTCATTTGAGTGAATCTTATATCAGATCGTTTTAGCGTTAAGTGTTTTGTTTGCTTTGGTGTTGTGTGTTGTAAATGTCTTCAACTAGAACAAATGATAAAATATTATTAAAGGATAATTTGTCTAGATAACTTGTCATTTAAGCTCAACGTCAGTCATATGCCCAACTGATGCGCGGATCGACCTAACATTTTCTTTTTCGAAAATTTTTCCAAAAATATTAGATTTAAAGCCTAATATTTTCTTTATCGTTGAAGCACTTTCGATCGAAACATAACAATACCCGGCATCGGAAAAAATGTCATTATCCAATCCAAGACATAATAAATACTTTCCAGGTTCAAAATCAATTTCTCATCCAACCAAAATTCTGTCCATTTCAACTCCATATCATGAATTCAATACTCTCGAATGTGGCCCAATATAACTTTACACCATTGACCAAGATTAAGCAACAATAAGACGAGAATGTGGCCCAAATTGTGCATCATACATATAACTGTCAACCATTCAGCCCACTATCAAAAAGATATCAAAGTCCATGAGAAAGGCTGGGATATATATAACTCACAATCCCTAATTATCCTCATAGTTAGTCAACCCTAAACCTAATTACATATACCTCATTTCCTCCGCCCCCATCTCATCCCTCACCCACGAAACTTATCTCAGACCATCAAATCTTAATCAATCTCAACAAACTCAGCCACCAAATCTCAAAAACGTTATCATCTCCAATAATCTCCAAATCAAATAACATATCAATCATGATGAACCAGTAAACCATACTCGATTCATTACAGACTCCCGAACCTCAAGCACTGTTTGTTACCATACATTCAGAGGATTCTCAAATCATTGAAGACCTTTGTTGTATTACATCCTCATTCAAGGATTAAAGAGAGTTTTGGTCTAAGATGAGAGATAGGTCGTGGGTAGGTTACATGAAGAACCCCAACAGTTTAGGCTTCAAGATCTTAATAAAGAAGGTCTCGGGTAGGTTGATGATGGTTTTGTTTATTGAATGATTGTTATGAGATCAAATCGAATTAAAAGATGATTATAACAGAGTTGTTATTAATCCCTTTTTGAAATTCGAAAATAAACAAAGAATGTAAAACCTTCTAAATATATCAATGATGATGATATATTTCATGTGTAGGATCTTAATTGGTCTTGGCATAAACACGAAATGAAACTGAGATCTTAAGTTTTACATTTATTTCTGTTTTCGAGTCTAGATTTGATAGGGTCTAAGTGATGATGGGATTGGGATAGTCGAGTTGGGGTTGATGTGAGAGTACTTAAGTCGTTATGGTTTCGGTATAAATTGTTAAGGACATGTTCACGAAATGTTTTTTTAAGATAAGTCATTGCAATGTTTTTCGGAGAAATTACACCATCGCAATGATTTGCACCCATCGCAATATAACATGCCATCGCAATAAAAATACCACCCCATCGCAATATGTTGAGCCATCGCAATGTACCCATCGTAACGAGCCATCGCAACGAGCCATCAGAATGACCCATGGGAATAGCCCATCGCAATGTGCCATCAGAATGACTCCATCGCAATCCAGCCATCGCAATCAATGCGATCGTAAGTAGCCATTGCAAAAGGGTTTTGACCAACATTTTTGTAACCCCGAAAAAATGGATCTGGTCAAATATTTTATCCTTTTCTCCCCTAAAATTAGATCTAATGATGTAAGACAGGACAAAAAAATAGTTGTGATGTGACAATCCGTCAATTTATGGTTGATATTTTATTCTCAAGTGTTATTTAAAACAATATTTTAATGTTATATTATGAAATCACTTATTTTTGGGAAGAAATTTGGATTTACGTCTTGAAGTAACATCGACTACGTCTAAACCGAAGGATTCTACATTACGTGCTTACGTTTACATACACCGTTTTGGTGACAGTCCGACATTTCAAGAAATAAATTTATCCGTGAATATTATTTTGGAATTTTAAATTCGTGTTGGTTCATAAACTCACAAATTTACGAGAAGAGATTAGGACTTACGATTATAATTTAACGTCATTTACGACTAAACCGGAAACCTTAGGATTACGTATTTACGTTTTCGAACTCCGTTTTTGATGAGACAATTTTTATCAGATTCTTTTTGTGCCGTTGATTCATAATTTATAAAAATGTTTTTCGTAAAACGACCCGAGGGCACGTAAATCGAGGAAACTAGAATCGAGGAATACCCGTAAATTAGTGGGATGAGACAAGTATACACTTGCCCCACCCCACTCAAAGGGATGGCTAAACAATGGACACTCCACCTCATGAGGTGTCAAACTTGTAGTAAACAAGTTACACTTGTTAAGCTAACTTAACCAAGTTAGCTACACACCAACAAAACCACTAGCATTAAACCATTTCCTTTCATTTTTCACATGCAAACCACCATTTTTCTCTCCCTTGCTCTCTATATTTCGTCCCATATCCACCATAAACCACCCCTTTGATCAAAAAGCTAGCCATAACCCAAGGCTATAATCAACATATGTTGAAGCCTAGTTGAAGTTATGAAGATTGGAGGTGATCTTAACATCCAAAAAGGAGTTTCCATGGAGTTATGGGCTGATTTTCAAGAAGATAATCATCCATTTGAAGGACCCAAGAAGTTCATTTGCCAAGTTGAAGATTTGATAACAAGAACCAAGTCTTGTTCATCAAAAACCTCATCTTTTCATCACTATGGTGGTATAAGGATCATTCTTCCTATCCTTCTTGTTATTTTGATTATGTAATCTTGTATTTTCTTTTACTTATGTATATGTATATGACGATGAATGATGATTAAAAATATTATGTAGGGATTTGGTGTTGATAGATTTGATTAAAAAGATAAGAATCTACATGAAAAAGTGTTAAAATCATGATGTAAGGACTAGGCTGTATAAAACAGTGAAGAAACTTATGATAAACTATTAAAATGACATAGATTATTAAAGAAACAGTAAGGTATATGATTTTTACACATGTGGTTAGTTGGAACATGCAATGGAATCATTAGGATGATGAGATATGATCAAAACAATATTAGAGTACAAATCTGCATAGACTGTTTTGGACGATTTTTATTAAATACTTAGAGGCTGGTTCAACAGTAGCCATAGAAGAGTTAAATGGAGCACATATCATGTAGTTTATGCCATTAAAAATTGGGCTTCTATCTCCATATATAAATCTAGATATTGCTGTTTTGGTGAACATGAAATTTAAAATCAGATTTGTATAATAAAAACTTATATAAAATAAGCACTCACTTATATATTTATAAAATATATACACATGAGAACCCACTGACAATTAATAGTAATTATAAACAAGAATTTCATATATTATGATATAAAATAAGACATTTTTATAAATTACAAGTATAAAATATTTTCCAAGTTATACAACTATAAACATGATTTTTACGTCTTTTCGGCTAGTACCGAAAGATTAACGTTTTTGTCAAATAAAACTTAGACGGTCGGACCCGTCTAATGTAAACTTTTATAAACTCACATACTGATATATAAACATATATAACAAGTAAAAACCGATAAACCGAGCTTTACAACATACGGACATTAACGAGCTAAGTTAGCATATCTGGACTAATAATTTAACTAGATAAGTTAAACACTTATAAAAATTACTTATTGGGCTTAACCTATTTGGGCCCAACATGTAAAGCATAAATACTGATAATACAAGTATAAAATGGATTAATACAAGTTAATGAACTTATAATAGGCTTATTGGACCTAAAACATGTAAATAGGTAAAACTAGTAAACTAATATAAAAGTTGTCAACACATAACACAAAAATGAGTAAATGAGAATATATAAACCCAATTGATCATCCTCATATGTATAAAGTCATCATATATATACATAATTGTTATTTTGATAAAGTCATTGGACAAAAGTCTAATACGAGTATTATTTGTCTAGGTTTCCGTGATTGAAGCACGTACCGTACATCCGAATCGCTGATAAACCGCTTTCCCACATAAGAGTGAGTTCATAGCCTCGCACTCTTTTAAATGTTTTTATGAAATGTTTTATAAACCCGCGAGGGAGAGAACATGTTAGTTTTTATAAAATAGGACACTAGTTGTCACGATTGTTTGTTTGTTGATTTGGACCCGAATGATTGTATGACCCGATGAATGATTAAATGACCCGATAGATGAAATAAATGGATTATTAAAGTTAGGTTATGTCACTAAAAGTCCCATTAGCATGAATTGTGAACTACCGGGATTTGGTAGACGCTTATGCATATAATAGTACTATTTGGGGACGATCACCCAAGTTCGCGCCTTGACGGTTGATCCCCGTCGTGCCACATTGATTGGTAAGCGAATTTATGTATGAGAAGATTTACACAAGCGTGATTATTGTGACGAAACTCTAATTTAGATGGGCAAATGAGTTTCGGGCTAGCTACCCGTTGTTTGTTGTAGTAAGCTAACAATGTCATGCGGCTTATAATAATCCAAATAACGAAATACTGCTATACGCACTGAATTACGATATATTGCCTGACTAGCAATACGGGGTCTTATAATTGATATTATGTTCGTGTTTTGGTTTTATATAAACATATTCATATAACGGTTTTTATTTAACTTTTTACAACGTTATAAAACGTATTGTATGATGTTTTAACGACAATGATTCGTATAATGATTTTGAAGGCTAAAGCCTATATTATGATTTTGATAAGGATTTGTATAAAATGACTTTGGCTATTTTATGGCCTGTTACAATGATTTGTACCAAATGATTTTCGGTAATAATTTTATACCGATGTTATATTGATGGATTTTATTAAACTCTATGAATTCACTCGGCGTTATCGCTGACCTTTTCTTTTAACATGTTTTGTCTCAGGTACTTGAAGGTAATTCTCGGGAAGACAACAAGAACTCATGGCCTGCACTTAAATAACAATTTCCATTCAAATGCTTTGTAAAATTTGTATGAAATAATATGACTTGGGACCTATGTAAACTTGATATTTATGAATGGAAATGCTTTATTATTAAACGACGCGATTTTTTTAAGCGTTGTCTATGATGTGAGTAATGTGATATCCCGTAACACCAACGAGTCTTCCGTTGTATTGAATTGTGTAAATTTGGGGGTGTTACAGTTTGGTATCAGAGCTCTCGTTATAGAGAACGAAAGATTTTTAAAACCAAGGTTTTAAATAAAACATTTCAAAATCTTTTAACTATAAACATTTTTCTAAAAATGTCTAAAAATCTTGTGACTATAACGGTGCCGAAGAATTTCCGAGTTACCAACAAAGCCAGACTGAGAAGTGTTATTTTAATATATATAACTTGGATTATATATATAATGTAATTTGATTACATGATTGTTTGATGATTATTTTGATATTTATACGAGGTATTTATACGACGTAGATTGTCACAAGGAACCCTAAATCCCCTAGTAAATTAATCGAAGCTATTCCCGTAGGAATTCTAGCTATCCTAGATCTAAACCAAGTTTTGGATATTTATGATTCCAACAAATGATTTATATTCGTAGAAACGTTAATATTAGTTGATTGTAATCTAGAAGAAGAATTGGCGTGATTAAAACTGATATCGATGTCATGACGATCTTTTCTTATAGAGTGGAGTTTGACAAAACGTTACCACCTGGGAAGGTGTCATCTGATTTGTTGTCAATGGAACCATTACCCAAAAGCCTCATGCCACTAGTACCTTTCCGAGAAGTCTAATTGAATATATGAGTCATTTCATACTAGTGACTCATTTGATAACTGTTGTTATAAGAGCTATAGGATTGGAAATTAAGTGTTGTTCATATCGAGCTTTTATCGCCCTATCAAGGTCTAAGAATAAGGTTGGAAGTATTGGAGAATGAGGTAGGATGTCACATTGAGTATAAGATTTGTTGAAACTTGAATAAAGTAAAATTTAACTCGTATGGAATATGAGATTGGTAAGAGGAAGTCGTTAAGTTCTGTGATTGAATTATAAGGATTTAAATGATTGTTAGTTCGTGTTAAGGGTTGTTCCTAGGCCATTTTCCACTAACGAGGATGCCCAGTGTCCAAGAAATAAACTGCAGAAATCTTCTTCTGAATTGGGACCGATGGATCTTCCGGGACAGGTGGAACTCCCATGACTCATGTAGATTAGTATTCATTATGGTATCTTCTAAAAGTAATCCCTAACTTAAATGAGACATCAGTTGGTAGTATGAGTTCTTGGAATTGTATGACATAGTGACACGTAATGTGTTACGGTACAATTTTGACTTGTTTGTGATTAACGAAAAGACTACCTTTGATTTCTAAATTCTACATGTATCGATATTATCTATCTTTTATTGCTTCATCCTAATGCTCGCATTAGTGATGCAACCATTGAACAAGTACTCATCTCGAATTAAGTTACGTTGTGGATTATTCTTTTTGAGTGCCATCAAGTTCATGAACCTCATGATTAACTGGCTAAGCTCATTTCCTGATATATTGTAGTTAGTTCTTGGTGAACAACTTTTCATCACTCTTTTGCAGATCACTCATTGTTTTTCTAAGATAAAACAGTATCCTTTGAGAAAGTTGAATTTTCATCACCATATGGATTATTTAAAGTGAGACTTATAAATAATCGTTATCGAAATGAAGTTGTTTATAAAACACCTTGGAAAACTTAATTGTTTTCATAATAAAGAAAATCTTTGTAAATTTATTTTTGATTCTTATTTAAGAATTAAGCATGAAAATGTTTTTATTATAAACATGATGATAAAATTTTGACTAACTGAGTATTGCATCGTTAATCTTGAAATTGTATATAGTTGCGCGCCTACATACAATTTGGAAGTAACCATGCAAGGCTGATTAGTAGTCACCATGAAATTATTAATAAACACTAAATTTTCTTTGAAGATTTTATTTTAAGAGATCTGCAAGAAGTGAAAAATAGGGACATAGTGTTAGGGACACCTACATATGTGCCTGTAGCATCTATTCTTCTGAGTCAAATTTACTCATCCGTGGAAATTGTCTTATTTGACAATTGACAATTCTTCCTTGTCCAATTCTCCCGTAGTGAGATTCTTAGGAAAAGTATCTGATTACCGAGTGTTGATACCCGACTGGATGTATCGACGTTCCTATCATTTCTTTTGATTAGATTTCATTTGAATGACCTGGATAACGATCCGAGGAGCTTTCGAATGCGTACTTAATCATGAAAACATGGGATGTATTCATATTCGTTAATGTTTTCATCTGTATCTGATTTAAAATTCTCTCGCGTAGATTATGCGTAGACCTTACTCTTTGAATGATAGTTGTGTCTCCATATATCCTTGAATTTGTGAAGGATTATGAGTTATTATTAGTCTTTTGAGAAGTTCACATCTTATCGACGACAATGAAACTGGAAAGTTGATAGTGCCAATAGAATGGATTGATTGATTATGACATGACGATATTATCTTAATTGATGGGAACTCGAGTAGAATTCCCCTAAATGAGAAGATGTTGATTATCAAAAGTGATCTAAATAATTCTTGATGGATGACCATATCCTGCATTTAGACTTGAAATTATACCGTGAATAGTTGTGAAATAGTCATAGATTCTACAATCTAGAAAGAACTTAATATGAATTTATTAAAAGATGTGTCTGTGATCTAGAACTTTAGGAGATATTTGTTGGTGAATTAAAAGAATTACCGTACAACTGAGAGAGTTGTCGGAGAAAGCTTTTATTCTACCAAGCTCGTCATCATGAAGAGCTATGGTGTTATTATTTCTTATATTTATTGATTACCGTGAACTAGGTAAATTGACGATTAAAAATCTATATCCACTACCCAAGATGATAGATTGTTCGATCATTTACAAGGTTCTAGCGTATGTTCTAAAGATTTGATCCACGGCATGGTTATCATCAACTTCGCGTCCGCGAAAAATGTAACACCCCCAAATTTATACAACTCAGTACAGCGGAAGACTAGTTGGTGTTACGGGATAACACATTACTCACATCATAGAGAACGCTTAAAAGTCGCATCGTTTTAATAATAAAGCATTTCCATTCATAAATATCAAAGTTACATCGGTCCCAAGTCATTATATTTAATACAGGTTTTACAAAGCATTTGAATGGAAATAAGTATTTAGGTGCGGGCCATGAATTCTTGTTGTCTTCCCGAGAATTACCTTCAAGTACCTGAGACAAAACATGTTAAAAGAAAAGGTCAGCGATAACGTCGAGTGAATTCATAGAGTTTAATAAAATCCATCAATATAACATCGGTATAAAATTATTACCGAAAATCATTTTGTACAAATCATTGTAATAGGCCATAAAATAGCCAAAATCATTTTTATACAAATCCTTATCGAAAATCATAATATTGGCATTTGCCTTAAAAATCATTACACGAGCCAATGTCGTAAAAGCATCATACAATACGTCTTATGACGTTGTATAAAGTTAAATAAAAACCGTTATATGAATATGGTTATTAAAACCAAAACACGAACATAATATCAATAGTATGACCCCGTATTGCTAGTCAGGCAATACATCGTAATTCGGAGCGTATAGCAGTATTTCGTTAATCGGATTATTATAAGCCGCATGACATTGTTACCTTACTAAACCAAACAACGGGTAGCTAACCCGATACTCAATTTGCCCATCTAAATTAGCGTGTCGTCACAAAGGTCACGCTATGGAAATCTTCTCATACATAAATTCGCTTACCAATCAATGTGGCACGATGGGGATCAACCGTCAAGGCGCGAACTGGGGTGATCGTCCCCAAATAGTACTATTATATGCATAAGCGTCTACCAATCCCGGTAGTTCACAATTCATGCTAATGGGACTTTTAGTGACATAACCTAACTTTAATAATCCATTTTATTTCATCTATCGGGTCCTTTAATCATTTATCGGGTTGTACAATCGGGTCATACAATCATTCGGGTCCAAATCAATAAACAAGCAATCGGGACAAATGGTGTCCTATTTTATAAAAACTAACATGTTATCTCCCTCGCGGGTTTATAAAACATTTCATAAAAACATTAAAAAGAGTGCGAGGCTATGAACTCACGTTGATGTGGGAAGGCGGGTTATCGGCAATTTGGATGTACGGTGCGTGCTTCAATCACAAAAACCTAGACAAATAATACTCGTTTTAGACTCATGTCCAATGACTTTATCAAAATAACAATTATTTATACATATGATGATTATATATATATATATATATATATATATATATATATATATATATATATATATATATATATATATATATATATATATATATATATATATATATATATATATATATGATGATCTAGTGGGTTTACATGTTCTCTTTTACTCATTTTAGTGTTTACGTATTGGTATCTTCTTACTAGTTTACTAGTTTTACCTATTTACACGTTTTAAGTTCAATAAACTTATTATAAGTTCTTTAACTTGCCTTATTCCACTTTATACTTGTATTATCAGTATTTACACTTTACAAGTTGGGCCCAAATGGGTTAAGCCCAATAAGTTCTTTTTATAGGTGTTTAACTTATTTAGTCCAATTACTAGTCCAATATGTTTACTTAGCTCGTTAATGTCCGTATGTCCTATAGTTCGGGTTTTATCGGTTTTTACTTGTATTAGTTACTTATATATCAGTATACGAAAAAAACTTTACATTAGACGGGTTTGATCGTCTAAGTTTTAATTGGCGAAAAACGTTAATTTTACGGTAATAGCCGAAAAAGTCATAAAAATCAAGTTTATAGTTTTTATTACTTATAAGTATTATTCCACTACAATTTTTATGATTTATACACTTATTTAACCTTTTACATATTTATATAAATAAAATCCATAAGTTAGTGGGTTTTTATTTTACATTTTATACAATATAATTTTGGGTGCTTATATAATAATAATAAACATTAATTCTTAAAATCTGATTTTTATCTTCATGTTCACCAAAACTGCCATATCTAGAGTTCTATATGGAGATAGAAGCTCAAATTTTTATGACATAAACTACATGATATGTGCTCCATTTAACTCTACTATAGCTACTGTTTAATCATCATCTAAGTATTTTATAAAAATCGTCCAAAACAGTGAACTCAGATTTGTACTTTAAACTTGTTTTGATCATATCTCACTCATTACAATGATTCCATTGCATGGCCAACTCTCACATGTGTACAAGACATATTACTTACTTTATATTCATTCTACTTCATCATGTTATCAGTTCATGACATGTTTCTTTACTGTTTAATACAGCCATCATTTTTAAGCAAGATTTTAGCCTTGTTTCTTATAGTTTTTCACCTTTTCAAGCATGTTTATCAACACCAAATCCCCACATAACATTTTTATCATCATATAATCATCATATACATATACAATAGGAAATAAAATACATGGTTACATAATCAAAATAACAAGAAGATGGGGAGAACAATCTTTATACCACCATGATGATGTAGGTTGTGATCAAAACATGGATTTTGATTGAGAAACTTGTGAATCACCAAGACCATCTTCAAGACCACCAATCTTCATAAACTCCTTGTGGAAAATCAGCCTCAAGACTCCATGGAAACTCCTCATTGGATGTTATAATCATCACCAATCAATAGGGTTTCAAAAGGGCTTCAATATGTGCAAGAATAACATAGGATTTCATGGTTGATTTTGATCAAAAGTGGTGTTTGATGGTGGAGTATGGACGACACACTAGAGAGAGTAGAGAGGAAATTGGTTGTTTTGCATGTTAGAAATGAGGAAGTGGAAAAGAGTTGATGGTTTTGTGTAAATGGTAGCTTAAGTTGTAAGACTTAAGCCATGTGTAAGCAACTTAGCATACACTTGCCACATCAAGTGGTGTAGTGGCTAGTTAGACCGGTTTGAGTGGGGGTGGGACAAGTGTCCCACTTGTCTCATCCCCATTTATTTACGGGTACTCATCGATTCTAGTTTCCTTGATTTGTGTGCCCTCGGGTCGTTTTACGAAAAACGTTTTTATACATTATGAATCAACGGCACAAAACGAATCTAATAAAAATTGTCTCATAAAAAACGGAGTTCGAAAACGTAAATACGTAATCCTAAGGTTTCCGGTTTAGTCGTAAAGGATGTTAAATTAAAATCGTAAGTCCTAATCTCTTCTGGTAAATTTGTGAGTTTATGAACTAACTCAAATTTAAAACTCCAAAATAATATTCATGGATAAATTTATTTTATGAAATGTCGGACTGTCACCAAAAACGGTGTATGTAAACGTAAGCACGTAACGTTGAATCCTCCGGTTTAAACGTAGTCGACGCTACTTCAAGACGTAAATCCAAATTACTTCCCAAAAATAAGTGAGTTCATATTGTAACATTAAAATAATGTTTTCAAATAAATATTGAGAATAAAATATCAACCATAAATTGACGGATTGTCACAGCATTTACCCCTAAACAGGATCTTTGTCCTCAAAGATCATCTTACTACTCGCTTCTTATAGAGTTAAAGCCATGTGGGTATTTCCTCCACATTCGGTCTTTTCTCACAAGTGTAATTCATTACAATATGCGAGTTTCATCAAACATAACTACGGGAATAAGATCAGGCTTAATGTTGACTTACTTTCTCTATCCATGATGTTCACGGGTTTTTGATGAATGCAACTTTTTGTCGATCTAAAATTTACTAAGAAACAATCAGATTCTCACTTGATAGATATTCCATCAAGTTCGATATACGAATCATAATTCACGTAGCTCTTGAAGTCCTAGGGTAGATCCAGCTTGTATGCCTTTCAAACCAATCTTTTTTTTACATCATCTCTATGGTCCCATACAGTGGGGACTTATATCCCATGATTTGTCAGATCATTAATTCATTTCTCCAAGGTTAAAATTTTTGGCATAACTTCGCTACCCATCTGGCAGTTCAAGATCTACATTTCATATTCACATAACCTCTTGCCCACTGCCGACAGTCAATAATCAGATCCTAATTTCAACAATCATTTCAGGTCTCGCGGGTCGAGTATTTTGCAAGGTTAGGTTCGCCATCATAGGAAACCTTAAACCTAAAATACATGTCCAACTCACAATGGGTGTAGGTCGGGTGTCTTCATCTCAACTCCTGCTTACAGATGCTCTAATATTTAGATCCTAACAAGATTCGATCTCGATCCTAATATGATGATTATCAATGGTAATCTCTGCAAAGGAAAACGATTATACGGTGTATTACCAAAGGTCAATCATTCAAACATAGAACAGCGCTTATAGTATTTTGTATCGTTACTTTACCTCGTCCCTTCGATTGGGGTGGTACACATTACTCTCATCAAGGTTCGTTCTCAATGACTTCTAAGCAAGTCTCTAGAAATTCGATGCGAAGCGAGGATCTTGTTAGAGATGATCGATACAAGCACACTATGTTTACATGACTCCTTTAAATATAAAAGAGTCAATTTCTTCATCAAGAATCTATCATTAACGAGAATGATATTATCAGATTTGGTCAGTCTATCGACGATGACCCAAATCGAATCAAATTCAGATGATGACCTTTGCGATAGCTAGACATTTACTAATGTATGAGGCAATGTATGCCTTCATAGTTTGTCATCAGTACAACTTCTTCAGATAGGGATACATTAAATCAGAAATGACAGGAATAGAATACTTATACTTACAAGTTTCCAACATAACTAAATTTCACAAACCTCCATATTTAAGCAACCATAAGTGGTCTTTTATACATTTAATGCTATTGGCTTCTCAATTCTAATGGTTCACATTAGCCGTGAACCCCCTTTTTATTATCTATATTATCCTTTTTACAAACATCGTTTATTTTTATATTGTTCGGCAATTTATTTTGCACCTTCATTATTAAAGAACATGTCCTAATTGGTTCTTTATCTTTTATACATAATGTGTCAGTAGTTACGTTCACTTTCCTGATGAAATAAATATCATAACCGTATTTATTCAAAATTCTTTCTTCATATCTTCTATGTTTTAGTTTCGTCTTTACTATTATCTTTATCCGTTTTACTCAATCCGACGTCTAAAGCGTCGATAATTATTACATGTAAATTAACAATAATTATTTAATTTTTTTGAAACGTAAACGTAAAAATTTTAAATTTCTTAGTTCGACCAATTATATAAAATGTTCAAAATAAATTTGAATTTAATTAACAAGATTTTTGTTGATTTATCGAAAATATTTAATAAGATTCGTAAATGTTCAAAAAAACCTTTGTTTATACTTTGGTCAAAGTTTTCTTAATTTGAAAAGTAAAAATTATCGTTTCAGATTTCAAGTCATGGTTTAAACGGTTTCCTCAATCCCTCTTAGGTTATCTTGAGGTATACACAAACATTTACCCCTAAACAGAAGTTTAGTTAAATGGTTTGTGTATAAGGGAATAATCCCTGAAAAATCCTTTGTTAAAATATTCGTCAAAATATATTTGCACTTTCTTTTTAGTATAACTCAAAGTCTTAAATGACTTCTAACTTTTGAAGAGTCAATTTTTATTCCATTATCTATTAATCACACGGTTAAATCATGTAAAGTATTAAGTCTTAAGTCTTATATTAAATATTCAAGGTACAATTTTTAATTGTTCGGCCAATTCAGGGCAATCTATAATTAATTATTAACTTCATTCTTATTCTTGTAAACAAACAAATGGTCCTTAATGATCATGAGTATGAATTTATCAAATTACAGCCTACAAACGAGATTCACCAAATTTATGAATACTACATGTGCATTAGTCAATCCAAACGGCATCACGTGAAACTCATAACGTTCATTACAAGTACCGGATGTAGTGATTGGAATAGATAATCTTTTTCGCGGACGCGAAGTTGATGATAACCATGCCGTGAATCAAATCTTTAAAACATACGCTAGAACCTTATAAATGATCGAATAAATTATCCATTTCGAGTTATGGATATCGTTTTTGATTGTCAATTTACTCAGTTCACAGTAATCTATAAATATAAGGAATGATAACACCATAGCTCTTCATGATGACGAGCTCTGTAGAATAAAATCTTTTTCCGACAACTCTCTCAGTTGTATGGCAATTCCTTTAATTCAGATGGTGCTGACGTACAGTGCACAAGCCACAGGTGCATCACCGGAAATATAATTAATACCAATTTCAACTTTCCCTAATGGCAAAAGTCTAGGTAATTCACCATCAAATACCTCCTAAAATTTCAGATAATGAAAACATGTTTTAATAAATTCATATTTGGTTCTTTCTAGATTAAAATATCTATGACTAATTCACAATCATTCACAATATAATTTCAAGTCTAAATGCAAAAATATGGTCATTCATCAAGAATTATTTAGATCACTTTTGATAATCAACATCTTATCATTTAGGGGAATTCTACTCGAGTTCCCATCAATTAAGACAATGTCGTCATGTCATAATCAATCAATCCATTCTACTGGCACTATCAACTTTCCAGTTTTATTGCCGTTGATAAGATGTGAACTTCTCAAAAGACTAATAATAAATCATAATCCTTCACAAATTCAGGGATATATGGAGGCACAACTACTATTAAAAGAGTAAGGTCAACGCATAATCTATGCGAGAGAATTTCAAATCAAATACAGACGAAAACATTTAATGAATATGAATATATCCCATGTTTTCATAATTTGAGTACGCATTCGAAAGCTCCTCGGATCGTTACCCAGGTCATTCAAATGAAATCAACTCAAAAGAAATGATAGGAACGTCGATACATCCAGTCGGGTATCAACACTCGATAATCAAATACTTTTCCTAAGAATCTCACTACGGAAGAATTGGACAAAAAAGAATGGTCAATTGTCAAATAAGACAAATTCTACAGATGAGTAAATTCAACTAAGAAGAATAGATGCTACAGGCACATATGTAGGCATCCCTAACACTATGTCCCTATTTTTCACTTCTTGTAGATCTCATAAAATTTAATCTTTCACAATCTTTAAAGGAAATGTAGTGTTTATTAATCAGCTTTATGGTGACTACTAATCAGCCTTGCATAGTCCATTCCAAATTGTATGTAGGCGCGCAACTATATACAATTTCAAAATTAACAATGCAATACTCAGTTCGTCAAAATTTTATCATCATGTTTATAATAAAAACATTTTTATGCTTAATTCTTAAATAAGAATCAAAAATTAATTTACAAAGATTTTCTTCGTTATGAAAACAATTAAGTTTTCCAAAGTGTTTTATGAACAACTTCATTTCGATAGTGATTATTTACAAATCTCATTTTGAATAATCCTTTTGGTGATGAGAATTCAATTTTTCTCAAGGAATATTGTTTTAACTTATAAAAACAATGAGTGGTCTACAAAAGAGTGATGAAAAGTTGTTCACCAAGAACTAACTTCAATATATCAAGAAATGAGCTTAGCCAAATAATCATGAGGTTCATGACCTCGATGGCGCTCAAAAAGAATAATCCACAACGTAACTCAAACAGAGATGAGTACTTGCTCAATGGTTGCATCACTAATGCGAACATTAGGATGAAGCAATAAAAGATAGATAACATCGATACATGTAGAATTTAGCAATCAGAGGTAGTCTTTTCATTAATCACAAACAAGTCAAAATTGTACCGTAACACATTACGTGTCACTATGTCATACAATTCTCAGAACTCATCCTACCAACTGATGTCTCAGTTAAGTTAGGGATTTTTAAAAGATACCATAATGAATACTAATCTACAAGATTCATTAGGTGTCCCACCTGTCCCGGAAGATCCATCGGTCCCAATTCAGAAGAAGATTTCTTCTATTTATTTGTTGGACACTGGGCATCCTCATTAGTGGACAATGGCCTAGGAACAACCTTTAACAAAAACTAACAATCATTTAAAACCTTATAGTTTAATCACAGAACTTAATGACTTCCTCTTAACAATCTTATATTCCATATGGGTTAAATTTTACTTTATTCAAGTTTCAATCAACTTATACTCAATTCGATATCCTACCTCATTCTCCAATATTTTCAACCTTATTTATACACCTTGAAAGGGCAATAAAAGTTCGATATAAATCAACACTTAATTTCCAATCCTATAACTCTTACAACATAATTATCCAATGAGTCACTAGTATGAAATGACTTGATCATACAACTAGATTTCTCGGAAAGGTACTAGTGCCATGAGGCTTTTGGGTAATGGTTCCAATGACAGCCTCAAGTGCAACATTCACCCTTTCAATTTTCAATTTAAGAATTGGATGACAACGAATCAGATGACATCTTTCTTGGTGGTAATGTTTTGTCAAACTCCACTCTATACGGAAAGATCGTCATGACATCGATATCAGTTTTAATCTAGCCAATTCTTTTTAAATATCATAATCAACTAATATCTACATTTCTACGGATATCAACCATTTGTTGGGATCATAAATATCCACAACTTGGTTTAGATCTAGGATAGCTAGAATTCCTACGAGAATATCTTCGATTAATTTGCTAGGAGAGATAGGGTTTCTTGTGACAATCTACGTCGTATAAATACCTCGTATAAATATAGAAATAATCATCAAACAATCATGTAATCAAATTACATCATATATATATATATATATATATATATATATATATATATATATATATATATATATAATCCAAGTTATATATATATTAAAATAACACTTCTCAGTCTGGCCTTGTCGGTAACTCGGGAATTCTTCGACACCGTTATAGTCAAAAGATTTTTTTAGACATTTTTAGAAAAATGTTTATACTTAAAAGATTTTGAAAAGTTTTATTCAAAACCTTGGTTTTAAAAATCTTTCGTTCTCTATAACGAGAGCTCTGGTACCAAACTGTAACACCCCCAAATTTATACAACTCAGTACAGCGGAAGACTAGTTGGTGTTACGGGGTAGCACATTACTCACATCATAGACAACGCTTAAAAGTCGCGTCGTTTTAATAATAAAGCATTTCCATTCATAAATATCAAAGTTACATCGGTCCCAAGTCATTATATTTAATACAGGTTTTACAAAGCATTTGAATGGATATAAGTATTTAGGTGCGGGCCATGAATTCTTGTTGTCTTCCCGAGAATTACCTTCATGTACCTGAGACAAAACATGTTAAAAGAAAAGGTCAGCGATAACGCCGATTGAATTTATAGAGTTTAATAAAATCCATCAATATAACATCGGTATAAAATTATTACCGAAAATCATTTTGTACAAATCATTGTAATAGGCCATAAAATAGCCAAAATCATTTTTATACAAATCCTTATCGAAAATCATAATATTGGCATTTGCCTTAAAAATCATTACACGAGCCAATGTCGTAAAAGCATCATACAATACGTCTTATGACGTTATATAAAGTTAAATAAAAACCATTATATGAATATGGTTATTAAAACCAAAACACGAACATAATCTCAATAGTATGACCCCGTATTGCTAGTCAGGCAATACATCGTAATTCAGAGCGTATAGCTGTATTTCGTTAATCGGATTATTATAAGCCGCATGACATTGTTACCTTACTAAAGCAAACAACGGGTAGCTAACCCGATACTCAATTTGCCCATCTAAATTAGCGTGTCGTCACAAAGGTCACGCTATGGAAATCTTCTCATACATAAATTCGCTTACCAATCAATGTGGCACGACGGGGATCAACCGTCAAGGCGCGAACTGGGGTCATCGTCCCCAAATAGTAATATTATATTCATAAGCGTCTACCAATCCCGGTAGTTCACAATTCATGCTAATGGGACTTTTAGTGACATAACCTAACTTTAATAATCCATTTTATGTCATCTATCGGGTCCTATAATCATTTATCGTGTCATACAATTGGGTCATACAATCATTCGGGTCCAAATCAATAAACAAGCAATCGGGACAAATGGTGTCCTATTTTATAAAAACTAACATGTTATATCCCTCGCGGGTTTATAAAACATTTCATAAAACATTTAAAAGAGTGTGAGGCTATGAACTCACGTTGATGTGGGAAGGCGGGTTATCGGCAATTCGGATGTACGGTGCGTGCTTCAATCACGGAAACCTAGACAAATAATACTCGTCTTAGACTCATGTCCAATGACTTTATCAAAATAACAATTATGTATACATATGATGATTATATATATATATATGATGATCCAGTGGGTTTACATGTTCTCTTTTACTCATTTTAGTGTTTACGTATTGGTATCTTCTTACTAGTTTTACCTATTTACACGTTTTAAGTTCAATAAACTTATTATAAGTTCTTTAACTTGTCTTATTCCACTTTATACTTGTATTATCAGTATTTACACTTTACAAGTTGGGCCCAAATGGGTTAAGCCCAATAAGTTCTTTTTATAGGTGTTTAACTTATTTAGTCCAATTACTAGTCCAATATGTTTACTTAGCTCGTTCATGTCCGTATGTCCTATAGTTCGGGTTTTATCGGTTTTTACTTGTATTAGTTACTTATATATCAGTATATGACTTTTAAAAAAACTTTACATTAGACGGGTTTGATCGTCTAAGTTTTAATTGGCGAAAAACGTTAATTTTACGGTAATAGCCGAAAAAGTCGTAAAAATCAAGTTTATAAATTTTATTACTTATAAGTATTATTCCACTCCAATTTTTATGATTTATACACTTATTTAACCTTTTACATATTTATATAAATAAAATCCATAAGTTAGTGGGTTTTTATTTTACATTTTATACAATATAATTTTGAGTGCTTATATAATAATAATAAACATTAATTCTCAAAATCTGATTTTTATCTTCATGTTCACCAAAACTGTCATATCTAGAGTTCTATATGGAGATAGAAGCTCAAATTTTTATGCCATAAACTAAATGATATGTGCTCCATTTAACTCTTCTATAGCTACTGTTGAATCATCCTCTAAGTATTTTCTAAAAATCGTCCAAAACGGTGAACTCAGATTTGTACTTTAAACATATTTTGATCATATCTCACTCATTACAATGATTCCATTGCATGGCCAACTCTCACATGTGTACAAGACATATTACTTACTGTATATTGATTCTACTTCATCATTTTATCAGTTCATGACATGTTTCTTTACTGTTTAATACAGCCATCATTTTTAAGCAAGATTTTAGCCTTGTTTCTTATAGTTTTTCACCTTTTCAAGCATATTTATCAACACCAAATCCCCACATAACATTTTTATCATCATATAATTATCATATACATATACAATAGGAAATAAAATACATGGTTACATAATCAAAATAACAAGAAGATGAGGAGAACAATCTTTATACCACCATGATGATGTAGGTTGTGATCAAAACATGGATTTTGATGGAGAAACTTGTGAATCACCAAGACCATCTTCAAGACCACCAATCTTCATAAACTCCTTGTGGAAAATCAGCCTCAAGACTCCATGGAAACTCCTCCTTGGATGTTATAATCATCACCAATCAATAGGGTTTCAAAAGGGCTTCAACATGTGCAAGAATAACATATGATTTCATGGTTGATTTTGATCAAAAGTGGTGTTTGATGGTGGAGTATGGACGGCACACTAGAGAGAGTAGAGAGGAAATTGGTTGTTTTAAATATTAGAAATGAGGAAGTGGAAAATAGTTGATGGTTTTGTGTAAATGGTAGCTTAAGTTGTAAGACTTAAGCCATGTGTAAGCAACTTAGCTTACACTTGCCACATCAAGTGGTGTAGTGGCTAGTTAGGCCGGTTTGAGTGGGGGTGGGACAAGTGTCCCACTTGTCTCATCCCCATTTATTTACGGGTACTCCTCGATTCTAGTTTCCTTGATTTGCGTGCCCTCGGGTTGTTTTACGAAAAACGTTTTTATACATTATGAATCAACGACACAAAACGAATCTAATAAAAATTGTCTCATCAAAAACAGAGTTCGAAAACGTAAATACGTAATCCTAAGGTTTCCGGTTTAGTCGTAAAGGACGTTAAATTAAAATCATAAGTCCTAATCTCTTCTCGTAAATTTGTGAGTTTATGAACTAACTCAAATTTAAAACTCCAAAATAATATTCACGGATAAATTTATTTTTTGAAATGTCGGACTGTCACCAAAAACGGTGTATGTAAACGTAAGCACGTAACGTTGAATCCTCCGGTTTAAACGTAGTCGACGCTACTTCAAGACGTAAATCAAATTACTTCCCAAAAATAAGTGAGTTCATATTGTAACATTAAAATAATGTTTTCAAATAAATATTGAGAATAAAATATCAACCATAAATTGACGGATTGTCACAAAAAAGATTATCTATTCCAATCACTACATCCGGTACTTGTAATGAACGTTATGAGTTTCACGTGATGTCGTTTGGATTGACTAATACACATGTAGCATTCATAAATTGGGTGAATCACGTGTGTAGGCTATAATTTGATAAATTCATGCTTGTGATCATTAAGGACCATTTGTTTATTTATAAGAATAAGAATGAGTTAATAATTAATTATAGACTGCCCTAAGTTGGCCGAACAATGAAAACTTGTACCTTGAGTATTCAACATGTGATGAAAGACTTAATCCTTTACATTATTTGACCGTGTGATTAATAGAAAATAGAATATATTGACTCTTCAAAAATTGGAACCATTAAGTCTTTGGGTTTTACCAAAAAGAAAATGGAAATATGTTTTGACAAATGTTTTAACAAAGGATTTTTAAGGGATTATTCCCTTATACACAAATCATTTAACTAAACTCCTGTTTAGGGGTAAATGTTTGTGTATACCTCAAGACAACCTAAGAGGGATGAGGAAACCATTTAAACCATGACTTGAAATTTTAAACGACAATTTTGCTTTTCAACTAAGAAATTTTTTGACCAAAGTATAAACAAAGATTTCTCGAACATTTTCGGATCTTATTAATTATTTTAATTATTTTCGATAAATCAACAAAAATCTTGTTAATTAAATTCAAATTTATTTTGAACATTTTTATAATTGGTCGAACTAAGAAATCTACAATTTTTACGTTTACGTTTCATAAAAATTGAATATTTATTATTTAATTGCTTGTAATATTTATCGACGCTTTGAACGTCGGATTGAGCAAAACTGATAAAAATAATAGTTGAGATGAAACTAAAACTTAGAAAATATGTAGAAAGAATTTTTGAGTGAATTGTGGACATGATAATTACATCATCAGGAAAGGTGAATATAGATACTGACACATAATATAGAAAGAATAAAGAACCAATTAGGATGTGTTCCTTAGTAATGATGGTACAAAATAAATTGCCGAACAATTTAAAAATAGCTGATGTTTGTAAGAAGGATAATATAAATAGTGAAAGGTTTCACGGCTAATGTGAACCATTAAAATTGAGAAGCCGATGGCGTTAAATGTATAAAAGGCCACTTGCGGTTGCCTAAATATGGAGATTTTGAGATATAGTTATGTTGGAATATTGTAAGTATAAGTATTCTATTTATGTCATTTCTGACTAAAAGTATCTTTGTCTGAAGAAGTTGTACTAATGGCAAATTATGAAGGCAGACATCGCCTCATACAGTAGTAAACGTCTAACTATTACAAAGGTCATCATCTGAATTTGATTCAATTTGGGTAATCATCGACAGACTGACCAAATCTACTAATATCATTCCTGTTAATGATAGATTCTCGATGAAGAAATTGACTCTTTGTGTTTAAAAGAGTTGTGTAAACATAGTGTGCCGTATCAATCATCTCTATCAAGATCCTCGCTTCGCATCGAATTTCTAGAGATTTGCTCAGAAGTCATTGAGAACGAATCTTGATGAGAGTACAGTGTACCACCCCAATCGAAGGGACGAGGTAAAGTAACGATACAAAATACTATAAGTGTTGTTTTATATTTGAATGATTGACCTTTGGTAATGAACCGTATAATCGTTTTCATTTGGGGAGATTATCATTGAAAACTATCGTATTAGGATCGAGATCGAATCTTGTGAGGATATATATTAGAGCATCTGTAAGGAGGAGTTGGGATGAAGACACCCGACATACACCCATTGTGAGTTGGATATGTCTTTTAGGTTTAAGGTTTCCTATGATGGGGAACCTAACCTTACAAAATACTCGACCCGCGAGACCTGATATGATTGTTGAAATTAGGATCTTATTATTGATTGCCGGTAGTGGGCAGGATGTTAGGTAAATATGAAGTGTAGATCTTGAAGTGCCGGATGGGTAGCGAAGTTATGCCAAAAAATTTCACAATGGAAATATGAATGGACTATGTTAAAGATCATGGGATATAAGTCCCCGTTGTATGGGACCATTGAGATGATGTAAAAGATTGGTTTGAAAGGCATATAAGATGGATCTACCCTAGGACTTCAAGGGCTGCGTAAATTATGATTCGTATATCTAACTTGATAAAATGTTTATCAAGTGAAAATCTAACTATTCCCTAATGAAGTTTAGATCGGCAAAAAGTTGCATTCATCAGAAACCCGTGAAAATCATGGATAGAGAAAGTAAGTCAACATTAAGCCTGATCTTATTCCCGTAGTTATGTTTGATGAAACTCGCGTATTGTAATGAATTACACTTGTGAGAAAAGACCGAATGTGGAGGAAATACCCACATGGCTTTAACTCTATAAGAAGCGAGTAGTAAGATGATCTTTGAGGACAAAGATCCTGTTTAGGGGTAAATGCTGTGACAATCCGTCATTTTATGGTTGATATTTTATTCTCAAGTGTTATTTAAACAATATTTTAATGTTATATTATGAACTCACTTATTTTTGGGAAGAAATTTGGATTTACGTCTTGAAGTAACATCGACTACGTCTAAAACGAAGGATTCTACATTACGTGCTTACGTTTACATACACCGTTTTGGTGACAGTCCGACTTTTCAGGAAATAAATTTATCCGTGAATATTATTTTGGAATTTTAAATTTGTGTTGGTTTATAAACTCACAAATTTACGAGAAGAGATTAGGACTTACGATTATAATTTAACGTCCTTTACGACTAAACCGGAAACCTTAGGATTACGTATTTACGTTTTCGAACTTCGTTTTTGATGAGACAATTTTTATTAGATTCGTTTTGTGCCGTTGATTCATAATTGATAAAAACGTTTTTCGTAAAACGACCCGAGGGCACGTAAATCGAGGAAAATAGAATCGAGGAATACCCGTAAATTAGTGGGATGAGACAAGTATACACTTGCCCCACCCCACTCAAAGGGATGGCTAAACAATGGACACCCCACCTCATGAGGTGTCAAACTTGTAGTAAACAAGTTACACTTGTTAAGCTAACTTAACCAAGTTAGCTACACACCAACAAAACCCATAGCACTAAACCATTTCCTTTCATTTTTCACATGCAAACCACTATTTTTCTCTCCCTTGCTCTCAATATTTCGTCCCATATCCACCATAAACCACCCCTTTGATCAAAAATCTAGCCATAACCCAAGGCTATAATCAACATATGTTGAAGCCTAGTTGAAGTTATGAAGATTGGAGGTGATCTTAACATCCAAAAAGGAGTTTCCATAGAGTTATGGGCTGATTTTCAAGAAGATAATCATCCATTTTGAAGGACCCAAGAAGTTCATTTGCCAAGTTGAAGATTTGATAACAAGAACCAAGTCTTGTTCATCAAAAACCTCATCTTTTCATCACTATGGTGGTATAAGGATCATTCATCCTATCCTTCTTGTTATTTTGATTATGTAATCTTGTATTTAATTTTACTTATGTATATGTATATGAAGATGAATGATGATTAAAAATATTATGTGGGGATTTGGTGTTGATAGATTTGAATAAAAAGATAAGAATCTACATGAAAAAGTGTTAAAATCATGATGTAAGGAATAGGCTGTATAAAACAGTGAAGAAACTTATGATAAACTATTAAAATGGCATAGATTATTAAATAAATAGTAAGGTATAAGATTTTTACACATGTGGTTAGTTGGCAGTGCAATGGAATCATTAGGATGAGTTAGATATGATCAAAACAATATTAGAGTACAAATCTGCATAGACTGTTTTGGACGATTTTTATAAAATACTTTGAGGCTGATTCAACAGTAGCCATAGAAGAGTTAAATGGAGCACATATCATGTACTTTATTCCATTAAAATTTGGGCTTCTATCTCCATATAGAACTCTATATATGGCTGTTTTGTGAACATGAAATTTAAAATCAGATTTGTATAATAAAAACTTATATAAAATAAGCACTCACTTATATATTTATAAAATATATACACATGAAAACCCACTAACAATTAATAGTAATTATAAATAAGAATTTAATATATTATGATATAAAATAAGACATTTTTATAAATTAAAAGTATAAAATATTTTCCAAGTTATACAACTATAAACATGATTTTTACGTCTTTTGGGCTAGTACCGAAAGATTATCGTTTTTGTCAAATAAAACTTAGACGGTCGGACCCGTCTAATGTAAACTTTTATAAACTCACATACTGATATATAAACATATATAACAAGTAAAAACCGATAAACCCGAGCTTTACAACATACGGACATTAACAAGCTAAGTTAGCATATTTGGACTAATAATTTAACTAAATAAGTTAAACACTTAAAAAATTACTTACTGGGCTTAACCCATTTGGGCCCAACATGTAAAGCATAAATACTGATAATACAAGTATAAAATGGATTAATACAAGTTAATGAACTTATAATAGGCTTATTGGACCTAAAACATGTAAATAGGTAAAACTAGTAAACTAATATAAAAGTTGTCAACACATAACACAAAAATGAGTAAATGAGAATATATAAACCCAATTGATCATCATCATATGTATAAAGTCATCATATATATACATAACCGTTATTTTGATAAAGTCATTGGACAAAAGTCTAAGACGAGTATTATTTGTCTAGGTTTCCGTGATTGAAGCACGTACCGTACATCCGAATCGCCGATAAACCGCTTTCCCACATCAACGTGAGTTCATAGCATCACACTCTTTTAAATGTTTTTATGAAATGTTTTATAAACCCGCGAAGGAGAGAACATGTTAGTTTTTATAAAGTAGGACACTAGTTGTCCCGATTGTTTGTTTGTTGATTTGGACCCGAATGATTGTATGACCCGACGAATGATTAAATGACCCGATAGATGAAATAAATGGATTATTTAAGTTAGGTTATGTCACTAAAAGTCCCATTAGCATGAATTGTGAACTACCGGGATTTGGTAGACGCTTATGCATATAATAGTACTATTTGGGGACGATCACCCCAGTTCGCGCCTTGACGGTTGATCCCCGTCGTGCCACATTGATTGGTAAGCGAATTTATGTATGAGAAGATTTACACAAGCGTGATTATTGTGACGACACGCTAATTTAGATGGGAAAATGAGTTTCGGGCTAGCTACCCGTTGTTTGTTGTAGTAAGGTAACAATGTCATGCGACTTATAATAATCCAAATAACGAAATACTGCTATACGCACTGAATTACGATATATTACCTGACTAGCAATACGGGGTCTTATAATCGATATTATGTTCGTGTTTTGGTTTTATATAACCATATTCATATAACGGTTTTTATTTAACTTTATACAACGCTATAAAACGTATTGTATGATGTTTTTAACGACAATGGTTCGTATAATGATTTTGAAGGCTAAAGCCTATATTATGATTTTGATAAGGATTTGTATAAAATGACTTTGGCTATTTTATGGCCTATTACAATGATTTGAACCAAATGATTTTCGGTAATAATTTTATACCGATGTTATATTGATGGATTTTATTAAACTCTATGAATTCACTCGGTGTTATCGCTGACCATTTCTTTTAACATGTTTTGTCTCAGGTACTTGAAGGTAATTCTCGGGAAGACAACAAGAATTCATGGCCCGCACTTAAATAACAATTCCCATTCAAATGCTTTGTAAAATTTGTATGAAATAATATGACTTGGGACCTATGTAAACTTGATATTTATGAATGGAAATGCTTTATTATTAAACGACGCGATTTTTTTTAGCGTTGTCTATGATGTGAGTAATGTGCTATCCCGTAACACCAACGAGTCTTCCGCTGTATTGAATTGTGTAAATTTGGGGGTGTTACATGTGAAGAGTTGGGTAGTTGTGTAGTTGTGAAGAGTGGGGTAGTTGTGTAGTTGTGAAGAGTGGTGTAGTTGTGTAGATCTAAATTGGTGTGTCAATTTAGAAGTTGTGTAGATAGGTGTAGATTGGTCCTACCTAAGATTAGGACTTGACATCTAGCCTTGTGTCAGAAAATGGTGAAGTAGGCGACGTTGTGTAGATTGGTCCTACCTTATATTAGGACTCGACTTTTAGCTTAGAGTCGGAAATTAGATAAGCGATATTGTGTATGGTTTCTCCACCTTAAGGAGTTTGTTGACTAGTGAAGTAACTCTGGAGTAAGGTGTACTCGAGAAGTAGAGTAGGGCGAAGAGGAGCTTCGTGACCGAACCACTATAAATCATTGTGTCGGTACTTGCCTTTACATTTATGTCCTTATTCCTATTGATGCATTTATATGTTGTTGTGTGTTGTGTGCATCTCATAATCTAAACATCTAAGTTGCGGAAAAGTTAAGGCTTAGTACGTGTATGCTTCATGTTTAGATTATGGTCAAGTGTACATCACTTAGTCTAAACATCTTAGTTGCGGAAAAGCTTATGCTTAGTACGTGTGTGCTTAGTGTTTAGACTATTGCTTGATGTACTATTGATTCGATGTTTGTTTTCTTTCTTGTAGTATTTATCTTTCAATCAAACACATCTCATATCTAGTCATGCTTGATCGAGAATTTGATACCAAGGATTGTTTAAGATTAACATGTAATAAATAGCCTAGTTTACTGTCGGTGGCTCCTTAAAGGGACACGCAGTTCTTTAGTGATAACGAACCGCGGACATGTTTAAAGAACCGCGCACAGTGAGTTATGCGAAATGTTTCGAAAAAGTAACTAGAAACTATTCAACCCCCCCTTTAGTTTCTACAATTGGTATAAGAGAGTGGTTATTCAAGATCTTTGAAGTATATTGTACTTTAAAGCTTGGATCGATCTTTGCTCTTTTTTTCAAAACAATTGGTTTCTAAAAAATGAAATGGTTTTTAAAAATAGAGACGATCTTTGTATCAAATTGTTCATGAAGATTGATTACTTATGAAATGTGTTTTGTTGTTTCATTCGTACAAGTGTTGGTGTTAAATAAACTTCGTATAATAGCTTGATAACAAATCTTTTCATGTTTGGAAGTATAAAAATATTTAGTGTCATAATTAACTCTAAAATAAGAGTCCTATGTGTCTAAAATGATTTTTAGAGTCCTATGTCCTTCCAAAGTGTTTCCAAATGATTTTGGCAAAAAACTTAATTTTTGCCTACTGATCGCGGTTCTTTATCTGTTCCCCGAGGTTCCTTATCAATAAGGAACCCCAGTCAGTCCGACATAGATATTTGCAAACTTTGAAAAATCATATAAAATCAACCGTAAGTGTGTAGAAGTCGTGCCACCCGTCATTTCGAGCGTAATTGAATTTAATTTCTATTAAAAATGATTCCAAAACTTTATTCAAACTTTAAATTTTTTATGTTTTCTAAGTTATATACTTTGTCCAAAGTACTGAGTCTCGGTTTGTCATAAACTTGGGTCGAAAACTATTTTCAATTAAAATCAAGCTATATATACTTTGGTGTATCTAACACTCAAAACAAAGACGAATGCTTTTGTGTTTTTTCTTTTGTCTTCGGAAATTCTTAAGTGATCATTACTATTGGTAGTAGTGTTACTTAGTTGTCTACTTATGTGTGCATTGCATATATGTTAGCCCTAAAATGTGAGCGCCATTTACGAAATTACATTAGATTCAGATAGGCAAAACGTGGAGGGACTACTATTGACAAGTTGTCAAAGTCACTCCTTATTTAGCCTATATATACCCCTCCATACTTCCATGGAGGGGTGAGGTTTTTCCATTTGTATATTTCACTTTATCTCTCTAAATACACACACTCATTTCAAGTTTATCTTTCTCTCTCTAAAATGTCTAAATACTTGTTTTATCCTCCCCAACCGCCGGATCACCCTTAAATAGCTTTGAATCTTATGTTTAACAATATAGGATTAACATCTCTTGGTTTACAATTGTTACATAAACATTTTTTACACCTTGGCATGATCTTCAACACTTTTAGGTTTGAAAGCTTTGGGAGCTTGTCAAATCTATTGATGTGGGTCGTCTTACCCGATCATTGTGTTATTAGTTCAAGTAGATTAATGTCTCACTATAAAACACGAATCACCCTTTGAAAATCTTAGCTATTTTCACATAAAGGAGTGTTTGTGGTAATCAAGAAAGATTTCGATTAATTATCAATTCATTATTCAAACTATGATTGGTATCATTACCGAATCTAATTGACATGTTTTTTAATGTAGACATAAATGTGGTTTATTAATAATATACATCGGATCATAACTCACACTTGTTCTGATGATGGTATATTGAATCTACTTGTTCAAATTATTAGACATGTTTTGTTTAATAATTACTTGTAATGCATAATAGAGTCGGTTTGACAACTTGGATGTTTCATCCGAAATACTTAAGTAATTTATATTGCAATGCAATTTGTAAATGTGTCATTTCCGAAACACCAATCAAAAGTGTTCCTTTGTTTTGTGTAAACATTGTTTATACACTTCAAAGTTGTTGGCCTCAAGTTCTATTAAGGTAAATAACCATAACTAGAATTATTTGACAAGGTATGCATTCTTTACCCTCATTAGGTTATGCATTGTGTCGTCATACACTTTTCATCCTTGCTACACTTTATTAGACAAATGTAGGAATTACATTTTGTCTAACTTGAGAATGACTACTAGAGAATTTATGCACTAGAATCTTAATTTGACCTAACGGTTGAATTACTTCCATGTATGAGTCTTTTTCAAGATAGTCTCATACACTTTTCATCCTTGCTACACTTTATCATAAAAAGGGTGGTTCTTAGCCTTAATTGAGTACCTCTAGTGATAGTCTCATACTCATTCTCTAAATTGATTAAATGGCTCTTCCTAAATATTACTAATGATAGTTTACTTAGATGAACTTTGTATGTCATTAGGAGTCTTTTTCTTTTGTAGCTATTAGGTTTTTATTAGCCTTCTTCCTACGTGCTAATTGAACCTATGTGTTTTTCCTTTGTGTGTATTCTAGTTTTTTATTGCTCTTTAGCATAACTTTATGTTAAGTTAGACTAGAATATTAGGATTTTCCGAATTGGAAAAATTCCCTTATCCTCCTAAACACACCCTTTGTAGTCGGTTCTTTATAGAGACCCCGGATGCATATCGATATGGAATCACCAGTGGAAATAAGGAACCGCAGGCAGAAGCAACCAAAAACGGGTTTTCTAAAACATCCCAATTGTTCCAACACCCTTTGGAATCTTTGTTTCTAACCTTTGGTCACTCCTAAAATATCTTGTGCTTTCTCTTCTTAACCTAAAGCATTTTGAAATCTCTTTCACACCAAAGCAAAATGTTTTTTCACAAATGAAAACCTTGATTATCCATAATTTTCTCATATCTCTTTTAACCCAAATTTACCAAAGAACACACCTTATCAAATCTTTTCTCATTTTAAGAAAACTAATTTTAGAAACTCTCATTTTCACCACTTCCCTTTTTTGTTCTTCCTCCATCACATGATTATGTCATGCATCATGGAACATATTGTCTTTGTTTTTAATATCAACATCTTGTCATGTCTTATATCTATGATGAGTTGAATTACAAGATTATCACCAAGCCTTCTCCACCAAATTCTGCCACCACGTTGTCTTTCATTTAAGCATGTGTATTGCTTATTGCTAAGACATCCAATTTAAGCAAATATTAGATTTCTAGTGTAACTAAGATTAAAATTATGCTTAAGTTTTAGGCTTGTGTTTCATACATCTTTGTATGATCTTTATTTTCTTGTATTTCCTTTCATGTTTTTCAACATGATTTGTCTTTGGGTCTTGGATCTCGTTGTCCTTTTGATTTGATGTGTGGGAAACGTGTCGGTGTATTTAATGTAATACGTTATAGAGAAAATAGTATAAAATTACAATTAGGAAAAATTAATAATCTAATATTAGCTAAAGACATATTAATTAACACGAGAGTGATCCTGGTTCGTTGTACACGAAAAAATTGTGAATTTCAGACATTCGTTTTGATTTGGACAATTTATTTGAATTGGTTCGGTTTTTATCTAAAAATCCTATGTTTCTTTATAAAAGTGCATGAACCGTTACCCAAATTAAACCTAAAGACGAACTAATATCTAATATATTTTAAAACTTTATTATTTTTTATATATTTTTTATATTTAAACTAATAATTTGTACCACATTTAATAAACATTTTATTATTAAAAGTAATTAAATATTTGTCAAACTTTAAAACTAAAAAAAATGACAAACATTTATTACTATAATGACAATTCAAAAATAGCTTAATATAAACTATAAACGTATTATAATAATAAGAAGGGAAGATCAGTTGGTTGGGTTACAGGTGTGATGAACAACAGGTCACAAGTTCGAATCCTGTTGGAGACAAATTTTTGAAATTAATTTTTGGAAGACAGATTTGAATTTTTAAGCAAATGTTCCCTTAAAAGTTAGCAGAAGTGAGTGATAAACAGTCCCAAATACCCTAGTTCGCACAGTAGTGCATGCAAACAACAAATTCAATCTCAGTGTAAAATAGTTTTACCCAAATGTCACCACAGACCAGATAGAATAACGGATCCAGAACCCTGATCTCAACTATTTAAACTAATCCTAAAGACAGCTAAATTAAAAGCAGAATCCAGCATATAAAACTAATTATAACAACAAAATCACAAATTCAGCAGTAGACTCGAACGAATTCAATTTCAGAAAGAGTAACAAAGATGATAGTCACAAGATTTAAACAAGATTTAAACTGAAAAGCATTCCAACAACAGTTCAGAATATAACAACAACAATTTAATGAAAACAATAGACAGATTCTAATCACACTTTTGAAAACTAAGGCAATTCAAGCAAGTTCTAACTTCAAATTAAATACGAGAAGATTTCACTAACTAAGCAGAAAGTGTAAAACTAAGCTTAACCTAGACATCCAAAGCTAGTCCGCTGATGTAGAAGGTCAGCTCTGAGCTGCCTTAATCAAATCGTCAAGAACCAGATCACAACTGCTCTACTATTGCACCTTCAAGACCTGCATTACTTTGCGGAATATGGAAAACTTCTTGATCTAGTCTTTAGTGAACTATCGAACATTCGATAACTTGTAAACCTGCAATGTGAAAGAATCTAACATGAACCTGTTATAGCTCATAAGCCATGAGATTTTGAACTGAGAAACAAACTTAACAAAAGAAACTGATTGTAACCAAACTCAACAGATTTTAACTGAATTCAAAAAATCAGTATTACACCACTTACGCAGGCTCCTTTAAATAGATTTATAACCAACAGTCCTCATTACTAAATGCTATCAAATCAACCCTTTTCAAATTAAATAACTTATTTAGACCAAGTCTCCTATAATACCTAATAAATTTCCACTCAGCAACTTAAACTCGTAAACCGACTTCAGAAATTACATTTAACCATTTACTGATACACTTCTGTCTCATAGTTACACATCAATCATAAAAAAAGTATGATCGATCCACAATTAAACTCGTACACGTTGAAAACCATCCTATACACTTCAATCATCTAGTTACAAGTTTTTATCAAACTCGGATAATATTTTTCAAAGCAGATTAAGCAAACTTCAATTTAACCAAGTGATTCAAATTATACAGACCATTAGATCAAAGTATGACAGATTAAAAAAAATTAATTTTAAACTACAACCACAATATCAGCAAGATCTACACCTTTTCTTAAAAAATTTATAACCTAAACCATTTTAAACTAATTAAACCATTACAAGCCTAACTTAGAATTTTATTACTCACATAAATTATATCAGAGGAACAAATTTAAGCATAAATTAAGCACAATCCAAACATCATAACCAAACAGCATCATAAAAATATCGAGTACCAAAAACCTCTTAGTCGAATCATAGATAAGCAACCTTATATTTTTCTCAATTTATCAATAAGATAAATCGGATCCCAAACTCAGATTATGTTAATCTTATTAAGCTATCAAGGAGCTTATAAGATAAACATTATGTTATAATAAGAAAATCAGTACAAAAGGACCACGAATTTAAACGATTCAAGAACATTAAGAAATCTAAAACGGAATTCGAGAGAAGCTGAAATTAAACTTTATTGATTAAAACTGAAAACATTACAAGATTTTTGAAAATAAAAAGAACTCCTAAAACTATTTTGATGTTATAACAATAGCAGAAAAATGGATGAAAAATTAAAATGAAATAGGGGTGTTTTATAGCTAAGGTGAGAGGTGTGGGTTGTTGATGATGATGATCTCTAACCGTTCAAATGGCATATTCATCTTCTCTTTCTTCCCAATTTTGTTCAAACGGTAGAGAATCACTCTTGATCACACGGATCGCCAAGGTCGACGATTTTTGCTAGTTGTGAGTCTGACTTGGCAGGTTTTCCTCCAATAGGAGGCCATTGATGACGATTCAAGATGCCACATCGGAGCTTGGTACTACGCATCTCCTTTCATGGAATTTAGTGTTCATAGAACTGCCCTCCTTTTCCCCTTTTTGTTAACCATGTTCATTCTCCCTTTTCTCTTCTTTCTTTCGTCTTTATTTTTTTCTTTCATTGTTGGTTTGACCGAAAATGTTGACCCAAGAAGTATATAACTTCCATTCGTCGCTTAATTTCTTTAATGGGCTTTTGACCCAAGTAATATATTACTTAATCCGTCTCCTTATTTTCTTTCTTGGTCTTGAATTTGGGCCTTTCAAGTGAATACCTCCAAAGTAACATCATAACTTATTAATGGACTTTCAGGACCATTAAGCTTAAGTGGGTCCCACCAAGACCCAATAATACTTGATAAAATTGAATCCGCAAATAAAAACGAATTTGTCTTTTGGCTATTGACATTTATTCAATCTTGTGTCGGTTATTGCCGGTTCTTGTGATCTTGGTACCTACACACACGAAACAACAAAACAAACATATACAATGCCAGTTTCATATTAAAAAAGCATTTTATGTCCGGTTTTGTGATATAAATGATATGAGTATTTCACTCATATCAAACTCCCCATTGCTAAGCAATTGTCGTGTCCTCACGCAATGATAAAATAAAGCTACTAACTACACTTTTATTCAACTTTTGACACTTTATTTTAGAAAGACATAATGCATTGCTTTCATTATTGAAAAATAACTTTTAGGATCATAAAACTCAAATAGATTCATCGTCCTCGACTTTTCACTCTTTCCATGCCAAGTTTAAAAACAAGATCATTGTCAACCATAAGTTCAAATGTTAAGACTACTCATACAAGTAATATGTGTTAAACTTAATCTCCTTTATTCCTAGTTGTATCTCTAAATTTTAGAGACTATCATTCACCCATAGGCTCATTTGACTTATTTAATAATTATTAGTCCAAAAAAGAAGGCAAAAACAGTGTAAACCCAACACTTAGAACCTAACCTCATCCTCAAAAACCGTTGTCACTAAAGAAAGCCCACATCAAGGATAACTTAACACGATTTAGGAATGAATTCCCGGATCCGAAATTTGGCTAATAAGACTACTTAAGCAATAAGTATTCCTCCAAAGTCGAATTGACTTTAAAATGGAGTTAGCAACATTTACATCATATACCTTGAGGCTCTTTAAGATGTAAAAGTGCTCCTTATCTATGATCCACACCCTAAGGCTCCATGAATCATAAACAAGGGAATTGACATTCACCATCACTTCACACCCTAAGGCTCATTGAAATAATGATGAAGTAATTTTTATTAAACACTTCACCATGCCATACACCATAAGGCTCTAATGACAAGGCTAGTGCTACATGACTCCCACCCGAAGGCTCATAGAGAACATGTTTTTATTTATTCTTCTTTATTTATGATACATATAGCAGGACAAATTCCACAATCCTAAAAGTCCATGACGCTGGCACCCTGAATGTGTTCTTACTTTAATTACAAGGGAAGAAAAAGAAGAAGTTAAGATCTAATATATTGAACCGAAACTGCTAAAAACTTCATTTATTAAACAATTAAATATTCAAGCATGAAAAATAAATAAGAGGAGAAAGAGCCACAAAAAAAAACTTATATAAGGAAGACTTAGCCTCAAAACTTATGATTAACTCTATCATCTCTTGTTCTCCATATTGTAAAATCTCAAAGATGTGAGACTAATGGATACTTAGCCTTGAAAGTCTAAATTTAAACTATATTAAATCGAAGTTTTGGGTTTTCAAGTCATCTATAGGATCTTGCATCTTCTTGGACTTTTTCAAGTTTAGAATTTGCCTTTTTAAAGTTCCCTTGATAAATGACTTTCTAGGATCAGTTATAGGAACTTGCAAAAAGTTCTTGTTCTTAAACCCGTATGAATTAAGACTTTCGCGTTTTAAAGTCCCCTATATAAAAGTCTAGCAAAACTTGATTTATGCGGGTTAAGGAATGAGCTAAGGTAAAACCCGGTTGAGTAAAAAACAATTGTTATTTTCTCCAACGAAATGCCTACATTTGTGTAAAAAACACTTATTTTCTTTATTAAACAGTAAATTGCACTAAAAATTTAATTTTTTTTATGAAAAATGAGAAAAACGATTACATAAGAACACGAAAAAATCAAGTGCAAGCGATTATATCGATTGACTCCCCCATGCTAAAACCAAACATTGTCCTCAATGTTTCCTAGCTCAAGAGTAACACCCCCTTGCTAGAACAAGAAGAGTCGAATGCAATAGTCCTAACATGGTAAGAGTACACAAATCTATAAGTCGTTTATTAATTATGCCCAAGATAAAACATTAGTCGATAAAAATCAAAGGATAACAAATTCCTCATTTGACAATCAAAGTATGGAAGCTCGAGTGGATCGGGTAAAAACCGAACACGAGAGTCTTCAATGATTAGGGTCATACCTAAGATTCACATCACAACAAAACACGAGCACGAGCTTGAAAATATCAAGCCATTATTAGTGTTAGAAAATAGAAAGAAGATAGAATGTATGGAAATCCTCCACAAGGTACCTCGTTTTTGGTAACCGAGTCATGAGCTCGACTCGATCCCCACATGCATTGGTCCTTAGGGAAAGTTTGGAGATCCAGAACAACCACCGTAGGTATGTCTCCTCTAAAATAGTGCTTAACTCGATGACCATTCACCTTAAAGTTAGGCCCGTCTTTTTGAGCTAGCTCAACGGTGCCATAAGGGAATACTTGTGAAATGGTGAATGGTCCGGATCAACGGGACTTAAGTTTACTCGAGAAAATCTTAAGTCTAGAGTTGAATAAGAGGACTTGATCACTGTAACACCCCCAAATTTACACAACTCAATACAGCGGAAGACTAGTTGGTGTTACGGGATAGCACATTACTCAAATCATAGACAACGCTTAAAAGTCGCGTCGTTTTTATAATAAAGCATTTGCATTCATAAATATTAAAGTTACATAGGTCCCAAGCCATATTATTTAATACAAGTTTTACAAAGTATTTGAATGGAAATTGTTGTTTAAGTACGGGCCATGAATTCTTGTTGTCTTCCCGAGAATTACCTTCAAGTACCTGAGATAAAACATGTTAAAAGAAAAGGTCAGCGATAACGTCGAGTGAATTCATAGAGTTTAATGAAATCCATCAATATAACATCGGTATAAAATTATTACCGAAATCATTTTGTACAAATCATTTTAATAGGCCATAAAATAGCCAAAGTCATTTTATACAAATCGTTATCAAAATCATAATATAGGCTTTCGCCTTCAAAATCATTATACGAGTCAATGTCGTAAAAATATTATACAATACATTTTATAACGTTGTATAAAGTTAAATAAAAACCGTTATATGGTTATGTAAAACCAAAACACGAACATAAAATCAATAATAAGACCCCATATTGCTAGTCAGGCAATATATCGTAATTCGGTGCATATAGCAGTATTTCGTTAATTTGGATTATTATAAGCCGCATGACATTGTTACCTTACTACAACAAACAACGGGTAGCTAGCCCGAAACTCATTTGCCCATCTAAATTAGCGTGTCGTCACAAAGGTCATGCTATGTAAATCTTCTCATACATAAATTCGCTTACCAATCAACGTGGCACGACGGGGATCAACCGTCAAGGCGCGAACTGGGGTGATCGTCCCCAAATAGTACTATTATATGCATAAGTGTCTACCAAATCCCGCTAGTTCACAATTAATGCTAATGGTACTTTTAGTGACATAACCTAACTTTAATAATCCATTTTATTTCATCTATCGGGTCATTTAATCATTCATCGGGTCGTATAATCATTCGGGTCCAAATCAATAAACAAGCAATCGGGACAAATGGTGTCCTATTTTATAAAAACTAACATGTTATCTCCCTCGCGGGTTTATAAAACATTTATAAAAACATTTAAAAGAGTGCGAGGCTATGAACTCACGTTGATGTGGGAAAGCGGGTTATCGGCAATTCGGATGTACGGTACGTGCTTCAATCACGGAAACCTAGACAAATAATATTCGTCTTAGACTCTCGTCCTATGACTTTATAAAAATAACAATTATGTATACATATGATGATTTTATATATATGATGATCAAGTGGGTTTACATATTCTCTTTTACTCATTTTAGTGTTTATGTTTTGGTAACTTCTTACTAGTTTACTAGTTTTACCTATTTACATGTTTTAGGTCCAATAAGCCTATTCATTAACTTGTATTAATCTATTTTATACTTGTATTATCAGTATTTATACATTACATGTTGGGCCCAAATGGGTTAAGCCCAATAAATAAGTTTATAAGTGTTTTAGCTCATTTTGTTGTATTATTAGTCCAATAACGTTAAGTTAGCCCGTTAATGTCCATATGTTATATAGTTCAGGTTTTATCGGTTTTGACTTGTTATATATGTTTATATATCAGTATATGAGTTTATAAAAGTTTACATTAGACGGGTCCAACCGTCTAAGTTTTAATTGGCAAAAAACGTTAATTTTACGGTAATAGCTGAAAAAGTCGTAAAAATCATGTTTATAGTTTTATAACTTATAAAACTTATCAAACTACCATTTTTATAAAATGTCCATTTATTTATCCTTATACATATTTTTATAAATGTATTATATAAGTTATTGGGTTTAATTCACATTGTATACTATTTTTATTTGAGTGCTTATATAATACTATTATACTTTAATTTCCAAAATCTGATTTTTATTTTCATGTTCACCAAAACTGCCATATCTAGAGTTCTATATGGAGATAGAAGCTCAAATCTTTATGACATAAACTATATGATATGTGCTCCATTTAACTCTTCTATAGCTACTGTTGAATCAGCCTCTAACTATTTTCTAAAAATCGTCCAAAATAGTGAACTCAGATTTGCATTCTAAACTTGTTTTGATCATATCTCACTCATCCTAATGATTCCATTGCATTGCCAACTCTCACATGTGTACAAGACTCATAGCTTACTGTATATTAATCTATTCAAGCCATTTTATCAGTTCATCACATGGTTCTTTACTGTTTTATACAGCCATCATTTTAAGCATGATTTTAACCTTTTTTCATATAGTTTTTCATCTTTTTACCCATGATTATCAACACCAAATCCCCACATAATATTTTTATCATCATATAATCATCATATACATATATAATAGGAAATAAAATACATGATTACATAATCAAAATAACAAGAGGATGAGGAGAACAATCTTTATACCACCATGATGATGTAGGTTATGATCAAGACATGGATTTTGATGGAGAAACTTGTGGTAAACCAAGATCATCTTCAAGACCACCATTCTTCAAGAACTCCTTGTGGAAAATCAGCCCCAAGACTCCATAGAAACTCCTCATTGGATGTTATAATCACCACCAATCTATAGAGCTTCAAAAGGGCTTCAACTTATGTGTAAATAACATAAGATTTCATGGTAAATTTTGATCAAAAGTGGTGTTTGATGGTGAAGTGGGACGGCACAAATGGGGAGAGTGAGAGAGTTTGTAGCTTGTTTTGCATGTATGAATGGAGTTAATGGTTTTAGAAAGTGGTTTTTGATGTGTAAAAGCTTACAAGTTAAGCTAACTTAACATGTGTAAGCAACTTATGTAAGACTTGACACAAGGTTAATGTGGTGTCACAATGTGGCCATCCCATGTGTGGCAGTGGGGCAAAAATTGTTTTTGTCTCATCCCCAATTATTTATGGGTACTCCTCGATTCTAGTTTCCTCGATTTGCGTGCCCTCGGGTCGTTTTACGAAAAACGTTTTTATAAATTATGAATCAACAGCACACAAAACGAATCTAATAAAAATTGTCTCATCAAAACGGAGTTCGAAAACGTAAATACGTAATCCTAAGGTTTCCGGTTTAGTCGTAAAGGACGTTAAAATAAAATCGTAAGTCCTAATCTCTTCTCGTAAATTTGTGAGTTTATGAACCAACACAAATTTAAAATCTCAAAATAATATTCACGTAACGTAGAATCCTCCGGTTTAGACGTAGTCGATGCTACTTCAAGACGTAAAATCCAAATTTCTTCCCAAAAATAAGTGAGTTCATAATATAACATTAAAATAATGTTTTTAAATAATATATGAGAATAAAATATCAACTATAAATTGACGGATTGTCACAGCATTTACCCCGAAACAGGATCTTTGTCATCAAATATCATCTTACTACTCGCTTCTTATAGAGTTAAAGCCATGTGGGTATTTCCTCCACATTCGGTCTTTCCTCACAAGTGTAATCCATTACAATACGCGAGTTCATCAAACATAACTTACGGGAATAAGATCAGGCTAAATGTTGACTTACTTTCTCTATCCATGATGTTCACGGGTTTCCGATGAATGCAAATTTTCGCTGATCTAAACTTTACTAAGAAACAATCAGATTTTTACTTGATAGACATTTTATCAAGTTGGATATACGAAACATAATTCACGCAGCTCTTGAAGTTCTAGGGTAGATCCAGCTTATATGCCTTTCAATCCCAACATTTACATCATCTCAATGGTCCCATACAACGAGGACTTATATCCCATGATCTTTCAGATCATTAATTCATTTTTCCAAGGTTAAAAATTTTGGCATAACTTCGCTACCCATCTGGTACTTCAAGATCTACATTTCATATTCACATAACTTCCTACCCACTACCGGTAGTCAATTATTAGATCTTAATTTCAACAATCATTTCAGGTCTCGCGGGTCGAGTACTTAGTTAGGTTAGGTTCGCCATCATAGGAAACCTTAAACCTAAAAGACATGTCCAACTCACAATAGGTGTATGTCGGGTGTCTTCATCCCAACTCCGGCTTACAAATGCTCTAATATAGACCCTAACAAGATTCGATCTTGATCCTAATACGGTAATTATCAATGATAATCTCTCCAAAGTAAAACGATTATATGGTTTATTACCAAAGGTCAATCATTCAAACATAGAACAACACTTATAGTATTTTGTATCGTTACTTTACCTCGTCCCTTCGATTGGGGTGGTACACAATACTCTCATCAAGGTTTGTTCTCAATGACTTCTGAGCAAATCTCTAGAAATTCGATGCGAAGCGATGATCTTGATAGAGATTATTGATACGGCACACTATGTTTTCACAACTCCTTTAAATACAAAAGAGTCAATTTGTTCATCAAGAATCTATCATTAACCGGAATGATATTAGTAGATTTGGTTAGTCTGTCGACGATGAACCAAATCAAACCAAATTCAGATGATGACCTTTGCAATAGTTAGACGTTTACTAATGTATGAGGCGATGTCTGCCTTCATAATTTGCCATTAGTACAACTTCTTCAGATAA
Source organism: Glebionis coronaria (assembly GCA_025667525.1). NCBI lineage: Eukaryota > Viridiplantae > Streptophyta > Magnoliopsida > Asterales > Asteraceae > Glebionis > Glebionis coronaria. The sequence continues at coordinate 264,658,681 of CM046876.1, forward strand.
AAATACATTAAATCATAAATGTCATGAATAAAATACTTATACTTACAAGATTCCAACATAACTATATCTCACAATCCTCCATATTTAGACAACCACAAGTGGCCTTTTAATCATTTAACGCCATCGGCTTCTCAATTCTAATGGTTCACATTAGCCGCGAACCCCTTTTTATTATCTATATTATCCTTTTTACAAACATCGCTCATATTTAAATTGTTCGGCAATTTTATTTTGTACCATCATTACTAAGGAACACATCCTAACTGGTTCTTTATCCTTTTCTACATAACGTGTCAGTATTTACATTCATTAAAAATTTCTTTCTTCATGTTTTCTAAGTTTCAATTTCGTTTCAGCTATCATTTTTATCCGTTTTACTCAATCCGGCGTCTAAAGCGTCGATAATTATTACAACCAATTAAATAATAAATATTCAATTTTTATGAAACGTAAACGTAAAGATTTTAAATTTCTTAGTTCGACCAATTATAAAAATGTTCGAAATAAATTTGATATTAATTAACAAGAATTTTGTTGATTTATCGAAAATAATTAAAATAATTAATAAAATCCGTAAATGTTCGAAAAACCTTCGTTTATTCTTTGGTAAAAATTTTCTTAGTTGAAAAGCAAAAATTGTCATTTCAAATTTTAAGTAATGGTTTAACGGTTTCCTCAATCCCTCTTAGGTTGTCTTGAGGTATACACAAACATTTACCCCTAAACAGGAGTTTAGTTAAATGTTCTGGGTATAAGGGAATAATCTCTTAAAAATCCTTTGTCAAAACATTTGTCAAAACACATGTGCACTTTCTTTTTGGTGAAACCCAAAGTCTTAAAAGGGCTCTTAAATTTTTTTTTAAAGAGTCAATATATTAAATTATCTATTACTCACATGGTCAATTAATATAAAGGATTTAGTCTTTAATCACATGTTAAATACTCAAGGTACAAGTTTTTATGGTTCAGCCAATTCAGGGCAATCTATAATTAATTATTAACTCCTTCTTATTCTTAGAAACAAACAAATTTTCCTTAATGATCGCAAGCATGAATTTATCAAATTACAGCCTACACACGTGATCCACCAAATTTTATGGATGCTACATGTGCATTAGTCAATCTAAACGACATCATGTGAAACTCATAATGTTCATTACAAGTTTTGGATGTAGTGATTGGAATAGATAATCTTTTTCGCAGATGCGAAGTTGATGATAACCATGCCGTGGATCAAATCTTTAAAACATACGCTAGAACCTTGTAAATGATCGAACAAATCTTCCATTTCGAGTTATGGATATCGTTTTCGATTGTCAATTTAATCAGTTCACAGTAATCTATAAATATAGGGAATGATAACACCATAGCTCTTCATGATGACGAGCTTGGTAGAATAAAATCTTTTTCCGACAACTCTCTCAGTTGTACGGTAATTCCTTTAATTCAGATGGTGCTGACGTACAGTGCACAAGCCACAGGTGCAGCACCGGAAATATAATCAATACCAATTTCAACTTGTCTTAATCGCGAAAGTCTAAGTAATTCATCAACAAATACCTCCTAATGTTTCAGATAACGGAAACATCTTTTAATACATTCATATTAGGTTCTTCTAGATTACAATATCTATAACTAGTTCACAACCATTCATGGTATAATTTCAAGTCTAAATGCAGGATATGGTCATCCATCAAGAATTATTTAGATCAATTTTGATAATCAACATCTTATCTTTTACGGGAATTCTATTCGGGTTCCCATCAATTAAGACAATGTCGTCATGTCATAATCAATCAATCCATTCTACTGGCACTATCAACTTTTCAGTTTTATTGCCGTTGATAAGATGTGAACTTCTCAAAAGACTAAAAATAACTCATAATCCTTCACAAATTCAGGGATATATGGAGACACAACTACCATTAAAAGAGTAAGGTCAACACATACTCTATGCGAGAGAATTTCAAATCAGATACCGACGAAAACATTTAATGAATATGAATATATCCCATGTCTTCATAGTTTCAGTACGCATTCGAAAGCTCATCAGATCGTTACCCAGGTCATTCAAATGAAATTAAATCAAAAGAAATGAGAGGAACGTCGATACCTCCAGTCGGGTATCAACACTCGGTAATCGGATACTTTTCCTAAGAATCTCACTAGGGGAGAATTGGACAAGAAAGAATTGTCAATTCTCAAATAAGTCATTTTACATAGATGAGTAAATTCGACTCAGAAGAATAGATGCTGCAGGCACATATGTAGGTGTCCCTAACACTATGTCCCTATTTTTCACTTCTTGCAGATCTCATAAAATTTAATCTTTCACAATCTTCAAAGAAAATGTAGTGTTCATTCATTAGTTTTATGGTGACTACTAATCAGTCTTGCATGGTCCATTCCAAATTGTATGTAGGCGCGCAACTATATACAATTTCAAGATTAACGATGCAATACTCAGTTCGTCAAAATTTTATCATCATGTTTATAATAAAAACATTTTCATGCTTAATTCTTAAATAAGAATCTAAGTTTACAAAGATTTTCTTTGTTATGAAAACAGTTAAGGTTTCCAAAGCGTTTCATAAACAACTTTATTTCGATAACGATTATTTATAAGTCTCACTTTAAATAATCCATATGGTGATGAAAACCCAATTTTTCTCAAGGGATACTGTTTTATCTTTATAAAAACAATGAGTGATCTGCAAAAGAGTGATGAAAAGTTGTTTATCAAGAACTAACCACAATATGATAGGAAATGAGCTTTTGCCAAATAATCATGAGGTTCATGATCTCGATGGCACTCAAAAGAATAATACACAACGTAACTCAACTCAAGATGAGTACTTGTTCAATGGTTCCATCACTAATGCGAGCATTAGGAAGAAGAAAGAAAAGATAGATATCATCGATACATGTAGAATTTAGCAATCAAAGGTAGTCTTTTCATTAATCACAAACAAGTCGAATTGCACCGTAACACATTATGTGTCAGTATGTCATATAATTTCCAAAACTCATCCTACCAACTGATATCTCAGTTAAGTTAGGGATTTTTAAAAGATACCACAATGAATACTAATCTACAAGAGTCATGGGGGTTCCACCTGTCCTGGAAGATCCATCGGTCTCAATTCAGAAGAAGATTTCTTCAATTTATTTCTTAGACACTGGGCATCCTCATTAGTGGACAATGGCCTAGGAACAACACTTAACACGAATCAACAAACAATTAAAACCTTATAATTCAATCAAAGAACTTAACGAATTCCTCTTAACAATCTCATATTCCATACAGGTTAAGTTTCACTTTATTCAAGTTTTAACCAATTTTATACTCAATTCGATATCCTACCTCATTCTCCAATACTTTCAACCTTATTCTTATACCTTCAAAGTGCAATAAAAGCTCGATATGAACAACACTTAATTCCAATCCTATAGCTCGTACAACAACAATTATCAAATGAGTCACTAGTATAAAATGACTCGATCATTCAATTAGACTTCTCGGAAAGGTACTAGTGCCATGAGGCTTTTGGGTAATGGTTCCAATGACAGCCTCAAGTGCAACATTCACCCTTTCGATTTTCAAATTTTAGAATTGGGTGACAACGAATCAGATGACATCTTTCTAGGTGGTAATGTTTTGTCAAACTCCACTCTATATGGAAAGATCGTCATGACATCGATATTAGTTTTAATCTCGCCAATTCTGCTTTAATATCACAATCAACTAATATTAACGTTTCTACAAATATCAACCATTTGTTGGGATCATAAATATCCACAACTTGGTTTAGATCTAGGATAGCTAGAATTCCTACGAGAATAGCTTCGATTAATTTACTAGGGGATTTAGGGTTCCTTGTGACAATCTACGTCGTATAAATACCTCGTTTAAATATAAAAATAATCATCAAACAATCATGTAATAAAATTACATCATATATATATATAATCCAAGTTATATATATATTAAAATAACACTTTTCAGTCTGGCCTTGTCGGTAACTCGGGAATTCTTCGGCACCGTTATAGTCAAAAGATTTTTAGACATTTTTAGAAAAATGTTTATAGGTAAAAGATTTTGAAATTTTTTATTCAAAACCTTGGTTTTAAAAATATTTCGTTCTCTATAACGAGAGCTCTGGTACCAAACTGTAACACCCCCAAATTTACACAACTCAATACAGCGGAAGACTAGTTGGTGTTACGGGATAGCACATTACTCACATCATAGACGACACTTAAAAGTCGCGTCGTTTTAATAATAAATCATTTCCATTCATAAATATTAAAGTGACATAGGTCCCAAGTCATATTATTTCATACAAGTTTTACAAAGTATTTGAATGAAAATTGTTGTTTAAGTGCGGGACATGAATTCTTGTTGTCTTCCCGAGAATTACCTTCAAGTACCTAAGATTGATGACGTATAGTCCCCAGCCGGGTCATGAGCCCGGCCCACGGGTACTACCCGTATCCGGTCCATCACAGATGGGTGGATAAATGTCATTCAGGCTTATGGGCTTGAATAAACAGTAACCGCACATGTGTGCGGCCCACGGCCCGGTGCGGCCGACATAAGATTAGACATAATCATATTCTGTCTGGAATATCTTCATCCCAAATGGAGAGGATATTCACTACCAAAATTAGAAGATAACAATCATTCTAAATTCTGATAGTTATCCTTTCCTTGGGGCTAAAGTATCAGTGGCAGCCCACTAGGGTTCCACTGCCTATAAAAGGAACCCCCAAGGGTTCCACAAAGGTATTACGACTTGTACTCTAAACTCACATAAACCTTAAAATGATTACTTACTCTCACGCCAGAGTCTAATCGTGGGAAACATTCCCACGGTAAGCCTAACGTGTGCTGTTTAGTGTGCAGGATCCCAACAAAACGATTCACTTGGTGCAGGAGCCGGAGCCCAGCCAACCCGAATTAAGCCTAATTCGGGTCTAGCAAGGATCAACCAACTTTTGCATCAACAAGTTGGCGCCATCCGTGGGACCCATAACACTAAGCTAGAACAAAACCTCATCTCGAATTTCCAATGACGAAGGGGCATCCGCAAGCTAACCCCAGGAACGTGAATCCCGGGAACCGGAAGTCCCAAGGGGAAGGGATTCTCATCCCCAACCAATCACCTAGCCTCCTCGCAGGCGGGCCGGGTAACCGTAGCGGTTTTCAGCCCGTGGCGGTGACGAGCACGATCTCGATGACACCCCCGCCTACTTCAACCCTGGACAACCCTGATCCGGGGAGTGCGCCAAACCCTCCTAACAAGGAACCGCGCAGACCCTCGACGGAGGAAGAAGTGGAAGTCCTACCACTCAGTGAGGAGGATCTTACTCGAATTCTCACGCAGAACTTCGAAAGGATCGTCCCAGGGATCGCATCAAGGTTGAATCTGGGGAGGAACCTCCAAGCCAGACTCAACTTTGGTGACACCGGACCAACCACCTCCTCCCAAAATCAGAGGAAAAGGAGAGCTCAGCCTCAGGAGCAGGGTACCTTTGAGGAAACCCCTCAACCCCGGAATGTGTTTGAGCGCATAGGAGACCGCCTTATACAGGAATTAACGCAGTCTCGAGAAGGAGAAAGGTCGGATGGCTCACCCGAGCGACCAGATCGAGAGCTGGCCAGAACCACACGTCGTCCGAGTGTGTGGGACAGGATGAACACTGGGAAAAAGGCTCCTGGTTCATCCCAAAAAAGTGGTCCCTATGCAAAGGATGGGGCACCACTGCCGTCCCCGAACCCGTCCGGAGAGGACTCAGATGACCATCCGCCTAAGCATCGCCGACCTAGGCGCACCCCTCCACCACCACCAAACAATGATGGGTACTATGATGGTCCTTACTATCGAGATGCAGAAGCGGAGGATCTTTCGCGTCCATGGTGTGAACCATGGGATGACCCTAGGCTTACCCGGCCATGGGCGGATCCCAGGGAAGACCCGTTCACCCTCCGCATAAGGAACTATTCTGAGGACACCAAGCGTCGCATGCCGGCGTGTATCAAGACTTATGATGGGTCCGGTGATCCGGTCGATCACCTTAAAATATTTGATACACAGGCTAAAATTGAGCGATGGCCCATGCCTATATGGTGCCAAATGTTCAATTCGACATTGATCGGAAATGCCCGCGACTGGTTTGAGGCACTCCCTCCACGGAGCATTGACAGTTTCACGGAACTACGCACTGCCTTTGAGAATAACTATACTCAAAGGAAGAAGTATAATAGGGATCCAGTCTCATTGGCAACTGTCAAGCAACGGCCGGGGGAGTCCACAGAAGCCTTCACTGAATGCTTCAATGATGAGTGCACGCGTACGAGAACCATGCCGGAGCTCCTGAAGATCTCTGACTACATGCACGCCATAACAGACAGAGAATTGATCAGGCGCCTCAATGACAAGCGTCCAGAGAGATATGATGACCTCATGGAAAGGGTCAGAAATTTCATAGAAGGAGAAACAACTGTTGTCGCGGCCTACCCATCACGAGGAAATCGGTACCGGTCAAATGATAAGTCCCGGAGGCAGTTGGGCGGTCAAGGTAATCAGAACAATAACAAGGGCTCAGACTATAAGAGCCAAAGCAAAGGAGGACGGTCGGACGATAAGTTCACCCCCCTAAAGATGTCCTACTGGGAGATCTTGTTGACAGAAGGGGCGAACTTTCCGAGGCCTCCCCCAATGACCACTCCCCCGGAACGTCAGCAAGGAAATCGCTTCTGCGAGTTCCATAATGACAAAGGCTACGCCACGGAGGAGTGTATCCAGCTCAAGAAGCATATTGAGTCGCTGATCAAATCAGGCAAACTCAAGCACCTAGTTAAGGATTGGAAGGATGGAAAAGACAACAACAAGAAGTATGATAAGAAGGATCCCCAAAAGGACAAGCCTTCGACCATATACATGATCCAATCCAGACAGCGCCGCACGAGGCATAATGTTGGCCAAAAGTTTTCACGCGGCAGGGAAATCTCATTCCCTCCCATCACAGCAAGCGATGTGATTGATGCGCCTCTCACTATTGAGATAAGCATTGGAACACACAACGTTCGTCGCATGTATGTGGATGGAGGATCGTCAACAGAGGTACTGTATGAACACTGTTTTGTGCAGTTATGCCCAGAAATAAGAAGCCAATTAGTACTGGCCACGTCGCCGCTTACTGGCTTTAGTAGAGACACTATCTGGCCGATAGGGCAATTGCGTTTGCTTGTAACCATTGGGAATGAGGAACATTCCACTACGACGTGGATGAACTTCATGGTGATACGCTCACACTCTCCGTATAATGGGATCATAGGCAGACCAGGCATTTTGGCTATCCGGGCAGTGCCTTCTACGGCACACGGAATGATCAAATTCCCCGTTGAGGGGGGAATCGTTACTATTTACAACACAGTCGTACCAACATCCGAGTGTCATACCGTGACAACACCGGCTCCACCTGTCCCACCCAAGGATGGATCACCACCTCCCAACTGGAAGGTAGCAATTCACCCCGACTATCCGGAACAGGAGGTATCCATAGGAGGGGCGCTCTCGGATAGCGGAAAAAGGGCCATGTGCTCTCTCTTGAGTGCAAACCTAGATATATTCGCATGGGAGCCAAAGCATATGACAGGCGTGCCACGTGCGATAGCAGAGCATAAGCTCCAGATGCGCCAAGGGTACCAACCCGTTAAGCAAAAGAAGCGCGGCCAGGCGCCCGAGCGCAGCCAAGTGATACTAGAGGAAGTAAGGAAACTAGTGGATGCAGGCATCATGCGCGAGGTATACTACCACGAGCGGTTATCCAATCCGGTCATGGTCAAGAAACATGACGGAAGTTGGCGCATGTGTGTGGATTTCACGGATCTAAACAAGGCCTGCCCACAGGACTGTTACCCGTTACCAGAAATCGACTGGAAGGTGGAGTCCTTGTGTGGATATCCTTTCAAATGCTTCTTGGATGCATATAAAGGGTATCACCAAATCCAGATGGTGGAGGAGGATGCAGAAAAAACGGCGTTCCATACGAGCCAGGGCGTATATTGCTATACGAAAATGCCGTTTGGACTGAAGAACGCCGGCGCTACATATCAGCGGTTGGTGGACAAAGCTTTTGAATCACAAATAGGACGCAACCTGGAAGTCTATGTTGATGACTTGGTGATAAAAAGTCACACGGAGGAGGCACTTCTCCGGGATGTCCAAGAGACATTCGACACGCTAAGAAGGATTAACATGAAGTTAAATCCAAAGAAATGTACGTTTGGAGCAACTGAGGGAACGTTCCTGGGATATTTGATTGATCCAAATGGCATCAAACCTTGCCCAGAGAAGACGGACGCCGTGATACAACTGCCGTCCCCTCAGACACGGAAGGAGGTGCAGTCCCTGAATGGGAAGTTAGCCGGGCTGAATAGATTCCTATCTAAATCCGCAGAGAAGTCATTACCCCTATTTAAGACACTCAAGAAGTGTATTAGAAAGGGAGACTTCCGCTGGACGAAGGAAGCCGAGGAAGCTTTCGGCCAACTAAAGCAGCATCTTGCATCTCTCCCTACGCTAATAGCTCCCCGGCCAAAGGAGGAACTCATTATGTATCTCTCAGCTACTCATGGCGCAATAAGCGCGGTACTTATGACGGATAGAGATACAGTACAAATTCCGGTCTACTTTATAAGTAGAACACTACAAGGGCCGGAGTTGAATTATTCCCCCATGGAAAAATTGGTGTTAGCACTAGTGTTTGCTACAAAGCGGTTGCGCCGGTACTTTCAGGCGCACCCAATTGTGGTCATTACGGATCATCCAATCAAGCAGGTTATCTCTAGACCAGACGTGGCAGGGAGGCTACAGAAATGGAGCATCCTATTGGGGGAGCACAATATATCTTACAGACCAAGGACGGCTGTTAAAGGCCAGATCTTGGCAGATTTCCTGATCGAGAAGCCGGATGAGGAAGGACCAATCATTAAGCAAGACGAGATCCCAACGGAACCTTGGGTGTTATTCACGGATGGATCCTCGTGTAGGACGGGTCCGGAGCAGGTCTCATCCTCACAAACCTAGAAGGAATGGAATTCACGTACGCCCTCCGTTTTGAGTTCACGGCCACTAACAACGAAGCGGAGTATGAAGCATTAATTGCGGGTTTAAAAATCGCCGCTAGAATGGGAGTCCGCAACCTTGACGCCTACGTGGACTCACGGCTTGTCGCGAACCACATTCTAGGTGGGTATGTGGCTAAGGAGGACAACATGGTCAGGTACTTGGAAAAAGTCAAGTCGCTAATCGCGACTTTCAGTAAGTTTTCCATCAAGCAGGTGCCAAGGGGCGAGAACAAGAAAGCGGACGCTCTTAGCAAGATCGCATCCACAAGCTTCGCTCACTTGTCTAAACAAGTTTTGGTGGAAATACTCAAGGAGAAATCTATAACGGAAGGGGAGGTTGCCGCTATAGTTGAGGAGGAGGGACCTACATGGATGACCCCAATCATCAACTATTTGACTAATGAGACCTTTCCAGATGAGGAAAAAGCAGCAAGGCGCATTAAAAGGAAGTCGCAGCATTTCGAACTTCGAGAAGGCATCCTTTACAAGCGCTCTTTCTTGCAGCCGTGGCTGCGGTGTGTTGGACCACGCCAGGCAGCTTACGTAATCAGTGACATACACGAAGGGTTGTGCGTCATGCATGCAGGCCCACGATCCGTGGTGGCTAGAGCCTTACGAACAGGATATTATTGGCCTACCATGCACAGAGACGCGCGTGACATGATCCGCAAGTGTAGTGATTGCCAAGTGCATAGGCCAGTACCGCAGCACCCGCAGCAGGAGCTTACACCTATCACGTCCCCATGGCCATTTTATAAGTGGGGAATTGACATCGTAGGACCATTTCCTGTAGCTGCGGGGGGGGGGGGGGGGGGTTAAATTCTTGATTGTTGCAATGGACTACTTCACACGATGGATAGAAGCCAAGGCAGCCAAGTCTATCACATGCAAGCAGGTCAAGAAGTTTGTGTGGGAACACATTGTGTGCCGTTTTGGTCTACCAGGAGAAATCATCTCGGACAACGGCAAGCAGTTCACGGACAACCCATTCAAAGATTGGTGTGCATCATTAAACATCAAACGACGCTTCGCATCTGTTAAGCATCCACAAACAAACGGCCTTGTCGAACGAGCAAATAGAAGCTTGGGGAATGGCATCAAGGCGCGTCTGGATGAACGAAGTGGCAAATGGGCCGATGAGTTATCACATGTGCTATGGGCGCATAGAACTATGATCAAAACAGCCAACGGGGATACTCCATTTGCATTGGCCTACGGAACTGAAGATGTTATTCCAGCAGAAATAGGAATGCCTACCATCCGCACAGCGGAGGTTAATGTCGTCACGAACGATGAACAGTTGAGAATCAACCTGGATTTGTTGGAAGAAAAAAGGGAAATAGCAGCCATCAATGAGGCTAAGTCCAAGGCTAAGATGAAGGCTTATTATGACGCCAAGGTCAAGGGTGTTTCTTTTCGAACGGGAGACTACGTCTATCGTGCTAACGAAGCAAGTCGAGCAGAGAACACAGGAAAGCTGGGCCCTAAGTGGGAAGGGCCGTATGAGGTCATTGAAGCCTTAGGACGAGGCGCGTACAGGTTACGTGATATGGATGGACGCGACCTAGAGCGCACATGGAATATTTCCAATCTCAAAAGGTGCTATCTTTGAAAGCTACGGCTTTCGCATGGGTACTTCGCTATGTGCGGTCTCAAAAGTGCTATCTTTGAAGAACCATGCGGTTTCATCTGTTTTGTTTTGTCTTATGTTTGTTTAGATTCCTTTCTTGTTTCTTAGGACTTGTCATTATTGTTCAAACAAAGTGTAAACGTTCTAAATAAAATGCCGTGGTGCCTAGCTAGCTCCACGGCCTGTTTCGTGCAAATCATTTTTTAGATTTTTTGCTAGTCGTATGAAATTTTTACTTGTGTTATAATATGCCATGTTTTATTCATATGCATTCTTTCAAATTATTGTACATGTACTATACGCCTCCAGGCGGGGTAAGAGGATTAAGTGAACCTACTAATTCAACTGGCCGCGTAAGAGGGATGCAACCCCAGCCGCACGAATCATGTATCCTTACTAGACGCCTTACTCACAAGACGTTGTGATAAGTTTTTTGTGCACCGTATCCACACGGTACTCTGCATAGTAAAGACGCACGTCGCATGTCTAGTAAATTATAGACTTGTATGTATTTTCCCTTTTCATGTGTAAGACGTGATACATCATGCGGCATTGAAATACAATGAAATACACAAGTTTCAAAATTAACAATAAACAAAATGGTCGTGGTCGTCACGGACTTCTAAATAAAAAGACAAGTTACTACAAATATGTCTTAGCCGTGTACATACACGGACGAATATAATCACAAGTGTTTACAACAAATAAGTTACAAGGGGGTAGGAATTCCCCTAAATCCTTCTTCCCTTCCTCAATTAAAGCACGAAGGGCCTCCCCACGAGCATCCTTCCCGTCCCGGGCTTTGACTGCGATAGCATCTAGAGCTTCTCCAAGCGGCTTCTCGCCTTTCATGGCTTTGGATGCGGAATCGTAAGTGGCCAACATCAAGGGAATAGGATCAGCACTCAGCCGGGACATTATTGTTTCGTTTGGAGCATCTTTCATTGCCTCAAGCTCGTCTAGGAGGGGGTGTTGGAGTTCTACCAAGGCATCCATGGACGCAGTCATCTTACCCGCTGCGGAAGGGTTGTGATATGGATGCTGCGTGATATCTTCATTTTTGGCAATCATCTCCGCAGCTTTGACCAGGCCTTCATGCCTACCACGGTCGATCCCATCGGATACGACCCCAGCAAATGCCTGCAGTAGGTGTGGAGCGTTCAGAGCCCCACTTACAGCAAGCCGCAATCCTTGCCCGATAATCCACCTACGACCGGCTGTAGCGGTTAGTAGAGGAGGGCATACTTTCTCCGCGCAGCTTACAACCACCTTGCTTAACTCTTCATCAGCTGAGGCAACTTGATTTTCAAGATTGGTTTGGGTCTGCGTCAATTCTTCCTTCAGTGCGTCACGCTCCTGGGCAATGCTGAATGATTGCACGGTCAGCGCCTTAGTAGCAGCCTCAGCCGCAGACACCTGCGTATGAAATTTGGAGTTATTACAAGGATATGTACTTTTTGGGCTACATGCATACAAAAAGTAGGAGTGTATGTACAACATTTCTGAAAGTTTACCTTCTCATTTGATGCGGCTACGAGGGCCTCCAACTCAGCAATACGCTTCTCTCTGGCGTCGGCGTGATGCGCCTGCTCCTTCACCGTTGCCTCGGCTGTCAATAATGCCGCCTGCAATGATGCGATGGTCTTCTCGTTCTTCACGACCATCGCCTCACGGCGGGCTATTCTCTTGTTTGCGTGACTCACATTAGTGAGGGCCTGGATTAGACGGCGTCTTAACGCAACACCCACCGTCACCTGGTGTGCGGACGACACGTCAAACTGCTCGATAAGGGCCTCATAATCTAATTCATCCAGGTCTTGGGCGAGGACAGGCGGGGTGATGTGCTCGATAAATTCTGAACACTCGGATTCGGCCAACAGTCGTGTCAAACTGGATAAGTTCCATGCTAAGCGCAGGCATTCTTCGGGCCCCTCGGGGCGTGGCTCCTTGGCATGTGTGGTGGCAGGTGATGGGGGCTTGTTGGTTGGTGCGGGGGATGGATTTCTCCCCACTTCTTCTCCTTGCGCTACGGCTGCCGGATTCACCATGTTGTTTAAATATTAGTGTATATATATCATACAAAGATATGAATCATACTCACGAGGGGTACTTACGAGGTGCCAATGACAGGGTCTGGGCCGGTAGGAGCTACGGCGCTCACAGGAGCGACTCACAGAACTGGCCCTTCCATGGTCGGGGTGGGATCAGCTTGGGCAGTCGTGGTGCCGCTTCCTTCTTGGTATTGTGGGTGGTCTTTCTGCAGCTTCTTGGGGGGAGCATTTGCAACTCCGGCCTCCTCCCCAATTTTCTTCACCACCCGCCTGGTTGTCTTTCTCTTTCTGTAGGTAAGTGGGGTGGATCCGGAAGCTTGCGTGGTGTCTTCATTGGGATCATGCTCTTCCTCCTGATTGGTGGTGACTCCCTCTAGCAATGGGTCGTCGCCGTCTTCATTATGGAAATCCAATGGGGATTTCTCGATAACGGGCTCTCCTTCGTCCGACCTGGGCTCGGTTGTCTCTTCAAGCGGTATCGTGCGGTCGGCTAAAGCTTCTAGCAAGGGGAGCTCATTCGGCTTTAACGGCTGGAATCCCTCCACCACCTTCATGGGGTCGCCCTGGCGGATTAGTCCGTGAAGGTTCATCTCTGCAAACAATTTTAGAAGTATATGGGTTAGTAAAATTCTACACATGTGTGATAAATCAAATTTACAACATATATATATTGGACCTACCCTCGCCCTGTTCCGTTAAGAAGCACGGGTATAAGTCATCCCTCCCAAAGTAACGGCGGCTTATCCCTACTAAGCACTGAAAGTGTTCCGGCAACCCTCTATGGAATTCTGTGCGATGGGTATCTAGTATTTTCAGGTCCCGGCTACTATAATCTTTGGATTTGGGCGGATAGTCTTTTGGGGCTTTGTTTTTAAGTACGAAGGGGGTAGGGAATACTTTCTCATCTACAAAGAAGTAATGGTCGTACCAATTCTTAAGGGAGTCAAGAGGCTTCCTATATGTCATCGGGGCATTCCCGGGTCGTTTCTTGAACGACAACCACCCGTTCACTAACTGGGGAAAGTAGAAAGCCCTAAAAAGGTTCACGGTGGGGGTTACTCCGCAGGTATGGCATGTAATCTCAAACTGGTTGATTTTACACGCCCCTATGCAGTGGAGCTGGGTGATATGAAAGTCATAATACAAAAGAAGGTCTACCAAGAACTTGGATAACGGGATACGGTAGTTGGCTGAGTCAAACATGCGTGTATATATGCCTACTTTCCCCGCCGGTGCATCCGTAATCGCTTCACCATCACCCGGATAGGTGGGGTGTACGCTTTCGGGTACATAATACTTCGACAGAAAGTCGAGGTATTTTTCCACAGACATCACGTTCAGGACATCCGTGATAAGGGGATTATCCTTTACCATGTTTTATAAAAAGGTCTTTAAGGGAGTGATGATCTAACCAGCGGCGACAAAAATCCGTGGAAAAGAAGGCAAAAATTTTGGGAGATAAAAGCTTGAGATTAACAATGGCGGAAGAAGGAGTGGGTTGTGTGTGTAACAAACACGCATACCCACTCTTATATAGGGTTGCCTCGGTTTCCGAGGTACTTTGGATCTTCGACACGTGTCAGTCACCTTGCCTATCCAACGGATAGGGTTTCTGACATTTCTGCAACGCCAGAGGGGGACCCACGGGTCACTTCTTAAACAGTTTTGCGTGGCTCAAGGGTGGGCATTAATGATGCACTTTTGCAGGCATGCGACTGGATTGTTGACTATCATTAATGTTTTTTATTCTTGTTAGGTTATGCGGATCTTACGTAAGACCGTATTTAATGTCACATTTAAGTTGTCTCGGCCGTTGTGTGCGGACTGAGGTAGTATTCATTAAATATTCCCACGAAGGGTCGCCACGTGCGGCCAGGATAACAAAAATTTCAATGTCTCATTTCCTGTCTTTCCTTGGTATGTCCGGAGAGCACCTTTGATAGTCTAGAGGTTACGTCTACGACTGTAACAACTAGACTGGGGGGACATGATGACGTATAGTCCCCAGCCGGGTCATGAGCCCGGCCCACGGGTACTACCCGTATCCGGTCCATCACAGATGGGTGGATAAATGTCATTCAGGCTTATGGGCTTGAATAAACAGTAACCGCACATGTGTGAGGCCCACGGCCCGGTGCGGCCGACATAAGATTAGACAGAATCATATTCTGTCTGGAATATCTTCATCCCAAATGGAGAGGATATTCACTACCAAAATTAGAAGATAACAATCATTCTAAATTCTGATAGTTATCCTTTCCTTGGGGCTAAAGTATCAGTGGCAGCCCACTAGGGTTCCACTGCCTATAAAAGGAACCCCCAAGGGTTCCACAAAGGTATTACGACTTGTACTCTAAACTCACATAAACCTTAAACCGATTACTTACTCTCACGCTGTAGTCTAATCGTGGGAAACATTCCCACGGTAAGCCTAACGCGTGCTGTTTAGTGTGCAGGATCCCAACCAAACGATTCACTTGGTGCAGGAGCCGGAGCCCAGCCAACCCGAATTAATCCTAATTCGGGTCTAGCAAGTATTTGAATGGAAATTGTTGTTTAAGTGCGGGCCATGAATTCTTGTTGTCTTCCCGAGAATTACCTTCAAGTACCTGAGATAAAACATGTTAAAAGAAAAGGTCAGCGATAACGCCGAGTGAATTCATAGAGTTTAATGAAATCCATCAATATAACATCGGTATAAAATTATTACCGAAATCATTTTGTACAAATCATTTTAATAGGCCATAAAATAGCCAAAGTCATATTATACAAATCCTTATCAAACTCATAATATACGCTTTCGCCTTCAAAATCATTATACGATCCAATGTCTTAAAAATATTATACAATACGTTTTATAACGTTGTTTAAAGTTAAATAAAAACCGTTATATGGTTATGTAAAACCAAAACACTAACATAAAATCAATAATAAGACCCCATATTGCTAGTCAGGCAATATATCGTAATTCGGTGCATATAGCAGTATTTCGTTAATTTAGATTATTATAAGCCGCATGACATTGTTACCTTACTACAACAAACAACAGGTAGCTAGCCCGAAACTCATTTTCCCATTTAAATTAGCGTGTCGTCACAAAGGTCACGCTATGTATATCTTCTCATATATAAATTAGCTTACCAATCAACGTGGCACGACGGGGATCAGCCGTCAAGGCGCGAACTGGGGTGATCGTCTCCAAATAGTACTATTATATGCATAAGCGTCTACCAAATCCCGGTAGTTCACAATTCATGCTAATGGGACTTTTAGTGACATAACCTAACTTGAATAATCCATTTTATTTCATCTATCGGGTCATTTAATCATTCATCGGGTCATATAATCATTCAGGTCCAAATCAATAAACAAGCAATCGGGACAAATGGTGTCCTATTTTAGAAAAACTAACATGTTATCTCCCTCGCGGGTTTATGAAACATTTATAAAAACATTTAAAAGAGTGCAAGGCTATGAACTCACGTTGATGTGGGAAAGCGGGTTATCGGCAATTCGGATGTACGGTACGTGCTTCAATCACGGAAACCTAGACAAATAATATTCGTCTTAGACTCTTGTCCTATGACTTTATAAAAATAACAATTATGTATACATATGATTCTTTTATATATATGATGATCAAGTGGGTTTACATATTCTCTTTTACTCATTTTAGTGTTTATGTTTTGGTAACTTCTTACTAGTTTACTAGTTTTACCTATTTGCATGTTTTAGGTCTAATAAGCCTATTCATTAACTTGTATTAATCTATTTTATACTTGTATTATCAGTATTTATACTTTACATGTTGGGCCCAAATGGGTTAAGCCCAATAAATAAGTTTATAAGTGTTTTAGCCCATTTTGTTGTATTATTAGTCCAATAACGTTAACTTAGCCCGTTAATGTCCGTATGTTATATAGTTCGGGTTTTATCGGTTTTGACTTGTTATATATGTTTATATATCAGTATATGAGTTTATAAAAGTTTACATTAGACGGGTCCAACCGTCTAAGTTTTAATTGGCAAAAAACGTTAATTTTACGGTAATAGCCGAAAAAGTCGTAAAAATCATGTTTATAGTTTTATAACTTATAAAACTTATCAAACTACCATTTTTATAAAATGTCCATTTATTTATCCTTATACATATTTATATAAATGTATTATATAAGTTAGTGGGTTTTAATTCACATTTTATACTATTTTTATTTGAGTGCTTATATAATACTATTATACTTTAATTTCCAAAATCTGATTTTTATTTTTATGTTCACCAAAACTGAAATATATAGAGTTCTATATGGAGATAGAAGCCCAAATTTTTATGACATAAACTACATGATATGTGCACCATTTAACTCTTCTATAGCTACTGTTGAATCAGCTTCTAAGTATTTTCTAAAAATCGTCCAAAACAGTGAACTCAGATTTGCATTCTAAACTTGTTTTGATCATATCTCACTCATCCTAATGATTTCATTGCATGGCCAACTCTCACATGTGTACAAGAATCATAGATTACTGTATATTAATCTATTCAAGCCATTTTATCAATTCATCACATGGTTCTTTACTGTTTTATACAGCCATCATTTTAAGCATGATTTTAACCTTTTTACATATAGTTTTTCATCTTTTTACCCATGATTATCAACACCAAATCCCCACATAATATTTTTATCATCATATAATCATCATATACATATACAATAGAAAAGAAAATACATGATTACATAATCAAAATAACAAGAGGATGAGGAGAACAATCTTTATACCACCATGATGATGTAGGTTATGATCAAGACATGGTTTTTGATGGAGAAACTTATGGTAAACCAAGATCATCTTCAAGTCCACCATTCTTCGAGAACTCCTTGTGGAAAATCAGCCTCAAGACTCCATAGAAACTCCTCCTTGGATGTTATAATCACCGCCAATCTATAGAGCTTCAAAAGGGCTTCAACTTATGTGTAAATCACATAAGATTTCATGGTAAATTTTGATCAAAAGTGGTGTTTGATGGTGAAGTGGGACGACACAAATGGGGAGAGTGAGAGAGTTTGTAGCTTGTTTTGCATGTATGAATGGAGGTAATGGTTTTAAAAAAGTGGTTTTTGATGTGTAAAAGCTTACAAGTTAAGCTAACTTAACATGTGTAAGCAACTTGTGTAAGACTTAACACAAGGTTAATGTGGTGTCATAATGTGGTCGTCCCATGTGTGGGGGTGGGGCAAAACTTGTTTTTGTCTCATCCCCAGTTATTTACGGGTACTCCTCGATTCTAGTTTCCTCGATTTGCGTGCCCTCGGGTCGTTTTACGAAAAACGTTTTTATAAATTATGAATCAACGGCACAAAAAGAATCTAATAAAAATTGTCTCATCAAAAACGGAGTTCGATAACGTAAATACGTAATCCTAAGGTTTCTGGTTTAGTCATAAAGGACGTTAAAATAAAATCGTAAGTCCTAATCTCTTCTCGTAAATTTGTGAGTTTATGAACCAACACAAATTTAAAATCTCAAAATAATATTCACGGATAAATTTATTTTCTGAAATGTCGGACTGTCACCAAAACGGTGTATGTAAACGTAAGCACGTAACGTAGAATCCTCCGGTTTAGACGTAGTCGATGCTAATTCAAGACGTAAAATCCAAATTTCTTCCCAAAAATAAGTGAGTTCATAATATAACATTAAAATAATGTTTTTAAATAATATCTGAGAATAAAATATCAAACATAAATTGACGGATTGTCACAATCACCAACATTAAAAATGCGGTTTTTGATCTTAGAGTCATGAATCCTCTTAGTCTTTTCTTTATAGATCAAAGAGTTCTAAAAGCTTGATCCCATAATTCACTTAGTTCGTTCAATTGAACCTTGCGATGATCACCCGCGGTCCTCAAATCGAAGTTACAATGTTTTAGAGTCCAATACGCCTTACGTTCGAGTTCAGTTTGCGACAATCCGTCAATTTATGGTCGATATTTTATTCTCAAGTATTATTTAAAATCATTATTTTAATGTTATATCATGAACTCACTAAATTTTGGGAAGAAATAAGGGTTTACGTCTTAAAGTAGCATCGACTACGTCTAAACCGAAGAACTCTACGTTACATGTTTACGTTTACATACACCGTCTTTGTGATAGTCCGACATTTCAGGAAATAAATTTATTCTCGAATATTATTTTGGAATTTTAATTTGTGTTGGTTCATAAACTCACAAATTTACGAGAAGAAATTAGGGCTTACGTGAATAATTTAGCGTCTTTTACGATTAAACCGGAAACCCTAGGTTTACATATTTACGCTTTTGAACTCTGTTTTTGATGAAACAATTTTTATTAGATTCGTTTTGTGCCGTAGATTCATAATTTATAAAAACATTTTTCGTAAAACGACCCGAGGGCACGCAAATCGAGGAAATTAGAATCGAGAAGTAGCCGTAAATTAATAGGGTATGAAACAAGTTACACTTGTCCCACCACCTCACTATGTGAGGCCAAACTAGCCACTAAAACCCACTCTTGTGTCAAGTTATGGACACTTGTCCACATGGTTTATCAAAACCATCTAACTAGCTAACTTGAAACCATTTACTCATACTCCTCACACATGCAAACTAGAAAATCTTCTCAAATCTCTATCTTGCTCCTCTTTGGCCGTCCCTCATTCATCACCATAACACCACCACTATAAAAAATCTAGCCATAAACAAAGGCTATCATCAACATATGTTGAAGCCTAGTTGAAAAGATGAAGATTGGAGGTGATTATAACCTATGAAAAGGATTTTTCATGAGTTTCAAGGGCTGATTTCAAGAGTATGTTCATCTACTTGGAGGTTTCTAAAAGTGATCTTGCAAAGATTAAAGATTTGGTGACAAGAACCAAGCTTTGTTCATCCAAAATCTCAACCTTTTCATCACTTTGGTGGTATAGAGATTGTTTCTCTATCATCTTGTTATTTTGTAAAAGTAATCATGTATTTAATTTATAAATTTATATGTATATGATGATGAATGATGATCAAAATATTATGTGGGGATTTTATGTTAATACATTAGATTAAAAAGATTAAAATCTACAAGTTAAAATGTTAAAATCTTGATTAGATTTATGGGCTGTATAAAATAGTAAGTATCAACATGAACACTTGGTTAAATGGCTTGGATTATTGAATATACAAATAGATATATGATTTTTACATATGTGGTGAGTTGGCCACTCAATGGAATCATTAAAATGAGCAAGATATGATCAAAATACTATTAAGGTACAAATATGTATAGTCTGTTTTTGACGAATTATTAGGAATACTTAGAGGATGATTGAGCATTAGCTATAACGGAGTTATTTGTAGCACATATCATGTAGTTTGTGCTGCCCAAATTTGAGCTTGTATCTCCTTGTATAACTCAAGATATGGCAAAATGGTGGAAGTGACTTTGATAATCAGATTTGTAAATAAAACTATATAATATAAAATTGGCACTCAAGTAATATTATAATAAAATAAATACATAAAGCCCACTAACTAATAATAAATAATACAAAATCAGTTATATACTATGATAAATAAACTTGGCATTTTATAAAAGTATAAACTCAAATGTTTTCTACAGTTATAAAACTATATATAAGTTTTACGTCTTTTTGGCTAAAACCAAAAGATTAAAGTTTTCGCCAAATAAAACTTAGACGGTCGGACCCGTCTAATGTAACATTTTTATAACTCATATATTGATATGTAAGTATATTTGACAAGTAAAAATCGATAAACCGGGGCTTTATAACTTATGGACCTTAACGGGCCAAAGTAGCCTTATTAGACTATTAACCCAACTAGTTTGGCTAAACACTAATGGACTTACTCATGGGCTTAACCCACTTGGGCCCAACATATGAGTATAGGCCTGGTATTAAAAGTATAAATGGGCTAATACAATGTATTGCACTTTTAATGGGCTTATTGGGCCTTAATATATAAATAAGCTAAAACTAGTGTAACTAATCTAAAATTTGACTAACACATAACACTATAATGTGTATGAAGAGATAAAATCCCACTTGATCATCATCATACTTGTAATGTCATCATATATTTACATAGCCATCGTTTTTATAAAGTCATTGGACAAGAGTCTAAGACGAGTATTATTTGTCTAGGTTTCCGTGATTGAAGCACGTACCGTACATCCAAATTGCCGATAACCCGCCTTTCCCAATCAAAGTGAGTTCATAGCCTCACACTCTTTTAAATGTTTCATGAAATGTTTTATAAACCTGCGAGGGAGATAACATGTTAGTTTTAATAAAAATAGGACACTAGTTGTCCCGATTGTTTGCTTATTGATATGGACCCAAATGATTATATGACCCGATGAATGATTATATGACCCGATGAATGAAATGAGATGGATTATTATTAGTTAGGTTATGTCACTAAAAGTCTCATTAGCATGAATTGTGAACTACCGGGATTTCGTAGATGCTTATGCATATAATAGTACTATTTGGGGAAGATCACCCCAGTTAGCGCCTTGACGGTTGATTCCCATCGTGCCACATTGATTGGTAAGCGAATTTATATATGAGAAGATTTATATAAGCGTGATTATTGTGACGACACGCTGTTTTAGATGGGCAAAGGAATTACAGGTTAGCTACCCATTGTTTGTTATAGTAAGGTAGCAATGTCGTGCGGCTTATAATAATCAAATAACAAAAATACTAATATACGACTTGAATTATAATATATTGCTTGACTAGCAATACGGGGTCTTATTACTGATACTATGTTCGTGTTTTGGTTTTACATAACCATTATCATATAACGGATTTTATTTAACTCTATACAACATTATAAAACGTATTGTATGATGTTTTTGCGAAAATGGTTCGTATAATGGTTTTGAAGGCAAAATACTATAGTATGATTTACGACAAAGATTTGTATAAAATATCTTTGGCCTATTTTATAGCCTACGACAAAGATTTGTACAAAATGATTTTTGGTAATAATTATATACCAGTGATATATTAATGGTTTTTATTAAACTCTATGAATTCACTCGGCGTTTCGCTGACTTTTTAACATGTTTTTATCTCAGGTACTTGAATGTAATTCTCGGGAAGGCGACAAGAATTTATGTCCCACATTAAAATAAAATTTTCCATTCAAATGTTTTGTAAATTTGTATGATATACTAAGACCTGAGGACCTATGTAATTTGATATTTATGAATGGAAAATGCTTTATTATTAAACGACGCGATTTTTAAGCGTTGTCTATGATTTGAGTAATATGCTATCCTGTAACACCAACAACTCTTCCGCTGAACTAAAGTATGAATATTTGGGGTTGTTACAGTTTGGTACCAGAGCTCTCGTTATAGAGAACGAAAGATTTTTAAAAACTAAGGTTTTGAATAAAACATTTCAAAATCTTTTAACCATAAATAATTTTAAATAAATATTTTGAATAAAATATTTTAAAATCTTTTGACTATAACGGTGCCAAAGAATTCCCGAGTTACCGACAAGGCCAGACTGAAAAGTGTTATTTTAATATATATATATATATATATATATATATATATATATATATATATATATATATATATATATATATATATATATATATATATATATATATATATATATATATATATATATATATATATATATATATATATATATATATATATATATATATATATATATATATATATATATATATATATATATATATATATATATATATATATATATATATATATATATATATATATATATATATATATATATATATATATATATATATATATATATATATATATATATATATATATAACTTGGTGTTGGAAATACGTTTTTACGTATTTATGAAGGATCGGTCGCTCCAACGATAATTATGTAATGGGCTCGTGATCTACTTAGTAAACGTATAGTCCTTATAGCCCACATGTAGGGTGGGCTATATATACCCCTCCTAGCATGTTAGGAGGGGTTGGTCATTTTCATATTTTCACATTCAATCTTTACTTTCTCTCTCTACTCTTCTCTTTTCTCTCCTTTCTCTCTCTAAACCCTCATCTCCCTTCTCATCTCTTTTATATTTATCAATCTATCCCTCTATCAAATCCATCTAATCAATCATGTAGGATAGGCCAAAGATCACGTAGACCTTCAATTGGTATCAAGAGCATGGTTAGATTGGTTTATTCTTGTTTTTTCTTTTGTTTGATTTTGATGGGTTTTGATTTAATCACGCTTAAATATTAAAAAAGTTTGTATTTTTATAAAAAGTTTGTGTTTTTATGTTTTAAATCATAATTAAATCTTTGATTTACTTATTATATATAAAAATCACAAAATTATTCAAAAATCAATTTTTTTATAATCAGTTTCCATTTTAATTTTTTATTATCAGTTTTTCTTTTATCAATTTTTTATAATTAGTTTTTTATATAATTTTTTTTGTAATTTTTTATATAACCTTTTTTTATCATATCTGAGTTTTCGTTTATCAGTTTTTTATAACCTTTTTATTTTTTTATAATCAGTTTTTATAAATTTTTTATATAATCAGTTTCCCCATTTTTATCAGTTTTCTGTTTTTCTGTCCAAATCTTTCTGTCCAACATTCATAAAGTTCCAAATCTTTCTGACCAAATCTTTCTGTCCAAATCTGTCCCAACAAAACTGTTCTTCCATTCTTAAAGTTCCGGACGAACAAAAGTTCCGGATGAACAAAATTTTCCGAATGAACAAAATCTTCCGAATGAACAAAATCTTCCGAATGAACGAAATCTTCCGAATGAACGAATTCTTCCGAATGAACATTCTTCCGAATGAACATTCTTCCGAATGAATAAAATTCAAACATAACGGGAAACATTTTGACTCGACACCAATACTCGAACCCTACACTCGTCTCGACTACAAATCCCACTCGGACACCCACTCACCCTCGACTGCAACTCAAATCCTCTCTCGACAGCAAAGACTCGAAAAGTTTTAAACACACCCTCGTCAACATTCAAAACCTCTCGTCCAACTTAACAACAACACGACTCACCCACAACCCTCAACACGACATCTTAAACGACTCTCTTAACAAAAACAACAACCAATCCCTCACGCTCTAGACTCCCTCACCCAAACAACCTCAACCCACACTCTCGACTTTTTCTACCCACCCTCGACCATTTTTGGACACCCAACTCACACCGAGCCTCAAACTCACTCTCGATATACAAAAAACCCTCTCTCGACTGGCACACCCATCCTCTCGGTCACCCACACCCTCGAACATCACACTCACTCAGACTCCCCTCAACAAAAACCAACAACTCTCGTCTAACAACCCTCTGACTCAACCTTTCTTCAAAACCAACAACTCTCGACTCATATTTCTTTCTCGACACACCAATACTTGAATCAAACGAGCCTCGACATCACACCCTAACAGAGACTCTAAGACTCAAAAACCAAAACAAATAGATCTCAGATTCATGCATGCCGAGATCAATTAAAAGATCTAAATACACGAATCATATATCATCATAGATTTCAGATTCATAGACTCATTGTTGGGTATAACCAAGATTTATATTCGAAAAAGAAGAAAAGATTTATAACAAATTTGTTATAATCTTCTCTTGTTTCGATTTGTGTGACAGAAAGACCCTACAGATGATAGAAAGACTCAACAAATCAACATAAAAAACCTACCTGAGACCCCATTTAAGGATCTTGAAGCCAAATCTTGATTTCCACGAGATGATTCATCTCACTTGATTTGAATCACTTATTTTTCATAGTGAGGATTTCGATCAGCAAGACTGGATTTAGGGGCGGTGGAAAATACGTTTATCATCCGATGAAGTGATTTATTTGATTTACGTGATTTGGAGAGAGTTATTGTGTGATTTGGAGAAAGTCATTGTGTGATTTGAGAGAGTTTTTTAAAGTGTGTGTTTACTGTGTTTGAGAGGAAGACGGAGGAGTTTTTGAGTGAGGAGAGAGAGAGATCTTGAGACTTTGTTGAAGGAGGAGTATATAAAGTGACGGAGGAAACAAAGTAGGTAAGGATTTTTTAATTTGGGCGGAATTTACAATGTTGGGTGGGGCGGTGGAACGAATATGACTGGGCCACGTGTGAGGGTACACGTTTTAAGTAAAGCATTACGTTTTTTTTTGTTGTTTTAAAAGACGTTTTTATTTTTTTATTTTTGTATTTTATTTTTTCTTTCTTTCTACTTTCAAATATCAGTTCTTTTTTATTATTATTTTTCTATTTTTAGTTAAAACATTTAAATTTTTTATAATTATATAGTTTTAAGTCATTTTTAAGTTAAATTAATTTTGTATATTTTGTCACTTGTTTTTTGGCAAATCGTGTTGAGACGGGTATCTTGACAGTATTAACGTGGAAATATATTTGACGGGTTAAAAGTTTTTGTGGCCTGATTTAAAGACAAAAGTGACGAGTCAAAGAGACGGGCGTTATTTTTAGTGGCTACGGATTCTTGATCGGGTTTGTTTTATCTACGTTTGAGCCGACAAGAAACTCACGGATCTTTCGTTGGTTTTGTCATATTCCGTGAAGTTCTGTTTCTTAATTTATTCACGAAAGCAACCACAAAATTCAATGGATTTTTTGAAGTCGACATCAAACGAGGGAGAATCGCATAATTTGCGAAACAAAGTTAGAGAACGTGGCATTATTGCATTTCGAATGCTTCAGTCTCATCTTGTCACTCTTTCATGGATTCAAGGAGGGAGCGAATTTGTGACAATCTTTGGTCAAGATCGTCATGTATTCATCGACTCAATATTCACCACTTTGACCCAACTCGCCGAGCAACTCAACCATGACAACTTTAATCACTCTGCATCGGCACTTGCATATAAGGCTCTTGTGACACAACTCACGCCTTTCCTCCAATTCAATATCATCAAGCCTGAAAGTTCAGTGATTTGCCAATCATTTCTTCGAGATACACATACCGAGCTTCGAGTTTTTCGTGATACAATTTTGAAACTCATGACATCGGTCTCGTCTTCGATTTATCAAAGATCACAACTTCAGCAAGTGTCTGATAATGGGGTGCAAGAATCAATGACGCAGATGCAAGAGGAGAATGGTCATACGGTTGACAACTTGGAGCCTAACGATGGCACGAGCACAGAATCAGGAGGACAACATGATGCCAGTGGCACGTCAGGGAATGTTCACGAGATTTCTCTTGATGACACCTTACCCATTTATGACAAAGAGTCGGCAAACATGGTACAATGTAATGTTGTTTATGATGTATATGCTGATGACATGCCGCATATTGAGCATTCTGAACCTAATTATGACAAACATGGGATGGAAAAGAGTGATAGAAATACCACTTCTGATTCATCCGATGTGAGTCATAATGGGGGAGAAGGTGTTCAAAATGCTAAACATCATGATAATTGACTTATAACTACTTCACTGACTGCTTCTGATTCTAAGATTAGAGAGCTCGAAACGATTGTAGCTCAACAATCAAAAGATCTTGAGGATGCCAAACTTGAATTTTCTAAGAAAACGGACAAATTTGAAACATACTTTGAAAAACTTGAAAAGTCAAACGTTTTTCTTGAAAGAAAATTGGATCAAAAAGTTTTAGATTCTAAAGCTGAAAAGGATAATATTTTGAAACAAATTAAGTTTCTTGAATCTAAGTTGGCATCCCAAGATGAATTGCTCAAAGAGAATGAGACCTTAAAAGCTCAAGTACAGGAAAAGGTTTTTGCTATAGCTGCGTTGAAAAACGAGTTAAGGAAAAATAGAGGACCTAGTGTGGACACTAAGCTTGAAAAACCATCAATCTTGGGGAAACCGCCTACAAATCAGTTCGTCAGACAACCGATTGTCAGACAACCTACTGTATTTAGATCCGAGCGACCACAATCCTCGAGACCGCGGTTTGCCTCCCAAGTTGATTTGGGTCATATTTCTAGAACAGTCACTCCACCAACTAGGCCTAATGTGACTAAATCAGTTTTAGCAAGACCTCATCACATGTTTGCCCCAAGTTTCTCTAAGAATAGTTCAATGAACACGTCTAGAACTAGTTCAACTGATGTGCGCCATGATTTTGGTCAAAGGGAAGCTATTCAAAAGACATATGTAAGAGATAGCAATGTCCAACCTAGTCAGATGCCTTCTAGATTACCCAACACTGCTAACCGTAGCATGACGTCTCCTAGGAGCATCGATCAATCATCTAGGAATTACTCGGACATTAAATATGCTACTTGTAAAACATGTAGAAAATGTGTCTTTACGGCAAATCATGACTCTTGTATCAAAAAATTGCTTAATGAGGTGAACTCCCGTGCTAGACTTAAATCCCAGTGGGTTGCTAAAATCAAACCCATTGGTAAAATGTGGCACCCCACTGGTAGAACTTTCACTCTTGTAGGAAACGAGTGCCCTTTAACTAGGATAGTCTCTGATTCTACGAAGACTACTAGGGAGGAAATTGCAAAGGATGATACATCACTTAAGCCTGAACTTAAGGTTTTCTATAAAAGGAAACGTTTGCCAACTAAGACAAGTGAATCATCCCCTCAGGCCACCTCTGACACAAGAAAAGAAAACCGTGAACCCCCACATGCTTCTAAAATAGATATCTCTAACCCATGCAAAAGTATACAAACTCCTAATGAGAATGCAGGTACCAAAGTTGATGTTCCAAAAGAACGAAGCGGTCCAATCATTGTATACCGTTCAACTAAGGACACTCTTAGAGTTTGGTTGCTGAAGAAGCAGATATCGGAGAAACAAGTGTCTCAGGGGATTCATGGTTAAGCTTAACTGCATAAGGACTTATAGTCACATCACAGACTATAACTCGATCTTCAAAGAAAGGAAAGTTTATCGCCGATGATAAACTTATACTAACAACGAGAAATTAAGTTTTCTCGGGCATGAGATTATGTTAAAAACATTCAAAGTTTTTAAGCTCATGCACTATGGATCCTCGTTAAATGACAGACGATTACCCGGACTTCAGAGACAGGGAAGTTTATCTACGCAACGATAACTTACCCTCTTAACAAGAAATTAAGTTTTCTTGGACACGAGCTTATCCTAAAACCATTCAAAGGTTTTAAGCTCGTGTATATGGTTTATCATTAAATATCAGATGGTAACCCGTTCTTCAAATAAAGGAAAGTTTATCGCCGATGATAAACTTATCCTTACAACGAGAAATTAAATTTTCTCGGACACGAGCTTACGTTAAAACCATTCAAAGGTTTTAAGCTCGTGTACATGACTTACAGTTAAATGTCAGACTGTAACTCGAACTTCAAATAAAGGAAAGATTATCTTTTATGATAACTTATCCTCATAATGAGAAATGAACATTTCTCGGTCATGAGCTTGTATTAAAACATTCGAAGTTTTAAGCTTAGAAAGGAAAGTGTATCTTTTAAATAAGAGAACTTTTCCTCATAACGAGAAATTAACCTTTCTCGGTCATGAGCTCTCCGTTAAAACAGTCAAAGTTTTCAAGCTCATGAAAACGACTTCTAAGTAAATGTCAACTTAGGACTCGTTCTTCAGATGAAAGGAAAGGTTATCGCCGATGGTAACTTATCCTTACAACGAGAAGTTTACAACTTCTCGGACTTGAGCTTTCCTAAGATATTCAAAATCTTAAGCTCAAGTAATTGGTTTTCAAAACTTTGAACACAATCTTTCAAGAATTTCTCAAAAGGTTTTTCTAAATCTTTCAAAATTGTGTGTTCAAAAATGTTTTGATAAAAAGAGCATGTCTTATGGAATCGATAATATTTACGAACCTAGAAATGTCATTCAATAATGACACGGGATTGTAAATAAAGTTCGAGCAGAAGTTTAAAAAATTTAAAACATGCTCCATTATGGTTTGCTATTATTTCCGATAGTAACCCGTTTTTCACTTTGAAGTCAAGCATTTCACCGGAAAGCTTTGACTTCAGAATCCGAAGTTATCATCTCCACCAAGCGTAGCAACTTACAATTGATATCTACATACTCGACGATGTAACTACTCAAACGGTGACTACAGCTCTTTCAATAGAACACGGGTCAACAATTGAGGGGGAGCAATTGTCCAACATTCAGAATCCTTGATGCCGAGAGTGCCAAGTTCACATATTGGTTTCAAGACAACGATATCAATCATACACATGGAGTCAAGAGATAACTTCAGAAGTTACGAGGAAGACCAACATTCGTGAACAAGAACCATGTGCTTCTTTCATATGATGTTCTCCATCATTCAGGTCCAACCTCGTAAATTGCTAATATTGTGAATTCATTATCATATATGATCTTTGCACGTGATAAATACCTTACACTTGTGTTTAAAAGGTATTTAATTTACGTTTCAAGTACACCCTCATTAATTTGAGTGGGAGCTTGTGTAATTCATGAAGATAATTGGATTTGCATTTTTCTTCCCAAATTTCTTAAAACGCTATTAAATCAATTGATATTAAAAACATTGATTGAGTTAATATTTTTAATATGGGGGAGAAAATGTGATTTAATATGGGAAATGATTAATCACAAATGGTTTGACTTAACGTGCTAGCTCATCCCGACATGTGCAAAATGTTTTCGGATATCGTGGCATATGTTAAGGGGGAGCAAAATGGATTTGCACTTCAAAATGGATTTCATGGTGACATACACTTACCCAAAACATCTCTATTCACGATGATGAAGATTGTGGTGACATAAGGATGGTACGATAGGTTAAAGTCCAATGATTCCTCTAGAACCGGAGGAATCTTCCCAAGGACATTCCATAGCTAGAAATAGTAGTCCTTAGGAAAGATGGAGAAAGATTGTGAACGTAGCTGAATGCCGACCAAGTACTTAAGTTAGCACTGGAACAATCACAACAAGGTGCTAGTTATGACGTATTGGTAAGCATTGAAGGGGTTGAAGAATGAAAAAGAATTGTAAAGATAAAGGGTGTAAAGAAAGAAGCCCTCCTTACAACTTTAGGCAGAAACCGGGTCAATACATATGCTATTGAGATCATTTTTGTTAATGATTCTCGATATTGAAGAAAGACATCATGGACCCAGTGATGCAATGCACAACCCATCCCAGCTAACTCAGATATCTCTTAAAAGATATTTGTTTTAATCACACGGAGACAACACATTATCTATTGATTTATTCACTCCGAATAAATTGGTATTGAAAAGGTGGCACTCCTCTCCAGCCTCCGATCACTAAAATCCAAAATGCACGATCGAGTCTAGAGCCATTTGAGATCATCATATATCTCATTAGGACACACTTTCATATTTCCTTGCTTCTTCACACACTGTGAAAAGTAAGAAAGATCTTAAGAGTCCTACGCAAAATCTTCATGATCTTGCCTGAACATCCGAGTAATACGAAAGTATTTTCAATGAAGATGGAAATCCTTCTTGAGCGAATATCAAAAAGCTCATGGTAGGTGACTTGTGTGATTCTTTATAAATCAAACTTGTGATAACTGGAAAGCAACAGTGGTTTAATTCTTAAATGAATTTAAACACGTTCCAGGCCTCTACGCAATATCTTAGTGATCTTGCCAGAACATTCAGAGTAATACTATTAAGTATTTACAGTGACGAATGGAAATCCTTCTAGTGTTAACATCAAACAGCACTTGGTAGGTAACTTGCAAGATTCTATATGAATCAAGCTAGTGACAACTGGAAAGCAACGACGGTGCGGTTCTTAATTGAACTTCACTTGTTCCAGGAACATGAATTGACGGCTTCAAATCATGCGGATAAGATTATCCAAATGATTCACTCTTTACGTCCGCAGTCAGCTTTGGACGGTCGAGTAAAGAGAACGGGTTTACCCGCGAAATCTTGTCAAGGAGGTTCTTTATTGAAACTACCTGCCACAAGTACGATATTTAATATCGTCCAACGGTCTTCACCGACCGGAGGTAAAATGCTACCCAATTAGAATGAAATGTTCAAGGCCATTTCATCCGTGTATATTGTTTGTTGCTAACTGTCTTATGCAGCGTAACAAGAAGGTGGCATTGCGGTGTACAATCCAGAAGAAGTCGTCACCACATGCTTATACTACATACAATTAGTACTTCAACAAATTCAAGAAAGCCTGAAGGTCAAGTCTTCCGCTGTATCAAACTCTGAAGCTTTCAAGAATTTAAAAGTATAAGTATGTGGAACATGAAGTCACGAAGAGGCAAATTTCACAAGTGATGAATGCACAAGGTCAAGGCAAGGAAACATGCTCAAGACTAAAGTCAAAGATAACATCAAGCATATTCACAAGAACAAGATCGAAGACTCAAGCATAGATGCTAGGTTTAAGATTTTGTAAAAAGATGTGACCTCCCTTAGGGGGAGATTGTTGGAAATAAGTTTTTCCCAATAAAGTTTCGGTCACATCTTAGTTAGCATAGATCACGAGATATAGAATATTTAGAACTTTGTAACTTGGAGCGACCTCCCTTAGGGGGAGATTGTTGGAAATACGTTTTTACGTATTTATGAAGGATCGGTCGCTCCAACGATAATTATGTAATGGGCTCGTGATCTACTTAGTAAACGTATAGTCCTTATAGCCCACATGTAGGGTGGGCTATATATACCCCTCCTAGCATGTTAGGAGGGGTTGGTCATTTTCATATTTTCACATTCAATCTTTACTTTCTCTCTCTACTCTTCTCTTTTCTCTCCTTTCTCTCTCTAAACCCTCATCTCCCTTCTCATCTCTTTTATATTTATCAATCTATCCCTCTATCAAATCCATCTAATCAATCATGTAGGATTGGCCAAAGATCACGTAGACCTTCACTTGGATTATATATATATGTTTAAAAATCAATCGAAGCTATTTCTGTAGGAATTCTAGCTATTCCAGATCTAAACCAAGTTGTGGATATTTATGATCCCAACAAAATGGTTGATATTTGTAGAAATGTTGATATTAGTTGATTGTGATATTGAAGAAGAATTGTCAATATTGAATCTGATATCGATGTCATGACGATCTTTCCTTATAGAGTGGAGTTTGGAAAAACCTTACCACCTGGAAAGGTGTCATCTGATTCGGTATCACCCAATTCTTAAATTTGAAATCGAGAAGGTATATGTTGCACTTGAGGATGTCATTGGAACCATTACCCAAAAGCCTCATGCCACTAGTACCTTTCCAAGAAGTCTAATTGAATGTGTGAGTCATTTCATACTAGTGACTCACTTGATAATTATTGTTGTAAGAGCTATAGGATTGGAAATTAAGTGTTGTTCATATCGATCTTTATTTCCCTTTCAAGGTCTAAGAATAAGGTTGAAAGTAATGGAGAATGAGGTAGGATGTCGCATTCAGTATAAGTTGGTTGAAAACTTAAATAAAGTTACAATTAACTCGTATGGAATACGAGATTGTTAAGAGGAAGTCGTTGAGTCCTGTGAATGAATTATAAGGTTTTAAACGATTGTTGGTTCGTGTTAAGGGTTGTTCCTAGGCCATTGTCCAATGACGAGGATGCTAGTGTCCAAGAAATAAATTGAAGAAATCTTCTTCTGAATTGGAACCGATGGATCTTCCGGGACAGGTGGAACACCTAATGACTTTTGTAGATTAGTATTCATTATAGTATCTTTTAAAATCACTTACTTAACTAAGACATCAGTTGGTAGGATGAGTCTTTATAATTGTATGACATAGCGACACATAATGTGTGACGGTACAATTTTTTACTTGTTTGTGATTAATGAAAGGACTATCTTTGATTGCTAAATTCTACATGTATCGTTGTCATCTATCTTTTCTTGCTTCTTCCTAATGTTAGCATTAGTGATGCAACCATTGAACAAGCACTCATCTCGGTTTGAGTTGCGTTGTAGATTGTTTTCTTTGTATTCTTGAGTGCCATCGAGGTCATGAACCTCATGATTATTTGGCTAAGCTTATTTCCTATCATATTGTAGTTAGTTCTTGGTGAACAACTCTTCATCACCTCTTTTGCAGATCACTCATTGTTTTTATAAGTAATACGATACCATATGGGGGAAAATATAAAATTCTCATTTTATATGAGTTATTTAAATTGGTACTATTAGTAGTTATTGTCGAAATAAAGTTTTTATTAAACCTCTTGTAAATGGGAATGCTTTCATAATGATGAACATTTTGGTAAAATCACTTTTATTTTTATTTCATAAATAAATATGAATATATATTTTAAACATGATGACAAGATTTTGACGAACCGAGTATTGCATCGTTAATTAAATATGAATATATATTTGGAAGGGACCATGCAAGACTGATTAGTAGTCACCATGAAATTGTTAATAAACATTACATTTTTTTGTAATTGTGAAAAATTGAATTTTTTTGAGATCTGCAAGAAGTGCAAAATAGGGACATATTGTTAGGGACACCCACATATGTGCCCGTACCACAGATTCTTCTCAATCGAATTTACTCATTTGTGAAAATTGTCTTATTTGACAATTGACCTCCCCTTCTTGTACAATACTCTCATGGTGAGATTCTTTGGAAAATTATCTAATTACCGAGTGTTGATACCCGACTGGGTTTATCAACGTTCCTATCATTTCTTTTGACTAGATTCCATTTGAATGACATGGGTAATGATCTGAGGTGCTTTCGAATGCGTACTTAAATTATGAAAACATGGGATATATTCATATTCGTTAATGTTTTCGTCTTTATCTGATTTGAAATTCTCTCGCGTAAATTATGCGTCGACCTTACACTTTTAAGGTTAGCTATGTCTCCAGATATCCTTGAATTTGTGAAAGGATTATGAGTTATTATTAGTCTTTTGAGAAGTTCTCATCTTATCAACGACAATAAAACTGAAAAGTTAGTAGTGCCATTAGAATGGATTGGTTGATTATGACATGATATCATTGTCTAAATTGATGGGAACTCGAGTGGAATTCCCCTAAAAGATAAGATGTTGATTATCAAAAGTGATCTAAATAATTCCCAATTGGAGATCATATCCTGTATCCAGGCTTGAAATTATACCATGAATAGTTATGAACTAGTCATAGATCTTGTAATCTAGAAAGAACTTAAAGTAAATTTATTAAAAGATGTTCCTGCTATCTGAAACTTTAGGAGGTATTTGCTGGTGAATTACCTAGACATTCACCATTAAGGCAAGTTGAATTTGGAATTGGTTATATTCCCGGTGCTGTACATGTAGCATGTGCACTGTACGTCAGCACCATCTGAATCGAAAAGTTACCGTACAACTGAGAGAGTTGTCAGAGAAAGCTTTTATTCTACCGAGCTCGTCATCATAAAGATCTATGGTGTCATTATTCCTTATATTTATTGATTACCGTGAACTAAGTAAATTGACGATCAAATTCATATCCATTACCCAAGATGAAAGATTTGTTCGATCATTTACAAGGTTCTAGCGTATATTCAGAAATTTGATACACGACATGGTTACCATCTACTTCGCGTCCGCAGAGAAGATTATCGATTCCAATCACTACATCCAGAACTCGTAAAGAATATTATGAGTTTCATGTTATGTCGTTTGGATTGACCAATGCACATGTAGCATTCATAAATTTCGTGAATCACGTGTGTAGGCTGTAATTTGATAAATTCATGCCTATGATCATTAAGGACCATCTGTTTGTTTCTAAGAATAAGAATGAGTTAGTAACCATTTGTATACTGCCCTGAGTTGGCTGAGCAATGAAAACTTGTACCTTGAGTATTTAACATGTGATTTAAGGCTTAATCCTTTACATTATTTGACCGTGTGATTAATAGATAATGGAATCTATATTGACTCTTCAAAGATTAGAGCCATTAAGGCTTTGGGTTATACCAAAAAAAAGAAAGTGCAAAAAAAAAATGTTTTGACAAATATTTATCAAAGTATTTTTAAGAAATCATTCCCTTATACCCAGATCATTTAACTAAACTCCCTTAGGAGTAGATGTTTGTGTATACCTCAAGACAACCTAAGAGGGATTGAGGAAACCACTTAAACCATGATTTGGAATTTGGAACGACAAATTTTGCTTTTTAACTAAGAAAATTTTAACCAAAGTATAAACAAAGATTTTTCGAACATTTACGGATCTTATTAATTATTTTCGATAAATCAACAAAGATCGTGTTAACTAAATTCAAATTTCTTTTGAACATTTTTCTATAATTGGATGAACTGAGAAATTTAAAATTTTTTACGTTTACGTTTCATAAAATTAAATATTTATTACTTAATTACTTGTAATATATATCGACGCTTTAAAACGTCAGATTTAGCAAAACTAATAAAGATAATGGTCGAGACGAAACTAAGACTTAGAAAATATGAAGAAAGATTTTCTGAGTGATTGTGGTTATGCTATTTATTTCATCAGGGAAGGTGAATGTAGATACTGACACATTATATAGAAAGAATAAAGAACCAATTAGGATGTGCTCCTTAGTAATGACCGTGCAGAATAATTTGCCTAAGCAATTTAGAAATAATTGATGCTTGTAAGAAGGATAAAATAGATAATAAAATGGGGTTCTAGGCTAATGTGAACCACTAGAAATGAGAGCCGATGACATTAAATGTTTAAAAGGTCGTTTGTGGTGGCCTGAATATGGAGGATTTTGAGATTTAGTCATGTTGGAATCTCATAAGTTTAAGTATTCTATTCATGCCATTTCTGATAAAGTGTATCTCTACCTGAAGAAGTTGTATTGATGGCCAAATGTGAAAGCAGACATTACAACATATGTTAGTAAATGTTTAACTTTTGCGAAGGCTGAGGCTGAACACCAAAATCCATAAGGATTACTTCTACAGCTTATAATTCTTGTTTGGAAGTGAGATAGAACCACCATGGATTCTTATCATAAAATTTCCAAGGTCATCATCTGGATTTGATTTGATTTGGGTCATCGTCGACAGACTGACCAGATCTGCTAATATCATTCCCGTTAATGATAGATTCTCGATGGAGAAGTTGACACTTTTGTATTTAAAGGAGTTGTGTAAGCATGGTGTGCCTGTATCGATCATCTCTATCAAGATCTTCGCTTCGCATAAAATTTCTAGAGATTCCTTTAGAAGTCATTGGGAAAGAATCTTGATATGAGTACTTCTTACCACCCCAATCGAAGGGACAAGGTAAAGTAACGATACAAACACTAGAAATCTTGTTTTATGTTTGAATAATTGACCTTTGGTAATGAATAGGATAATCGATTTCTTTTAGAGAGATTATCATTGATAATTATCGCATTAGGATCGAGATCAAATCTTGTGAGGATCTAAATATAAAAACACCTGTAGGTGGGAGTTGGAATGGAGATACCCGACATATACCCATTGTGAGTTGGACATGTCTTTTAGGTTTAAGATTTGCCTATGATGACAAACCTAACCTTACAAAATACACCCATTGTGAGATGTAGGTCTTGAAGTGCAGGATGTGTAGCGAAGTTATGCCAAGAATTTTCACCGTGGAAAGGTGAAATGATCTGAAAGATCGTGGGAAACTAAGTCCCCGTTATATGGGACCATTGAGATAATGTAAAAAGTTGGTTTGAAAGGCATATAAGCTGGATCTACCCTAGGACTTCAAGGGTTGCATGAATTATGTTTCGTATATCGAACTTGATAAAATTTATATCAAGTGAAAATCTGATTATTTCTTAATGAAGTTTGGATCGGCGAAAAGTTGCATTCATCAAAAACCCGTGAACATATGGATAGAGAAAGTAAGTCAACTTAAGCCTGATCGTATTCCCGTAGTTATGTTTGATAAAACTCGCATATTGTAATGAATTACATCTGAGAGAAAAGACTGAATGTGGAGGAAATACCCACGTGTCTCTTACTCTATAAGAAGCGAGTAGTAAGATAAATCGATCTTTGAGGACAAAGATCCTCTTTAGGGGTAACTACTGTGACAATCTGTCAATTTATGGTCGATATTTTATTCTTAAGTATTATTTAAACTCATTATTTTAATGTTATATCATGAACTCACTCACTTTTGGGAAGAAATAAGGGTTTACGTCTTAAAGTAGCATCGACTACGTCTAAACCGGAGAACTCTACGTTACGTGCTTATGTTTACATACACCGTCTTTGTGACAGTCTGACATTTCAGGAAATAATTTTATTCTCGAATATTATTTTGGAATTTTAATTTGTGTTGGTTCATAAACTCACTAATTTACGAGAAGAAATTAGGGCTTACGTGAATAATTTAGCGTCTTTTACGATTAAACCGGAAACCCTAGGTTTACGTATTTACGCTTTTGAACTTCATTTTTGATGGGACAATTTTAATTAGATTCGTTTTGTGCCGTAGATTCATAATTTATAAAAACATTTTTCGTAAAATCACCCGAGGACACGCAAATCGACGAAACTAGAATCGATAAGTACCCGTAAATTAATAGGGGATGAAACAAGTTACACTTGTGCCACCCCCTCACTATGGGCGGCCAAACTAGCCACTAAAACCCACTCTTGTGTCAAGTTATGGACACTTGTCCACATGGTTTATCAAAACCATCTAACTAGCTAACTTGAAACCATTTACTCATACTCCTCACACATGCAAACTAGAAAATCCTCTCAAATCTCTCTCTTTCTCCTCTTTGGCCGTCCCTCATTCATCACCATAACACCACCACTATAAAAAATCTGGCCATAAATAAAGGCTATCATCGACATATGTTGAAACCTAGTTGAAAAGATGAAGATTGGAGGTGATTATAACCTATGAAAAGGATTTTTCATGAGGCTCAAGGGCTGATTTTAAGAGTATGTTCATCTATTTGGAGGTTTCTAAAAGTGATCTTGCCAAGATTAAAGATTTGATGACAAGAACCAAGATTTGTTCATCCAAAATCTCAACCTTTTCATCACTTTGGTGGTATAGAGATTGTTTCTTTCTATCATCTTGTTATTTTTTAAAAGTAATCATGTAATTAATTTATATATGTATATGTATATGATCATGAATGATGATTAAAATATTATGTGGAGATTTTATGTTAATATATTAGATTAAAAAGATTAAACTCTACAAGTTAAAATGTTAAAATCTTGATTAGATTTATGGGCTGTATAAAACAATAAGTATCAACATGAACACTTGGTTAAATGGCTTGAACTATTTAATATACAGATAGATATATGATTTTTACATATGTGGTGAGTTGGCCACTCAATGGAATCATTAAAATGAGAAAGATATGATCAAAATACTATTAAGGTACAAATCTGTATAGTCTGTTTTGGACGAATTATTAGGAATACTTAGAGGATAATTGAGCAGTAGCTATATAGGAGTTATTTGTAGCACATATCATGTAGTTTGTGCTGCCCAAATTTGAGCTTTTATCTCCTTGTATAACTCAAGATATGGCAAAATGGTGAAAGTGACTTTGATAATCAGATTTGTAAATAAAACTATATAATATAAAATTAGCACTCAAGTAATATTATTATAAAATAAATACATAAAACCCACTAACTAATAATAAATAATATAAAATGAGTTATATACTATGATAAATAAACTTGAGATTTTATAAAAGTACAAACTCAAATGTTTTCTAAAGTTATAAAACTATATATAAGTTTTACGTCTTTTCGGCGAAAACAGAATGATTAACGTTTTCGCCAAATAAAACTTAGACGGTCGGACCCGTCTAATGTAACATTTTTATAACTCATATAATGATATGTAAGTACATTTGACAAGTAAAAACCGATAAACCCGAGCTTTATAACTTATGGACCTTAACGGGCTAAAGTAGCCTTATTGGACTATTAACACAACTAGTTTGGCTAAACACTAATGGACTTACTCATGGGCTTAACCCACTTGGGCCCAACATATGAGTATAGGCCTAGTATTAAAATTATAAATGGGCTAATACAATGTATTAGACTTTTAATGGGCTTATTGGGCCTTAATATATAAATAACATGAAACTAGTGTAACTAGTCTAAAATTTGACTAACACATAACACTATAATGTGTATGAAAAGATAAAATCCCACTTGATCATCGTCATACATATAATGTCATCATATATTTACATAGCCATTTTTTTAATAAAGTCATTGGACAAGAGTCTAAGACGAGTATTATTTGTCTAGGTTTCCGTGATTGAAGCACGTACCGTACATCCAAATCGCCGATAACACGCCTTTCCCAATCAACGTGAGTTCATAGCCTCACACTCTTTTAAATGTTTTATTAAATGTTTTATAAATCCATGAGGGAGATAACATGTTAGTTTTAACAAAAATAGGACACCAGTTGTCCCGATTGTTTGCTTATTGATATGGACCCGAATGATTATATGACCCGATGAATGATTATATGACCCGATGAATGAAATGAAATGGATTATTATTAATTAGGTTATGTCACTAAAATTCCCATTAGCATGAATTGTGAACTACCAGGATTTGGTAGACGCTTATTCATATAATAGTACTATTTGGGGAAGATCACCCCAGTTCGCGCCTTCACGGTTGATCCCCGTCGTGCCACATTGATTGGTAAGCTAATTTATGTATGAGAAGATTTATATAAGCGTGATTATTGTGACGACACACTGTTTTAGATGGGCAAAGGAATTACGGGTTAGCTACCCGTTGTTTGTTATAGTAAGGTAGCAATGTCATGCGGCTTATAATAATCCAATAACGAAAATACTGATATACGACTTGAATTATAATAGATTGCTTGACTAGCAATACGGGGTCTTATTACTGATACTATGTTCATTTTTTGGTTTTACATAACCATTTTCATATAACGGTTTTTATTTAACTCTATATAACGTTATAGAACGTATTGTATGATGTTTTTGCGACAATGGTTCGTATAATGGTTTTGAAGGCAAAATCCTATGTTATGATTTACGATAAAGATTTGTATAAAATGTATTTGGCCTATTTTATAGCCTACGACAAAGATTTGTACAAAATGATTTTTTGTAATAATTATATACCGGTGATATATTAATGGTTTTTATTATACTCCATGAATTCACTCGGTGTTTCGCTGACTTTTTAACATGTTTTATCTCAGGTAATTGAAGGTAATTCTCTGGAAGGCGACAAGAATTTATGGCCCGCATTCAAATAAAATTTTCCATTCAAATGTTTTGTAAATTTGTATGATATACTAAGACCTGAGGACTTATGTAATTTGATATTTATGAATGGAAAATGCTTTATTATTAAACGACGCGATTTTAAAGCGTTGTCTATGGTTTGAGTAATGTGCTATCCCGTAACACCAATGACTCTTCCGCTAAACTAAAGTATGAATATTTGGGGATGTTAAGCAATTAGTAAGTGACGTGCCTTTCCATAGACCAACCTAAATGATGTACAACCAATGGGAGTCTTATAGGCCATACAAAAGGCCCACAATGCATCGTCCAATTTATCCGACCATGAAGTGCGATTTTATCCAATAGAACGCTCCAAAATTCTCTTAAGATCTCGGTTTGAAACCTCCACTTGACCACTCGTTTGAGGGTGATAAGCCGTCGAAATTCGATGAGTGACATCATATTTCTTTAGAACTTTTTCAAATTGTTCATTACAAAAATGGGTCCCTCGATCACTTATTATAGCCCGTGGAGTTCCAAACCTAGCAAAGAGTTGCTTCAAAAATTTCACCACTACTCGAGCACCATTAGTAGGCAAAACCTTAGCTTCAACCCATTTCGAAAAATAGTCCACGGCTACGAGAATATACTTATTTCCTTTTGATGATGGAAATGGCCCCATAAAATCGATTACCCATACGTCAAAGATTTCACAAACTTGTATAATATTTTGGGGCATCTCATCCCTTTGTGAATTCTTTCCTTGACGTTGACAAGCTTCACAAGTCTTGATCAAGCCTTGGGCATCTCAATATATTGAAGGCCAAAAGAAACCGGCATCAAAGACTTTTTTCGCGGTGGAGTTGGCACCATGATGTCCCCCGGTGGGTCCTTCATGACAAGCTTCAAGAATATCTTTAGATTATTTGCCAAACACACACCTACGAATCACTTGATCCGCGCACACTCGAAACAAATAGGGGTCGTCCTAAAAATAGTAAGATATGTCTTTGAAAAATTTCCGGTTTTTTTGGGATGACATACCCATAATCACGAACTTCCCCACATGGTAATTTGTGATGTCCGCAAACCATGGGGTACTATCATCACCACGAAAATCTATCATACCAAGCGTCTCGAGAGGAAATGTTTCATTAATTTCCTTGTTCTCTCGATCGCTTTGGTGAGGATTCTTAAGTCTAGATAGATGATCGGCCGCGAGATTCTCAGCTCATTTTTTGTCAATAATTTTGACATTAAATTATTGAAAGAGGAGAATCCACCAGAGTAACCTTGGCTTTGCATCTTGTTTATTAAGAAGATATTTGATAGCCGAGTGATCCGTATACACTATGGTTCTAGACAAGACGAGGTATTGTCTAAACTTTTCGAAAGCATAAACAACGGCATGTAACTCCTTTTCCGTAGTAGTATAATTAGTTTGAACATCCGTCATAGTCTTACTTGCATAGTGTATAGGCAAGAAATGTTTGGTCTTATGTTGCCCCAAAGCCGCACCTACCGCATAATCACTAGCATCACACATTATTTCAAAAGGTAGATCCCAATCCGGGGCAACTAAAAATGGTGATTCGGTTAATATCTTTTTAAGCATCTCAAAAGCTTTGATGCAATCATCCAAAAAGAAGAATGGAGTCTCTTTTTCCAAAATATGGGTCATAGGCTGAGCTATCTTAGAAAAGTCTTGGATGAAACGTCTATAGAAGCCAGCATGGCCGAAAAAACTCCTAACTCCCTTAACGGTGGTGGTTGGAGGTAATTTGGCAATCACGTCGATTTTAGCCCTATCTACCTTAATACCGGCCGTAGAGATCTTATGTCCTAAAACAATGCCTTCTTTGCACATGAAATGGCTTTTCATAGTTAAGCACGAGATTTTTTACCTCACAACGTTGTAACATTTGTTCCAAGTTAGAGAGACATGAAGTGAAAGACTCCCTAAAAACCGAGAAATCATCCATGAAGACTTCCATGGTTTTCTCAATCATATCATGAAAATGGCCATCATACACCTTTAGAACGTCCCCGGAGCATTGCATAACCCAAAAGGCATTCTACGATAAGCAAATGTTCCATAAGGACAAGTGAATGTGGTTTTTTATTGATCACGAGGGTCTATAGGAATTTGAAAGTTTCCGGAAAATCCATCTAAGAAACAATAGAATTCATTTCCCACTAGTCTCTCTAACATTTGATCCATAAAATGTAATGGAAAATGATCCTTCCTAATGGCATCACTAAGCTTTCTATAGTCAATACAAACACGCCATCCGGTCACGAGTCTAGTAGGAATCAATTCATTGTCCTCACTAGTCACTACCGTCATTCCTCCTTTCTTTGGATCACAATGCACGGGGCTAACCCAT
Organism: Glebionis coronaria; assembly: GCA_025667525.1. Taxonomy (NCBI): domain Eukaryota; kingdom Viridiplantae; phylum Streptophyta; class Magnoliopsida; order Asterales; family Asteraceae; genus Glebionis; species Glebionis coronaria. Next base: position 264,701,084 of record CM046876.1, read on the forward strand.
GAGCTATCAGAGATAGGGTAGATCATTCCAGCGTCTAGAAGTTTCATAACTTACTTTTTGATCACCTTATGAATCTTTGGATTAACCCTTCTTTGGCTTTGAATAGCGGGTTTATAATCTTCCTCCATCAAAATTTTTTGAGTACAAACTTTTGGTTCGATACCCTTGATGTCGGAGATATTCCATGCAATGGCACGTTTATGTTTCTTTAACACCTTAATAAGTTACTTCTTTTCATTATCTTTCAATCCCTTAGCAATGGTCAACGGTAAATTATCCGTTCCCTCAAGAAAAGCATACTCTAAATGAGTGGGAAGATCCTTAAGCTCAAGTTCTGGTGCTTCTTCAAGAGAAGTTTTCACTTTTGTTTCGTTTTCGTTCACAACTTTAATTTCCATAGGACGTGATTGAAAAGGATCTTCATTAAAAATGTCTCAAGGAAGTCGATATCTCCATCCGCATCATGATAATCCTCATCATACGTCGATGACAAATCCGGTGTGCTAAGAAAAGCATCAACCTCCTCCAAGATAAAATCACTAGCCCCAAATGGAGTAAGGGGTAGAGAAGAAAGGGAAATAATAGGATCCGATAAAGAAGGATTGCCACTTTCGGAATTAGCTGAGAATCAAAGCACATCTTGAGAATATTCCTTACAAGCAACATCAATCATGTCAACTGGATTGATTGACTCCCCGAAATGCTCATAAGAATACTTAGAAATGTTTTCGATATCAAAAGTAACCGTCTCATCATCAAAACTTAAAGTCATTTTTCCACTTTTCATGTTAATTAAGGCACTAGCCGTACTTAAAAATGGTCTTCCTAAAATCAAAGGCACACGTGAATCTTCGGGGTAATCCACAACTACAAAATCCGCCGGAAAATGAAGCTTCCCTACCTTAACAAAGACATGCTCGACTATACCTACCGGAAGGGCGGTCGATCGATCCACAAGCTCGAGAGTCATCCTAGTAGGTGTGAGCTCGGGAAGTGATAACCTTTTCCTGACAGAAAGAGGCTTCAAATTAATGCTAGCGCCAAGATCGGCTAATGCTAAACATTCTTTCATTTCCAGAAATTCACAAGGGATAAGAAATCTTCCGGGGTCTCCAAGCTTTTAAGGTAGGTTTTTGGTGAGAACCGCCAAACAATTAGCATCAAGAGAATGATTAAACTCTTCAAGCATCCATTTATCACTAATTAATTTCTTGAAAGTCGAAGCAAACTTAGGCATATAAAGCAATGCATCCGCGAAACTAACATTAAAATGAAGTTGCTTAAACATTTTAAGAAATGTAGACATTTGAGCATTTGATCTTTCGCGGAGCTTCTATTGGTTAAGTCTAGAAGGGTAGGGTAGTGTGGGTTTAGTCTTCGGAAGCTCGAGTTCTAGAATAGGCAAATGGTCTACCTTTGGTGGATTAAGAATTTCCTTTTCTTTAACCACCTCGGGTTCTTGCTCCAGTTCCCTCACCGGAGAGGTACTAACTTGTGATAATAGCTTTCATCTCACCCTTCGGGTTTGGAATGGTGTTGCAAGGTAAGCCACACGAAGAAGAGGAGGGTTTGTTCATTATTGCTTCAAACATCAAAAGAATTTTGTTCTCAAATTTAGCTTGATTTCCCTCAATACGGTTTTGGTTTTGCTCTAATCTTGTTTGATTAAGCTCAATCTTGTTATTTTGCCCCTTGATCGTATTTTTAAAATCAAGTTTCAAAGTGTTCATTTGTCCTCGAAGATTATTTTGAAAAGCCTTCAAATTTGCCTCATTTGTTTTGATGTAGCTTGACAAATCATTTTGATTGTTGTTTTGAAAACCTTGATTATTTTGATTGCCATGAAAGCCATTTCCTTGATTAAAATTCCCTTGGTTACCACGGTTAAAACTATTCCCATTGTTTCCATTGTTGTATCTATTTTGAACCAGTGGAAAACCCGGTGGAGCAACATGGTTTTGACGAGGATCTTGACCGTTAGGGCCATAAGTTCCCGTCGCCACAAAGCACTAGCTTGATCAAACTCCGTGGTTGAACAAGCATAATTCAGATGTGCTCCACCACATAAAACACAAAAATTCTCAACCGCATTAATCGAACCATGAGGATTCTTCCTAATCTTATTCAAAATCGTGTCAATCTTAGAGTCCAATCTAGGAATCTCGGGATTAGATGAATTCACATGAGAAACAACTGGTGTGTTTCGTGAATATTGAACTCTAGATTTATTTTCAATGATACCCCACGCGTCTCTCGGAGTTTTACTTAAAAGATTACCACCCGCGGCGGCATTTAAAGAATCTTGTTCAACCATATTAAGTCCATTATAAAAAGTATTAATTTGGTGCAACTCCGTGAAACCATAGTGTGGACATTTTCTCAACAATACCTTAAACCTTTCCCAAGTATCTCCAAACGATTCATGCACTTTTTGTTCAAATCTAGTTATTTCATTCTTAAAGTGAGTTGTTTTAGATGGTGGAAAGAAGTAATTCATGAACTGAGACACTAAATCGTCCCATTTCAAAATCGAACCCGGTGGTTCCTTTCATACCAACGCTTAGCGTTTCCCTCGAGCGAGTACGAAAAAAGCATGAGCTTAATCGCGTCATTCGGCACATCTCTAAACTTGAGAGTTGAGGTGATACGAAGAAAATTCCGAATGTGAGAATGCGGGTTATCCGTCTCATTGCCACGAAATTGTTCGGCACGAATGAGTGATAAAAGACCCGTCTTAATCTCATAATGATCCGCCAAAATAGCCGGCACAACGATTGCTTCACCGTACTCTTCGGTGGGTGCACGAAGCAATTCCTCCATTGTTCGGTTATCGGCCATATTTACAACAATAGTTGGAAGCCCGGGTTCTATTAGTCGTTGTTGACGATTTCTATTTCTACGAGAAATGTTTTCAAGTCTATCGTGCTTAATCAAAAGTCGATTAGAACGTAATTGCATAAACCAAAATGACGAGAATTTAGAGGGTTATAGAAAAGAAAATAGATTAGAAGAAGATTATTTTTGTTATTTTTATTTTTCACAAATCAATCAAAGATTGATAAAAAACAAGGAGTGAGAATATTTACTATGGAAGTAAACTACCCTCGTTCGACTTTCAAACGTAAGTGAAAACCTAAATGTCTAGAGGTTCAATATGTAAAAAACGAAAAAAATAAGGTTTATTACTACTTGAGGTGGCAAACCAATAATCGGTCTTCCCTCTCAATATATGCACAAGCAAGCGGGGAAACGAGGTGGCACAAAGCACTTAAAAACCTTTTTTCCTTAGACGGCATTTTATAGCTCGTCGCCTTATACCAACCTTATAGTTTGTATAAATCGAGTTCAAACTTTTTATTAGTATTTATCTATTTTGCCTTTTTTCTTTGTTTTGGATTCGAATACAATAGTTGAGTGATGAAATCCCAACTAAGGTTTGCATTTTCACGCTTTTGGAGGCAGGTAAATTTATTGTTCCACGTAATACAATATATTAGCAACAAAAAAACACAAAAAACGATATTTATATTATTTATATAGAAAATAAAAAAACTTTCCAAGTATGGAAAGGGTCTTCAAATCAACGATCGACAAATCACCACGAAAGAGTCGTACACAATTTTCCCGGCAGCGGCGCCAAAATTTTTAATGTGTGGGAAACGTGTCGGTGTATTTAATGTAATACGTTATAGAGCCAATAGTAGAAAATTACCTATAGGAAAAAGTAATAATATAAAATTAGCTAAAGACGGATTAATTAACACGAGAGTGATTTGGACAATTTATTTGAATTGGTTCGGCTTTTATCTAAAAATACTATGTTTTTTTATAAAAGTGCATTAACCGTTACCCAAATTAAATCTAAAAGGCGAACTAATATATTTTTTTAAACTTTATTATTTTTTATATATATATATTTAATATTTAAACTAATAATATGTGCTACATTTAAATAAATCTTTTATTATTAAAAGTAATTATATATTTGTCAAACTTTAAAACTAAAAAAGATGACAAACGTTTATTACTAAAATGACAATTCAAAAACAGCTTAATATAAACTATAAACGTATTACAATAACAAGAAGGGAAGCTAGATCAGTTGGATGGGTTACATGTGTGATGAACAAGAGGTTACATGTTCGAATCCTGTTGGAGACAAATTTTTGAAACTAATTTTTTGAAGACAGATTTGCATTTTTAATCAAATGTTCCCTTAAAAATTAGTAGAATTGAGTGATAAACAGTCCCAAATACCCCAGTTCACACAGTATTGCATGCAAACAGCAAATTCAAACTCAATGTAAACAAGTTTTACCCAAATGTCACCACATACCAGATAGAATAATGGATCCAGAACTCTGATCTCAATTATATAAACTAATACTCAAGACAGCTAAATTAAAAAGCAGAATCCAACATATAAAACTAATTATAACAGCAAAATCATAAATTCAACAGTAGACTCGAACGAATTCAATTTCAGCAAGAGTAACAAAGATGACAGTCACAAGATTTAAACAATGTTTAAATTGAAAAGCATTCCAGCAGCAGTTCAGAATATATCAGCAACAATTTAATGAAAACATTAGACAGATTCGAATCATACTTTTGAAAACTAAGGCAATTCAAGCAAATTCTAACTTCAAATTAAACACGAGCAGATTTCACTAACTAAGCAGAAAGTGTAAAAATGAGCTTAACCTAGACATCCAAAGCTAGTCCGCTGATGTAGAAGGTCAGCAGTGAGCTGCCTTAATCAAATCGTCAAGAACCAGATCACAAATGATCTACTATTGCACCTTCAAGACCTGCATTACTTTGCAGAATATGGAAAACTTCTTGATCTAATCTTTAGTGAACTACCGAACATTCAGCAACTTGTAAACCTGCAATGTGAAAGAATCTAACAGGAACCTGTTATACCTAATAAGCCATGAGCTTATGAACTGACAAAAAAACTTAACAAAAGAAACTAATTGTAACCAAACTCAACAGATTTTAACTCAATTCGAAAAATCAGTATTACACCACTTACTCAGGCTCCTTTAAGTAGATTTACAACCAACAGTCCTCATTACTGAATGCTATCAAATCAACCCTTTTCAACTTAACTAACTGATTTAGACCAAGTCTCCTATAATACCTAATAAATTTCTACTCAGCAACTTGAACACGTAAACCGACTTCAGAAATTACATTTAACCATTTACTGATACACTTCTGTCTCATAGTTACACAACAATCATAAAACAAGTATGATCGACCCACAATTAAACTCGTATACCTTTAAAACATCCTATACTCTTCAATCATCTAGTTATAAGTTTAACCAAGTGATTCGAATTATATAGACCATTAGAGCAAAGTATGACAAATTAAACGAAAAGATTAATTTTGAACTACAACCACAATATCAGTCAGATCTTCACCTTTTCTTCAAAAATTTATAACATAAACCATTTTAAACTAATTAAACTATTACAAGTTAAACATAGAATTTTATTACTCACATAAATTAGATAAGAGGAACAGATTTAGACATAAATTAAGCACAATCCAAACATCATAACCAAACAGCATCATAAAAATAACGAGTAACAAAAACCTCTTAGTCGAATCATAGATAAGCAACCTTATATTTTTCTCAATTTATCAGTAAGATAAATTGGATCCCAAACTCAGCTTATGTTAATCTTATTAAGCTATCAAGGAGCTTATAAGATAAACATTATGTTACAATAATAAAATAAGTAGAAAAGGACCACGAATTTAAACGATTCAAGAACATTATGAAATCTAAAACGGAATTCGAGAGAAGCTAAAATTAAACTTTATTGATTAAATTTGAAAACATTACAAGATTTTTGAAAAGAAAAAGAACTCCTAAAACTATTTTGACATTATAACAATAGTAAAAAAGGGATGAAAATTAAAATGAAATAGGGGGTTTTATAGCTGAGGTGAGAGGTGTGGGTTGTTGATGATGATGATCTCTAACCGTGCAAATGGTATATTCATCTTCTCTTTCTTCCCAATTTTGATCAAACGGTGGAGAATCACTCTTGATCACACGGATCACCAAGGTGGACGATTTGTGCTAGTTGTGAGTCTGGCTTGGTAGGTTTTCCTCCAATAGGAGGCCTTTGATGACGATTCAAGATGCCACGTCAGAGCTTGGTACTAAGCATCTCCTTTCCTGGAATTTACGGTTCATAGAATTGCTCTCCTTTTCCCCTTTTTGTTAACCAGGTTCATTCTCCCTTTTCTCTTCTTTCTTACGTCTTTATTTTTTTATTTCTTTGTTGGTTTGACCGAAAATGTTGGTTTGACCGAAAAGTGAATAACTCTAAAGTAAAATCATAACTTATTAATGGTCTTTTAGGCCCATTAAGCTTAAGTGGGCCCCACCAAGACCCAATAATACTTGATATAATTGAATCCGCTAATAAAAACGAACTTTTCTTTTGGCTATTGATATTTATTCAATCTTGTGTCGGTTTTTGTCGCTTCTTGTGATCTTGGTACCTACACACACGAAACAACAAAACAAACATATACAATGGCAATTTCATATTAAATAAGCATTTTAAGTCCACTTTGTGATATAAATGATATGAGTATTTCACTCATATCATGATCTTTCTTTTCTTCTTTATTTTTTATAGGTGTGAAAACACCCATCCTTTTACCACTTAATTACAATAATAACCAAGCCCAAACGTGTATTTTATGTCGTAAATATCGGAATTATGCGTGGTTTGTGTTTTTGTTGTGATTTAGGACAAAAATGTGAAAAGGGAGAAAACACGGGCTTTCAAGGGCTTTTATCGAAGAAAAAGACAAAAGACGAAGTCAAGAAATCAAGAGTGCAAAAAGAACGGCAGTCCAAGGCCTATTCTAAAGATTTATCGAAGAAAAAGTCTAAAGACAGCAGTTTAATAAAAAACGAAGAACACAAGTCTAAATTAATGAAGAAATTACAAGACGAGTTTATTAATCCCGAGACAAAATACGAAGAATTAAGAAGACGAGGACTAAACGAGAAATAAAGAAAGAAGAAAGAGAGGAGGAAGCTTCCACTAAGCATCTCCTCCTCCACTATAAATAGGATCATTAAGATTTCATTTGTCTTTGTTGGCTAATAGTGACAATTAGTCTTCCACTATTTTAATTACTTGCTCATTTATTTCATTGTCATTTTAATTAATTGTCTTGCACTTTAATTCCTTTAATTATCAAGTAAGTTTTCTTTTTATGTTATTGAATCTTTACTTTTCTTGTTAATCTCCTATCTACCTTTTTTGTTTAATCTTTAATCTTTATGCTTTATGTTTATGTTTATGTTCTTCAATTTTTATTGATTTGATTAAGTGTGTTTTGATTATTGTGGTTTTTATTGTTAGTTTTATTGATTTGGATTGATAGGTTATCATTAGTTGATCATTTGTGGTTAGTTTGGTTTAATCTTTTGGTTGATTTTGATTAGATTAGATTGAATTCGTAGCCTTTTTGTTTCCCGTGTTCTTCGTTATATATGTTTTCCCAGGTTATTCCGAATCAAGGCTTTCTGTTGATTATTCCGGATGAAGGAGTTGTTGTGAATATTCCGAATAAAGGATTTATTCTGGATCAAGTGATTATTCCGGATGAATCAATATTCCTGATGAGCAACTTATTCCGAATGAAGGTCTTAGTCTAAATTATTCCGCATCAAGGCCATATTCCGAACCAAGCAGATATTCCGGATCAACAACATATTCCGGATCAACTTGATATTCCGAATCAACTTGTTATTCCGATTCAGCAACTTATTCCGGAACAAGACATTCCGAATGAAGGTTTGAAAGTTATTCCGAACCAAGTGAATTTCAGATTATTCCGAACGAAAACTTTTATTCCGGATAAGCAGACATTCCGAACCAAGCCTGATATTCCGTATAAAGGGTTTATTCCGGATGAACTAATTATTCCGGATGAAGGATTTCGTTTGATTATTCCGAATAAGCTTATATTCCGGATGAAGCTTTTATTCCGCATGTGGTAATTATTCCGAGTGAAGAAGAATTATTCCGAACGAAGGTGACATTCCGAACGAGTGATTATTCCGAACGAAGGTTTATTCCGAATGAGTTGTTTTTAGTTTTTAAGTTTTAAACTTTACTTTTCCCGCCTTTTTCCTTAGTTGCACTTTTAGTTAACTTGCCTTAGATTTTTTTTAAGCTTGCCTAAGTTTAAGTTTATGTTTGCCTTTAGGATAGTTTTAAGTTTGCGTTATTTACTTTTCGTATCGCTTTAATTTCCCGTCAATTATTATCAATTAGGTTTAGATTTTAATTACCGCCATTTATTTCAGAGTTTTTGCACTTTCCTTTTACTACAAACGACAACATTTGTTTTAACCAATAACAATTGAGTCACACTTTGAACCAGTAATCAATTCGATTAGACATACGACAAAGAACAATTTTTATAACTAAAACTCAGTTATTAAATGGCGCCGCTGCCGGCTCTTTTCGTAAAGATTAACGGTTTTCTGTGAGAGACGCGTTGCTTTTTGGGATCCGTTCATTCATGAGCGTTATTTTTCTTGATTAAAAATTTTCAAAAAAACCATAAAAATTAAAAATTGTTAAAAATCCAAAAAAAAATTAAAAATTTTCAAAAATCCAAAAAGATTTTATTTTTATAGGGTATATATATTGTCTATTATTTTGGTATTGTTTTCTTTTGCTTTTGCAGATGTATGCGTAGTAGTTCTTCTACTTATCCAGAGCCCGAGACTCGTGAAGATTTAGCTATGGCAGGTGTGAACAACAACAATAATCCACCGCACCTCAACAATAACAACAACAATGTTCTTCCACAGCCCGATCTTCGGACAATGGAGCAGCTTTGTCAACCCACAATGTTTGGACGAGGAGGACCGATTGCACCGATGCAAATCACGGCTCCGGAGTTTTTGTTGAAGCATCACATGATCCAACAAGTGCGAACTAATCCTTTTAGCGGATTGCCGGATGATGATGCCAACAAGCACCTCGACAAATTCATTAATATTACCCAAAGCATGAAGTTGCCCGGTGCTACAAAATGGATGTCCTTCGCCTTCAACTCTTTCCACATACTTTATCACACCACGCCGAAAAATGGTTTGATCTTCTCCCGAAGAATTCCATTCCCACTTGGGACGAAATGACTCAACGATTTTTGTCACGCTACTTTCCACCATCCATGGTCACGAGCCTTCGAAATGAAATCAGCGGTTTCATGCAAGAACCCGATGAATCTCTCTTTGATTCTTGGGAAAGATATAATGTTTTGATCGATCGATGTCCAAACCACAACATGCTCCCCGTTACCTTAATTGATACTTTCTACAACGGTTTGAATTTTCGTGATCGTGATACTATTAATACAGCCGCCGGTGGCACATTTATGAAAAGAAGACCCGAGGAGTGTAGAGAGCTTATTGAGAAAATGACTACTCATCACAAAAACTGGGATTCTTCCTCTTCTTCAAGGAACAACCCGAGAGTCAATGTTTCTTCTACTTCAACAAACCCCAATATGATCGAATTCACCCGCATGATGGCCGAAATGAACAAAAATATCTTGCTCATCGCTACAAACCAACAACAACAAGTTAAAGTTGTAGCAATTCCTTGTGAGACATGCGGCGGTCCTCACTCACACTGATTGTCCTTCTACTCAAGGCAATCCGGAAAACGTGTATGCGGCTTATGGTAATTATTCACCAGAAAATTACCAAGCCCGACCTCAAGGGGATCGAAATTTGCTAAGTTACCGGTCGAACAACTATCTTTCACCCGGTTTTTCTCCTCAAAACCACAATCCCAACATCAACTACACTAGAAGCAACCAAATCCCACCTAGAGCTTCTAATCCTTATCACCCACCCGCTCAACAAGCCCCACCCATCAATCAAGATGTTGAAGCCTTAATGAGAACCCAAGGAGAGCAAATTAAGAATCTTCAAAGCCAAATTATCAATTTGAAAGGGGATATCACTAAGCAAGGGAATGAAATTAGATCCGAGCTTCGAAATGATATACAATCCTCCTTCAGCAATCAAACGAATGATTTGAAGAATATGCTGGCTAGTTTCTTACCCACCACTCAACCCTCTACTTCGGGCTCTCTACCTTCAAACACCGTCACCAACCCCAGAGCGAATGTGAGTGCTATTACTACCCGTAGTGGAGCAACTTTAGTAGGACCATCTATCCCACCCCCAGTTACTCCATCTACACCTCCTCCACCACCATTTATCCCTACTACTCCCACACCTAGTATTAGTACACCATTACCGTCTCCTCCTCGTCATGAAGAAGTACCCAAGAAGAATCCTCCAACCCCACCTTCCACCTTTAACCCTTCAACATCTCAACCTTCACCTTCTACACCTCCACCACCCAACCCAACATTCCCTACCCTTCTCGACTCAACAAGGCTAGAATTTTGACTAAGAATGACGTTCGAGTCTCTAACTTTTTGGACAAGATTGTCGGCATAAACATCACCTTTACCCTTGTTGAAGCTCTTGCCCAAATGCCACAATTTGTCAAGATGTTTAAGGAATTACTTAATAAGAAGGAGAAAATGGTCGAGTTTGTTAATACTCGCTTGAATGAAAATTGCTCTACACACCTTCTTAAAGAACTTTCGGAAAAACTAGGAGATCCCGATTGTTTTGTGCTACCTTGTACTTCTTTGATGCGTTTCAGCGTTTGGAAAAAGTTATCATTGCCCGACCTTACACCCACGAAGATGACTCTTGAGCTTGAAAATCGCACTCTCCCTTACCCCGTTGGTATTGCCGAAGATGTGTTCATTAAAGTTGACACATTCACTTTTCCGGTCGACTTCGTCGTTGTTGATTATGAAATGGACCCTGGTATTCCGTTAATACTTGGACGCCTATTTTTGAGAACCGGTAGAGCTTTAATAGATGTGGATAAGTGTGAACTCATCTTAAAATTCGGGGATGATGCACAAGTTTTTGAAATGGGGAAGCTTACAAGCAAATACAATGGAAGAGAATCGGCGAATATGATTAATGTGCTTGACGATTTTGTCGTCTACAACAATTCTATATTCGATTCTTGCAATGATAATCCACTGTTTCAAGATGATGTGGATGATTCTCTCTCAAATTTGGAACCTCCACCTATATATGATTCCCCACCGATCTATGATGCTTATGATGATGATTCTAGCTCCGATGGGGATGATTATGATGATTTTACTTTTGAGTATCCAGACATGCCCACTTATGATGATTTTGATGAGGCCGATACTCTTTCGAGTGATTCTTCTCATGATGAAGATCCTCCGCCAACCATGCTTAATCCTACTTTGGATGACTACTCATTTGAGGAAGAATTTTCTACTTTTCTCAACACATACTTCCCAAATGAGAGTGATGCTCCTGCTTTAGACTTTGATGATTATGGTCTTCATTCTTCTACGGATTTGAAGAAAATTCTTTCAAAGGAGCCGACACCGGACGACACCAACATCCGTAGCACTTATGTTTTGACACCTCTTTGTCCACCTTCTAAGGACGAGGTTGTGCATTTTCTTAGCGGATGTTCTTCAAGATCTGCTGAGCCTGAGTGCTATTTTCCCCTAAAGGAAAAGGTGTTCGACCCCGGTATTGAAATTTTTAACCCATCTCAGTATCTGTCAGATGAAATAAAAGGAAAGATTTTTGGAACTATTGGAGATATGCTTGTACCTCTTCACCCTTGCTCCCACCGTGCTCCATCTTTGCTTAAGGGAACCTTGCCTACTCTTCTTTGGCTTGCCTTGTTTGCCTTAAGCTTGTGCTATTTGATGGACGAAAACTATGTATTTGATCCCGGTGGATGTGTTTCATGCTTCTTCCTAAGATAATCAAGGTCGCGTCAGGCTCACGACTCGGTGAACAAAAATCAAGCGCTTCTTGGGAGGCAACCCAAGTATCTATCTTTTAGCTATCGTTATCCTAAGTGTAGGGGAGACCCGTTGGTGTTTGCTATTTCATCTCTTCTCATATTCAGGGATTCGAGCATTCAATGATCCACTCTTGATGATTTTTGACGACCCGTGTTTCCGTCTTCCCGGTTCTATCCTAGACTCTTTTCGATTCACTATCTTATATTTCTCAACATTAAAATAGGAATCTCTTTAGTTGTCTCTTTCTTAGCGAAATTTAAACAAAGTGCACAATGTCCTAAGTGTAGGGGAGTTTACTCCCACATGCTTAAATATTGAGGACCATGTTTATATCATGTGTAGGGGGACTTCTATCGAAGTTAAGTCGCCTTTTCCTTGCATTTGTCCTTATTTTAACCGGAAAATCAATTTTTCGGCATTTTTCAAAAAAATTTAATCTATTTTGGCCTAGTAGTTTTACCTTTGTATAGCTATTTTCTTTCTTTACTCGAATAAATTTTAATAAAGTGGTTTTAATTTTCAACGTTGTGAATCTTTTGACTCAACCCGAGTTTACTTATCTAAGTTTACTCTAGCTAGTATCCTTAACGTGTTTAAGTCAAGTTTTGCTAGGCTTTTATATAGGGAGCTTTAAAATGCGAAAGTCTTAACTCTCACGGGTTAAGAACAAGAACTTTTCGCAAGTTCCTATAATTGATCCTAGAGAGTCGTTTATCAAGGGAACTTTAAAATGCGATTTCTAAACTTGAAAAAGTCTAAGAATTTGCAAGATCCTATAGATGACTCGAAAACCCAAAACTTTGATTTAATTGGCTAAGCATCCATGAGTCTCATTCCTCGTGATTTTAAATTGTGGAGAACGAGAGATGATAGAGTCAACTATAAGTTTGGTATTCTTTCGTGAATTTATGTGAGTTGATTATAAGCCTATTCTCCCATCGCTTGCTAATAAATTTATCTGCAATAAATAAGGTTGTACGATTTGAAATGTTACTTAGCTTCTAGCCCAAGATCGTTTAAAAGTTGCTCGGTAGTGATTAGAGTTCATAGCCAAGGCATAACTTATTGAAGCGAGATGCGAAGATTGGCGAGTCCAAAAAGGTCCTAACAAGGCATGAGGACTACATTTTGTTGCTAAAGATCCCAAGTGATGTGAAGAGTCATTTATCAAAAATAAATATGAAGGATCGAAACACACGACGAAAAGCAATTACTACCCAAAAGATCATGGAGAAGTCTATCCAAAAAGGCCCTAACAAGGTATGAGGATAAATAGATCCAAGTCCTAAAAGGAGGCGGATCGTTGTATATCAAAATCCCAAATAAAGATTGGAGAAAAATGAAGAAGTCGTGGTCCATTTATGAAGGATCTCTCAAAACTTCAAGTGAAGAAATTCCTATTATGAAGAGAAGGCCATTATTTCATGAACGTCTCTCAAGTTTTGAAGTATGAAGTCGCTGCCAAATATCGGTCTGAGAAAGGTCTCAAATCGCGAAGCGAGTTATGCCAAGATATGAACTTTATGAGGTCCCGAGAAGCAGTTTTAAAAGATTTTGTCCTTTAGCTAACTATTGATTAAATCGTCCCACTTTATTTTCAGCCTTAATAACTATCGAAATAAGTCAACGATGCATCCTCGTGATCATTCAAGACAACAATAAAATATAAGAGATACACCTAGGAATAAGGGAGTCTAAGTAAATAATTGACCCACATGAGTTCATGTTAGTTTGCTAACTTATAATAAGAATGATCTCGTTTTTAAGCTTGGTATGGGGAACGTGAAATTTGAGGATGATAAACATTCACGACGTTCCAAAACCCCAAGGTATGTGTTTGATTTCTTTACTTATTTTCTTCCTTTGAATGTTTTAGCATTTTCTATCTTTTTAATAAAGGCCAATGTGGATTGATTATGATGGAGAATGTAAAACATTCTTTGTAACTAATGCATTGCATGAGGACATTGCAATGGTCAAGTGTACGGGATTTGATAGGTGTGAAAACACCCATCCTTTTATCACTTAATTACAATAATAACCAAGCCCAAACGTGTATTTTATGTCATAAATGTCGGAATTATGCGTGGTTTGTGTTTTTGTTGTGATTTGGGACGAAAATGTGGAAAGGGGAGAAAACACGGGCTTTCACGGGCTTTTATCGAAGAAAAAGACAAAAGACGAAGTCAAGAAATCAAGAGTGCAAAAAGAACGAAAGTCCAAGGCCTATTCTAAAGATTTATCGAAGAAAAAGTCTAAAGACGGAAGTTTAATAAAAACCGAAGAACTCAAGTCTAAATTAATGAAGAAATTACAAGACGAGTTTATTAATCCCGAGACAAAAGTCGAAGAATTAAGAAGACGAGGACTAAACGAGAAATAAAGAAAGAAGAAAGAGAGGAGGAAGCTTCCACTAAGCATCTCCTCCTCCACTATAAATAGGATCATTAAGATTTCATTTGTCTTTTTTGGCTAATAGTGACAATTAGTCTTCCACCATTTTAATTACTTGCTCATTTATTTCATTGTCATTTTAATTAATTATCTTGCACATAAATTCCTTTAATTATCAAGTAAGTTTCCTTTTTATGTTATTAAATCTTTACTTTTCTTGTTAATATCCTATCTACCTTTCTTGTTTAATCTTTAATCTGTATGCTTTATGTTTATGTTTATGTTCTTCAATTTTTATTGATTTGATTAAGTGTGTTTTGATTATTGTGGTTTTTGTTGTTAGTTTTATTGATTTGGATTGATAGGTTATCATTAGTTGATCATTTGTGGTTAGTTTGGTTTAATCTTTTGGTTGATTTTGATTAGGTTGGATTGAATTCTTAGCCTTTTTGTTTCCCGTGTTCTTCGCAATATCTGTTTGCCCAGGTTATTCCGAATCAAGGCTTTCTGTTGATTATTCCGGATCAAGGAAATTATTCCAGATGAAGGAGTTGTTGTGAATATTCCGAATAAAGGATTTATTCCGGATCAAGTGATTATTCCGGATGAATCAATATTCCGGATGAGCAACTTATTCTGGATGAAGGTCATAGTCTAAATTATTCCGCATCAAGGCCATATTCCGAACCCAACAGATATTCCGGATCAACAACATATTCCGGATCAACTTGATATTCCGAATCAACTTGTTATTCCGATTCAGCAACTTATTCCGGATCAAGACATTCCGAATGAAGGTTTGAAAGTTATTCCGAACCAAGTAAATTTCAGATTATTCCGAACGAAGACTTTTATTCCGGATGAGCAGACATTCTGAACCAAGCCTGATATTCCGAATAAAGGGTTTATTCCGGATGAACTAATTATTCCGGATGAAGGATTTCGTTGGTTATTCCGAATAAACTTATATTCCGGATGAAGCTTTTATTCCGCATGAGGTAATTATTCCGAGTGAAGAAGAATTATTCCGAACGAGTGATTATTCAGAACGAGTGATTATTCCGAACGAAGGTTTATTCCGAATGAGTTGTTTTTAGTTTTTAAGTTTTAAACTTTACTTTTCCCGCCTTTTTCCTTAGTTTCACTTTTAGTTAACTTACCTTAGATTTATTTTAAGCTTGCTTTAGTTTAAGTTTAAGTTTGCCTTTAGGATAGTTTTAAGTTTGCGTTATTTACTTTTTGTATCGCTTTAATTTCTCGTCATTTATTATCAATTAGGTTTAGATTTTAATTACCGCCATGTATTTTAAAGTTTTTGCACTTTCCTTTTACTACAAACGACAACATTTGTTTTAACCAATAACAATTGAGTCACACTTTGAACCACTAATCAATTCGATTAGACATACGACAAAGAAAATTTTTTATAACTAAAACTCAGTTATTAATTTTCTCACTCGGTTGTCACGGAATGTTAGATTTACATCTAATTTCTCTCCTAGTAAGATTGACAACTTAATTATTTAAATATTCAAGTAAATTTAACTTGCAATTGTAATTGTTAAAAGTCATATCTGAAGCATTGACTTTCAAGCCATCTAGCATCTTATGTTAAATTGTTTGACCAAGTGATTTTATTTTGAGTCGATAATCTGTTTTGGACACCCACTGTCCACGGTTCCTCAAATAACCTAGCGGCTCATTATTGATAACGAACCATGGACCTATTTAACGAACCACGACCAATGAGTCCCTTTTGTTCATTTTTGGTCTATCTCACTCTTTGACGAGTTTTCTTGAAGATTCCTTCTTTTATTCTCTTTTGAGTCTCTTCTCTCGTTTCCTTTCAAGACTTCACTATCACCTAATAAGGTATAGTATTCTTGAATTATTTTGTAAAGTTATCCTTAACTTCCTTGTTGAGTCTTGATGAGACTGCAATTATACATAGTCTCATCGTCCAAATCGGGCTTAAAATGCTTAAAAATATCATAAAATACCCCAAAATATGCTTGTGTTTGTTCATTGTGTATTTTAGGTACGGATATCGAGAAAATGACAAAATATCGCAATAATCAAAGAAAAACGAACACGAGAAACGAAGCCGCACAATGAACCGGACCCGAATGTTGAATTTTCCAAAAAAAGCCCCTTGAAGAATTGAAGATTGGCATGAATGGTCCCTTAAGTTTGAAGACTTGTCACTTTAGGCCCTTGTAAACTCATAAATACAAGTTTGGTCCTTAAAGTTTCAAGAAAAGTCATAATCAGCCCTTGAGGATTGCTGAAATTGCAAGTGTAGTCCTTACTCCATGTTTGCAAAAGATGGAGGGACTAGTTGGTCATTTAGGTAAAGTTGTTATCAAAGGAAACGAACCAAAAAGCTGGGAAGACTTTATTTAAAGATTTTTATGAAGGTGAGGGGTTCAAACTGCCAAACATTAATATTTAACCCATCAACCCACCCATTTAATATTAACTCAACTCAGAAAGAAAATAGAGGGACGGGGTTTCTACTGTTTTACCATCATCCTCAATTGGTACGAATTACCAGAGGGCATCACATCAAGGGTTAAATCCAATTGCCTTACCAAAACAAAATTGAAGCCCCACATATACAAACCCATGTGAGTTTCATGCCTAGTCACCACAAAATAACAAGGATGTCAACACTCCAAGTCCTCACAGCCTTTGATTTTCAAAAAGAGGGTTCTAGAACAAGATCAAGGGACCAAAATCGTCTGAGCAAGAATGAGATGAAGACATTAGGGTTTTAGCATTCACTTGTATTTATAGCTTAGTTTTCCTTCTATAAAAGTTGTTCCAACTTTTCTTTTTCTCTAGTTTGTAAAAATTCGAATTTTGATTAATGAAAAGTTGAGTTCCAAGATTTAAAATTATTGTCATTTACTTTTAAAAAGCACTTTACTTTTCAGTCGATTTATTTTTAAAAGGTTGTTTCAAGTTCGGTTTGTGTTTTCAAGATTGTTTGTTTGAGTTTGATCAAGAAGTTTCAAGTCAGTGTTTAAGGTTTCAAGAGGAGAAAGTTTGTGAATAAGTTCAAAAAAAAGCATTTGTTTCAAGAAAAGTTAAAAAAATCAGTGGTTATTATTATTGTTTGTTTCATGTTTATTATTGTTAGCAGTATTTTGGATGCTTGTGGTTGTTTAGCTACCACATAAGCTCGAAATTCCAAGTCATGGACGTATGCCTTGGAGGTACACGTTGTCTTCCTTTTTCATTTTATTTTTCTTGCTGAAAGAATGTTTGATCATGTGATTTTGTGTTTATGATAATATTTTATGGAAATATTTGTTGAAACATGTCTAATATGTGATGTTGATTGGTAATCAGTAATTAAATTTGAAGTTTGTTGGCTTAAAATCAAAAGTCTTTTGATTAAAATCACTTTTCTACTCATAAAGGGGTGTTTGGGACAATGGTTCTCTTGGGTACGGGTTGACCACTGATTAACCATTTAGCTCTGCACGTACTTGTTAGTGTTAGAGGATTTTGTTTTGGAAAAAATTTAGTAGGTTTCGAGAAAATCTTTGGTTTTGTATGTTTTGAAAAAAAAAAACCTGCCTAGTTTTCCAAGTTTCTTTGATTTGTGGTACTCTGAGTTCTCCTTGCTTAGGAATTGGGAGATTTCATGTTGTGTTTATGTGGTCTCATAATCTATGTGATGTTTTTCTTATTTATTTGAGATTTGGGTTATTTTTCTGTCATAAAATTTGTCAAACGCAGTCCTAGATGAGTCACTGTATGTATGATACTTTATGATATTGATGTTTGATTTGTACATTGTCTTTGAGCAGGTTTCTATAAGCTTTTTTTAAGCCACTGTTTGATAGCAAGTAGGTGCCATAAGCATAGTATCTGCTTATTTGTTCTTAGTAGTCCGAGTTATTAGTTTGGAGCGAAATCGTGATTGTGGATTGTGTTTGGGTTGTGTTTTATGCACGTGACTCCAAGTAAATCCAAAACAAACATATAAACAACCAAGAGTAATAAGAACATATAGGGTGTTGTAGGATGCTCACGCATTCAGCCGGTTTCTTTACTAAATTGTGAACCACCAATTTTCTGTTGTAAATTTGTGGCCTGCATCAGTTAATTGTTGGTTTTGTGTTGCTGTTTTGTGTAATGTCTTGCCCAATATTTTCTTGTGCCTACTTTCCACTCGTTAGTTGTTAGGGGGCAATCCTCCAGCTTTGTTCTTAATATCTTGTAGGCTACTGGATTTTCGTAGTAATCATGGGAATTGATAGTTACGTTGTAGTGTTAGTGCTTATTAAAACATATATTGCAAAAAGGAAAGTCAACAAAATACCATTGGGGTGCAGCTACTGTTCATTCAGTAACATAGCTAGTACATTTTTGGTTTTGAGGTGTTTTCGGCCCGTGATTTGCTTGTTTAGGGTAATGATTTTCTGAGTTCATTGGCTGCTTAACAGCCCTTCTATTTTTGCTCAAAAGCTACATCTAAGCCATTGCCATTAGTTCTTAGTGATCACCCTCACTTGCTGAGCAAAACCTAAAAGAGATAAAAACAAACAGTAGGTAATATAATTAGTTTAGGCTGTTCTTTGGGTGATTAGTTTTGTTAATTTGTTTGAATTAGGATAGATTTAGAGCTGTGGTGTCTTGGTTTTAGAAGTTTGTCAAGCTCATAGTTTATTCGAAGAGTCACCAAAAAGCTAAGTTAAGCCACTGCTTGCTTTCAGACTCAAAGTCTAGCATTAGTACATTGGTTTTTTTGTGTTCTATGGTATTCTGGTAATCTGTGAGAATTTGTGACTTTGTCGTGCTTGAATATTGTGTTTGTGGGTTCATAATATTGTCCTAGTCATAGCCACGTGTTGATTGTGCCTTGTGATCCTATAACAACTACAAACATAGTAACCAAGAGAAAAAAGTGGCCTATGAAGTTCCTTATTTAAAACTTGTACTGTTACTGTTCATTTTTGCTGGTTATTTGCTCAACCCCAAAAAGGCAAAAGCTGTCCAAAAAACTAATCACAGAAAGTGGCAGCAGAAACATTTTACTGTCAAGAATTGGTTCAAACTTTGTTGTCAAAGTGTAGGATGTAATAATAATTAGTGTAATAATAATCTGACAACAAAATGTAGACAGAGTGGGTTTCGAACTCTTGACCATACACTCGCAGCAAACACAGCTGCACACTACCAAACCAACTGCTCTATTGAGTTTTTTTTGGTTAATACATCCTTTTATTACCTTTTTGTACGTTGTTTTTATTTTCTGATACAGAAGAAAACATTCTGTGAAAAAGGGGCAACAAGGGGGCTCAAACCCCTGACCTTGATACAACAGCAGACGCAATACAACCCTCTATAACCATCTGCCCTCCCTAGCTTCTTTGTTTTCATTTCCTTTTATTTTGTCTTTATACCCTTTTTTAAATTAGTTGTATTCTTATATAATCCGTAGCTTATTTTCAAATTCTGGGCTTATTAGTATAGTTTATTTTGTATTCATCATTTTTCTTACATTCTACTTATAGTTTTAGATTTTCTAAAATTGGTTTTACATTTTTCCCGCCATTAATTAATTTTTTATAATTATTTTCTTTTTCATATTTATAAAGTCATTAAAAAATAGATTTTAGTAATTAAAAATTTTCAAAAAAATATTTTTTAGTTTTTAAATAATATACTTTAGGTTTACATTAGAAAAAATTTGGATTTTGTCCTTTTCTTAGTTAATTTATTTTTTAGGATTTTTAATTAACTTTAAATATTAATATAATATAATTTAAGCACTTTCAAATTTTTTAGTTTAGATTTTATTTTTAAATAGAATCTTTAGGACTTTCTAGTAATTTTTAATTATTATTAAGGTGAAATTTTTCGTTGGGTCGCGTTTTTACGTTCGTTCGTTTTAGCATTTTCGACCGTTTTCAATGTAATTCGTCTCCGCTTTTCTTTCTTTCTTTCTTTCCAAAAACGTAATCACTCGATTAAATAACGTCTATAATTGTTGGCTAAACACCATACCTCTACCGAGAACGAACTCTATTATTCGTCTTTACGTTTTTCCTAAAACGTACTGATTAATACTTACCACGACATTTGTGTGTGCTTTGTTTTTACCTAAAATAAAGTATATACAAAATACCGCATCACTAAATGGCGCCGCTGCCGGGGAGGTGTGTTTAGCCATATTTATTTATCGTTTTTGTTTGAGTGTTTACGTTTTATCGTAAATACTTCTTTTTATTTTTCTATACTATTAGCCATACAAGTAAATACGTGTTAAATTGAACTCAATTAACACAAAATCGTTTTCTCGTTTTTATTGTGCATAATATATTGTATTTACGTAGAACAATTAACACACAATAATTATCCAAATACGCGAGAATCGCACCTCAATAGTTGAGCGTTCCGGTCACTATTGTTGTATCGAATTCAAACGAAATCAAAGGCAAAATAGATAAATACTCTTAATTGGTTTAATCTCGATAAATACAAACTATAAGGTGGGTATAAGGCGGTTGTATTTCACGACCTAAGGAAAAAAGTCTCTTAAGTGCTTCGCGCCTCCTCGTTTTCTCCGCTCGCTTGTGCGTGTTTTGAAAGTGACGATTAATTAGGGGTTTGCCAAATCAAGTATTATTAATCTATTTTTGTGAGTTTTAATTATTGAACCTCGAAACGTTTTGGCGTTCCGCCAACGTTTCAAAGTCGACGAGGGTTTTTACTTCACGTAATTACCTTCATTCTTCTTGGATTCATTAATCGAGACCTTTGATTAGTGGATAGTTTTTGTAGATTAATTTCTACGTAATACACCCAAAATTCCAAAAAAATTAAAAAACCAAAAACACAAAAATAATCTTCTCATTTTCCCTCTATTTTCATAATTCTCTTCTTGAACCCTCTAATTTGTTTAATTCTCGATTACGATTTTCGCGTTACATCATGTCGAATGATGGTTACTATTCGTGTCCATATTGTGGAGGACCGCCCGATAGTGGTAATTGTTATAATTGCGAGATCTTAGGAGGAAGGGAGGGTTATATCTACAACTCTCCTCAAAACAACAATGGTGACGGATTTCAATCATACGACCAAGGTCACCAATCTTCTTCGTTTTATTCGTCGAATGATTCATCTTATTATTGTGATAATAATCAAGACGATGAAACGAATCAAAACGCCTATGGTTACGAATTCCAATCATATGACCATACTCCACAGCCTCCCTCGTCTTATTCATGTGATTTTTGCGGTTTGGAGCACGATTTCGGATTTAGTTGTACGAATAACTATAATGACCACAAACCGAATCCTAATTTCTATGACCAATCTTCGCAATACACACCGTCATATTCATGTGAGAATTGTGGAAACGAACCTCATTATGGATATGATTGTCAACCAATGAATCAAAATACGTCTTTCGACGACCAATTCAACGGATTTGACGAATCACCTCCACAAGATATGAATTACAATTGTAACAATGGGAATTTTTATCCACACAACGAACCGGATTTTTCTCAAAGTCCGTGTTGCGACAATTGTGGGGGGCCTCACGATACTTATTCTTGCCAACCAATGCATTATAATGAACCCAATTCATACTATACTTCCGGTTTTGATAATTTTGAGGCCCCACCATACGATCTCGAACACCAAAATTCTCATGAGTCAAGTAACGAGAGACAAAATTCCTTTGGCGCTTTCTTACAAGACCATGAAGAAGAATTCTTGCAAGGTGTGATGGACAATTTTAGAAGTATAAGGGGAGAGATTGAAATGGAAAAGCAACGAGTGCAAGCGTCAAATATTGATACTTATGCCTCTACGTCTCTGGAGATTCCATATGATTACCAATACGACGATGATGATAGCGATGTTTTCAATCTCGACCCTTATCATGGAAAAACTACTCCTATACCCACTTCGGAAACCGATGCCTCTCTAAGTATGGGGGAGACGAATCTTAGCACTAATCCTAGTGTCGAGATCCCTATTCCAATCCAAAGTGAGCCTACGGTTTTTTCCGAAGATGAGGTAAGTGATTTTGCTCTCGATGAATTTTTCCACGAAGATTCCAACGAGGCAAATCACAATAGTGAGTGTGAATCAATTTCTTGTGATGATGTCTCTCCCATTGACACTTCGGGGAGAGAATCAACGACTTTTTCGAACCCGCTTTTCAAGGACGATGATTTTTCCGCTAGTGATGACGAGTCACTAATCGACGAGGATGTTCAATATACCGATTTTAAAATCTTCTCGAACCCTTTATTCGAATTTGATGACGCGTTCATCTTTGGTGACGTAAATCCTCTCTTTGATGAGACGTTAGAGGACATCGAGAGTGAGGATTCTAAGGATCCTAAACTCGATGAGCCGGATTTGCTAGTCACCCACCTGACGTCTCATACGGTTGAGACTACTCTTTCTACTAATGACGTTTCCATTCTCGAGGGTTCACCGATGGACCGCCTCTCGATGAGAGTGAGGATTTTAGTGAGGCTTTTTCCTTCGAACCAGGGGGAAATTTTGAAACTCCTATTTTTGGTGATTCTCTTTCAATTTTACCTTCGTTTCAAAGTATACCAACCCACCCCCTCGGATTTGATGAGTTTACCTACGTCGTAAAGAGTTTTCTTCCTTACAAGACGTATCCTCCGGCTTTGCGTGTTTTATTTTCAACAAAATGTGAGGATACGATCTTCGATCCCGGTATAAAGGCTTTTCCTTTATTCACGGTTGCTTTTGGGCCTTGATTACATGTAAGTCCCACCAAAAATGACCGAAGCAAGATAATCCCTAAATGATCACATTTATGGGGATTCGAGTCGAGCTTTTGACTCGGTTATCAAAAACAAGGTGCCTCGTGGGGGATTCTCATGCTTATCCTTGTAAATATTATTGCTTTTTAGTTAACCTAATGTGAGGGGATTTGTGCCCTTCCAACCCTTGTTCCATGGTTGTTTGTGAATTGTGGATTTTAGATGATCATGTTCTTCACGATAGGAGCCTCTCGTGTTCGTTTTATGGGAGCACTCGATCGTTGCTTTGAAGAATTTCTCGATATCCATATGATATATCCTTTGATGTTCTAACCTTAGGTTTATAGCACACTTCATAAACGGCTATTGATTTAATGGTTCCACCCTTTCCATGCTAGATTAAGCATTCGACTACGTCTCTAGTATGGGGGTGTTTGAACCCCTAGACTCGAAACATTGAGGAAAATGTTTAACTTTAGTATGGGGGTTGAATAGATACTTGCCTTGCCAAACCTTCACCCTTTCCAAAGTTTATCTTTTTGTCTATCGTTTTGTTGCAAAGTAAGGCTAAAAATGGCCAAATTTTAAAAAAAATTCTTATCTTTCATAAGTGTTTAAGACACGAATGTAGGTTTTCCGTTGGTGAGAATAAGAGCAATTTTTTACTCGACCGTGCGTGTTGAGCACTTAGCTTCGATTCCTTAACTTTTTAGGCTAAGTCTCTTAAATGAGGACGAGAAATGATAGAGTTATTTATAAGTCTCGTAATCGTCACGATCTCATGTGTAGTAATTATTAGCTTATTCTCCCCACGCTTTTGATAATAAATTGTTAATAAATATTGATTTAGCGGTTTAGTCACTATTGTTGGTTTCTAATTTGTTTTAGTAGCTTCCATGTAATTAAATTAGGAAAACATTAAGGTATCGCCAGCGTCACGGTTTTGAAGTATTGGCACCCGAATAATCGAAAGCTTCACCTAATAATAAGATTTCAAGTGCTCACCTAAATTAAGCAAAAAATTGAAGCTCACAAGGCCGAAAAATCTATGCCCCAATTGAAAGTGAATCAAGCCTTAATCTTTGAATCTTTAAAGATCCAAAATTCGCTTTAGCGTGAGGATATACGTCTTTGGCTAATAAAACCAACGATGAGGCGGATAATAAAAGGCAAGGAAAGACCGAAGTCATAATAAAAGCTCCATGGCGGCGTTGAATAAAAGATGGAGGTAAACCAAAGATAATAAGGCCCTTCCGTTAGGGGGCGTATAAAAGTCTTGGTAATAAGTCTCATGTTCAAAACCGTTATAAAACCATGTTTATCGATCCTTCTTGTTGACTTAATTTTTTGACATCGTTGTCTATTAGGGTGAATTATTAATTTAATGATTTTGGTTACACCGTTAGAACTCTATTTTTAGACTTAATCTCTGTTCACGCATAAGTCAACGATGTATCCTCGTGATCATTAAGACAAAATAAAATATAAGAGATACCAAGTAGGAATAAGGGAGTTTAGGTTCGTAATTAACACTCATGAGATGTGTTCGTGTTGCTAACTTATAACAACAATGATCTCGTTTCACGCTTAGCATGGAATTGGGTGAAAATCAAGGACGACGAAATTATTTCTAACGAAGCATTCACGTGTTCTTGTTCTATGATCCCAAAAGTCACGTTCTCGTGATGAAAACATTACATTATGCCTAAAACGCGTGTAGTAGTTTATTTAAGTTTACGTTTTCAATAAATGTCATATAAAAATGAATTTTGGAAGTGCTATGATACTTAATTCTAGCATTGCATGGGGACACGACAATGGTTTAGTATGGGGGAGTGATGAGACTACAATTATACATAGTCTCATCGTCCAAATCGGGCTTAAAATGCTTAAAAATATCATAAAATACCCCAAAATATGCTTGTGTTTGTTCATTGTGTATTTTAGGCACGGATATCGAGAAAATGACAAAATATCGCAAGAATCAAAGAAAAACGAACACGGGAAACGAAGCCGCACGATGAACCGGACCCGAATGTTGAATTTTCCAAAAAAAGCCCCTTGAAGAATTGAATATTGGCATGAATGGTCCCTTTTGTTTGAAGACTTGTCACTTTAGGCCCTTGTAAACTCATAAATACAAGTTTGGTCCTTAAAGTTTCAAGATAAGTCATAATCAGCCCTTGAGGATTGCTAAAATTGCAAGTGTAGTCCTTACTCCATGTTTGCAAAAGATGGAGGGACTAGTTGGTCATTTGGGCAAAGTTGTTATCAAAGGAAACCAACCAAAAAGCTGGGAAGACTTTATTTAAAGATTTTTATGAAGGTGAGGGATTCAAACTGCCAAACATTAATATTTAACCCATCAACCCACCCATTTAATATTAACTCAACTCAGAAAGAAAATAGAGGGACGGGGTTTCTACTGTTTTACCATCATCCTCAATTGGTACGAATTACCAGAGGGCATCACATCAAGGGTTAAATCCAATTGCCTTACCAAAACAAAATTGAAGCCCCACATATACAAACCCATTTGAGTTTCATGCCTAGTCACCACAAAAGAACAAGGATGTCAACACTCCAAGTCCTCACAGCCGTTGATTTTCAAGAAGAGGGTTCTAGAACAAGATCAAGGGATCAAAATCGTCTGAGCAAGAATGAGATGAAGACATTAAGGTTTTAGCATTCACTTGTATTTATAGCTTAGTTTTCCTTTTGTAAAAGTTGTTCCAACTTTTCTTTTTCTCTAGTTTGTAAAAATTCGAATTTTGATTAATGAAAAGTTGAGTTCCAAGATTTTAAATTATTGTCATTTACTTTTAAAAAGCACTTTACTTTTCAGTCGATTTATTTTTGAAAGGTTGTTTCAAGTTCGGTTTGTGTTTTCAAGATTGTTTGTTTGAGTTTGATCAAGAAGTTTCAAGTCAGTGTTTAAGGTTTCAAGAGGAGAAAGTTTGTGAAAAAGTTCAAAAGAAAGCATTTGTTTCAAGAAAAGTTAGAAAAATCAGTGGTTATTATTATTGTTTGTTTCATGTTTATTATTCTTAGCAGGATTTTGGATGCTTGTGGTTGTTTAGCTACCACATAAGCTCGAAATTCCAAGGCATGGACGTATGCCTTGGAGGTACATGTTGTCTTCCTTTTTAATTTTATTTTTCTTGCTGAAAAGAATGTTTGATCATGTGATTTTGTGTTTATGATAATATTTTATGGAAATATTTGTTGAAACATGTCTAATATGTGATGTTGATTCTTAATCAGTAATTAAATTTAAAGTTTGTTGGCTTAAAATCAAAAGTCTTTTGATTAAAATCACTTTTCTACTCATAAAGGGGTGTTTGGGACAATGGTTCTCTTGGGTACGGGTTGACCACCGATTGACCATTTAGCTCTGCACGTACTTGTTAGTGTTAGAGGATTTTGTTTTGGCAAAAAGTTAGTAGGTTTCGAGAAAATCTTTGGTTTTGTATTTTTTTTTTAAAAAAAAAATCTGCATAGTTTTCCAAGTTTCTTTGATTTGTGGTACTCTGAGTTCTCCTTGCTTAGGAAATGGGAGATTTCATGTTGCATTTATGTGGTCTCATAATCTATGTGATGTTTTTCTTATTTAGTTGAGATTTGGGTTATTTTTCTGTCATAAAATTTGTCAAACGCAGTCCTAGATGAGTCACTGTATGTATGATACTTTATGATATTGATGTTTGATTTGTACATTGTCTTTGAGTAGGTTTCTATAAGCTTTTATTAAGCCACTGTTTGATAGCAAGTAGGTGCCATAAGCATAGTATCTGCTTATTTGTTCTTAGTAGTCCGAGTTATTAGTTTGGAGCGAAATCGTGATTGTGGATTGTTTTTGGGTTGTGTTTTGTGCCCGTGACTCCAAGTAAATCCAAAACAAACATATAAACAACCAAGAGTAATAAGAACATATAGGGTGTTGTAGGCTGCTCACGCGTTCAGCCGGTTTGTTTACTAAATTGTGAACCACCAATTTTCTGTTGTAAATTTGTGGCGTGCATCAGTTAATTGTTGGTTTTGTGTTGCTGTTTTGTGTAATCTCTTGCCCAATATTTTCTTGTGCCTACTTTCCACTCGTTAGTTGTTAGGGGGCAATCCTCCAGCTTTGTTCTTAATATCTTGTAGGCTACTGGATTTTCGTAGCAATCAGGGGAATTGATAGTTATGTTGTAGTGTTAGTGCTTATTAAAACTTATATTGAAAAAAGGAAAGTCAACAATATACCATTGGGGTGCAGCTACTGTTCATTCAGTAACATAGCTAGTACATTTTTGGTTTTGAGGTGTTTTCGGCCCGTGATTTGCTTGTTTAGGGTAATGATTTTCTGAGTTCATTGGATGTTTAACATCCCTTCTATTTTTGCTCAAAAGCTACATCTAAGCCATTGCCATTAGTTCTTAGTGATCACCCTCACTTGCTGAGCAAAACCTAAAAGAGATAAAAACAAACAGTAGGTAATATAATTAGTTTAGGCTGTTCTTTGGGTGATTAGTTTTGTTAATTTGTTTGAATTAGGATAGATTTAGAGTTGTGGTGTCTTGGTTTTAGAAGTTTGTCAAGCTCATAGTTTATTCGAAGAGTCACCAAAAAGCTAAGTTAAGCCACTGCTTGCTTTCAGACTCAAAGTCTAGCATTAGTACATTGGTTTTTTTGTGTTCTATGGTATCCTGCTAATCTGTGAGAATTTGTGACTTTGTCGTGCTTGAATATTGTGTTTGTGGGTTCATAATATTGTCCTAGTCATAGCCAAAGTTGATTGTGCCTTGTGATCCTATAACAACTACAAACACAGTAACCAAGAGAAAAAAGTGTCCTATGAAGTTCCTTATTTAAAACTTGTACTGTTACTTTTCATTTTTGCTGGTTATTTGCTCAACCCCAAAAAGGCAAAAGCTATCCAAAAAACTAATCACAGAAAGTGGCAGCAGAAACATTTTACTGTCAAGAATTGGTTCAAACTTTGTTGTCAAAGCGTAGGATGTAATAATACCTACTGTAATAATAATCTGACAAAAAAATGTAGGCAGAGTGGGTTTCGAACTCTTGACCATACACTCGCAGCAGACACAACTACACACTACCAAACCAACTGCTCTGTTGAGTATTTTTGGTTAATACATCCTTTTATTACCTTTCTGTACGTTGTTTTTATTTTCTGATAAAGAAAAAAAAATCTATGAAAAAGGGGCAACAAGGGGGCTCGAACCCCTGACCTTGATACAACAGCAGACGTAATATAACCCTCTATAACCATCTGCCCTCCCTTGCTTCTTTGTTTTCATTTCCTTTTATTTTGTCTTTATACCCTTTTTTAAATTAGTTGTATTCTTATATAATCCGTAGCTTATTTTCAAATTCTGGGCTTATTAGTATAGCTTATTTCGTATTCATCATTTTTCTTACATTTTACTTATAGTTTTAGATTTTCTAAAATTGGTTTTACATTTTTCCCGCCATTAATTAATTTTTTATGATTATTTTCTTTTTCATATTTATAAAGTCATTAAAAAATAGATTTTAGTAATTAAAAATTTTCAAAAAAATATTTTTTAGTTTTTAAATAATATACTTTAGGTTTACATTAGAAAAAATTTGGATTTTATTCTTTTCTTAGTTAATTTATTTTTTAGGATTTTTAATTAACTTTAAATATTAATATAATATAATTTAAGCACTTTAAATTTTTTAGTTGATATTTTATTTTTAATTAGAATCTTTAGGACTTTCTAGTAATTTTTAATTATTATTAAGGTGAAATTTTTCGTTGGGTCGCATTTTTACGTTCGTTCGTTTGAGCATTTTCGACCGTTTTCAATGTAATTCGTCTCCGCTTTTCTTTCTTTCTTTCTTTCCAAAAACGTAATCACTCGATTAAATAACGTCTATAATTGTTGGCTAAACACCATACCTCCACCGAGAACGAACTCGATTATTCGTCTTTACGTTTTTCCTAAAACGTATTGATTAATACTTACCACGACATTTGTGTGTGCTTTGTTTTTACCTAAAATAAAGTATATACAAAATACCGCATCAAGTCTCTCTCGATTTATTTTAATCATGCCTCTCTAAGTTGAGTCTCTCTCTTCTATCCTTTTAAACTAAGTCGAGTCGAGCCTCACCCTTTCCTCGTCATGTAATTGTTCTTTGAACATTCACAACGATTGAGAAGAGCTACGAAACTTTGAGCATGTAGTTTATCGTATGCTAAACACAATCCATCTTGGTCTTTCTATTCTTTGGCTTATTTT
Organism: Glebionis coronaria; assembly: GCA_025667525.1. NCBI lineage: Eukaryota > Viridiplantae > Streptophyta > Magnoliopsida > Asterales > Asteraceae > Glebionis > Glebionis coronaria. The sequence goes on from CM046876.1 coordinate 264,730,485, forward strand.
GATCTCTTTCTCTATATCAATGAGTCATCTTTTTGGTGTTGAAATTCAGAAGCATCCTTTTCTATAATGTCTTATATCTAGTATTTTTTTTATAAGCGTCGATTTATCCTCGCATTTGGTTTTTTTTTTATTTTTGTACCTTGATTCCCGACTTAAAGCTTTTTGAGCTTTCTAAAGGAATTATTTTAAAGGTAAAAAATGTCTTTGATTTGATATTTTTTTGTCTCTCTCGTTGTGGAGAGTTGATTACGGTTAAAATTTACAATTGGATTGGGTGATTCCAACAGTTCTAAGTTTTTAACCTTTTGAGAGGATTTTGGTTAAATCTTGAATTTTCTTGGGTGATTCTAAAAATTCTAAGCTTTTTAGCCTTTGACATATTATCATTACAATTGGTATGGATGTTTTTTCTCGACCTCTATTCCATCAATTATGATTTGATCTTGTAAAAATCCTTTCCTTGGACTTTTTATTTTTTTTGGATTGATAACATCGCGTCCATACTTCTTCAATGCTTGTCATTGTTTGTGCAAACGACTTGTTTATCGTCCTCATTTTCTTTTTCATCATAGTCATTCTTCCTCTCTTTTCGACTATGTGGAATTGTTTTTATTGTCCATGTCATACTCTCTTTAGTTTGGTATTTTTGCCATGATATTAAAGTGGAGTATGTTCTCTCGACAATATTTTCTATGTTTATAATTTGGACATTTCTTTTCTCTCTTTAGTCCTTTTTATATTTTTTAGTGTCACCAAAATAAGTTGGGTTCTCTTTTCTATATAATAGCCCTCTTATTTTTCTTAACTTGTCATATTTTTGACACTTCTAAAAGTTAAGATTGTTTTAGCTTTCTCTTTAGTCCATCTCTTTGCACATAAGATGTTTAAAGCTAATTCTGCTTGGGTGACATTCCTATTCATATATGCTCTTGTCCACTAACTTTGTTTTGTAGGACTTTTCTAACCCTTCTTTGTAGCTTGTTACTATCCTTGCTTCATTGGTGCCTCAAGCAATGGGGAGCTCATATCAAGGGGAGCATTTGCAAGATTTCTAGTCATTACATTTGCGATCGTTCACTAACTTAAAATGCAGTCATCAAACATCTTGCAAGTAATGATTCATGGGATCTCGAAGATTAGCATATTATTATGCATGGAGTTGGTTAACCTATGGTGATTGAAGACTTAACTAGGATGACGCAAGCTCGCTATCTGTTAGCCCTATATTTTATATAGTCGAACAAGAATATAATAGGTCATCTTAGTCGTTAAAAGGTCTTGTATTGTAATAGGTTAGTCGGGAAAACCGAGCTTGGACTTTAAGCTAATATTGTCTAAGTTAGGGGCGTAAGCCTAAGACTAAGCCAAGCCCGACCCAAGTCACAAACCCACGGCCCATGGAAAGCCCATTGGTTCGTGGGTATATAACCCTCTTTCACATGTGAAAGAGGGTGTTGGTTCATTTCATAAAACACATAGTTTTAGTGTAAACCTTCCACTTCTCTCTCTACTTTCTCTTTCTACTTTTCTACTATTTCTCTCTCTAAATCTTGTGTTATGGATTGAATGGGAACAACATTTGGTATCAGAGCCTATAGTGGATAGGTGATTGAAGATTCTTGTGTTGTGTTATTGATTTTTTCGTGCCTATTTTGATCCAAAAACTCACGTACCAAAAATTTTCTTGTGTTTTTATGGCTTATTCTTGATACAAATCATCTACTTACTATTGGTAGTGATTTGGTATTGTTCTTTTGGTTAAAGACACAAAATGTTTGGGTGCTTGATTCATTTTTAGGCTAAAAATCACGAATTTGGTGTGTTCTAGTACTATCCAAGAAAAGGGGTATTTTGATTCCTTGGTACGATCTGATTTTGTGTTTGCATAAACCCTGGGGGTTTCTACTTGCGATCCACAGTCACGATCCATTGTTACGATCTAACTGCGATCATTAGTACGATCCAAGTTACGATCTGTGACTACCATTGCTCAGTACGATCACAATACGATCTAGCAGAGTACCATCACGGCTTCGATCAGGTTACGATCACTCAGTACGATCTATAGTGCGATCCCTCACTATGATCACTCATCACGATCATAGAGTACGATCACCAAGTACGATCAGAGTATGATCCGACTGCGATCTAGGAGTACGATCATAGTGCGATCAGACCACGATCATAGAGTACGATCAGAGTGCGATCAGACCACGATCATAGAGTACGATCAGAGTGCGATCAGACCACGATCATAGTGTATGATCAGAGTGCGATCAGAGTGCGATCAAAGAGTGCGATCGGTCACATTGCGTTGCATAGATGAATTTTGTTTGAGCAATTTTTAGACTTATCTACTATCTGGACTAGTTTAGGAACATAGTTTACACGAAGATTAAAAATTTTAGGTCAAGTAAATTCAAATTTTTTCCCTACTAGTTTTTGGCTATTTCTAACTCAATTTCAAAATTTGGCGATACAAAATTTTTTCGACTTACCTTTTTGTCGGACTGAGGAATTTATTGTCGGACTGAAGATTCTCGGAACTCTTTGAAATTTCAACCACACCTCATCACAACAAATCCACTAAGATCTGCAATTCATTCACAAGTATTCACCATGTCTAACAACAACATCAACATTGCAATTGCTAATCAAATTCGTTTGGAACAAGGTGGCAACGGTAATCCACTTGTGCTCACTGCCGGTTGTTACGTTCAATGGAGATCTCGTTTTCTCAGATTTCTTGACGGAAAAGAAAACCGAACTGCTCTTCGTCACTGCCTTGAGAATCCACCTCCAGTTTTTGAATTCAGACCAATTGCCACACAGGCAGAGGATGGTACTTCATCAACTATACGAGCTATGGAGTATTTTGACACATGTTCTGCTGAGAAAAAGAAACTCCTCCAAGCTGAAGCTGATGCTGTAAACTTCATACTCACTGGAATTGATAACGATATCTATTCCACAGTTGATGCATGTCCTAATGCTATGGAAACGTGGAATGCAATTCATCGATTAAAGCAAGGTGAGTCGATCAACGTTCAAGATCTCGAGACTAATCTACTTTGGGAGTTTGGAAAATTCACATCGGAAGATGGTGAATCCATTGACTCATATTACTCGAGATTCTACAAAATGATGAATGACCTTGTCAGAAATCAGTGCACCATCTCCAATCATCATGCCAATGTTCAGTTTCTACTTCAACTCAAACCGGAATGGCAAAGGTTTGTGACTTTGGTCAAACAAAGGGAGGATATCAAGACTATATCTTACCACAAACTTTATGACATATTGAAACAACATCAGAATGAAGTGAATGAACTTAGGGCTGAAAAGGCAGAACGATCTGCGAACTCTATTGCTTTTGTGGCTGCTACTTCAACAAAACCCGTTCCCCGTCAACAACTACCTATTCATTCCTCAAAGTCATCTAGCTCATCCATCAAACCACCAGCTGCTGCTAAACACAAAACAAAAGCAATTGTCCCCACTCCACCTCTAAAATATGACACCGAGTCAGATGGAGATAGTGATGATGAACAAACTTCAAGGGACAAGAAGATTGAGGAACTCATGTCTTTACTCACCACAACTTATAAGAAGATCTACAAACCTACCAACAACAACCTCAGATCATCATCCAATGCTAGATATAAGGAAGTTGATCATGCACCTAGGTATGATCGTGATGCTAGGTATGATAATCAGAGGATGCCGAATCAAGTTGGGGCTAGAGACACTGTAGGCACTCCAGTTGTGCAAAAGACTGGGGTTCAATGCTTCAACTGCAAGGGTTTTAGGCACATGGCTAGGGAATGCAAGAAGCCAAAACGGGTTTAGGACTCAGGGTATCACAAGGAAAAGATGTTGCTGTGTAAGAAAGAAGAAGCAGGAATTCCACTCACAGCAGATGAAGTTGACTGGCGTGATGACACTGATGATGAAGCCGATGATCAAGAGTTGGAGGCACATTATGTGTACATGGCAAAGATTCAAGAAGTGATCACGGAGACTGATGATACTTCTGGACCCATCTATGATTTTGAGCCACTTGAAAAGGTACCATAACATGATAACTATAATGTGTTTGCTAATGAACGACGGCATCCTGAGCAACCCGAAAGCATCAATGACACATATGTAATGGACACGGAGGATAGCAATGTCTCTACGGATTCACAACATATGTGTAATGATGACGGAAAAGCTGTTCAGGATACTGAGTCAGATGAGGACCGTGATTTGCTTGCGTCTATTATTGATTCTTTAAAACATGAAATTGAGGAAAACAAAGAGGCTAACAAACGTTTGAAGCAAGCAAACACATCCTTAGCCGAGGAGATAGACAGGCTTAAAGAGTGTGATTATGTAAAAGAAGCTGATCGACGGGTTGCAATAGCTAATGGTTTGGTATATGAACGTAAGGTGCTCAACGAACAATGTTGTTCTGAAGTAACACACGAAATTCATATGTCAAAACAGAAGATATCGGAAATTGAAGAACAACTGCTGCTACATAAACTCCAAATTACTGAATTAGAGTCGGTTAACAAAGAACAAACTGAGCTTTATAAAACTCGTGAAGAAAAGGATATTGAAAAAATTCTTGATTTGGAAAAGAGAGTCGACACGTTAAACAACATTGTTTACAAAATGGGTCAGTCTATTCAAACTATGAATATGCTCAATAGAAATATGAAAACGAGTTTTGTCAAGCCTGAATATCTCAAGAAAGTTCAAAGTACCAAGCCTGCTCTTTATGATATCGGTTGCTATGTTGATAATCTTGCTCTTATGCTTTCCCCTGACTGTGACGAAATCCTTCGTCAACAAGAAGAAAGTCGATCAAACTTAAGTGATTTAATAAACCTTTCTGATTCTAACAATCATATTAAGTTTGTCCCACAAAAAGAACTTTCAAAAGAACAAAAGATGTATAATAGTGTTCCACCACCAAGTGATGAACCACAAAAGAAAGTTTCTTTAAAAAGGAGTTTCAAAAAGCAATCAATTTTGTTAGAAAAGCGAATTTTGGATGAAAAACGTAAATGGGATGAGAAAAGCAAAAGTGTTCAGCAATTTGAGTTTATAAAACAAGGGGTTTTAAATCTGTACAAAGGTGTCGTCGACTATGAAAAAGTTTCTAGGGATACCATTTGGAATATTAAACCTAACCCACAAGTAGAAGTCGTCATTCAACAATGTATTGTTCCAACCATTGATGATCTTTCAAAAAATGTGGAAATGTTTTATACAGCTCTCACTAAGGAAATGTTAATTGATTTAAGTTATGTTAAATCTCTTGAAGATGAAGTTGATTTTCTTCAAACTAAATTAAAAACACAAGAACACCAACTTTCTAACGAAATTGATCGACTTTCTAAGGAATACTTTTATGCTGACCATATGAATGATATACTTGGTGTGTATACCGATCTGGATCAATATTGTCATGTAGCATGTCTAGCGTCAGAATCGGACGCGAAATGTCGCAATCTTGAAGTAGAGCTTTTAAAACAAATCCAGCCATACAACAAACTTTCGAAAAGCTTTTCTCAACTTGAGAAACACTCCATTTCTCTTGAACTTGCTTTACAAAAAGGTGAAAAATCTCATAATCATAAAAAGTGTCAAGAAATGTCAGCTTCTTCGTTTCGTCTACTAAATGAAAAGGATTTCGAAATAAATGATTTGAAAGCTCAGCTAAAAGAAAGGGACATTGCCATAAGTGAGTTACAGAAACTCATTGAGAAAATGAAAGGAAAGTCTGTTTTGGGTAAACCATCCGCTGTTCGTCAACCAAATGCGGTTAAATGCCCTAAATCATCTATTTTGGGACAATCCCCACAGACTTTGCCTAAGATAGGAAATGATAAGAGCACTAATGTGATAGCACCTGGAATGTATAAGATGAACACTAGGTCCACTCAAACTGGAACAACGCAGTTACCTCAGAATACTAGGAAAACTAATCAACGTGTGTCTTCTTCTACAGGAGTAAATCCCACTACTAGTGTTAGCGGACCACAGCTTAAGAGCACTAGAATTGAAGATAGAGTCATGCCTAACAATAGTCAAGGGAAGAAGAAGGAAGTAGAAGATCACCGTAGGAATTTTAAGTTTTCTAAGAATAAAACGTCTGTAACTGCTTGTAATGACAGTTTAAATGCTAAGACCTCGAATGTTGAAGTTGTTTGTGTTGAATGTGGAAAATGTGTTCGTACTTTTAATCATGATGCTTTTGCTCTTAATCATAATGGCGTGAATACTAGAACTAGGAAGCCTATTACTGTGCCCACTAGTACTAAAGAACCCACAAGAACTTTGAACCAATCCACTGATCAACCACTTAAGAAACTAAGTGCGTTAGACTCCACTACTCTGCGTAAACAAAACAGATTAAAGAAGCTATATGAGAACATGATTAGGACATGTACACGGGGGTATTCGAGATTTACACCACCCGGATACAAATGGGTACCTAAGTTAACCACTTTAGTGATTGCGTCTAGGAATATCAGCTTGCCTATAGACTTTGCATCTAGGTCCACTACTATTTTGGAACCCGTTTCTATCAAGGGCTCCCATTTGTCAAATGCTACATTGTCTTCTAATTCTTCTGCAGCTCGTCGAACTCATCCTATTCATAATGGACTCCGGGTGCACAAAGCACATGACGGGCAATCTCAAGCTTCTCATTAACTTCGTGGAGAAGTTTCTGGGTACGGTACGGTTTGGAAATGATCAATTTGCACCGATACTCGGATATGGAGACTTGGTTCAAGGGAATATCACTATAAAACAGGTTTATTATGTCGAGGGACTGAATCACAATTTATTCTCGGTTGATCAATTTTGTGATGCGGATTTGGAAGTGGCTTTTCGGAAATCTACTTGCTATGTTAGAGACTACGATGGGAATGACCTTCTTACAGGTTCTCGTGGTTCTGATCTCTACACAGTAACTCTTCAAGACACATCTTCAACAAATCCAATTTGCTTAATGGCTAAAGCTTCATAATCTCAAGCATGGTTATGGCATCAACGATTGTCACATCTCAACTTTGACACCATCAACTTGCTTTCGAAGAATGATATTGTGACCGGTCTTCCTAAGTTGAAATTCGTCAAAGACCATCTTTGTTCTTCTTGTCAGTTGGGGAAAGCAAAACGGAAGTCTTTCAAAACAAAGACTACCCCTAGCTCAAAAGGACGATTGGAACTTCTACACATGGATTTATGTGGTCCCATGCGTGTAGAGAGTATTAACGGGAAAAAGTATATTCTAGTGATTGTTGATGATTACTCTAGATACACATGGACTTTCTTCTTAAGGTCCAAAGATGAAACACCAGAGGTTCTCAAAAACTTTCTCAAGATGATACAACGCAATCTTCAAGCTCAAGTCTTAACCGTAAGAACGGATAGAAGTACTGAATTTTTGAACAAGAACTTGCAATCTTACTTTCAAGAAGAAGGCATCGAACATCAAATGTCTATTGCTCGAACTCCTAAACAAAACGGCGTTGTCGAAAGGCGGAACCGTACTTTGGTTGAGGCTGCTCGAACAATGCTTTCTGCTTCAAAATTACCGCTATTCTTTTGGGCTGAAGCAATTGCAACTGCCTGTTATACTTAGAATCGTTCTCTCGTCATCCCTAGACATGAAAAGACACCTTACCACATCATCAATGGCAGGAAACCCACTGTAAAATTCTTTCACGTATTTGGATCTTTATGCTACATCCTTAAAGACGGTGAGAATCTTGACAAGATGAAAGAAAAAGGTGATGCATGTATTTTTGTGGGGTATGCTACATTGTCGAAAGGATATCGGGTCTATAACAAGACAACAAAGATTATTGTCGAAACAATTCATGTGAACTTTGACGAATTGCCACAAATGGTACTTGATCACAAAAGCTCAAGTCCCGCACCTCAATGTCCAGCAATGGCACCTACACACAACAGTGTACGTCCCGTGAAAGAATGTCAAGAAAATACTCCTACAGCAGAATTGACGGATTCGACACATATGAATGAGTTGGTTGATTTATATGATCCAATGTTTGATGAATATTACTATGGAAACAATCAAGTTGTGTCAAAGCCTTCCGCTGTCAATACTGCTGATGCACCATCACAAAGTCAACAAGACACAACTGCATCTACTTCAGCAACCGTTGCTCAAGAGACAATTCCAGTGGATACTCAACAAACTCAAGAAACTGTCATACAACCAACATCACCAACCGTCAATGCTGAAGGAGAAAACAACAATCAAGCAGTCGATGCACAACCTGACAATGAAGAATTTATCAATACGTTCGGTACATCGGTACACGAAGTCGGAGAGTCTTCTACTCAACATGTTGATCCGTCCAACATGCATACATTCTACCGACCATATCCATCCACTCACCATTGGACACGTGATCATCTATTGGAGCAAGTCATTGGAAATCCTTCACAACCGGTTCGAACACGCAGACAACTCGAAACTGATGGCGATGTGTGTATGTATGCACTCACCGTGAGTTCAACTGTACCTACAAACATCAAACAAGCCATGACTGATCATGCGTGGATTGAATCAATGCAAGACGAAATTCGTCAGTTTGAACGCCTAAATGTTTGGGAACTTGTTGACCGACCCTATGGAATGTCAATTTTAGATTTCAAATGGATCTGGAAAAACAAACTGGATGAAGAACAAACCATCATCAAAAACAAATCTCGTCTTGTGGTTAAGGGATACCGTCAACAAGAAGGCATAGACTACGATGAATCATTCGCTCCAGTCGCTCGTTTGGAAGCAGTCAGGATATTCCTTGCTTATGCTGCACATAAGGGCTTCACGGTTTTTCAGATGGACGTCAAAACAGCTTTTCTCAACGGTCATTTGAAGGAAGAAGTGTATGTGAATCAGCCGGAAGGATTCGTCGATCCTCATCATCCTGACAAAGTCTATCGTCTCAAGAAGGCTGTATATGGACTTAAACAAGCTCCAAGGGCATGGTACGAAGAACTTTCAAACTTCTTGGTGTCCAAAGGATTCTCCAAAGGTTCTATTTATCCTACTCTCTTTACTAATAAATATGGGGATGACATAATGCTGGTGCAAGTTTATGTTGATGACATTATTTTTTGTTCTACGAACCCAAAACTTTCAAAACGTTTTGAAAAATTAATGCACAGCAGATTTGAAATGTCAATGATGGGGGAGCTAAAATTCTTTTTAGGCCTCCAGATTCATCAACCCCCACGTGGTATCTTCATTAACCAAGCTAAGTATGCTCAAGAGATACTTAAAAAGCATGGTATGACCTCATGTGCTCGCGTTGGTACACCATTGTCGACCACATCCCTAGACGCTGACTTGTACTCATATCCCGTAGATCAAATGCGATATCGCAGTATGATCGGGTTACTTATGTACCTTACAGCCAGCAGGCGTGATATTCATCATGCCACATGCTATTGTGCACGATATCAAGCCAGACCTACTCAAAAGCACCTCAAAGAGGTTAAACGGATCTTTCGGTACCTTAAGAATACCATTCACATGGGACTCTGGTATCCGAGGGAAACCGGTTTTCATCTAACGGCCTTTTCAGATTCTGATCACGCAGGTTGTCTTGATAGTCGTAAAAGCACTTCTGGTAGCATACAATTTCTAGGGGAAGACAAGCTTGTCAGTTGGTCGTCAAAGAAGCAGGATTGCACTTCGCTCTCATTAGCTGAAGCAGAACTCAACTCCTCTGGATGAGAACTCAACTCACGGATTATGGCTTCCACTTTGATAAAATACCTATGTATTGTGACTCAAAGTCGGCCATAGCCATATCTTGCAATCCGGTTCAACACTCCCGCACCAAGCACATCGATGTCAGATATCACTTCATCAAGGAACAAGTGGAACGCGGCATCGTGGAATTATACTTTGTCAGAACTGAGTACCAGCTGGCAGACTTGTTTACAAAAGCTCTATCGAAAGATAGGTTTGCGTATCTCGTTGGCCGTCTTGGTATGAAGTATATGACTCCAGAAGACTTGGAGGTTTTGGCAAATGAAGATGCTTGATATTCTCTCATTATGACTTCTAGGCGCATCACAACTTAGAACTCGGACCTCAACTAAGAAAAGTTTATCTCGGACGATAACTTATCCTTCTCAACGAGAAATTCATATTTCTCGGTCATGAGCTTCTCATAAAAACATTCAAAGTTTTTAAGTTCATGAAAAACGATTTCTAAGAAAATGTCAGCTTAGAACTCGAACTTCAACTTAAGGAAAGTTTATCACGGATGATAACTTATCCTTCACAATGGGAAATTTATTTTTCTCGGTCATGAGCTAGTCACAAAACAATCAAAGTTTTGAGCTCATGAAAAACGGACCCGAAAGGGGAGTGTACGTTTCAGTGCGCTTTCCCTAATCAATAGAAGAGAAGTCTTCTATCCTGATTATTTTAAAACCGTTGAACACAATTTTTCAAGAATTTCTCAAAAGGTTTTTCTAAATCTTTCAAAATTGTGTGTTCAACACTCCCTTCCTCATAAGTGGGTTTTATATCTCAAAATTGTCTTATGTTATTTTGATCAATTTTTGAGGGGGAGTGTTTTAAAATCAAGCCTTTTAATGTTGTTGGGTACATCTCTAAAATTGTCATATTTTATGTATCCAACACATTCTGAAAATGATATGAAATTGTCAAATGTAATATATTATATCGGAAAAGGCATCTCAACTCCATACCTCAACATATTTTGTGGTGTCGTTTTTCTAAAATTTTGTCAAATTTTGTCTCAAGACACACATATATTGTTGAGGGGGAGCGACCCGACTGAACATGTTCCATGCTTCATACGTGCACACATGTTTCTCTCCCAATCGGTTTTTAGAAATTGTCATATTTTAATCAATTAGTATCTCTAATATGATGTTTTTATATTAGAGATAGGGGGAGAAAATGTGATTAAAATGTAATATATCGCAACATGTGATCTTAAAGACTCAAGTGCAACTCTTTCCTTCACATGCCAAACTATTTCGTATATCGATGCATGTGTGTAGGGGGAGCTTTTCGAAAAGATAAAACTTTCAAAGTGTTAAAAGTTTTGATTTTTCTCAAGCACTTTGAATGGTTTTCAATGGTTTTATGGTTACGATCTTTACCCAAAACAACCTACTATCCACGACGGAACGATGGAGTCAAAAGGTGGTTTAGGATAGGAAACTAAGTCCTATGATCCAACCAGAACCAGAGGGATCTACCCAAGGACATTCCATAGCTAGAAATAGTTGTCCTTAGGAAAGATGGAGTTTAATGAAGCTGTATGCGGACCAATTACTTAAGTTAGCACTGGAACAATCACAACAAGGTGCTAGTGGTGACGTATTGGTAAGCATTGAAGGAGTTGAATATTCTATGCAACTTAGGTAGAAACCGGGTTAACACAACTTTTGAAGACAAGTGTCATGAAACCAGTGATGCGATGCACAACCCTTCCCCAGCCATTCGAGTTTCTCTCAAAAGAAACTTGTCTCATTGTCACGGAGATCAACACGTATCTATTGACTTTCTCACTCCGAGTTAGTTAATATTGAAAAGGTGGCAGTCTGCTCCAGCCTCCGATTACCAAAAATGCACTTATTGAGTCTAGAGCCAAACGAGATCTATCTATCATCTCATTAGGACACAATCGAGTCCTACACATTATCCTTGTGATATTGCCAGAACATCTGAGTGATACGATTCACAATGAAGATGGAAATCCTACTTGAGCCAGCATTAAACAAGCTCATGGTAGGTAACTTGTGCGATTCTACACGAATCAAACTTGTGAGAAATGGAAAGCAACTAAGTTTGGATTCTTAATTGATTCAAACTTGATTCCAGGTTTCTTCGCAAAATCCGTGTGATCTTGCCAAAACATTCAGAGTGACACTCATTAGTGTTCACAGTGATGAATGGAAATCCTTCCAGTGTCAACATCAAACAGCACTGCGGTAGGTAACTCGCAAGATTCTCTATGAATCAAGCTTGTGACAAACTGGAAAGCAACAATGGTGCGATTCTTTTAGAATCAAACTTGTTCCAGGAAATCTGAATTGACGACTCTAATCAGACGGATAATTTATCCTTATGATTCACTCTTTACGTTCGCAGTCTGCTTTGAGACGGTCGAGTAAAGAGAACTGGCTACTACCGCCGGGAAACCCTGTCAAGGAGGTTCTTAATCGAATCTACCTGATCACAGGTACTGTATTTAATACCGTTTAACGGTCTTCACCGACCGGAGGTAAAACGCTACCGAATTAGGGTGAAATGTTCAAAGCCATTTCATCTGTGTCTATATATGTTGTTGCATATCAAGAAGGTGGCGTAGCTGTGTAACCAATGTCGATCAGAAGTCACAAGAGCACAAGATGGCGATAATCAAGATACCTAAGAATGTAAGAATGTATTAGGTCATCTTAGTCACAAGGAGTACAGATGAAGATCTCAAGTACTCAAAGTCAAATGACAAAGGCTCAAGATAAAGATCACGAAAGCATGAAGGAACAAAGCTATTACAAACAAGATCAAGACCAAGATACAAGACCAAAGCAGGAAGATCTCCTCTACAAGAATGTATTCACTCAAACATCTTATGCTTTTTAAGCTTTTTAGGATGACCGATACATTGGGGGAGATTGTTAGCCCTATATTTTATATAGTCGAACAAGAATGTAATAGGTCATCTTAGTCGTTAAAAGGTTTTGTATTGTAATAGGTTAGTCGGGAAAACCGGGCCTGGACTTTAAGCTAATATTGTCTAAGTTAGGGGCGTAAGCCCAAGACTAAGCCAAGCCCGGCCCAAGTCACAAACCCACGGCCCATGGAAAGCCCATTGGTTCGTGGGTATATAACCCTCTTTCACATGTGAAAGAGGGTGTTGGTTCATTTCATAAAACACATAGTTTTAGTGTAAACCTTCCACTTCTCTCTCTACTTTCTCTTTCTACTTTTCTACTATTTCTCTCTCTAAATCTTGTGTTATGGATTGAATGGGAACAACATTATCCTTGGATGATGGGTCTATGGTTTGGATTCTCGCTTCTCAACCGACAACCACAATGGATGATTAACTTTTTGGATGCATGTTCTCTCGAAATCGATCCTCCTCTTCTACAAATGAAGAGTACCTTTCGGATGCAAGCTCTCGTGACGTCAATTCTTCTCTTCTTCTGTAACACCAGTGAAAGTGCCGTATGATGCTAAGTTATTGTCTCAAGAGCTGTTCAGTATGAGCATCTCTCTTAAGTTGTGGCTCACTTGTGGATGTGATATCCCGAGCCCAACATTATTTATTTAATCCTATTTTACGTATATTTTTGAAATTTTTAAGAATTTTTATCGTGGAATTATTTGACGGTTTAAGTTGAAACCAACGTTTACGGTCGTAATTTAACGTTTGACGATTTAAGAAGAACCGATGACGACTACGATACCGACGGATGCCCAGAATTTACATTTTATTATCGATTGATCGATATTTGGGTTTTTCGAGATTTTATTTTTATTACGTGTTAAGTCGAGTCGGAACCAAGTGTATATTCATTTTGTGTGCATTTAAACCATTTAAAAGTATTTTGAGGTAGCCGGGACGAAACCCGACTCTCGTAAATTTATAAAAACTTACTAGGTACCATTTTTGCCATCTTTAAAAGTTATCTTACAACTATGGCCAAAAGAAAACTAATATTACACTTCCTACCCTCCCTACCCTATAAAAGGAAAATTTTACACACACACCTCATTATTTTCATTTCAAAAATTTCTTTCTTCTCTCCTTTTCTCTCTAGGCCGCCGGCCTACCACCACCACCACCTTAGATCCGCCACAAAAACTTGATTTTTGACAAATCCAATCAAATACCACCTCTTGTTTCATCATTGTAAGTAATCTAATCCATTAAAAACACACATGCAACATCTTTGATTTTTCCAAAAATTTATAATTTTTCAAAAATGGATTTTGATCTAATTAAATGGTACACATGTTTAATTCATGTGTTAATAATGTTGAATCATCAATAAAACGAATTGGGGGGCTGTTTTCTTGGGTGTTTTGGTTACCCCAAACCCACGGCCAAAGTGGGTTTGGTTGTGGTTTGATGAGTTTGATGTTTTGTGTTGTGGGTTCATGTTTAGGATTGTGTTTTAGATGTTTTTGAATGAATTAAACCAATTGCATGTATGATTTAGGCTTTAGGTTTTGATGAGGATCCGATTTTTATAGTGTTATAGGCTGTTTGGATGATTGGGAATGGGTATGAGGGGTTAATCTAGGTTTAGGTGATGTTTGGATGGATTGAAAACAAGTAGAAAGGTGATTTGGAATGAGTCATTTTCAAACAGATTGTTTAGGGCTATTTTCGTGGGTTTAATTTTTGGTCCAGGTTGTGATTGTAGGATATAGTTGTAGTGGTCGTCGAGACGCTCGTTTCGGTATAAGATAGAGCTTTTAACTCCAAACGAGTCAAAAGTTATGTTATTTTGAAAATACGTGTACCGGGAGATGAAAACCGTCATAATCCGAAATTATGCTTGGTTTAGGTCAAATCCCGGGGACTATAAATCTATTTTGGTAAATGGTCAAGGGCTGAATTTTGGTGTCAAACCTGCACATTTGAGTCTATTATAGGACTTAGGTGTCAAATGGGTCAATGGAGTATTTTAAACGGGTCAAATGAGTCCGACTTGGTCAAAGTACAATTTCAGTCCGAAAAACGTAGTTTTCGGAAAAGTGTTGAGTAATGAGTCGTAGAAGTCAAAACTTTTATTGGGATTAAATATGTGTTTTCTACAGGTCTTATAGTATTTTTGAGAATTTTGTTAAATTTTATAAAAATGGTTAAGTATAGTAAAATAGTCCGTACTTTCGGTAAGTATCGGCGAAAATGAGTAAAAATGGATAGTAATTTTAATAACATTGATAAATGGTATAAGTCTAGTAACAACTACTTGTTTGACTTTGGCGTGAGTTTTCATAAGCATTGAGTGTGTTTGCATTTGCGTGTGTTTAGTACAATAATGTACGCGGAGTATTGATTTGGTTTTCGTACCTTGATTTTAGGTCAAGTGTTTGATTTTCCCGGGCATCCATGTCGTCGGTGGCATTTCTCGTTACGTCTTTGCTAGAACCACTACTACTACGTAAGGTGAGTCTATAGCCTCGCTCTTTATTTTATTCAAATGTTTTTAACCCGCGAGGGGGATACATGCTATTTAAATAAAAATGAACATAAGGCTTGAATGATTGTTGGACCCGAACGTTGCCTCGAAATTGTGTTGAGTACCTAGTTGCAAAAGTCCCTAAATTCATGAACTATTAACTATTGTCCTGCCCTCGAGTAGGGGGAAATAGCCGCTTATACAATTTGTAGTACTACGGGGCTAACGACCCAATGCTAGCCGAGAAGCTGTACGTTGAGTAAGTTCTGCGGTAGATTATCTTGTATGAGAGATAAGGTATAATTGCAACTGATGCCTTTAGAAGGGGCACTGGTTTCATCTGAATCACGCCGGTAATTATTACGCGGGTGATTGAGTTAACGGATTAGTGTCATGAGCTTAAACACAATTGTCATATCCTTGAATAATAGATTGTATGGCCACAATGCTATTGAATGATCATGATTGGTTTTTAAACACTTATGTTCAACTGATGTTTTGATAAACCTATAGATTCGCTCAACCTTTGTGTTGACGATTTTAAGCATGTGTTTCAGGTAATCAAGGTTGATAGCGGTGGAGCATGCGAGGATGGAAGTTGTTGTGGCTTGGGGGTCTACTTGTTTTCCTCCCTTTTTGCACTTAAAACTCTTTTATATTATGTCATGAGAATGAAAATGTACTTTTGGTTGAGATTCAGTGGGGACCTAAACGCGAACTCTGTTTTGTATTATCTTGGGATTTGGAAAACCGTAGAGTTGTAGAATTTAAAAATGTTTAAATTCATGTTTAAATTTTTACGTGTCTTTGAATCGTTTAATATAGCTTATGTGTGAGGATAACTATGTAGCACCCAAATGTTGTAGTTCCGCTGCACATAGCATTTGTGGGGGTGTTACAGATTGGTAATCAGAGCCATAAGTTATAGAGAACTAGGTCATTTTGAAAAAAAAAAAAATCCTAAACTATAACTTTTGGTGTCGTAAGAAATTGTCCAAGCACACAACTATCCTGCATGGCTCCGGTAAGAATTCTTTAGCATTGCTTTATATTTTAGATGTATCCCTCAAAATTGATATGAATTCCCGAGTATTTAGTAAGTAAATACTTTGATATATATATTGAGATATATTGTTTTGTACGTTGAGTACTTATCATCGTAATTTGCAAATTCCTGTAAAGATTATCGTATATGTTGCATGTAATTGGCATAACGGGCTACATTGCATTACATGGCAACACCGCGTTGTAATCCTACGTGTATGTAGGAATGGTTTTATGTATAAGTATGTATATACTATGGTATTTAAAGGCATTGCACGTGAAGCAATGGTCCTTGAGTGATTATCGTACATGTTATAATGCGGTTTTGATGAGAATTCGGCCTTACCGCTAATTATCAATCTTGATAATTAATTTATTGTTCGGGTAACCGAATATGAACCTCGTTTGATATCCTAGATACGTAAATGATGCTTCGTAACATATTTTATATCGACTAAGTCGATCTCGATTGTCGTTATCGCACCGTGATGTGTCATTTTGGACATTTTCTTTTGAAACGTAATTTACTTACGTATTACTTTATTTCCTTTATTCCTAATGGGTTTGATATGTTAGTTCACGTAACTATAACATAGACGAAGTATAATCGACGATGCGTACATTGGGGCGGCGAATCATGTGTGTATATTATGAAACGTGGTTGAGGCGTGTTTCCATTTAATCGTTGTTTACTATTCTACTTGAATTTTAGAGATGTGTTTTAAAATAGACTGGCGTTGTGATCAAGCGCGATAACTTGGAATTTGGATGGTTTTTGTGTTAATTTTGTGGAGTACGATTTCGAGACTCATCCGGGGCCGGTAACAACACTTAGTTGACATACGTATTCTCGCTTCGTTTATTTCATTTGTCTTGTTGTCTCATTATTTGATTTCGATATTTTATATGACGAGGTCCGTCAATTGTGTGAGTTAAATAAGCATAAAACTTTGTTGATTGAATGATTTAAACATAAAGTGTTTTATATATTTAATATTTGGTGAATGAAACTTTTGGATAAAAATGACGTATGATGTGTTTTGTAACAAGTAAAATTCGTGTAGAGAATAAACGGACATTGTGAAATTATTTTCCTTCAACCTTGGTTGGTAAATCGTAATAAGTAACTTGTATTACTCGTGAAATCCTTGTTTTCATATATTAAAATTTGATACTAAAAGATTGTGATGGACTTGTTAAGAATTTGTTTAAATAAATTTGAGAAAGGAGTTTATAATAAAATTTACGATATGACTGTCGAGTATATATAACTTGGATTTAGTATGAATTAATTTTCGGGTCAACGTAGTAAACTTTTGACGTATCTTGTAATATAAAACATGAGTAGAAGAATTGGTCACGTATTTTGGAGATAAAATCTTTGTAAAATTGGTTTTATTTTAAAACATAAGGCTGTGTTTACGTATGCATTGGTGTAAACTAGAACGCGTTACTTGTTGTAGTGAATGAACTGGGATAAAATCGGAATATACACTATAAGTGAGAAATTTTAACGCTTGAAATAAAATTTTTTTTTTTTTTAAAAAAAAAAAATAAATAAAAAAATAAAAATTGATGGAACGTTATTTTATTCCGCTGTGAGATGTGTTAATTTTAAAAATCACTTGATAATGGGCTAATGATTAAAAGTTGAATCTTATATATCTTTGAATTATTGAAATAAGCATTTCTGATTAATTATTACATTATTATATTATTATTATTTTTGAGATTCAAGTCTCGACTAAAATCAGTAAATTATCTGAGATAAAACTACGTGAAACCTCTTTATCATTTGAGTCGAAGTGCGCGAATGTGATTTAACAAACCAGTTTTAAGGAAGACTTATGTATAATAAAAAGTCAAAGGTTGATTTTTAAGAAATAATTGGACTAGTTTGAGTCATGTTGGATACTTGTATATGCGTAATAAGACAAGTTGTAATAATGATAATGTAAAACTTTGAAAATTCTTACTATTTACGTTTTTGGTACTTAAGATATGAACATTAACGAGATTTTGACACAAGTATGGAGATTTTCAAACCTAATGATTTGTCAATTATGATAACCGAGTCACCGCTTCTACTAATGTTAATAATTTCCGAGAGATTGAAATTTTTCCAGAAATGAAAACTTTGTATAGATTGAAACATGAAAGGTATAAATTCTTTAATGGTGTAACACAAATTAAAAATGTGTAAATGTTCGGTTTTACAATGTACAAGGTAACAGTAACTAGAAAATGCAAATGGATTACCCAACAAATGAATATTTGTATTATTTTCTTAAGATGTGTATATAATCTTTTGGGTCACGATGGTTCGATCGTACAACATCAGTTCTTTGACTTTGCGAGTCTATATCTGAACTTGAGTAGTCATGTGATTGTTTATTTTAATATTGTCTATGGTATGAAACCGTTACTTATTTTAAAGTACTACTTCGCTATTACTTGAAAATATGGGTATGTCACCCGGTGTATTTTTGTCCTCTTTATGGACGCCGTAACTTTTCTTCTTTCGTTTAATGGAACCTAAAATTCTGTATTTACTTGAATGTTGCTATAAATCTTCATCAAATTGGTTATTTATTTATATTGAACAAAAGCGAGGAGGTGGAGCCGCTTTACCAAATTGTAGAGGTGAAAGAACTCGATCTTCCTGGTGAAATTGTTTCTATTTAACCAAGTGATTATTCTTCTCTCCCCGTATGCCCTTGGTGGAATGTGTGTGCAACTCGAGACGATGGAAATTATGATCGTTGTTTTATTTTTGACGCTTGCGTTGATATTCAAATTTTTACTCCCTGTATTCGTAGATCGCTGTTATTATCCTGAGACTTTTGTCATACATTTGAAGTATTTTCATTTCTAATGTAGTTAATTTCCGTTGGCAAATATATTGCTCGTTTACCTCGTTCGATCTCATTGATCTTAATTTTATTACTTGTTGTGCTTGCAATGATCTTTAATCATGAACCACCTTACCGTTATTTTGTGAATGGTCTATTGTGAAAATAGGTATGAGTGTGTCAAATGTTTTGGTGAACTAAATGCAAATGGTGTTGATTTCTTTATTTAATTATTTATCTATTTTCCTCACAAAAAGGCAAAGTAAAAGTATGTTTCCAAAGTGGACGAAAAATGTTTGATGTGTTTCTTAAAACGATGGTAGCAATATTTTCCCATTTCAAATTTCATTTCAAATGATTAAATTATTTTGAAGGCTAGGTCGAAAACTTCCATAGTCGTGTTTGGTATGTAATAATAATGTTTGTGTTGTCACTCGATCCTCAATTATGCACAGCTTAGCTAACTATGCATATTCAGGAAGAGTCCTGTTTTGTTGGTTGTTGTTGCTTGATCCTCAAGTATGCATGATCTGGCTAATTATGCATAGTTTAGGAAGGGCACTATCGTGTCAAACAAATTGGTCATCTTGAAACTTGTAGTGTTTTGACAAATGTTTGGATGAGAACGTTTTTAAAAATGGTGGATCCTTATGCAAGTAATCGCATTTTCTTTGGTTCCTAAAGAAAATTTTTGAATTTTCTTGTGTTCTTTGAAATCTTTTCTTTTTGTTTGGCGTTGACTTAGTAAGTCACTGTGACCAAGTAATTTTGGAAAATGTTTTTGTTATGTGTTGTGTGTAACGTGCGAATTTCATCGGAATCACGAGGGTGTTGATGAAATACCAAAGGGGCTCGTATCGACGCTGAGAAGAGTTTTTAACAAAAATAGAAGGCTGCCAAAGTAGAGGAAATCAGAGTTCGAGTGACTCTGAGGGGAATGGCGACGACTTCTCCTACATCGAATGTATCGTACCTTATTTATTTTCTTTTCTTGTTCTTTTGATATGTTTAAACGGCACGCGATAAACTGTTGAAGTTTACCAACTGTGCATCGGTAATTGGAAGACAATTCCATTGCCGTTTTCGTTTATTTAAGTGAGGAATCCTCTTTGCTTGACTCGACCATCCTCGATTATCGATGGTTAAACGGTAGATAGCCATAGTTGATGTTTGTGTGGTAAACCACTGCTTTTTATGTATTTATGTGTTAAGAGATCTGGTCGAGTGGTCGTAAGTTGTGAGAACTTGAGACGACATTGTCCAATGAAGTCCGATCATGGAGAACACGTGCCATGTAATATATTCCTTTTTACATTTAACTGTGAACGGCGATGTTTATTGAGATTTTGACCACGTTTGGGACGGAAGTGAGATGGTGTTCTTGTAATATCTTTTGGGTATGGATCCGTGTGTGAGCACCCTGCGATGACATATGTATGTATTTTATTTCTTTTTGGATATGCATCCATAGCTAGCAAGCTTGTGAATCTTTGTAATATTGCAATTTTCTTTTGACTAGACTCATCCGAGAAATGTGTCAACATTTCTTAGTTTATCATGGCTTGGCTGATTAGCAAGCGTGGGTTAACTTGATTGAGCGGATTGACTTGGCATGGTTTGGCTATGTTGCAAACATGTCGTAAGGTGATTGTATGTGTTTCATAATGGCTTTTGTGTTTATTTGGATTGTGACGTTTTCGAGAGAGTTATGTATGCGTCGGATGATTTCGTATCGATGAATTCGTTTTTGACGAGCTAGGGTTGTATGTACGTAATATTGCGATAAGGTGATTTTGTATGACTAGTAATAATTACTTCGTCTTTTATATTTTGAACGTTTTCCGGTGGGGTTATGTGTGACCCGTGTGATTTTCTTTATGATTAATTGCTTTTATGAGACGATGAACCAAGTGAAAGGACGATTCAAAAGTTGGAAGACGTGCTCCGAGCACATGTGTTTGATTTTGGTGGAAGTTGAGATCGTGGAAGGGCGTGATTCGTTTTGGAGAATAAGAAAGGTGGGTCCAAAGGTATGCTGGACCACTTGCCTACTAGTTGGAACTGCTGGATGAACTCCGTGGAAATGACAATACTCTTCATGTGTCGAATTTGAAGGATTATGGGATGAAAAGGTAGATCACCAGTTGGATATAATGAAGCAGGAAAAATTCAGTTGAATGGACTTGAAATGATTCGAGAGGCTACGGAAGAGATGGTGTAGATTAAGAATCACTTGCTAACCGCGAGAAGCTTTGAAAAGAGACGTGTCGATACCCGTAGGAAGAATTTGGGAAATTGAAGTGGAGATCATGGATCGAGATGGTAAGAGACTGAAGCAAGGTGTAATACCCATGGTGAAAATGTGATAGAACCCGAAACGTGAACCGGAGCTCGAAACAGAACATGAAGACCTCTTTAGGAAGAAGTACCTTTATCTTCCTAGTAGTACAAAATGCGAGTATAAGAACCGGAGAGCGCCGGGACGTCGCTCCATTAAGGGGGGAAGGATGTAACACCAGTGAAAGTGCCGTATGATGCTAAGTTATTGTCTCAAGAGCTGTTCAGTATGAGCATCTCTCTTAAGTTGTGGCTCACTTGTGGATGTGATATCCCGAGCCCAACATTATTTATTTAATCCTATTTTACGTATATTTTTGAAATTTTTAAGAATTTTTATCGTGGAATTATTTGACGGTTTAAGTTGAAACCAACGTTTACGGTCGTAATTTAACGTTTGACGATTTAAGAAGAACCGATGACGACTACGATACCGACGGATGCCCAGAATTTACATTTTTTTATCGATTGATCGATATTTGGGTTTTTCGAGATTTTATTTTTATTACGTGTTAAGTCGAGTCGGAACCAAGTGTATATTCGTTTTGTGTGCGTTTAAGCCATTTAAAAGTATTTTGAGGTAGCCGGGACGAAACCCGACTCTCGTAAATTTATAAAAACTTACTAGGTACCATTTTTGCCATCTTTAAAAGTTATCTTACAACTATGGCCAAAAGAAAACTAATATTACACTTCCTACCCTCCCTACCCTATAAAAGGAAAATTTTACACACACACCTCATTATTTTCATTTCAAAAATTTCTTTCTTCTCTCCTTTTCTCTCTAGGCCGCCGGCCTACCACCACCACCACCTTAGATCCGCCACAAAAACTTGATTTTTGACAAATCCAATCAAATACCACCTCTTGTTTCATCATTGTAAGTAATCTAATCCATTAAAAACACACATGCAACATCTTTGATTTTTCCAAAAATTTATAATTTTTCAAAAATGGATTTTGATCTAATTAAATGGTACACATGTTTAATTCATGTGTTAATAATGTTGAATCATCAATAAAACGAATTGGGGGGCTGTTTTCTTGGGTGTTTTGGTTACCCCAAACCCACGGCCAAAGTGGGTTTGGTTGTGGTTTGGTGAGTTTGATGTTTTGTGTTGTGGGTTCATGTTTAGGATTGTGTTTTAGATGTTTTTGAATGAATTAAACCAATTGCATGTATGATTTAGGCTTTAGGTTTTGATGAGGATCTGATTTTTATAGTGTTATAGGCTGTTTGGATGATTGGGAATGGGTATGAGGGGTTAATCTAGGTTTAGGTGATGTTTGGATGGATTGAAAACAAGTAGAAAGGTGATTTGGAATGAGTCATTTTCAAACAGATTGTTTAGGGCTATTTTCGTGGGTTTAATTTTTGGTCCAGGTTGTGATTGTAGGATATAGTTGTAGTGGTCGTCGAGACGCTCGTTTCGGTATAAGATAGAGCTTTTAACTCCAAACGAGTCAAAAGTTATGTTATTTTGAAAATACGTGTACCGGGAGATGAAAACCGTCATAATCCGAAATTATGCTTGGTTTAGGTCAAATCCCGGGGACTATAAATCTATTTTGGTAAATGGTCAAGGGCTGAATTTTGGTGTCAAACCTGCACATTTGAGTCTATTATAGGACTTAGGTGTCAAATGGGTCAATGGAGTATTTTAAACGGGTCAAATGAGTCCGACTTGGTCAAAGTACAATTTCAGTCCGAAAAACGTAGTTTTCGGAAAAGTGTTGAGTAATGAGTCGTAGAAGTCAAAACTTTTATTGGGATTAAATATGTGTTTTCTACAGGTCTTATAGTATTTTTGAGAATTTTGTTAAATTTTATAAAAATGGTTAAGTATAGTAAAATAGTCCGTACTTTCGGTAAGTATCGGCGAAAATGAGTAAAAATGGATAGTAATTTTAATAACATTGATAAATGGTATAAGTCTAGTAACAACTACTTGTTTGACTTTGGCGTGAGTTTTCATAAGCATTGAGTGTGTTTGCATTTGCGTGTGTTTAGTACAATAATGTACGCGGAGTATTGATTTGGTTTTCGTACCTTGATTTTAGGTCAAGTGTTTGATTTTCCCGGGCATCCATGTCGTCGGTGGCATTTCTCGTTACGTCTTTGCTAGAACCACTACTACTACGCAAGGTGAGTCTATAGCCTCGCTCTTTATTTTATTCAAATGTTTTTAACCCGCGAGGGGGATACATGCTATTTAAATAAAAATGAACATAAGGCTTGAATGATTGTTGGACCCGAACGTTGCCTCGAAATTGTGTTGAGTACCTAGTTGCAAAAGTCCCTAAATTCATGAACTATTAACTATTGTCCTGCCCTCGAGTAGGGGGAAATAGCCGCTTATACAATTTGTAGTACTACGGGGCTAACGACCCAATGCTAGCCGAGAAGCTGTACGTTGAGTAAGTTCTGCGGTAGATTATCTTGTATGAGAGATAAGGTATAATTGCAACTGATGCCTTTAGAAGGGGCACTGGTTTCATCTGAATCACGCCGGTAATTATTACGCGGGTGATTGAGTTAACGGATTAGTGTCATGAGCTTAAACACAATTGTCATATCCTTGAATAATAGATTGTATGGCCACAATGCTATTGAATGATCATGATTGGTTTTTAAACACTTATGTTCAACTGATGTTTTGATAAACCTATAGATTCGCTCAACCTTTGTGTTGACGATTTTAAGCATGTGTTTCAGGTAATCAAGGTTGATAGCAGTGGAGCATGCGAGGATGAAAGTTGTTGTGGCTTGGGGGTCTACTTGTTTTCCTCCCTTTTTGCACTTAAAACTCTTTTATATTATGTCATGAGAATGAAAATGTACTTTTGGTTGAGATTCAGTGGGGACCTAAACGCGAACTCTGTTTTGTATTATCTTGGGATTTGGAAAACCGTAGAGTTGTAGAATTTAAAAATGTTTAAATTCATGTTTAAATTTTTACGTGTCTTTGAATCGTTTAATATAGCTTATGTGTGAGGATAACTATGTAGCACCCAAATGTTGTAGTTCCGCTGCACATAGCATTTGTGGGGGTGTTACATCTTCAAATGACGTGCAATCGATGATTACCACTTTGGATGTGTGCTTTCTCGACGTTGATTCTTCTCTTCTTCAAAGACGTTGACTACCTTTTTGATTCGACAAAAGGGGGAGAAGTAAGTGTAAACGAGTAACTTATACATTTTAATATGCGTTGTAGTTTACTTGTTTGTCATTATCAAAAAGAGGGAGATTGTAAGTGCAAACATTACGATGTTTTGTCGATATAATTACTTTGTGTTTTGTTGATGACAAACGTATAATTCGCAATACATTATATAAAATGTTAAGGTACTCGTAATCACTCAAGAATGCATTTGTATACTTCTCTCGACATCTCTAAGATCGCATTCGGCATGAATCACTCAAGGTATGAATAAACATGTCATTAACCTAACTAAGTGATCAAGGATTAATATTTTCTTAAAATTCACATTAAATCAAATGTGACAAAAGATTTTAATAAACTTTATTTTTAAGAAAATGTTTTCATAAAAAGAAAATGGAAATTTGAATTGTAATATTCCAAAGAATATTCCCTAAGGCATATTCCAAATAATATTCTTTAATTTGAATTTGGCATATTCCATATGCCAAAGGAATATCCTTTGAAGGTATAAACTACCCCGGATGGCATATCCCCACTAAAGGACAAACATGCACGGTCTCCAAGAAGGAGGTTTCTTATTGATAAGGAACCACGGGTGTTTTTGACTGTTGCACTCTTGCCTTATAAATAGCGGATCATTTCCAGCTTTTCTTTCAACCCTTTTTGCACAGTTTCTTCAAAAACATCTTTAAACTCCTTGATTAGTAAGTTTAGATTAATCTTGTTTTAGATGTGATTCTCTCCTTCAATCCTCTCATCCTCTCAAGTGCAAAGAGAAGAACACTTTCATTACCATGAAGTGTTGGGTTCATAACATGATGAAGATCTCTCCTTCTAGATCAAGTCATTGTTTTCCTACTATGTATATGTAGAAGATTAATAACTAAGATTTTACCTAGTTATAAAAATTAAGATTAATTAAGTTCGTGTTCTCGGAATCTTAACGAATTGATCTTAGTTCTCTATGTGTGACTTAGTTGATCTTTAGTGAAAAAGAATATTTTTGGGTGATTTTAAATTTAAATTCAAAGACTTAATATTAAAAATGCTCTTAAAGTAAATCTAAGTCTAATTAAAGTAAAGTGCGAGTATTTAAAAACGTGACTAAAATTAAAGGGCACTAAAGTAAAATGACGTAAACTTAAATCTATCTAAGGCAAACTTAAAGTGCGACTAAAATTAAGGCAAATAATCTAAAAGTGCAATTAAAAAAAAAGGCAAGAAAAATAAAGCTTGAAGACAAAAATCAAAGACAAATACTAATAAGAACCTGAATACAGCTCATTCGGAATAAACCTTCGTTTGGAACAATCACTAGTCCTAAATGTCACCTTTGGTTGAAATGATTCTTCTTCACTTGGAATACTACCAAAATCCTTGATCCGGAACAAATTTGTCTGAATATGTCACTTATCCAAAACAATCCTTCGTTCGGAACTTGCTGATTCGGAACTTGTAAATCTTGCCTTGATTCGGAAGTTTTGGTCACCCCTTGATTCGGAACTTTCCGGATGAAGCTCCTTTATTCGGAACTTTTGAAGTTCCGAATGAAGACCCTTGGTTCGGAACTTTTGGAATTGGCTCGGAAGTTTCCGAATGAAGCTTGCTTCGTTCGGAAGTTACTGATTCGGAAGGTTCCGAATGAAGAGTCTTGGTTCGGAAGTTTTGACTTCCGAATGAACAAGTTTGGTTCGGAACTTTTAAAGTTCCGAATGAGCAACCTTGGTTCGGAAGTTTTGACTTCCGGATGAAGCCTTCTTGATTCGGAACTTTGGACTTCCGAATGAAGCCTTCTATCCTTTCCTTGGTTCGGAACTTTTTCTGGAAACACAGAAACAAAGCAAAACTTCTTCCGAAGAACAAGGAAACAGTAGCAGCAGGTATAATAACAATTTAACCAAAATCAAACACACGTATGAATAAAATCAATAACGATTCAATGAAATAACATCAACAAGCAATTAAAAACATGAAATTAAACAACTTTTACCACAACAATTAAAAACCACTTTGGATCAAAATAAAAGCATGAACATAAACATAAACACCACAAATCAAAGATTAAGAAAGGTAGATAAGAGATTGACAAGATAAAGTAAAGATTGACAATAATTAAATGAAAACTTACTTGAAATTAAATGAATTTAAGGTGCGAGACAAGGTAATTAAATGGACAATTAATGTAAATGACAAGTATTTAAATGGTGGAAGAACTAGTGTCACCCTAGCCAACAAGAGTGAAATGATAACTAATCTAGTCTATTTATAGGGGAGACTAAAGCTTGCTTAGGAAGCTTCCTTAATTGCATACTTAGTCCCTCCTTCTTTTAATCTTCTTCTTAATTGCAAGATTAAGTCCCTCCTTCTTTTAATCTTCATTAAATGTAGACTTAAAGGGCTTTTAGCTTCGGGATTTCTTTGAACTCGTCTTTAATTTCTTCAATAAAATAGACTTGAATTCTTCGGCTTTTGAGAAACTTCCGTCTTTTGACTTTTTCTTCGATAAATCTTCAGAATTGGTCGTGGACTTCCGTTCTTTTTGCATTCTTGACTTCTTGACTTCGTCTTTCATCCTTTTCTTCAATAAAAGTCTGTAAATGCCCGTGAATGTCCTTGTTTTCTCCATTTTTCACCTTATTATCCTAACTCATAAAAAAACACAAACCACGCATAATTCCGACATAAAAGACATAAAATACACGTTTTGGTCCGGTTATTATTGTAGTTAAGTGGTAGAAAAGATGGGTGTTTACACACCTATCAAATCCCCTACACTTGACCATTGCAATGTCCTCATGCAATGCATTAGTTACAAAGAAAGATTACACTTTTCATCGTAATCAATCCACGTTGGCCTTTATTAAAGAGATAGAAAATTAAAAACATACAAAATAAAGAAATCAAAAGCATACCTTGTGTTTTGAAAATGTTATGAATAATCATCATCCTCAAGTTTTCACTTTCTCCAAACCAAGCTTAAAAACGAGATCATTGTTATTATAAGTTAGTAAACTAACACGAACTCATGTGGGCCAATTACTCACTTAGACTCCCTTATTCCTATGTGTATCTCTTATATTTTATTATTTGTCTCGAATGATCATGAAGATGCATTGTTTGACTTATTTTGATAGTTATTTAGTCTGAAAATAAAGTGCACGATTTAATCAATAGTTAGCTAAAGGACCAAATCTTTTAAAACTGCTTCTCGGGATATCAGAAAGTTCATATCTTGGCATAACTTGGTTCGCGATTTGAGACCTTTCTCGGGCCGATATTTGGCATCGACTTCATACTTCAAATCTTGAGAGACGTTCATGAAATAATGGTCTTCTCTTCATAATTGGAATTTCTTCACTTGAAGTTTTGAGAGATTCATACTTGGACCACGACTTCTTCATTTTTCTCCAATCTTTATTTTGAACTTTGATATACAACGATTCGCCTCCTTTTATGACTTGGATCTATTTATCCTCATACCTTGTTAGGGTCTTTTCGGATACACTTCTCCATGACTTTTGGGGAGTTTTGCTTTACGTCGTGTGTCTCGATCCTTCATATTGATTTTCGATAAATGATTCTTCACATCACTTTGGATCTTTAGCAACAAAACATAGCCCTCATGCCTTGTTAGGGCCTTTTCGGACTCGCCAATCTTCGCGCCCCGCTTCATAAGTTATGCCTTGGCTATGAACTCTCGTCATTACCGAGCAACTTTTAAACGATCTGGGGCTAGAAGCTAAGTAACTTTTCAAATCGTACATCCTTATTTATTGGCAAATAAATTATTAGCAAGCGATGGGAGAATAGGCTTATAATTAACTCACATAAATTCACGAAAGAATACCGAACTTATAATTGGCTCTATCATCTCTCGTTCTCCACAGTTTAAAATCTCAAGTAATGAGACTCGTGGATACTTAGCCTATTAAATCAAAGTTTTGGGTTTTCGAGTCGCCTATAGGATCTTGCAAATTCTTAGACTCTTTCAAGTTTAGAAATCGCATTTTAAAGCTCCCTTGATAAACGACTCTCTAGGATCAATTATAGGAACTTGCAAAAAGTTCTTGTTCTTAACCCGTGAGAGTTAAGACTTTCGCGTTTTATAGCTCCCTAAATAAAAGCCTAGCAAAACTTGACTTAAACACGTTAAGGATATTAGCTAGAGTAAACTCGGATTGAGTCAAAAGATTCACAACGTTTGAAAATTAAAACAACTTATTAAACATTTATTCTAGCCAAGAAAGAAAATAATTATACAAAGATAACAACTAATAGGCTAAAATAGATCAAAAATTTTGGAAAATGTCGAAAAATTGATTTTTTGGTTAAAATGAGGACAAAAACAAGGAAAAGACCACTTAACTTCGATAGAAGTCCCCCCTACACTTAAGATAAACATTGTCCTCAATGTTTAAGCATGTGGGAGTAAACTCCCCTACACTTAGGACATTGTGTACGTTGTTTAAATTTCGCTAAGGAAAAGACAACTAAAGAGATTCCTATTTTAATATTGAGAAAATATAAAATAGTGAATCGAAAAGAGTTTAGGATAGAACCGGGAAGAAGTAGAACACGGAATCACGGGTCGTCAAGAATCATCAAGAGTGGATCATTGAAGCTCGAATCCCTGATTAAGAAGTGAGGAGAGGAAATAGCAATCCAAAGGGTCCCCCCTACACTTATGGTAAAGAAAGCGAAAAGATAGATGCATGGGTTGCCTCCCAAGAAGCGCTTGGTTTTTGGTAACCGAGTCGTGAGCCTGACTCGACCTTGATCCTCAACGGAAGTAGCATGAAACAAATCCACCAGGATCAAAGACATAATTTTCATCCATCAATAAGAACGAGCTTAAGGCGAACAAGGCAAGCCAAAAGAGAAGTGGCAAGGTTCCCTTAAGCAGTGATGGAGCACAGTAGAAGCAAGTATGGTGTGGTGCGAGCATGTCTTCAATAGGTCCAAAGATTTTTCCTTTTATTTCATCAGGTGGATACTGAGATGGCTTAAAGACTTCAATACCGGGGTCGAACACCTTTTCCTTTAGGGGAAAATAGCACTCAGGCTCAGCCGAGTGGGAAGAAGATCCGCAAAGAAGCACAACCTCGTCCTCAGAAGTGGGACAAAGAGGTATCAAATCATACGTGCAACGGATTTCGGTGTCAACCGGTTTCTTCTGCTTTGACAAAATGCTCTTCAAATCTAAAGTAGGATCAAGACGATAATCTTCAAAGTCAAAAGGAGGAGCATCACTCTCATGAGGGAAGTATGTGTTGAGAAATTCAGAGAAATCTTCCTCAAATGAATAATCGTCCAAAGTAGGATCGGGTGATGGTGGAGGATCTTCATCATGTGAAGAATCGCTCGATAGAGTATCAGCCTCATCGAAATCATCGAAAGTGGGCAGCTCGGGATACTCAGAAGTACAATCAAAATCATCCGAGTCTGAGCTAGAATCATCATCATCATAAGCATCGAAGACCGGTGGAGAATCAAAAATGGGAGAAGCGTCCAAAGTAGAGTGAGAATCATCCACATTATCATCAAAGAGTGGATTATCAGTGGAAGACTCGAATAGAGGATTGTCGTAGACGGTAAAGTCATCGAGCACATTTATCATATTCACTGATTCTCGGCTTCCAAAGGATTTGCCTGTAAGCTTCCCCATTTTGAAAACTTTAGAATCATTCCCGACTCGTAAAATTAACTCACCTTCGGCCACATCTATTAAAGCACGTCCGGTTCTCAAGAATGGCCGACCAAGTATTAAAGGAATACGAGGGTCCATTTCATAATCAACTACGACAAAGTCAACCGGAAAAGTAAATGTGCCAACTTTAAGAAACACATCTTCGGCTATACCAACGGGGTAAGCGAGAGTGCGGTTTGCAAGTTCGAGAGTCATCTTTGTAGGAATGAGATCGGGCAATGATAGTGTTTTCCAAACACTCAGTGGCATCAAATTAATACTAGCCCCGAGATCAGCAAGGGCAGTAAATTCTTCAGTTTTGTTGAACACGCAAGGCAACACAAAACGACCGGGATCTCCAAGCTTTTCCGGAAGTTCTCTAAGAAGGACTGCAGAGCAGTTTTCATTTAAGCGTGTGTTGGCGAGTTCAAGCAGCTTCTCCTTCTTGCTAAGCAATTCCTTGAATGCTTTGACAAATTTCGGCATGTGGCAAAGTGCTTCAACAAGACTAATGTTGATGGTCATTTTAGATAGCATATCCACATATTTCATTACATTACAGTCATTCTTGGTTAGCTCGTTGGTTTTGCCTATGCGAGAAGGGTATGGGATTCTGGGTTGATAAGGGTTAGGTGGAGTTGTAGTTGGTGAAGGTTGTGATGTTGAAGGGTCCTTCCGAGATACATCGTCATGACGAGGCGGAGACGTTAATGGTGTGCTATCACTAAGTGTAAGAGGAGTAGGGATACAAGGTGGTGGAGGAGGTGTAGATAATGGTGGTGAATCAGGTGGATTGACAATGGTAATTCCACTACGCGTAGTTATAGCACTCACATTAGCTCGCGGATTGGTGACGGTGTTTGAAGGTAGAGAACCCGAAGAAGAAGAAGGTTGAGTTTCGGGCAAGAAACTAGCCAACAGATTCTTTAATTCAGTTGTTTGAGTGATGAAGGAGGATTGAAGGTTTTCACGAACCTCGGTTCTGATGTCATTACCTTGCTTCAAGATATCTCCTTTCAAATTGATTATCTGGCTTTGTAGGTTCTTGATTTGCTCACCTTGAGTTCTCATGATTGTGTCAACATCGGGATTAATGGGTGGGTGTTGTTGGGTGGGTGGTTGATAAGGGTTAGAAGCACGAGGTGGGATTTGGTTGCTTCTATTGTAGTTGTTGGCGGGATTTTGGTTTTGAGGAGAAAAACCGGGTGAAAGGTAATTGTTGGAACGGTAGCTCAGCAGGTTTCTATCCCCTTGTTGTCTAGCTTGGTAATTTTCCGGTGAATAATTACCGTAAGCTGCATACACATTTTCCGGATTTCCTTGTGTCGAAGGACAATCGGTGTATGAGTGAGGACCGCCACATGTTTCACAAGGATTAGCAACCGCTTTAACTTGTTGTTGTTGGTTTGAAGCGAGAAGCGTAATACTTTTGCTCATTTCAGCCATCATGCGGGTGAGTTCGGTCATCTCAGGGTTTGCTGAGGTAGAAGAAACATTGACTCTCGTGTTGTTTCTAGAAGAAGTAGAGGAATCCCAGTTCTTATGATGAGTAGTCATGTTCTCTATTAACTCTCTACACTCCTCGGGTCTCCTTTTCATGAATGTGCCACCGGCGGCTGCATTAATCGTATCACGATCTCAAAAAGTCAATCCGTTGTAGAAAGTATCGATCAAGGTGACCGGAAGCATGTTGTGGTTTGGACAACGGTCGATCAAGACATTATATCTCTCCCAAGCGTCGAAAAGGGATTCATCAGGGTCTTGCATGAAACCGCTGATCTGATTGCGAAGGCTTGTGACCATGGATGGTGGAAAGTAGCGCGACAAAAAGCGTTGAGTCATATCATCCCAAGTGTGAATAGAATTCTTCGGGAGACGATCAAACCATTTCTCGGCATGATGCGATAAAGTATGTGGGAAGAGTTGTAGGCGGAGTACATCCATTGTGGCCCCAGGCAACTTCATGCTTTGGGTGATTGTAATGAACTTGTCGAGGTGTTTGTTGGCATCATCATCAGGCAATCCTCTAAATGGGTTTGTTTGTACTTGCTGAATCATGTGGTGCTTCAACGAAAACTCAGGAGCGTTGATTTGCATCGGCGCAATCGGTCCTCCTCGACCAAACATTGTTGGTTGACAAAGTTCCTCCATGGTCCGAAGATCGGGCTGTGGAAGAGCATTGTTGTTATTATTATTATTGTTGAGGTGCGGTAGTTGATTATTGTTGTTAACACCTGACATATCTAAATCTTCTTGAGGCTCGGGCTCTTGGTAGTTAGAAGATCTAGTACGCATACAACTGAAAATGCAAAAGAAAAAGAAACCAAACGCAAAGGCAATATATATACACAATAAAGATAAAATCTTTTTGGATTTTTGAAATTTTTAATTTTTATGGTTTTTGAATTTTTTAGGCAATGAAAAATAACGTTCACAAGTGAACGGATCCCAAAAAGCAACGTGTCTAGCACAGAAAACTGTTGATCTTAACGTAAAGAGCCGGCAGCGGCGCCATTTAATAACTAAGATTTTACCTAGTTATAAAAATTAAGATTAATTAAGTTCGTGTTCTCGGAATCTTAACGAATTGATCTTAGTTCTCTATGTGTGACTTAGTTGATCTTTAGTGAAAAAGAATATTTTTGGGTGATTTTAAATTTAAATTCAAAGACTTAATATTAAAAATGCTCTTAAAGTAAATCTAAGTCTAATTAAAGTAAAGTGCGAGTATTTAAAAACATGACTAAAATTAAAGGGCACTAAAGTAAAATGACGTAAACTTAAATCTATCTAAGGCAAACTTAAAGTGCGACTAAAATTAAGGCAAATAATCTAAAAGTGCAATTAAATAAAAAGGCAAGAAAAATAAAGCTTGAAGACAAAAATCAAAGACAAAAACTAATAAGAACCTGAATACAGCTCATTCGGAATAAACCTTCGTTTGGAACAATCACTAGTCCTAAATGTCAACTTTGGTTGAAATGATTCTTCTTCACTTGGAATACTACCAAAATCCTTGATCCGGAACAAATTTGTCTGAATATGTCACTTATCCAAAACAATCCTTCGTTCGGAACTTGCTGATTCGGAACTTGTAAATCTTGCCTTGATTCGGAAGTTTTGGTCACCCCTTGATTCGGAACTTTCCGGATGAAGCTCCTTTATTCGGAACTTTTGAAGTTCCGAATGAAGACCCTTGGTTCGGAACTTTTGGAATTGGCTCGGAAGTTTCCGAATGAAGCTTGCTTCGTTCGGAAGTTACTGATTCGGAAGGTTCCGAATGAAGAGTCTTGGTTCGGAAGTTTTGACTTACGAATGAACAAGTTTGGTTCGGAACTTTTAAAGTTCCGAATGAGCAACCTTGGTTCGGAAGTTTTGACTTCCGGATGAAGCCTTCTTGATTCGGAACTTTGGACTTCCGAATGAAGCCTTCTATCCTTTCCTTGGTTCGGAACTTTTTCTGGAAACACAGAAACAAAGCAAAACTTCTTCCGAAGAACAAGGAAACAGTAGCAGCAGGTATAATAACAATTTAACCAAAATCAAACACACGTATGAATAAAATCAATAACGATTCAATGAAATAACATCAACAAGCAATTAAAAACATGAAATTAAACAACTTTTACCACAACAATTATAAACCACTTTGGATCAAAATAAAAGCATGAACATAAACATAAACACCAAAAATCAAAGATTAAGAAAGGTAGATAAGAGATTGACAAGATAAAGTAAAGATTGACAATAATTAAATGAAAACTTACTTGAAATTAAATGAATTTAAGGTGCGAGACAAGGTAATTAAATGGACAATTAATGTAAATGACAAGTATTTAAATGGTGGAAGAACTAGTGTCACCCTAGCCAACAAGAGTGAAATGATAACTAATCTAGTCTATTTATAGGGGAGACTAAAGCTTGCTTAGGAAGCTTCCTTAATTGCATACTTAGTCCCTCCTTCTTTTAATCTTCTTCTTAATTGCAAGATTAAGTCCCTCCTTCTTTTAATCTTCATTAAATGTAGACTTAAAGGGCTTTTAGCTTCGGGATTTCTTTGAACTCGTCTTTAATTTCTTCAATAAAATAGACTTGAATTCTTCGGCTTTTGAGAAACTTCCGTCTTTTGACTTTTTCTTCGATAAATCTTCAGAATTGGTCGTGGACTTCTGTTCTTTTTGCATTCTTGACTTCTTGACTTCGTCTTTCATCCTTTTCTTCAATAAAAGTCTGTAAATGCCCGTGAATGTCCGTGTTTTCTCCATTTTTCACCTTATTATCCTAAATCACAACAAAAACACAAACCACGCATAATTCCGACATAAAAGACATAAAATACACGTTTTGGTCCGGTTATTATTGTAGTTAAGTGGTAGAAAAGATGGGTGTTTACACACCTATCAAAGATCCAAGTGTTGGGTTCACTTGGATGTGTTTTAATATTTGATCTTTTCAAGTTCGTATTTCTCAACTTACAACAATATGATTGTCCAAGTAATATCAAGTTTTTAATTGTTTTTGGTTTTTATAAAGGTTTTGGTATCTAGGTCTAATTCAACGAATCACGTAAAAAATGGTAAAAATAGTATCACTAAGTAACCGTATTACACTAAAACATGTTTTTAATGCACAGATAGTAAAAATGCTCAAAATGTAAAGTATATAAAAGTGCAAGGACCAAAAATGTAAATTATGAAAGTAAAGGGACTAAAAATGTAAAATAAAACAAATTAAAACTACTAAGTAACAAACTTGCAAAACTGATTAACAAACTTGTAACAATATCAAATTATAAGGACTTATGCTTGCAAACCCTAAAAAGTTCAAGTTTTCAAAGCTGAATAACAAAGTCTAAAAGTTTGAGGACTAGAATGCAATTAAACAAGAACTATTAACAAAAACGGGTAACACTAATCCTATAAGCTCGTGTGATCTTATTACTCAACCAATTAAGCTCTGGTTTTCTCTAAACGACTTAAAATTGAATTTTAGCTAGGTGTGTTAAAGGAAATAAGCTGAAAACAAGTAAAACTCAAGTTAGTTTATTCCAATAAGCCCAAAATAAGCTATAAGCTCAAATAGACATCCACTATTTGATTTTTCAACTAAAAACAATTAAGCAAGCTATAAGGAGACTGAAATGTCAAAAAGTTTGGAAAATGGTTCAGTGAATAAGCTGGAATCTCAAAATAAGCACAAAGTGCTTATGGTTGACTTTCATTGACCAAAAATTTCCAAAAAGCTGAATTTCTAAAAAATGCCTTAAAACTTATTTGTGAACAGGAATGTGAAAGAAAATTGCTAAATATAAGATGTGGATTTGTGGGAAATGGTTAAGCATATTAGACTTATCATAGGGAAATGAAAATGCTCAACAGCTTATTCTAATGCTTATAACTTTCTCAATTCTTGATACTGTATGGTCTCACTTAGTGAAATTGAAAGCTCATATGTTCAGCTTATCTCAGAAACAAGAATCAGCTTATAATACTCACTAACAAAGATTTGCCAATGGATTGAAAATAGCTTTTTTAAACAGATTAAAACTGACCCAATCTTTTTTATGGCAATTTGCCTTTTGACTTAAACTTTGACTAAAAAACTTGGCAAAGTAACTTGCACTGGTCTATCAAATGTTTATGAGCTCAAATCAACCACTTACAACAGCTAAATCACTAGAACAACTTCAATCTAAACACTAGTTTTATGCTGTTATGAAAACTTTAGAAAGGCTTATTGATCAAAAGTTTATGAAATCATTAGAGACTTATCAGTACTTGTAAAGAAACTCAAATTAACTGATATCAAGCCAAATACCAACAAGTTTACACTAAGGAACACAATTAAGCTGACTGATGAAATTTAAGCAATGAAAAACCAATTAAGCTAGCTAGAACTGATATAGGAGCTAAGTAATCAATTAGCAACCATCATACCATAACAGATACACAAAATGAACACCAAATCATTCACAACTCAGCAATTAAGCTATGATTCTAAGAATTGAGCATGGCAAAGCAATTGAGTGAAAAAAACAGGATTTTAATGCCTTTTAGCTATGAAGCCTCCTTTGGTGGAGTGTCGCCCTCAGTGAGGGCCTTTGCTTGACCCTCAACCGTTGGTAGAGATTCTTCTCGTTCCTCACCCTCGGCTAGGAGTTGCCTGCCTCAGCGATCAAATAGACGGAAAAACGATCTTCAAGTCACGGTTTCCCCTGTTTTTAGTCTATCTAGGTGCTTGTTGGCGAGTGTTACCCCTAGCTCTCCCTTAACAACTAAAAGCCTTACCCTCCGCTAGTTAACTTATGCGCCCTAAGGGGCAGACAGCTTGCTAGTTAGTATGACTTCCTGTAGGGAGATAGCTAGTTAACTTCCTCTCCTGCCTTCTTCTGTAAAGCAAGCTTTTCCTCACCTGCTGAGACAGATAGTTGACTTACACGCCCTATTCAATAGGGGCTTAGCGAGTGTTTGAAGACACTTGCAGGCAAGCCCCTAGGTCAACACAAGGGAGAGGCTAGCAATCGCGTTTAGCCGATTCGTTCTTACTAATAACCATCGCCCCTCTTTTTTTATTAGAAAGAGCGGGGCCTTACTTATTCAGGGAGGTGGGGGACTGTAGGAAGGGGGGACAAACCGCCGAATTGAAATCTGAAATCGCCAACATGAACACAAACGAAATGTTTAATTTCGTATAGAAAGAAAACGAACAACTTCTATTCTCGGAGCCCATGGAGCGGTATATGAAGAATGGTTTTTTGGTCCCTTTCGTCCAGTGGTTAGGACATCGTCTTTTCATGTCGAAGACACGGGTTCGATTCCCGTAAGGGATAGGTACTCATTCTCGGCCGCTTTTAGTTAGTGTTCATTGCTGAGTGATCGCCCGCTATCTGGCTGTAAAAGGTGGTCCGGAAGCTTACTCTTGAACTTGAATTTCTAAATCCGGCTCGCTCCCGGCCTTTGGACCCTTGGCCCGCTTAGAAGTGGATTCGAACCACTGACACAAGGATTTTCAGTCCTTTGCTCTAACCAGCTGAGCTACCTGAACCACTTTCCTAAAATCTGTTTTATTCATCGAATAGTGCCCTATCTTACCACTTGACTAGTAAAAAGCCCTTGTACTAAAAAAACGGAATATATATAATAGGCCTTTTTCGCTTATTCGTCAAACTTTCGAGCACCTCTTTCAACTGCCGCCTAATCCCCCAACATGCTCAAGAACCGAGTGCCGTCCTGTCCCTGGACAGCCAGAGGGAGCTTGCTTATAGAAAGAAGATAGGCCTGAAAAAGAGATTTTGTATGCCCTTTTAAGATCTACTTTTATCGTTCCTCGACTCACCCGAATTGATTTCTAATTATCGATTCGACTTAACTCGTTTTTGGTGACGAATATTTTTGGAGTTTTATCTATTTAATATTAAAAACTAATAAAACAATTTAAATAAAACTAATCTATATAAACTAATTTTGAAAACGAAATTTAACTTTCAATAAAACTTTAAAATTAAATGAAAACTTAATAAAACTAATTTTAAAACTAAATTTGAAAACTTAAAATACTTTAAAAGAAAATATATTTTAAAATAAAACTTAATTATACTATTTTAAAAGAAAACTATCTAAAAATCTAAACTAAAATTTAAACTAAAATTAAAATTTATAAAAACAATTTAAATATTTCCTTTTTTATCTTTTATATTTTATAAAAACAAAACTGGATTAAAGAAAAAAAAAACAAAATAAAACTTTTTAATTAAATTTAAACTTAAAACTAATCTAAATAAACAAATTCAATCAGACAGCAAAGACTTTAAAAGCGTACATAAATTTAAAAACACAAAGTAATTCACAAAAGTGATACTAGAGGAGATGGATGGGGTGTTTGGTTGTTATGCAAGAGGTCCAGGGATCGAATCCCT
Source organism: Glebionis coronaria (assembly GCA_025667525.1). NCBI lineage: Eukaryota > Viridiplantae > Streptophyta > Magnoliopsida > Asterales > Asteraceae > Glebionis > Glebionis coronaria. The sequence continues at coordinate 264,768,717 of CM046876.1, forward strand.
GGAGAGACAAATTATGCTAAATATTTTTGTTGCTTTTTAATTTGGAAAAATAACTCTCAAGCCAAATGAGCTTGAGAGCAGTACAGTAATATCAATACTACAAATAAGCCAAGCCAATTAAAAGCAAACAAGCTGAAAAGCCCAAATAAGCAAAACAGTCAAAAAGCAATATCTAAACAACAAAAATAAACCTGAATCTAATAAGCTGGCTAAACCAAATAAGCATATAGACATAAGTATACGACAATTAAGCTGTAAATCCCTACTAAATCGAATCAGATAAGCTGATAAATAAATAAAAAATGAATAAGCATATAAGCCTAAACCTAGACTGTATAATAACTACTTCAAATAAACGCAATGGAAACCGAACTTAATTCCAAGCAATTAAAGGTAGCTGTTATATCAAAATAAGCAATAATCAACACGAAATCAAATAGCAGTTTAATTAAAAGCTAAATAAGCATTTCCTAACCAGCAGCTAAAATAGTAAATCAAAAATAATGAAATCAGAAAACTGAATTAGATTAACATAACAAAATTACCCAAACAGTTCTATAAGCAGATTCAAAAAAAAAAACAATCCTAACAATGACTTTAACTAAATGAAGCAAATACCAAAACATACAATAGCAAATAACATCAAAACAAACAATCAGATTTAAACATGAATCTAAACTTAACAGAAAAAAAGTAAAAAGAGAATAAAACCTATTGACGAAATCCGTTGGGTCGAAGGTTGGCGCTGAGCCACCTTTTGAACCGGATCGAACAAACACCTCCTTCGAATCAAACCGAATCACCAAAAGGCCTCGAACAAACAGTTGTTCTTCGAACAGTAACCGAACAGTACTCTCGAATTCTTTCTTCTTTATTTATTTATTTATATATATATATATATTTTTATAATAATGATAATAATAAACGAAAACAGTGATTATAATAAGAATATGTATTAAAAAAACAGTAATCAAAAATCATAAAGAATTGAACAGTAATTAAAATTGAGATTAAATTGAGACAGAAATTTAAACATAAACGAAAATTAATTTAACTAAAACTTTTCATTAATCAAAAAAAAAATTACAATATTCTGAAATTTCAAAATACAATAATCCCTAAGATAATTTACTGAAAAAAATAAATCTAATTTAAATCTACTCCTAATTAATTAAAAATACTGAAAAAAAATTGATGACGTATAGTCCCCAGCCGGGTCATGGACACGGCCCATGGGTACTACCCGTATCCGGCCCATCACAGATGGGTGGAATAATGTCATTCAGGCTTATGGGCCTGGATGAACAGTAACCGCACACATGTGTGCGGCCCACGGCCCGGTGCGGCCGACATGGCCGACATAGGGTTAGACAGAATAATCTTCTGTCTAGGAATATCTTTATCCCAATAAGAGAGGATATTTACTACCAAGATTAGAAGATAACAATCATTCTAAATCTGGTGATTATCTCTTCCTTGGGGCCGAAGCATCAGTGGAAGCCCACTAGGGTTTCACTGCCTATAAAAGGAACCCCCAAGGGTTCCACAAAGGTATTACGACTTGTACTCTAAACTCACATAAACCTTAAACCGATTACTTACTCTCACGCCAGAGTCTAATCGTGGGAAACATTCCCACGGTAAGTCTAACGCGTGCTGTTTAGTGTGCAGGATCCCAACCAAATGATTCACTTGGTGTAGGAGCCGGAGCCCAGCCAACCCGAATTAAGCCTAATTCGGGTCTAGCAAGGATCAACCAACTTTTGAATCAACAAGTTGGCGCCATCCGTGGGACCCATAACACTAAGCTAGAACAAAACCTCATCTCGAATTTTCAATGACGAAGGGGCATCCGCAAGCTAACCTCAGGAACGTGAATCCCGGGAACCGGAAGTCCCAAGGGGAAGGGATTCTCATCCCCAACCAGTCACCTAGCCGCCTCGCAGGCGGACCAGGTAACCGTAGCGGTTTTCAGCCCGTGGGGGTGACGAGCACGATCTCGATGACACCCCCGCCTACTTCAACCCTGGACAACCCTGATCCGGGGAGTGCGCCAAACCCTCCTAACAAAGAACCGCGCAGACCCTCGACAGAGGAAGAAGTGGAAGTCCTACCACTCAGTGAGGAGGATCTTACTCGAGTTCTCACGCAGAACTTCGAAAGGATCGTCACAGGGATCGCATCAACGCTGAGTCTGGGGAGGAACCTCCAAGCCAGACTCAACTTTGGTGACACCGGACCAACCACCTCCTCCCAAAATCGGAGGAAAAGGAGAGCTCGGCCTCAGGAGCAGGGAACCTTTGAGGAAAACCCTCAACCCCGGAATGTGTTCGAGCGCATAGGAGACCGCCTTATACAGGAATTAACGCAGTCTCGAGAAGGAGAAAGGTTGGATGGCTCACCCGAGCGACCAGATCGAGAGCTGGCCAGAACCACACGTCGCTCGAGTGTGTGGGACAGGATGAATACTGGGAAAAAGGCTCCTGGTTCATCCCAAAAAAGTGGTCCTTATGCAAAGGATGGGACACCACCGCCGTCCCCGAATCCGTCCGGAGAGGACTCAGATGACCATCCGCCTAAGCGTCGCCGACCTAGGCGCACCCCTCCACCACCACCAAACAATGATGGGTATTATGGGGGTCCTTACTATCGAGATACGGAAACGGAGGACCTTTCGTGTCCATGGTGTGAACCATGGGATGACCCTAGTCTTACCCGGCCATGGGCGGATCCCAGGGAAGAACCGTTCACCCTCCGCATAAGGAACTATTCTGAGGACACCAAGCGTCGCATGCCGGCGTGTATCAAGACTTATGATGGGTCCGGTGACCCGGTGGATCACCTCAAAATATTTGATACCCAGGCTAAAATTGAGCGATGGCCCATGCCTATATGGTGCAAAATGTTCAATTCGACCTTGATCGGAAATGCCCGCGACTGGTTTGAAGCACTCCCTCCACGGAGCATTGATAGTTTCACGGAACTACGCACTGCCTTTGAGAACAATTATACTCAAAGGAAGAAGTATAATAGGGATCCAGTCTCATTGGCAACTGTCAAGCAACGTCCGGGGGAGTCCACAGAAGCCTTCAGTGAACGCTTCAATGATGAGTGCACGCGCACGAGAACCATGCCGGAGCTCCTGAAGATCTCTGACTACATGCACGCCATAACAGACAGAGAATTGATCAGGCGCCTCAACGACAAGCGTCCAAAGAGATATGATGACCTCATGGAAAGGGTCAGAAATTTCATAGGAGAAACAGCTGTTGCCGCGGCCTACCCATCACGAGGAAATGGGTACCGGTCAAATGATCAGTCCCGGAGGCAGTCGGGCGGTCAAGGTAATCAGAACAATAACAAGGGCTCAGACTATAAGAGCCAGAGCAAAGGAGGTCGGTCGGACGATAAGTTCACCCCCCTAAAGATGTCCTACCGGGAGATCTTGCTGACAGAAGGGGCGAACTTTCCGAGGCCTCCCCCAATGACCACTCCCCCGGAACGTCGGCAAGGAAATCGTTTCTGCGAGTTCCATAATGACAAAGGCCACGCCACGGAGGAGTGTATCCAGCTCAAGAAGCATATCGAGTCGCTGATCAAATCAGGCAAACTCAAGCACCTAGTTAAGGATTGGAAGGACGGAAAAGACAACAACAAGAAGTATGATAAGAAGGATCCCCAAAAGGACAAGCCTTCGACCATATACATGATCCAATCCAAACAGTGCCGCACGAGGCAGAAAGTTGGCCAAAAATTTTCACGCGGCATGGAAATCTCATTCCCTCCCATCACAGCAAGCGATGTGATTGATGCGCCTCTCACTATTGAGATAAGCATTGGAACACACAATGTTCGTCGCATGTATGTGGATGGAGGATCGTCAGCAGAGGTACTGTATGAACACTGTTTTGTGCAGTTATGCCCAGAAATAAGAAGCCAATTAGTATCGGCCACGTCGCCGCTTACTGGCTTTAGTGGAGACACTATCTGGCCGATAGGGCAATTGCGTTTGCTTGTCACCATTGGGAATGAGGAACATTCCACTACGACATGGATGAACTTCATGGTGATACGCTCACACTCTCCGTATAATGGGATCATAGGCAGACCAGGCATTTTGGCTATCCGGGCAGTACCCTCTACGGCACACGGAATGATCAAATTCCCCGTTGAGGGGGGAATCGTTACTATTTACAACACAGTCATACCAACATCTGAGTGTCATACCGTGACAACACCGGCTCCACCTGTCCCACCCAAGGATAGATCACCACCTCCCAATTGGAAGGTAGCAATTCACCCTGACTACCCAGAACAGGAGGTATCCATAGGAGGGGCGCTCTCGGATAGCGGCAAAAGGGCCATGTGCTCTCTCCTGAGTGCAAACCTAGATATATTCGCATGGGAGCCAAAGCATATGACAGGCGTGCCACGTGCGATAGCAGAGCATAAGCTCCAGATCCGCCAAGGGTACCAACCCGTTAAGCAAAAGAAGCGCGGCCAGGCGCCCGATCGCAGCCAAGTGATACTGGAGGAAGTACGGAAACTAGTGGACGCAGGCATCATGCGCGAGGTATACTACCACGAGTGGTTATCTAATCCGGTCATGGTCAAGAAACATGACGGAAGTTGGCGCATGTGTGTGGATTTCACGGATCTAAACAAGGCCTGCCCACAGGACTGTTACCCGTTACCAGAAATTGACTGGAAGGTGGAGTCCTTGTGTGGATATCCTTTCAAATGCTTCTTGGATGCATATAAAGGGTATCATCAAATCCAGATGGCGGAGGAGGATGCAGAAAAAACGGCGTTCCATACGAGCCAGGGCGTATATTGCTATACGAAAATGCCGTTTGGATTGAAGAACGCCGGCGCTACATATCAGTGGTTGGTGGATAAAGCTTTTGAATCAGAAATAGGACGCAACCTGGAAGTATATGTTGATGACTTGGTGATAAAAAGCCACACGGAGGAGGCACTTCTCCGGGATGTCCAAGAGACATTCGACACGCTGAGAAGGATTAACATGAAGTTAAATCCAAAGAAATGTACGTTTGGAGCAACTGAGGGAATGTTCCTGGGGTATTTGATTAACCCAAATGGCATCAAACCTTGTCCAGAGAAGACGGATGCAGTGATACGACTACCGTCCCCTCAGACACGGAAGGAGGTGCAGTCCCTGAATGGGAAATTAGCCGGGCTGAATAGATTCCTATCTAAATCCGCACAGAAGTCATTACCTCTATTTAAGACACTCAAGAAGTGTATTAGAAAGGGAGACTTCCGCTGGACGAAGGAAGCCAAAGAAGCTTTCGGCCAACTCAAGCAGCATCTCGCATCTCTCCCTATGCTAGTAGCTCCCCGGCCAAAGGAGGAACTCATTATGTATCTCTCAGCTACTCATGGCGCAATAAGCGCGGTACTTATGACGGATAGAGATACAATACAAACTCCGGTCTACTTTATAAGTAGAACACTACAAGGGGCGGAGTTGAATCATTCCTCCATGGAAAAATTGGTGTTAGCACTAGTATTTGCTACAAAGCGGTTGCGCCGGTACTTTCAGGCGCACCCAATTGTGGTGATTACGGATCAGCCAATCAAGCAGGTTATTTCTAGACCGGACGTGGCAGGGAGGCTAGAGAAATGGAGCATCCTATTGGGGGGCATAATATATCTTACAGACCAAGGACGGCTGTTAAAGGCCAGATCTTGGCAGATTTCCTGATCGAGAAGCCGGATGAGGAAGAACCAATTATTAAGCAAGACGAGATCCCAACGGAACCTTGGGTGCTATTCACGGACGGATCCTCATGTACAGATGGGTCTGGGGCAGGTCTCATCCTCACGAATCCAGAAGGAATGGAATTCACATACGCCCTCCGTTTTGAGTTCACGGCCACCAACAACGAAGCGGAATATGAAGCATTAATTGCGGGTTTAAAAATCGCCGCTAGAGTGGGAGTCCGCAACCTTGAGGCCTACGTGGACTCACGGCTTGTCGCGAACCATATTATAGGTGGGTATGTGGCTAAGGAGGACAACATGGTCAGGTACTTGGAAAAAGTCAAGTCGTTAATCGCGACTTTCAGTAAGTTTTCCATCAAGCAGGTGCCAAGGGGCGAGAACAAGAAAGCGGACGCTCTTAGCAAGATCGCATCCACGAGCTTCGCTCACTTGTCTAAACAAGTTTTGGTGGAAATACTCAAGGAGAAATCTATCACGGAAGGGGAGGTAGCCGCTATAGTTGAGGAGGAGGGACCTACGTGGATGACCCCAATCATCAACTATTTGACTAATGAAACCCTTCCAGACGAGGAAAAAGCAGCAAGGCGCATTAAAAGGAAGTCACAACATTTTGAACTTCGAGAAGGCATCCTTTACAAGCGCTCTTTCTTGCAGCCGTGGCTGCGGTGTGTTGGACCACGCCAGGCGGCTTACGTCATCAGTGACATACATTAAGGGTTGTGCGGCATGCATGAAGGCCCACGATCCGTGGTAGCTAGATCCTTACGAACAGGTTATTATTGGCCCACCATGCACAGAGACGCGCGCGACATGATTCGCAAGTGCAATGATTGCCAAGTGCATAGGCCAGTACCGCGGCACCCGCAGCAGGAGCTTACACCTATCACGTCCCCATGGCCATTTTATAAGTGGGGAATTGACATTACAGGACCATTTCCTGTAGCTGCGGGGGGGGGGGTTAAATTCTTGATTGTTGCAATGGACTACTTCACACGATGGATAGAAGCCAAGGCAGTCAAGTCTATCACAGGTAAGCAGGTCAAGAAGTTTGTGTGGGAACACATTGTGTGCCGTTTTGGTCTACCAGGAGAAATCATCTCGGACAACGGCAAGCAGTTCACGGACAACCCGTTCAAAGATTGGTGCGCATCATTGAACATCAAACGGCGCTTCGCATCTGTTAAGCATCCACAAACAAACGGTCTCGTCGAACGAGCAAATAGAAGCTTGGGGAATGGCATCAAGGCGCGTCTGGATGAACGAAGTGGCAAATGGGTCGATGAATTATCACATGTGCTATGGGCGCATAGAACTATGATCAAAACAGCCAACGGGGATACTCCGTTTGCATTGGCCTACGGAACTGAGGCTGTTATTCCAGCAGAAATAGGAATGCCTACCATCCGCACAGCGGAGGTTAACGTCGTCACGAACGACGAACAGTTGCGAATTAACCTGGATTTGTTGGAAGAAAAAAGGGAAATAGCAGCCATCAATGAGGCTAAGTCCAAGTCTAAGATGAAGGCTTATTATGACGCCAAGGTCAAGGGTGTTTCCTTTCGGCCGGGAGACTACGTCTATCGTGCTAACGAAGCAATTCGAGCGGAGAACACAGGAAATCTAGGCCCCAAGTGGGAAGGACCGTATGAGGTCACTGAAGCCTTGGGGCGAGGCGCGTACAAGCTACGTGACATGGATGGCCGCGACCTAGAGCGCACATGGAATATTTCCAATCTCAAAAGGTGCTATCTCTGAAAGCTACGGCTTCCGCATGGGTACTTCGCTATATGCGGTCTTAATAAAGAACCATGCGGTTTTATCTGTTTTGTTTTTATTATGTTTGTTTAGATTCTTTTCTTGTTTTTTTTAGGACTTTTCATTATTGTTCAAACAAAAGTGTAAACGTTCTAATAAAATGCCATGGTGCCTAGCTAGCTCCACGGCTTGTGTCGTGCAAATCATTTTTTAGAGTTTTTTGTATGAAATTTACTTATATTATAATATGTTATGTTTTATTCATATGCATTCTTCCAAAATTACTGTACATGTACTATACGCCTCCAGGCGGGGTAAGAGGATTAAGTGAACCTACTAATTAAACTTGCCGCGTAAGAGGGATGCAACCCCAGCCGCCCGGACCATGTGTCCTTACTAGACACCTTACTCACAAGACGTTGGGGTAAGTTTCATATGCTATAGCCACACGGTGCTCCGCATAGCAAAGACGCACGTCGCATGTCTAGTAAATTATAGACTTGTATGTATTTTCTTTCTTTGTGTGTAAGACGTGATATATCATGCAGTATTGGGCTACAATATTTCAACACAAGTAAAAATACACAAGTTTCCAAAAATATCAAAATTGCCGTGGTTACTCACGGACTTATATACAAAACACAAATGTTGTTAGCCGTGTACATGCACATACGAATAGGAACAATAAATATTCAAAGGGTTACAAACCAAAAAGTGTCTGAAAGGGATCATAAGTAGAGAGCATCCTATATAGCGGGGAAAAACTTACCCATTTCTACTTGCTCTTCGACTAGACACGATAGCCATTCATCACTTTCTTTCCGCTTCTGGGCTTGAGCTGCAGTCCTCTCCAGCGCCACACTTAAGGGTTCTTCGCCAAGCACGATTCTGGTGACGTCCTCGTATATGGGGAGTGTCAGGTGGCTGGGGGACGGAGTAAAGGAAGCACTGGAAGACGCGCTAAGACTGAGATTTTCCATAATTTCAATATTCGGCGCATCTTTGGTGGCCTCCAGCTCATCCAAAAATGGATAGTGCAGATTTTGCATCGCGACCATCGAGGCAGTCATTTTGCTAGCAGCTTCAGGTTTAAAAAAGGCATGGTTGGTAACGTCCTTCCCCTTTGAGATCAGCTCAGCGGCCTCAACCATTCCCTCGTGCCGTCCGTGGTCAATACCATCAGACACAAGGTTGGCGAATTGTTGCACAAAGTCCAGGGCCTCTAGCACCTTCATGACGGCCAGGCGTGCTCCGTGCCCAACCATCCACCTACGGCCGGCAATGGCTGTTAGCAGTTGGGGGCATAATACATTGTCACGCTCAGCAGTGAGGGCATCAATCATCAACTCTTTTTGGGCAAATGCCTCTTTTAGTTCTTGGATGACCGCCCTCTCATCAGCAAGGTCTCTTTGTACTTTTTCCATGTTTTGGACGGCCAGGTGCGCGTCCTCTAGTTTCTGGTTAAGCACGTCTACTTGGCTGGAGTACGAGTGGGCAGAAGCTTCTGCCGTGGCTACCTATAAGGATAAAAAGTGTTAGCACATTTCTTTTGTAATATGGGTGGTGCGGCACGGGTATGTACCTTGGTGGTTGCAGCATCTAGTCGTGACTCAAGGTTGGTTACTTGCTGGTCGTATTCACTCGCGCGGGCTGACTGTTTTTAATGGTCGCCTCGGCATTGACTAGTTGGGATTGGAGGTCAGCGATCTGAGCTTCATTATCTTCAATCATTTTCTCCCTCCGTCCAACTTTCCTCTTGAGAGAGTCAACATGCCCAAGCGCGGCTTCAAACCTAACCCTCATTGAGGTTCCCATCGCCATTTGGTGTACCAGAGTGCCATTGTACTCATCCGCCAAGTCCGCATGACTGAGCGAGTTTACCTCTTGCACCAAGCTTGGTGGTATGCAGTTGTTGAGGTACTCCCGGCACTCATCAGCATTCCTCAATCGTGACGCCTTGGTAATATTCCATACTGGGTTAAATGGTTGAGGGGCGCCGGACGTGGGGAAGTCTTGGGAGGCTATGGGTGAACCATCTTCAAATACGGGGCCGGACCTTTTGGGGGCCGTGGGGTTTTCTTCCATTGCTTTTCCTTTCCCCTTATCAACTTGGGTGTCAGAAGGAGGCGCGGCACCAGTCTGGTTGTCCCTGTGAAACAAATATTACGAAATATCTTAAGTATTGCTTACAAGAAAACTTGTCATTCTTACATATTAAGATGGGGTCTTACATATTGCTTCTTGCTACTTCGGAGGCGGTTGGGGCAATTTGAGTGACGGGATCGACATGAGCGGTCCGGTTAGCCTCGGAACCCTGGGTAGCACTCCCGACAGATTGATACAAGGGGTGGTCTTCTCGAAGTCTCTTTGCAGGAGCATTGTGTTCGCCAATCTCGACTGAGGCAGTCCCTCTCGTTCGGTTGCTTCTTTTTCGGGTACGCCTGACGATGGGCTGCGTTATTGCTTCGTCGATCTCCTCCTCGACTTCTTCCTCCTCTTCTTCCAGGTTGACATGTTGTTGTACTTCATCGTCATCATTGCCCATCAGTCGGCGAATGCTGGAGGTGGTTAGTTCAATATTGTCCCCCTGTTGTTCCCTATGTGGTGAGGAGGGCCCGACTCCTCCTTCATTCACTTGGTTACCACCATCAACATTATTTCCATGATCTTCCTCGTCCGAATGCGGATCTGGCACGGCTTCAAGAGCAACCGTCACGGGGCGGGTATGCTCAAGAAGGGGTGGTTCATTCTCACGAAGAGGACGAAGACCCTCCGGCACAAGCCTTGGGTCGCCTTGGCGCAACAGTCCAAAAAAGTTCATTTCTGTCTAGCACAAAACAACATATGTTAGTTATTAATCTAATACATGTATACATTCTTTTTGGCATACGGATGATTAGCCTACCTTCGCCCTGCCTTCTCCAAAAAACGGGATACCTATTGGAAGGACCAAAGTAATTGCGGCTAATCCTAGCAAGGGATGCTGTAATTAGCCGCATCAAAAAGGCGAGTATACATGCCTATCTTACCCGCTGGAGCCTCAGTTATGAGGTCTCCGGCGCCAGGAAGTGAGGGGTGTAGGTTGGTAGGGATGAAATAATTTGTACAAAAATGGTTTAATTGGTCTTGGGTCATGACATTTAGCACGGATCCAATGGTAGGGCTGTTTCTATGAGCCATTACTAAAAAAGAGTGTAAGGACGTGGTGTTCTAACCTGCGTGTGAAGGGATCCGTGCGTATTTGGTTCAAGCTAAGAGGAAAGCTTTAATGGCAGAAATGGAGGTTGTAAACTGTGTGTTTCACACAGCCGTGGGGGTGGCTTATTTATAGGGTTGCCTCATGGGTCACAACCTGTTGGATATGTGACACGTGTCTGCCACTATTCTTAATCGTGTGGCTAGGGGGCAAGTGGCAAGTGAAACGTCAGGTGGGACCCACGGGTCATATCTGATTCAAACGTTTGCACTGCTCAAGGTTCTGACTGTTTGCACTTTTGTCAGTCAAACAAGTCAGATGAACAGTTGTTCATGTCGGGTTATGCGGCTCTTAAGTAAGACTTGACATTTAATGATATATTTAATTTGTCTCGGTTGCTATATGCGGCTGAGATATTGAGAAGATAACTTCTTAAACCAGGTAGCCACGTGCGGCCAATATAAATTCTTGGACAATTTGTCATTTACTATGGTTTCCTTGGTACGTCCGGGGAGCATCTTTGTAGTCTAGAGGTTCCACCTACGGTTGTAACAACTAGACTGGGGGGACATGATGACGTATAGTCCCCAGCCGGGTCATGGACACGGCCCATGGGTACTACCCGTATCCGGCCCATCACAGATGGGTGGAATAATCTCATTCAGGCTTATGGGCCTGGATGAATAGTAACCGCACACATGTGTGCGGCCCACGGCCCGGTGCGGCCGACATGGCTGACATAGGGTTAGACAGAATAATCTTTTGTCTAGGAATATCTTTATCCCAATAAGAGAGGATATTTACTACCAAGATTAGAAGATAACAATCATTCTAAATCTGGTGATTATCTCTTCCTTGGGGCCGAAGCATCAATGGAAGCCCACTAGGGTTTCACTGCCTATAAAAGGAACCCCCAAGGGTTCCACAAAGGTATTACGACTTGTACTCTAAACTCACATAAACCTTAAACCGATTACTTACTCTCACGCCAGAGTCTAATCGTGGGAAACATTCCCACGGTAAGTCTAACGCGTGCTGTTTAGTGTGCAGGATCCCAACTAAACGATTCACTTGGTGCAGGAGCCGGAGCCCAGCCAACCCGAATTAAGCCTAATTCGGGTCTAGCAAGGATCAACCAACTTTTGCATCAACAAAAATAAATAAAAGCTATCTGTTACATATTTTTTGGGGGTTTTTATAGGCAAAAACCCCAAAACCTTCTTGGTATTTCTTGGTGCCCAAGGAGAAAAATCACAGCCCTTCATTCCATCTTCTCTCTCTTTTTCTTCTAATCAACGGATGAAACGAATTCTTGTGTCATGGATTGCCAAGGTGGATTTTTTGGCCAATCACAATAAAAAGGGGTGCCACGTTGGAGAGAAAGGAAGGACCACCAGTGGTGTTTTGATCCGATTCTTGGGGGGATTTATTCCTTATTGATTGAATTAATCAATAATGGTAAAAGCCCCATGATGTAGGATGGTAATTTTTTTTTAGATTAATTTAGGGTTTTGATGGTGCGTGTGTTAGGGGAGGAGAAAAAGGAGATGGTGAGAAGACAGTAAATGTTATTTTCTTGTGTATATCGAAAATAAAATGGGTTTGGGGTGTTTGACTGGGTTTATAAAAATAGTAATCGTCCCATTTCTTTTTGTTCAATGGGATAAGTCCAAATACATTCCTATCCGTCCCTTAATTGGGCCATAACCATTTAATTCGTGACATTTAAGTTTGTAAATGGGCCTTTTGGTTTTGTTAACAAGCGCAATGTAATTTTTCAAATGGGGCTTTTTAGCCCATTAACCCGAATGTGGGACCCACTTGCCCGATTATTTTCGTAATTGATTAAATCCACTAAATCGAACTTGATTTCGGCTTTCTTGTTCAAATCTTCAAAACTGTATCGATTTTTCCGGGTTTCGTGAATTTCGGCACACTTTTGGTCTTTTGACTTTGTCTTCGTCTCTTTTGGACTTTTCTTCGACATTTGACCGTGAAATCTCGTGTTTTCTCTTCATTTGATCATTTGTAACTATTTTAACACAAAAACACAAAACCACGCGTAATTCCGACTTTTACGATGTAAAACACATTATTAAGTCTTGTTTTTCTTTGATTTTAGTGGCAAAAGGATAAGTGTTTACACACTTATTAAATCCCCTACACTTGACCATTGCAATGACCCCATGCAATGCATTATTTTAAATCATATAGTTACATTTTTCTCATAATTAACCCATCTCGGCCTCTATTACTATATGCTATTATTACTATAACGAAAAGATAAAAACTTAAAAGGAGACAAAAGTTATAATAATTTATTTAACTTGGAAATTATTAGATGGAAGAAACTCGTAAAGAAATCTAAGACTTGGATTAGGGCTTTGGTGTCATGAATATAAATCACCCTCAAGTTTCACGTTCCCCATACCAAGATCAAAAACGAGATCATTGTTATTACAAGTTAGCACAACTAACACTTACTCATGTAGTTTAGTTAATCACTTAGACCCCCTTATTCCTACGGTGTATCTCTTGTATTTTATTTTTGTCTTGAATGATCACAAGGATGCATTTTTGACTTATTTCGATAATTTATTAAGGCCGAAAATAAAGTGGGACGATTTAATCAATAGTTAGCTAAAGGACAAAATATTTTAAAACAGCTTCTCGAAACCTCATAAAGTTCATATCTTGGCATAACTCGTTTCACGATTTGAGACCTTTCTCGGACCGATATTTGGCTTGTACTTCAAACTTCAAATCTTGAGAGACGATCTTGAAATTATGGTCTTCTCTTCATTTTGGTATACATCTTCATAGGGAGTGAAAGATGCTTCAAACGTTGACCACGGCTTCTTCATTTATCCTCTTCTTTATTTAGGATTTTGATATACAACGATCCGCCTCCTTTTCGGACTTGGATCTATGTATCCTCATACCTTGTTAGGGTCTTTTTGGATAGACTTCTCCATGATCTTTAGGGGAGTAATTGCTTCTTGTCGTGTGTCTTGATCCTTCATATTGATTTGGATTAATGATCTTCACATCATCTTAGGATCTTTAGCAAAAAGTGAATCCTCATGCTTTTTAATAACTAGGTTTTTACCTAATTAAAAATTATGTTCGTTGAAGTGTGTCTAATCGAATTGATCTAGGCTCTCTATGTGTGACTCAGTTTTATTTTGGTGAAACAAATATTTTTGGTTGGTTTTAAATTTAAATGTGCAAGACTTAAAAGTAAATGTCGTTAAAGTAAAGGGTAAGTATTAAAAGAACGTGAAATTAAATCTAAATCTAATTAAAATAAATGTGCGATATTTTAAAACGTGACGGAAAGTAAATTAATTTAAATGACTAAAAATAAAAGCATGACGGAAAATTAAAATTAGGCAAGTATTAAAATGAAAACTTAACAATTAAACAAGACAAAATATGAAAGTTAACCTAGATCGGAATGTATTCCGATCAACTTACCATCGGAATGAATACACCCCCTATCGGAATGTCGAATGAATCCAGATCGGAATATGTCACCTTTTCAGATCTAAATAACCAAACACCCCAGATCGGAATGATGTTCCGATCGCAAAGTTCAGATCGTAATACCTCGATCGCAATGACCTATCGGAATACAAAGATGTAACCAGTCGGAATGTACCTATCAGAATGTGGCTAAGGAAAATTGGGCAGCACTTCGTCTAAGTAAACCTCAAGAGCCGTAGGAGAGAGCGATCGCAATATGCGATCGCAATCTCCAGATCGGAATGAGGAAATGATACAACTATCGCAATCCCGGATCGGAATGCATAACCCTTGGACCAATACTGTCACTATCGGAATGTGGTTAGCAAGCCGTCTCAATGTCTAATAAACCCTCACTTTCCGATGGAGCACAATTTTGTAATAAGCACAAATCCTAATATGCTATATCCAATAAGCCGTGACCAAGAACTTGAATGAAATGGAATCAAAACATGACAATAAGCTAAAAAGTTAAATTCTTTCAAAATTTTAAAAGACGAAACTTAAATGAAATCAAAACTTAAAAATCAAAACTTTTAAGAAAACTTTGAAAATACTTAAGCAAAATACCAAATAAGCACACAAGGTTGTCAAACTCGTGGCTTATTTCGTATGAGGACTAAAAAGGAGAAAGAAAAGTCGTGACTTTAATCAAAATAAGCAAATGGATTAAGCAAATCTTACTTAATCCGAACTTGTAACCGAATCCAAAAGAAAGAAAGTAGAATGAGATAGATAAAAAGAACTTGATCAAATGATAAAGAAAGGTAAAGACAAGAATTTAAAGAACACAAATTGAAAACTTACTTGAAATTAAAAGGTAATAAAGGTGCAAAACATGTATTTAAAGTTGACAAGAAAAGTAAATGACAAGGAAAGTAAATGGTGGAAGAGCTAATTGTCACACTTAGCCAACAAAACTAAATGAATGAATAAGAGGGGTATTTATAGGTGATTAAGGGATGGTTAGAGGAAGCTTCCTCCTCTCCTTCCTTTCTTCTTAATTGCGCCATCAAGTCCTTCCTTCTTAATCTTTTTGTTAAACTTGGAATGTGATGACTTTTGGCTCGGGATTTCATTGGACTCGTCTTTTAATTCTACGATAAATAAGACTTGAGTTCCTCGGCTTTAAGTAAACTTCCGTCTTTTGTCTTTTTTCTTTGATAAATCTTCAGAATTGGTCTTGGACTTCCGTTCTTTTTTCACTTTTGACTTCTTGACTTCGTCTTTCATCCTTTTCTTCAATAGAAGTCCGTAAATGCCCGTGAATTCGCGTGTTTTCTCCACTTTTCACCTTTTCGTCCTAAATCACAACAAAAACACAAACCACGCATAATTCCGACATAAAAGACATAAAATACACGTTTTGGTCTGGTTATTATTGTAATTAAGTGGTAGAAAAGATGTGTGTTTTCACACATATCACCTTGTGAGGGCCTTTTTGGACTCGGGTATCCTCATGCCTTGTTAGGGCCTTTTTGGACTCGGGTATCCTCATGCCTTGTTAGGGCCTTTTTAGATAAGCCAATCTTCGCGTCCCGCTTCAATAAGTTATGCCTTGGCTATGAACTCTAATTAATACCGAGCAACTTTTAAACAATCTTGTGCTAGAAGCTAAGTAACCTTTTAAATCGTACAACCTTATTTATTGCAAATATATTTATTAACAAGTGATGGGAGAAAAAGCTCATAACTAACTCACATAAGTTAATGAAAGAATACCGAACTTATAATTAACTCTATCATTTCTCGTTCTCCACAATTTAAAATCTCAAGTAATGAGACTCGTGGATGCTTAGCCTAATAAACCAATTAAGGTCCATATGGTTAAGGATACTAGCTAGAGTAAACTTAGATAAGTAAACTCGGGTTGAGTCAAAATATTCGCGACGGGCCTAATATATCAAAGATTTCTAAACTTGTTAAAACCATTTTATTTAATTATTTATTTTTTTGACTTTATTCTTGAAATGGAAATTATTACAATGCGATAATAAAAGGAAAGAAATTAAATAAAAATACTGCTAGGCCAAAATAGATCAAAAATTTGAAAAACGTTGAAAATTTTTAAAATTTTCCGGTTAAATGGGGTCAAATTCATGGAAAAGGCCACTAAAATTTCGATAGAAATCCCCCCTACACTTAATATAAACATTGTCCTCAATGTTTAAGCATGTGGGAGAATAAACTCTCCTACACTTAGGACATTGAGTACGTTGTTTAAAATCGATCTAAGGAAAGGACAACTAAAGTGATTACATTTATTTGTTTTATTTATATACAAGATTGAATCACAATAGCAAAAACTTATCGAAGGAACCGGGTACATGGGAAACACGGGAAACGTCAAAAGCACCAAAAGTGGATGATCAAAGAACATGTACCTACACAATCACAACACAACACACAAACAAACAACCTACACGGCTCCCCCTACACTTATTGTAGAAAATAGATAGAAAAATAGATCATCGGGTTGCCTCCCGAGAAGCGCTTATTTTTGTTAACCGAGTCACGAGCCTGACTCGACCCCGAATTAAATGGTCCATGGGGAAGCCTCGAATGTAATACCGGGATCAAAAATCTTATCCTCGGTCCCGGATGAACATAATACATGAGAGGCAGGAGGATAAGTCATAGAAGGTAAAAAGGTCCTCTCAACATACGAAAAGTATGTGAGGTCGTGATCCACGGGAGGTGGGGTGGGTAAAGGAGACAAATTGTCATCCCCCAAAGACATAGGATGGTCACTATTCGGCAAAGCCGTAAAGGTATCAATCAAAGAATGGTCAATGTCACCTCCCGGGTCAAAGCACTCATCCTCATTTCCCGGTATGAAATGAGGAGAGTAAAAGCGATACATCACTCGCTTGGGTGTGCACGCGGTAGGACGGGGTGGCAACATAATATGAGAAATATCAGAGGATATATCTACCACCCGCGTCACCTCACCAGACCGAATCAAACGAAAACTAGGGTCAAATCTCTCCACCTCCTCTATTATGGGAGGTGGCATGGCTAACAAAGGATGCTCATCAATAGCAATAGAGTCAGAGCTATCAATGTCCTGAATCCCCTCTTCAAAGAGAGGATTCACGTCACTAGAGATGTAGGCGTCATCAAAATCAAATAAAGGGTTCGAATAAATCTTGAAATTTTCCTTCGGAACGTCTTCATCGGATAGTAACTCGTCATCACTAGAAGTAAAATCATCATCGAGATCAAAAATGGGATTAGAGAAAGCCAAAGAATCGTCTCCCAAGATGTCGGTGGGAGGTAATGAGTCATCACTAGAAAGAGATTCACACTCATCGTCACTATCGGAAGCAACCGTAGGCTCACTTTGGATTGGAATAAGAGTCTCGTCACAAGGAATAGTGATTAGACCCTCATCCCCCATGATGAGAGAGGCATCGGGCTCCGTAGTGGAAGAATCGAGAATAGGAGTGGTAGAATCCTTAGGCTCGAGAGCCGGCAAGTCGAGAGAAGGAATTACAATTGCACTAGGACATTGAGCATAAAGATCATTCCAAGAAATAGTATTCTCATCGTCATCATCATCATAATAGAAAGAATGCACAAGAGGCGGAGTATAATCACTAAGATTAGATACTTGCTCTTGTCGTTGTTGCTCCTCCAATGTCTCGGTCAGTCGAATTAAGCCGTCATGAAGTTCCAAAAGAAGGGCTTTTCTTTCGTCATTCAAAGCATTGATTTGTTGAATTCTATGAGAGGATTGATGATTGCGGGTGGGATGTGGGGGCTCATAGTTATGAAAACCAGAATTATAGCACGATTGTGGCTCATAGGAAGTCATCGGTTGAGAAGAATTAGAACATGGATTTGGTTCATAATAATCCATCGGTGAGGAAAAATGAGGACACGGATTTGGCTCATAATAATTCATTGACTGACAATACGAAGTATCGTGAGGGCCCCCACAATGATTGCAACACGGGTATTGGGAAAAACCCGGTTCATGTTGCGGATAGGGATTGTCATATGTGGGAGGGTGTGAGTTAGTGTCATTAGAGGTGAAGTGTGAATTGGTCCAATTGCAAAATGAACAATGTCCAAATTCGTGATTAGGTATAGCCATACCACACCGCTCGCATGAACACCAATAACAGGATTGACTATCAGACGACCCACACCCTATACAATATGAATCCATGAAGAATTAAAAATAAGAGGGGTTGAAAAAAGAATTAAACACAATAGAGGATAAAGAAGAATATTTTTGTATTATTTTTTTTAGAAAATATATTCACAAGAAAAATCAAAAGAAATCGAAATAAAAATTAACACTAATACGTAATATTTTTGGTGTAATACTTTTAGGAAAAAGTATTACTTTAGTATTTTTATTTTTTTATAATTTTTTTGGTGCAATTATTAGGAAAGAAATTGCTTTTGTGATTTTTTTTAATTAATTTTTTTTTTGTATTTTTATGTTTTTGATTTTTTTGTATTTTTGATTTTTGTTGCAAGAAACGTAACGTTCAAAAAGAACGGATCCCAAAATCCAAACGTCTTCACGAAAAATCGTCAATCGTACGAGCGAAGCGGCAACGGCGCCATTTTGAAAAAGAGATTTTGTATGCCCTTTTAAGATCTACATTTATCGTTCCTCGACTCACCCGAATTGATTTCCAATTATCGATTCGACTTAACTCGTTTTTGGTGACGAATATTTTTGGAGTTTTATCTATTTAATATTAAAAACTAATAAAACAATTTAAATAAAACTAATCTATATAAACTAATTTTGAAAACGAAATTTAACTTTCAATAAAACTTTAAAATTAAATGAAAACTTAATAAAACTAATTTTAAAACTAAATTTGAAAACTTAAAATACTTTAAAAGAAAATATATTTTAAAATAAAACTTAATAAAACTTCATTATACTATTTTAAAAGAAAATTATTTAAAAATCTAAACTAAAATTTAAACTAAAATTAAAATTTATAAAAACAATTTAAATATTTCCTTTTTTATCTTTTTATATTTTATAAAAACAAAACTGGATTAAAGAAAAAAAAACAAAATAAAACTTTTTAATTAAATTTAAACTTAAAACTAATCTAAATAAACAAATTCAATCACACAACAAATTTAAAAACACAAAAGTGATACTAGAGGAGATGCATGGGGTGTTTGGTTGTTATGCAAGAGGTCCAGGGATCGAATCCCTGGAGAGACAAATTATGCTAAATATTTTTGTTGCTTTTTATTTTGGACAAATAACTCTCAAGCCAAATGAGCTTGAGAGCAGTACAGTAATATCAATACTACAAATAAGCCAAGCCAATTAAAAGCAAACAAGCTGAAAAGCCCAAATAAGCAAAACAGTCAAAAAGCAATATCTAAACAACAAAAATAAACCTGAATCTAATAAGTTGGCTAAACCAAATAAGCATATAGACATAAGCATACGACAATTAAGCTGTAAATCCCTACTGAATCAAATCAGATAAGCTGATAAATAAATAAAAAAAACGAATAAGCATATAAGCCTAAACCGAGACTGTATAATAACTACTTCAAATAAACGCAATGGAAATCGAACTTAATTCCAAGCAATTAAAGGTAGCTGTTATATCAAAATAAGCAATAATCAACACGAAATCAAATAGCAGTTTAATTAAAAGCTAAATAAGCATTTCCTAACCAGCAGCTAAAATAGTAAATCAAAAATAATGAAATCAGAAAACTGAATTAGATTAACATAAAAAAATTACCCAAACAGTTCTATAAGCAGATTCTAAAAAAAAACAATCCTAACAATGACTTTAACTAAATGAAGCAAATACCGAAACATACAATAGCAAATAACATCAAAACAAACAATCAGATTTAAACATGAATCTTAACTTAACAGAAAAAAAAAGTAAAAAGAGAATAAAACCTATTGACGAAATCCGTTGGGTCGAAGGTTGGCGCTGAGCCACCTTTTGAACCGGATCGAACAAACACCTCCTTCGAATCAAACCGAATCACCAAAAGGCCTCGAACAAACAGTTGTCCTTCGAACAGTAACCGAACAGTACTCTCGAATTCTTTCTTCTTTATTTATTTATTTATATTTTTTTTTATTTTTTATTTTATATAATAATGATAATAATAAACGAAAACAGTGATTATAATAAGAATATGTATTAAAAAAACAGTAATAAAAAATCATAAAGAATTGAACAGTAATTAAAATTGAGATTAAATTGAGACAGAAATTTAAACATAAACGAAAATTAATTTAACTAAAACTTTTCATTAATAAAAAAAAAATTACAATATTCTGAAATTTCAAAATACAATAATCCCTAAACTAATTTACTGAAAAAAAATAAATCTAATTTAAATCTACTCCTAATTAATTAAAAATACTGAAAAAAATAAATAAAAGCTATCTGTTACATCTTTTTTGGGGGTTTTTATAGGCAAAAACCCCAAAACCTTCTTGGTATTTCTTGGTGCCCAAGGAAAAAAATCACAGCCCTTCATTCCATCTTCTCTCTCTTTTTCTTCTAATCAACGGATGAAACGACTTCTTGTGTCATGGATTGCCAAGGTAGATTTTTAGGCCAATCACAATAAAAAGGGGTGCCACGTTGGAGAGAAAGGAAGGACCACCAGTGGTGTTTTGATCCGATTCTTGGGGGGATTTATTCCTTATTGATTGAATTAATCAATAATGGTAAAAGCCCCATGATGTAGGATGGTAATTTTTTTTAGATTAATTTAGGGTTTTGATGGTGCGTGTGTTAGGGGAGGAGAGAAAGGAGATGGTGAGAAGACAGTAAATGTTATTTTCTTGTGTATATCGAAAATAAAAAGGGTTTGGGGTGTTTGACTGGGTTTATAAAAATAGTAACCGTCCCATTTCTTTTTGTTCAATGGGCTAGGTCCAAATACATTCCCATCCGTCCCTTAATTGGGCCATAACCATTTAATTCGTGACATTTAAGTTTGTAAATGGGCATTTTGGTTTTGTTAACAAGCACAATGTAATTTTTCAAATGGGCTTTTTAGCCCATTACCCCGAATGTGGGACCCACTTGCCCGATTATTTTCGTAAATGATTAAATCCACTAAATCGAACTTGATTTCGGCTTTCTTGTTCAAATCTTCAAAACTGTATCGATTTTGTCGGGTTTCATGAATTTCGGCACACTTTTAGTCTTTTGACTTTGTCTTCGTCTCTTTTGGACTTTTCTTCGACATTTGACCGTGAAATCTCTTGTTTTCTCTTCATTTGATCATTTGTACCTATTTTAACACAAAAACACAAAACCACGCGTAATTTCGACTTTTACGATGTAAAACACATGATTAGGTCTTGTTTTTCTTTGATTTTAGTGGAAAAAGGATAAGTGTTTACACACTTATTAAGGCCGATCAAACAAAAAGAACACGCAAAGGTCTCTTCGCTCCTAGTCACTAAGTAGCGCTATTCTGGGGGCTGGACTCTACCAAGAGGTTCTTTCTCTCACGTCATTTCGCCCGCCCGTTTCACTTATGTTCTGGAGGAAATGGGATTTGATGTGCCGGGTTTGGTTGGTTGGTTGCCCGAAGGGCTATCTGATCCGATCAACTATGTAAACCGTAGCACGCTAGCGTGCGTACTATTCTGGGGACTCTATCTAGATCTATGGATCTCCCCAGCATCCAAGCGAGATTCCATCAAAATTTTCCACTCGTTGGGCGACGACTTCTTTTCTACAAACACCCCACCACTGAATGATGAACTTTGCTAGTTTTCACCTCCGACCCGACCAGGAGAGAACACAGGGTCAAGCCAAGCAGTTACTCGCCTGAATGGAATTCATATCTCCTTCGTGAAGGGAGAAAGCCCGTGGCACTGGAATCTGACTCTTCTATTACATTATGGAGAAGTCCATTCTCGTCATGGTCGATCCACGTACTACCGTAGTGCCCGGACGACTCATAGGGGTGGAGAAGGGCCCTTACTCAGTCCCACACAGTGTATTACTATCGGCCCTACAAGACAACATCTACCTACACAAGCTCGATCAGGAGATAGGGAGGATCCAACAGTAGTACGAAATTCCGATTGTTCAGAGAATAAGATCGGTTCTATTAAGGACAGGTCGTATTGATGACCAAGAAGACTCTAGAGAAGAAGCAAGCTTCAACCCTCCCAAAGACAACAGAGCCATCATTGTGGGGAGGGTAAAGAGCATCCAACGTAAAGAGGCCTTTCATTACCTTGTTTCGTCGTGGCACACCCCTCCCACAAGCACCCCCCAGCTCAGGGGGGACCAGAAAAGGTCTTTCGTTTTCCCGCCTACTTTACCTCCTTTTTTGTAACACCCCACTTGGATAAGTGGACCGTTACGTGTATTTATGGCGTGTCATCAAAGCATAAGGTAAATGTCCTAAAACATTAACTGACCATAAAGGAAATACCGGAATCAAACTTCGGCAATCCAACCATAAGCCCAAAACATGAAATATAAAATACCGAATGGAAGGACTAAACAATGTCCAAATAAGCAGAATAATAAAAGAAATGCATAATGTAAGAAGTCTGGATAGCTTCCCTCCAAATGCACATACTCTCAGAATCCTAAAAGCGTCCTGGTGTACCTGCCGTTAGAACATGAAAGGAACTACGGCTGAGCATAACGCTCAGTGAACGGATATAGAGCATGATAAGAATATACTGAAAGAAATAGGCGATAGAATACTGAAGCTGTAAGACTGATATGTAACATGTGGTAGAACTCTGCATAAGATCTGAGCAATCTGGTTCATATATGCTGATACTGAAATATAACTATTAATTCTGAAACATGCATTTACTGTATTTTATTTGCCAGAGCTTATATAGGTCACGTGCTGTAACAACCGTGCATGAATAACTGGAGGGGTGACCTCGTCATGCTGTAGAGGGGTGACCTCTAAATAACTGTGCTGGGTGGAGGGATCAGCTCCAATGTGAAGGATGTAGAGCACACACCACATTCACCTTGATAAACATGAAACACTTATAAGCCTAGGATGCATCCATACGCCCCACTAAAACATACATATAAAAATGGCCAACTGAACATGAGTGGGACGATGCAGGATATCACTCTCCTGCATGTGAGTCACGACACCGGTGCCTCTAGTGCCGTGGTTACGGTACCTCCGTAACTAGTACATAAACTGGTCGTGCTTGTATATAATGCTCAGGCAATTTATTTCGTTATTAACATGATTACTGATAAACTTAAATATATACTGGGGAAAACATTTGGCTGCAGACGGGGAATCCTAATCATGCATAAAAGAAAGTCCTTACTGAAAGGACGGGAAATCCGTACCTCGTGTCCAGAAATGAAATAAGACAGAAAGCTGAAAGATCGACTCTGACTTCACGGATACTACATAAATACGAACGGAAAATAAGTCGTCTAAATACCGTTTGCTGTTACTGATTCTTATGTGTTCTAATTTTAATTTAATTTATTCCTGTATTACTATTTATGTATAATCTGGTTAATCTGATAGCCCGGTGTATTTCTGATAATCTGACTGGTCTTTAAATATTTGCTAAATAACGTATAACCTGTGTTCCTGATTACTGTATATTGTACTGTAGCATGTTACTATACTATTACTATAATTAGTAACTTGTCATAACTAGAAAGTTTCCCGAATTAGAAAGTTTCCTGAAATAGAACGTATCCAAAATAGTTCCTATAAATTAAATCCTTGATAAATCCTATGTTTTAAACAATTAACATGACAAAACGATATCGATATAATTTTATTAATAAGATAATAAAATCGACAATTAAATTTCTTTATTTACAAAATCCCTTTTTAAAATGATTTAAAGCATTTAAATAATCCCGTTCAATAATTATTATAAGCGATTCCGAAAACTCGTGCTAAGTTTTAAAATAAGTCTAGCCCAACATTCCCTTTGTGTCTTTTAAACTGTTAATCAAACACACCCTTAATTTGTCCTTAAACCCACTGCCAAACGCCCTAAATCTGGTTCTAAAACCCACTGCCAAACAGACCAAACCCCCTGCCTATCTTCTTGTTTCCCCCGACGGCATAAACCAAACCAACACCCTAAACTTGGTTGCGGCTGGTGGAAATCATCACCACCGAGAGTCTCTTGACTCTCGGTTTGGGTGCCAACGAACCCGCCACGTCCAGAACACAAACCTAATACATTCAATTTGCTAAACATGTTTTTAAACTCCAATTAATTCGGATTAAACGAAAAATAATTAAAACTAATTAGGGTTTTCATATGCTTACAATCGTTTAGGGTTTAGCAACCCACGTATCGTCATGATTACTTGCATCCACGAGTCTGCCCTTGATCTTGGTGTCTAACCGTCGGCAGAAAAGGAGGCCAGGAGGTGGCGGCTCTTTTTGATTTCTAGGGTTTCTGCTTGTTTAAGTTTTGTGTCGGCATAGAAAGGAAAAGAACACCCCCCGTCTGTTTTATTTACTTCACACGGGCTTGGCCCAAACTTGTTTTCACGAGTTGCGGCGCAAGACACATGAGTTGCGGCGCAATTGAAGGGGCTACAGTTCATGGTGCTGCGGATCACGAGTTGCGGCGCAAGACGCAAGAGTTGCGGCGCAATTGAAGGGCTACAGATCATGGTGCTGCGGATCACGAGTTGCGGCGCAAGACGCAAGAGTTGCGGCGCAATTGAAGGGCTACAGATCATGGTGCTGCGGATCACGAGTTGCGGCGCAAGACACATGAGTTGCGGCGCAATAGATGCTGCTGGCAGTTACGAAATTGTGTCTTTACTTAATAATACTTGTAATAAATAGTACTTTGTAATAAATTTCTCGCGTTTGTTTAAAATTTTCCACGTGTACGTTTTAAGGAAAAATATCCCGCGTAAAATAATAATAAACCGCGTATTTATAAATTCTCGATTTAAAATACGGGTTTTACAATTCTTCCCCTCTAAAAGAAATAATTCGTCCCCGAATTAACATGCGGCGTACTGGGTTTTACAATTCTTCCCCTCTAAAAGGAGAAATTCGTCCTCGAATTAACGATGATAAGCTGATGAAGTTATAAGAACTGAAAGAACGCGTAGACTGAAAAGACAATTAAGCTGAAGGATAAATTGTCTTCTAGTTAAGACATAATGTTGCTGATAGATATAAACTTGACATGAATGAAATGATCATGTAACGTGACATGACTGAAAGAACATAACTGAATTTATTGAAGAAAAGGATGAGAGGCCCGGATGTACTCCTCTGTTTCGAGTGGCCTCCCGCTCGAAACGATTTCTTCAAGGGTCTAATATAATAAGTAAAATCTTGGTCCTGACAACCCTGTCCTGGCAATGCTGAATAATTTCTGGTTCCATATTTAAGATGGATTTCCTAAATCCGATAGACTGAATAACTATAGCATGTATGATACATGAAACGATACGTGTAAATATTCTGAAAAGGTAATATTTATATCTCTGAGAAAGCTGCTGAGAGTATATATAGGGATGAACTACGTGAACAATTGTGAACATGCTAAGTGAGCAATTGTGAACGTGGTTCATAATTATATGAGGAGCTTTGGAATGGACTATGTCATGAATGTATGCTGACTGAGGAAGGAATGCCAATAATGCGGCCTGAGCTGTGAAACGTCTGCCTGGTTGTGGAATAGTTGTGCTAAACTTGAGTCTAATTTCTCAAGCTTTCTGTAACCGTATAGGTAATAAACTGAGAAATGAGTATCGTGAAATGGCACTCGAACTTGATCGTGAACAATGTTATGAACACCAATGTGAGCTTAAATCAAGAGACAGCATAAAGATGAACTGAGACAGCATCATACTGCGAATGAGATGTAAACGTGAAAGTGGAAATAAACATGAACTTAATGTGGACGTAAACATACACTTGATCGTGAACATGTATTCTGTTTGATATGATGGTCGATGGAATGCCTTGAGTTTGTACGATTTCTACTGAATTTTAAAATTTTCTGCAGATTTGCTACTACGTGATCCTTTCGGATGAAAGAGACGCGCAGACTGATTACATGGTTGATGATAACTTAGATAACATCTTACTTTTTCTGAGTCTGTGGTAACTGATAACAATCTCCATGGAGTCTTGTCTCTTTTCGGTCTAGAATTTCTACTTGTAGTAATAGCATGTCGGTGTTCTATCGTGAACCTGAGGTATGTCAGGCATTAGATATGAACATAGCTGCATCAATGTGCGATGAAATTTTGGGACCCTCTGGTGGAAATCTGGTTGGACAGCCATAGAAAAATTTCTGGTGGAAACTGTCAGTAATTTCTGCGGTAGCAGTTAATTGAGTTCTAGAAGATTTGTACTTCGTTCACGGGCGTCAGTCGGGACCATCAGGTGATGGCCTTCACCTTCGCAGCATTGTTTGAAATTTCTTTCAGCTAAGGTAGAATGGCTCAGAAATGCCACTTTCTTCAATTGGAATTCATATCTGGAAAGCTGTATATAAAATTTTCTCTTATCGAAGATTTTGTACAACTGTGAGAAGATGATTCTCGTATTCTTCTCTAGAATTTAGCATACCAAAATGTGATCAATGAATACGCTGACGATTTTGTCTGAGAATCATAGGAAAATTTATTCATACATTCCATGATATAGCTAGAGCATTAGGGAGTTCAGAAGTATAAAATCAAAATCTTTAGAGAGGCTATAATAGGTGCAACAGCAGTCTGGAAAACATCATGTTCTTCTCTCACCACTTCTGGTGGCATGGTCGCCATTTGTTCTGGGAAATATTTAAGATATCGTAGCAGGTCAGGTAAACCTGTTATTTATGTAATGAGCATTGATTAAGAATGGTGATCTTGTAAAAATTTAAGTGGTCGATACATGATCTCATGATACCGGTCGTCTTCTTGATAGACAGAAACGACACACTTCACGGTGGTACGCCAGGGCGAATAAAGTCTCATTCCAGTAATTCTTGCAGCAAATGATGCAACCCTTTTAACTTAGCTTAAACCTTGCAATACAGAGTTTGAAGACCGGTTCCGTTCCTGAGACAAGCTCGATGTTAAATTTCTGTCTCGTGGTTAGGAAGGAATTTCTTGAAAACTTTCTGAAATTTTATCTGGAACACTGGAATAATCTGCTGATCATGAATTTAAGGAATTTCAGAAGTGAATTTATAACTGGTAGCTAAAAGTCTTCGTAGCTATGGACTGATAAGTCACGCGCATGTAAGGCAGAATAATTTGTACTGATTTTTTTTTCGGGCAGAAATATGATGAACATGTTCGGGGTTAGTAAGACGGATCTCGTCACTAACTGAAAGGAATCACCTTAATAAACATGGGTGGTATTGTGGAGTCTTTTCCGGCTGAGAGACAGGTAACTACCTGTTTCAAAATAAAACTGGCATAGGAACATGTGAAGTAAACATGGCTATTTTTCACTGAATGTGTTCGTCTGTAACCTCACAGAGTGAATACTGCGTGTGTAACCTGAATCATACTCTAGTGGTGGTGGCTAAAATTCCAATGATCTGATTCATGCGTGGCACAATAGAATGAGTATACCCCTTTCTGAAAGATACCCTGAATTACTGAGGGTCTTGCTTGGAACATACTGGAACTAGGAGCTCGGACTCGTACTCTGAGAAGATATTCGTATGACGTGTATCATGACTGGTGCCCTGATATGTGTCTTCCGAAATGATACCTGAGAGCTATGTCTTGACTGTTGTCTGGACATGTGTTTTAATGGGTGAGTCTGAATAAGATTAAGAATTTATGGTAACTGCTAGGGTTGGCGGACCGGTTAGACTGCTGACCTCTGTATTTCTGGTCACGTCCGTGCCGGAGTTCCGATGGTTACTGACTGATTAATTATGAGCACGGTGGTTGTCACTACTACTTTGTCTGCCAGTTTCCTGACGGTCGCTATCATGACCGTGATTCATGTAACTATTCTGCTGAGTGGCCGGCTGGTTGCCGGTTCCCGCTCTTCTGACGGAAAGAGTTGGTGAGTGAAGTGTGACATTTAACTGAGGAAGTAAAAGCATAAAATAGAACGGTAGTGTCTGATGGTTGAATTTATCCTTGTCAGAAATTTCAAGTTTATAGTTTTCGTCCTCGTTCCGCGGCATCAGCATCTTGAGGAGTCTCCAAGGTTCAGCAGCATCAGCATCTGTGTGGTCTTCAAAGTGTTAGCAGCATCAGCATCTGGTAAAATCTTCAACTCACGAGCAGCAACAGCACCTGGTAGAATATCGACAAGTGGAAACGCCTGAGATGATTAAGGATCGATTAGCAATATCCATGGAGTAGGGTACCTGGAGTACACCTGAACTACTGTACATGAAGTACAAAATGAATACTGCACATGGAGCATATCTGAGACGCTGTACCTGGAGTACACGTGAAATATTATACATGGAGTATAACTGAGACACTGTACATGGGGTACATATGGAATACTGTACATGGAGCTGGTGGAAATTTTGGGATGATCGATACTAGTGTCGCTTGTCTGACATTATCAAAGAAATAAATTGATTTAAACTGTAGTAAACTGAACTGAAATGGGTAACGTGATAGCCTGGTAATTCCTGTGTAGACTTAATGATGGTTGTATAGAGGCTGAAAAGTATGATTAAAACAGAGTTTCATCAATGTTCAGTATGAAGACAGAAGACATGATTGATAAAGACCAGAACATGATTTATCATGAAATAGGATTTTACTATAATCCTTCTGTATCTTAGCATGAAACAGTATTACTCTGTTGAAAACATAATCCTTGTAAGGAATCATGAAACTGAATCATCATGTAGTTGACATCAACGTGAGGGTATGAAAATTTGACTGTTATAAGGAACACAACAAGTTAAATCAGCTGAGGTGTAATATTAACTGATGTGGACAGCTATGGTTCAATCCACGTACTTCAAGGAAGGAAACATGAGACTAAGTATGGGCTATTCTGGTTCGATCCATACTGGTCAAAATTTCCTGAGAACTGTCATGTATAGAAATTTATAATCTGGTATTAAATATGGATGGCTGAAGTCCAATCCATACTTGTCAAAATTTATAGAATGTCATGGTATGACAAGGGTGAACAACTGTGGATCGGTTCACAAAACATCATTTGACTGAAAAACATGAAATTTGACTTGAGAAATGGTGAACGTTTATGGTTGGTTCACCAGGTGATATTTGACTGAAAACATGAATCTGTCATGAGTAAGGGTAAACGCCTATGGTCGGTTTACCAATACAAAATCTGAACAGCAAGGGTGAACGCCTATGGGTCGGTTCACCAAAACAAATTTCGAATGAAAGCACATGCGACTAAATATGGCCAGTCCTGTACCAACCTTTTACTTAGTCAAAAACTTTAAGAAAACGACTGATAATTGAAGAAAACTGACTGATTAATGCATGAGAAACATGAAAGATAACAACGCCAAAATCTGGAAAGTTCCTGGTGACTACCCACTAGTCACAGGTCAAGTTTTAGAGCCTACAGGTCGAACCTTGGTCTCTGATACCATAATTGTAACACCCCACTTGGATAAGTGGACCGTTACGTGTATTTATGGCGTGTCATCAAAGCATAAGGTAAATGTCCTAAAACATTAACTGACCATAAAGGAAATACCGGAATCAAACTTCGGCAATCCAACCATAAGCCCAAAACATGAAATATAAAATACCGAATGGAAGGACTAAACAATGTCCAAATAAGCAGAATAATAAAAGAAATGCATAATGTAAGAAGTCTGGATAGCTTCCCTCCAAATGCACATACTCTTAGAATCCTAAAAGCGTCCTGGTGTACCTGCCGTTAGAACATGAAAGGAACTACGGCTGAGCATAACGCTCAGTGAACGGATATAGAGCATGATAAGAATATACTGAAAGAAATAGGCGATAGAATACTGAAGCTGTAAGACTGATATGTAACATGTGGTAGAACTCTGCATAAGATCTGAGCAATCTGGTTCATATATGCTGATACTGAAATATAACTATTAATTCTGAAACATGCATTTACTGTATTTTATTTGCCAGAGCTTATATAGGTCACGTGCTGTAACAACCGTGCATGAATAACTGGAGGGGTGACCTCGTCATGCTGTAGAGGGGTGACCTCTAAATAACTGTGCTGGGTGGAGGGATCAGCTCCAATGTGAAGGATGTAGAGCACACACCACATTCACCTTGATAAACATGAAACACTTATAAGCCTAGGATGCATCCATACGCCCCACTAAAACATACATATAAAAATGGCCAACTGAACATGAGTGGGACGATGCAGGATATCACTCTCCTGCATGTGAGTCACGACACCGGTGCCTCTAGTGCCGTGGTTACGGTACCTCCGTAACTAGTACATAAACTGGTCGTGCTTGTATATAATGCTCAGGCAATTTATTTCGTTATTAACATGATTACTGATAAACTTAAACATATACTGGGGAAAACATTTGGCTGCAGACGGGGAATCCTAATCATGCATAAAAGAAAGTCCTTACTGAAAGGACGGGAAATCCGTACCTCGTGTCCAGAAATGAAATAAGACAGAAAGCTGAAAGATCGACTCTGACTTCACGGATACTACATAAATACGAACGGAAAATAAGTCGTCTAAATACCGTTTGCTGTTACTGATTCTTATGTGTTCTAATTTTAATTTAATTTATTCCTGTATTACTATTTATGTATAATCTGGTTAATCTGATAGCCCGGTGTATTTCTGATAATCTGACTGGTCTTTAAATATTTGCTAAATAACGTATAACCTGTGTTCCTGATTACTGTATATTGTACTGTAGCATGTTACTATACTATTACTATAATTAGTAACTTGTCATAACTAGAAAGTTTCCCGAATTAGAAAGTTTCCTGAAATAGAACGTATCCAAAATAGTTCCTATAAATTAAATCCTTGATAAATCCTATGTTTTAAACAATTAACATGACAAAACGATATCAATATAATTTTATTAATAAGATAATAAAATCGACAATTAAATTTCTTTATTTACAAAATCCCTTTTTAAAATGATTTAAAGCATTTAAATAATCCCGTTCAATAATTATTATAAGCGATTCCGAAAACTCGTGCTAAGTTTTAAAATAAGTCTAGCCCAACATTCCCTTTGTGTCTTTTAAACTGTTAATCAAACACACCCTTAATTTGTCCTTAAACCCACTGCCAAACGCCCTAAATCTGGTTCTAAAACCCACTGCCAAACAGACCAAACCCCCTGCCTATCTTCTTGTTTCCCCCGACGGCATAAACCAAACCAACACCCTAAACTTGGTTGCGGCTGGTGGAAATCATCACCACCGAGAGTCTCTTGACTCTCGGTTTGGGTGCCAACGAACCCGCCACGTCCAGAACACAAACCTAATACATTCAATTTGCTAAACATGTTTTTAAACTCCAATTAATTCGGATTAAACGAAAAATAATTAAAACTAATTAGGGTTTTCATATGCTTACAATCGTTTAGGGTTTAGCAACCCACGTATCGTCATGATTACTTGCATCCACGAGTCTGCCCTTGATCTTGGTGTCTAACCGTCGGCAGAAAAGGAGGCCAGGAGGTGGCGGCTCTTTTTGATTTCTAGGGTTTCTGCTTGTTTGAGTTTTGTGTCGGCATAGAAAGGAAAAGAACACCCCCCGTCTGTTTTATTTACTTCACACGGGCTTGGCCCAAACTTGTTTTCACGAGTTGCGGCGCAAGACACATGAGTTGCGGCGCAATTGAAGGGGCTACAGTTCATGGTGCTGCGGATCACGAGTTGCGGCGCAAGACGCAAGAGTTGCGGCGCAATTGAAGGGCTACAGATCATGGTGCTGCGGATCACGAGTTGCGGCGCAAGATGCAAGAGTTGCGGCGCAATTGAAGGGCTACAGATCATGGTGCTGCGGATCACGAGTTGCGGCGCAAGACACATGAGTTGCGGCGCAATAGATGCTGCTGGCAGTTACGAAATTGTGTCTTTACTTAATAATACTTGTAATAAATAGTACTTTGTAATAAATTTCTCGCGTTTGTTTAAAATTTTCCACGTGTACGTTTTAAGGAAAAATATCCCGCGTAAAATAATAATAAACCGCGTATTTATAAATTCTCGATTTAAAATACGGGTTTTACATTTTTTTCATCTACTTGATTTGGATTTCAGTAGATTCCCCCTTTAATATGATGAAGAGGGGCATCCCTCTTTGATTTTCTGCACCAATCCTTATTTACTACTACATCTTTTTGGGGGTGTATAGCACAGTTGGTAGAGCATTGGGCTTTTAACCTAATGGTCGCAGGTTCAAGTCATGCTATACCCAAACCTAACTTGCACTATACTATGAGTAAGGATGCGTAGTAGCGCAAAGAGTACTCTTTGGCCTTTAGATATTAGAGGCGCTTCGCCGTCTTTGATTGGATGGAAACAGATATCTAAAGTGTGTAGTGAAGGATCTTTATATTATAGGTAGCCAGCCAAAGCGCTTACCTTTCATCAAAGGGGCCGTAATCAGACTCAAAATTTAAGATTCCGTAAGTAACTCAGTGATCGCCTTTCTAAGAAAGAAGGGCTTGGAAGAAGAAAATGAAATACGAACAACCGCGCTGGTTGTAATAGATCAACTTTCATGCTAGTTCTTGCTCTAATATGAAAGTTCAATTTCAGGTAAGGACGACGTACTATGATACTTTCTATTTTGTCGAGCCTTTCTTTGGTCTCTGGTTTGATGGTTGTACATGCTAAAAATCCGGTACATTCCGTTTTGTTTCCCATCCCAGTCTTTCGTAACACTTCAGGTTTACTTCTTTTGTTAGGTCTCGACTTTTTCGCTATGATCTTCCCAATAGTTTATCTAGGAGCTATAGCCGTTTCATTCATATTCGTTGTTATGATGTTCCATTTTCAAATAGCAGAGATTCACAAAGAAGTATTGCGCTATTTACCAGTGAGTGGTATTATTGTACTGATCTTTTGGTGGGAAATCTTATTCTTTTTAGATAATGAAAGTATTCCATTACTACCAACCCAAAGAAATACGACCTCTCCGAGATATATGGTTTATGCCGGAAAGGTACGAAGTTGGACTAATTTGGAAACCTTGGGCAATTTACTTTATACCTACTATTCAGTCTGGTTTTTGGTTCCTAGTCTGATTTTATTAGTAGCCATTATTGGGGCTATTGTACTGACTATGCATAGGACTACTAAGGTGAAAAGACACGATGTATTCCGATGAAATGCTATTGATTCTAGGAGGACTATAATGAGGGGGATGACAGATCTACTAAAGGAAAGTAGCTTGATATTGGTTCGAATCCAATTCGTGAGATGGCCATCTTGGTCATATAGATGTCTTGGCACTCTGATTTTCTTTTCTCATTTTCGAATGACTGTCCCATTCCATTTTTTGTATAACTGGACCCGCTATATGATGTATTAGTAGAACCCCTGGGATACGAAGCCCTGCTCCTCGAGTATCATGGGATTGAATACCCCGACCTCCCAGAGGCTCCCGAGAAAGCTATTTCAGCCTTCCGAGCAATTAAAGTATGTATGCTCGAAAGAGAAGAAAAAAGGTAGTTTACTTGCTTAGTGCTTGTGCGCTAAGGGAAGAAAGATCGAAAAGTTGAAACTTTCGAAAGCGCACCCACTCTTCACAAAATCTCTTAAGAGAAGAAAGATCTACGCTACGAAAAGGAGCGAGTAGAGAGAGCATAAAGAGCTAACTTATAAGGTACGAGCTTAGAGCCTTGCGTCACTCTGGTATGCTAATCACTTCGTTGTGCGACTCTGGAACGTTAGTCGCTTAGTGCGACAGCACTATGGGATGCAAAGAAGCTTCGTCACCCTTCTTTAGTTGCTTCTCCTTTTTTCATCGAGATTGGGTTGGTGTTCAGTGTAGGAGCGCTCACATTTTTTGGCTTACTCTTGCACTTGAATTTCTAAATCCGGCTCGCGCCCGGCCTTTGGACCCTTGGCCCACTTGGAAGTGGATTCGAACCACTGACACAAGGATTTTCAGTCCTTTGCTCTAATCAGCTGAGCTACCTGAACCACTTTCCTAAAATCTGTTTTATTCATCGAATAGTGCCCTATCTTACCACTTGACTAGTAAAAAGCCCTTGAACTAAAAAAATCGAATATATATAATAGGCCTTTTTCGCTTCTTCGTAAAAAGCCCTTGTTCTTCAGCTACTCCATCTAGGAAAGGGACAAGACTACCCTACATTATTAGATGCTTTCTCTTTCTGCTCGCTTATTCTTTCTCCCTATTGAGTGAGATGAGATGGGACTCCTGAGATAGGATAGATAGATGCCTGTGAGGGCTCGTTCCGCGAGGCTCCACTCGCCTGCTCTTTACTTTCATGCTCTTGATTCTTGTTGATGCCTGACTACTGATAGTGATGACCTACTTTACTCCCCGCTACCGACCTTCAAACAACTGCTATTGGAAACTCTTGCTTGTAGCTACTACTACCACTGTGACTTTCGGGAAGCCTTGCAATCAAATCTAGTCAGAACAACTCCTTGATAGGTCTTGATAGACAATACAAAGCCCTTTCCCTATGTCGTTCCTTCCGTGCGTGTGAGGCTGTTTGCGACACCCCCAATAGTCGTAGTAGGTGTCGGACGTTAGGCGCTGAGCCAACTAAGATCAACAAAAACACCAACTATCTACTACCAGAACCCATCAAATTTGCATCATCATCAAGAACTAATCACCCCTGCATCATTCTGATCAACTGGTAAGGGATTGAACTAGAATTGTCTGAAATTAACTAACAAGCTTCCAAAACACTCCAACAAGCTCTATTGATCTAATATATTCAATAGAACTAACAATAACACTGAAGGTAAGAGAATGTTGTAATGAGAAGTGATTTGAAGTGAAAAGTATGTTTATTAATAGAAGGAGTTGGTTACAAGTATGTTACAAGCTAACTATCTAACTCAAGTGGTTGTCAATCACTTGAGATTAGTTACTAACTAAATCTCTAACTAAAAAGGAGAGAAAATGATTAAGTGTGTATTTTTTCACACACTAAGTACAATGCAAAAATGAGATACAAATGATGGTATTTATAGAAGAAATCTGATGTTAGTTGGGGATGAGTGACGTGTGGGAACCAATCCCCATCTTCCACGTGTACTAAATTGCTTGATTGCAATTTCCAGATGAAGAACAAGTTTGGGGTTTTTTCTCTTGAGTGGTTTTCAGCTTAATTGACCACTTGGAATGGATTTGTCTTGTGATTTTAAGCAAGATTGATGTTAAACACTTCTTCTAAAACTTACTCCTTCATGATCTTAATTCTGGGCACCCTATGAAGTTTGAATGCCACGTGTAATGTTGATTCTGGTTGAAAACCAATCACTCGGATCGTTATCCGAATACTAATTTATGATTGGTGGAAACATAGAGTAGTGGGGTTCACTGTTGGGATTTGGTTATTTAAATACGACGGCTCTTAGTGGCCAGGTGGCATTGATGTGGCAATCCATGTTGACTAAATAAGCTCTTCTCATTAGTTGAAGTACATATCACATAGATTCAGAAGCTTTTTGATTTGAGATATAATCTTTATAAAGTTGTCATTTCTGATCCTTTAAGCTTCAAACTTGCACAAAATAAGCCCCTTGACTTGTTGACTTGATAGTTGACCATGTTTGACTTTGTTCTTGACTTTTCCATATTTGTACTTTTATTCCTTCAACTTTGAAAGTTGTCAAGAAAGGTCCTTTGACTTTGATTGGCTTGTCACTTTTCATCCTTCTTTTGTCTTTTCTTCATCAATAAAGGCTTGATTCCTTTGTTTGCTTCATAATTGAATCTTTTTACCTGCATAAGCACAAACATCAAAACATACCCATAATACTGCTTTTGTAAATCAAAATCAGGTATTTTGCTTTGTGTTTTAGGGTGATTTGTGATATAATTGATATGAGATTTCACTCATATCAAATCCCTTACACTTGATCATTGCCATGACCTCATGCAATGCCACATTTTAAAGCACCAATTTACACTTTTCTCATAATTAATCCACCTTGGCCAATATGAAATGCTTTTACACTATACTACACTATATGATGAATGATTTTGGTTTATACAATGCAATTCAATGAAACATAATTCTATTTATATATTTTTAGATTTTTCTTAAAATGGTTTTGATGCAAATAACTCATAAAGAAATCAAAGACTTTAATTAGGGCTTGGGTACCATGAACACTTATCATACTCAAGTTTCACTTTCCCCATACCAAGCTTAAAAACATTCATAAGGTTTAATTGTGTTACTATTATACCCCCACTTATTATGCCTCTAAGACCGGTTATTATTTGAGCAAATTGCTTGAAAGTAAATTTTTCATTATTTAAAGCGTGAAATATAAGAAATGTAAAATCTCAAAATAAGGAAGCACAGTTTTAATCCTAAGTAACCATCTTATCCATTACTGGAAAAACCGCCCACAATTGATATAAGTCCGACCCAAAATAATAAGTCATTCGTTTTATGTGTAAGATCCTTATGTGATGCTTTAATAAGTAGCTACACACTTGCTAAGGAAAAAAATAAAACTCACACAATAATTTATATCCTCCGCCTTTTTGAGACCTTGGATCTTCAATCCAGTAACCCATCAAGGTAATATTGGATTGGAGCAACTATTAAATCCCCGCAACCCTTGTGAGAGTAATATTGGAATTCAATAGCTACTATAATTAACACTTCACTTCCCCTCGTGGGAGTCTTGTATAATTATTATTTTTTTTTCTTTTTTTTCTTTTTCCCTTTTTTTTTCTAGCCACTCATTTTTTTTCATAAGTCGCTCTTATTTTTCTTTATTCCTCACAAAGAAAATTGAAAAGAATAAAAGGAAAAACACCTGGTAAGTATTAAGCATGCCATAAGTCTAGTACACATAAAACTTTCTAACTTAAAATCTTAAGATGTACTTATACCAACCACGAATGATTAGTAAAAAATGCATTAGGGACTACAAACTGATTAAAACTGTTCTTGATTATTTATTAACAATTTATACATGCGTTGACAAGAAAGTAAAGGTTACGAAAGGGGATATAAAAGCCACAATTAATTAATATGAGGTTTATCTAGCCCTTAACACTTACTTCAAACTCTATCATCTCTTGTTCTCCATAGTTTAAAATCTCAAATAATGAGACTAGTGGATGCTTAGCCTAATAAACCAATAAAGGTCTACATGGTTAAGGCTACTAGCTAGAGAATGCTTGGATAAGCAAACTTGGGTTGAGTCAAAGTATCCTTGGCGGGCCTAATATGTCAAAGATAGCTAAACTTGTTAAACCATATCCTTTATTGTATTTTTTCCCTTATATATATATATTTTTGATGAAAAATAAAAGAAGAAATATATACAATGCAAATGTGTTATGCATTTGAATAATGATTAATGCAAAAATTATGAATGCATATTTTTGTTGGCCAAAGTAGATCAAAAATTTGAAAAATGTTTAAAAAATAATTTCCAAGTTATCATGAAGTCAATGACAAAGTTCTAGGTAAGGTCACTTCGATAGAAGACCCCCCAACACTTAAGATAAACATTGTCCTGAATGTTTAATAGTATTGGAGTGAACTCCCCTACACTTATGACATTGCGTACATTGTTTAACTCGAGCTAAGGAAAAGACAACTAAAGTGAATTCATTTTTAGCACAAGTGTTGAATATCACAATAGCAAAAACTAATAAAAGTGAACCGGATACACGGGCCTCCTCCATAAGCTCCATGAATGATATGAGAGAGAGAGCAACCCTAGAAACAAACACCAAAAGACGATGAAAAGCCACCCCTCCACTTCAACTCTACTATAACATCCTCTTGTTTAACCTAACCTATTTAGATCTGCTCTACGTTTTCTAACCTAGTTATTCAATGCTTGATTTTTTTAACCTTAAGTCGCTAGCTTGACTCGACCCCGAATTAGGTTGTCCTTGGGGAAACCATCATGGAGAATAAAGGATAGCCACTTTGAAGCATATCTCGCATGATACACTCAAACTTAGAACGTTGCCATTTACTTTAAGATTTACAATATCCGCCTCGATAAATTGAACGGTCCAACGTGTGTCAAGTTTATCCAACATACGAAATCTCTCATATAGAAAGCACAACAAGATCAAATAGATAGTTTCCATCTCTAACGTGAACAACTCCAAAGTAGGTAGCATCACCAAAGTAAGCTCATACTAGAGAAGACCATATCAATCAAAATCACACTCTTAAGTGGAGTAGATGAAAACCAATATTTCCTAAACATATGGATCCTAGGATCAAAAACCTTTCCCTTCATGGGAAAATAAGAATCAACCATATAAGATTCCCCCTTAGGTATCAAAGCATCATGAGACAATGAAGGTGTAGGAATCAAAACATTCATAACAAGTATACCCATGTGGTTCTCCTCATCATCATAAAAAAGTGGGGAATCTTCCATAGAAGGCATAGAAAAAGGAGGATCAAGATTAATAGTGTCTTGTGAAAGAGGTGTATACTCTATATTCCCGAAAAGCATGTTCTCAATAAAACGAATATCCTCTTCTCAATTAGAATTACTATCATCAACCTCTAAATCAGTATTAGCAAGATAAACCTCTATGGTGGCATCAATATCCATAAGAGAATCCATATCAAAGGTTTTGGGTTCTAAAGTTGCCTTAGGTGAAAAATGATCAATCTCTAAGAGTACAGGA
The DNA here is from genome assembly GCA_025667525.1 of Glebionis coronaria. Classification (NCBI taxonomy): domain Eukaryota; kingdom Viridiplantae; phylum Streptophyta; class Magnoliopsida; order Asterales; family Asteraceae; genus Glebionis; species Glebionis coronaria. Next base: position 264,807,712 of record CM046876.1, read on the forward strand.
TCTTATTCATCGATAACCAACTTCAAGGGTGGGAGGGTGGGAATAGAAGGCTCAAAAGAAGGTGTATTAATGAGAGAATCACTCAAATGGATGATATAATCAAGAAAATCAATAGGTGCAACCTCAAAAGTCGGTGAAGAAATATCGATGAAAGGTTCTTCTTCTATGGAATCATCATTATGGTTTTCATTCAATGCTTCAATCGAGGAGATATGATTATAAACGTTTGATAAAACCTCGTGAATATGAACATCTTCCACTTCTTCTATAAGAGCAACATCTTCATTCAAATTAGTAAGGTCATCTTGATATGAAAAGTCATCGGATGATATAGCATAAGACGTTTCACTAGAATCACAATCATCATCCTCCATTTGTAGCAAGTCTTGTATAAACTCTTCCTCAATCTCATTATCCCTTTCTTTGAACAATTCATCAAGACAAAATCACCAAAATCACTGTAGTAGCATGAATGTCATCATGGGATAAAATTTCAATGTGATCGTGAGGAGAAGAGGTATCAATACAAAACTCGTCAAATGGTTCATTGGAAACACCCCTAAGCTCTCTTTGGATTGGGATAAGGTTCTCAACACTAGAGGCGGTTAATTCATCCGAATTAGTGTTTGTATTAGTGCTAAGAGGCTCGTCCCCCATGGTTAAAGAGTTGTTGGGTTCCATGTGAGGTAAAGGTGATGAAGATGTGTTATCATTAAGTGTCATACAAATCGAAGGTTCATCACAATCTTTACAGAAGCAACAATAAAGCTTACGAGCACGAGTATCAAGATATTCTTCTTCTTCCTTTGTATCAAACTTAATGAGTAAATCATCTAAATATTTCTTGAGGTGACGAGAAAATTTGTTCAACGATTCACGAAACATATCACTGATTTCCTTGTCATTAAATTGCCAAGACTTAAATTCCTCTTCCTCATTAGACTTAATTTTTTCCTTTAACCACCGACACGTGTCTTTCATTTCCTCGAGGCTTATGTCTTTCATACTATCAATCTCCTAAAAAACGTCATCGATCGACTCTTTTATTTTCTCAAGTAAAGAATGAAACTCATTGCAAATATTAGGGGCATAGGTAGGAGAATCCCTCGGTCGACAATCATAACCATAATTGGGAGTGTTTCCACAAAACTCACATGAATAAGTCGAGGAATAGGATGGAGGTGGATTTCGATAATTAGGTGGATTATACGTTTGAAAAGAGCCTTGATTATAAAAGTTCTCATGATTATAACTGATATGAGTGAAATCTTATCTCAATTATATTACAAATCACCCTAAAACACAAAGCAAAATACCTAATTTTGATTCATAAAAGCAGTATTATGGGTATGTTTTGTTGTTTGTGCTTGTGTAGGTAAAAAGATACAATTTTGGAGCAAACAAGGGAATTCAAGCTTTATGGATGAAGAGAAGACAAAAGGAGGATGAAAAGTGACAAGCCAATCAAAGTCAAAGGACCTTGCTTCACAACTTTCAAAGATGAAGGACTAAAAGTGCAATTATGAGAAAGTCAAGAACAAAGTCAAATTTGGTCAACTTTCAAGTCAAATAGTCACAGTATCATTATTGTGCAAGTTTGAAGCTAGAAGGACCAAAAATGACAAAGAAATGAAGATCCTAGCTCAAATCAACGTTCTGCCAAGTCAAAGGACTAAAAATGACAACTTTTAAGTAAATTTGTGTGTGGTCCGTGTATACATGAAACCAACATGGGCGCCACCTCATCCACTAAAAACCGTTATATTTAATAACCAAATCTTCAAACAGTAACCCCACTAGCCATTGTTCAACCAATAGAAAATCAGTATTTTGATAATGATCCGCGTCTCACTCCCTCAACAAATAACATCACAACACGTGTCACATTCAAACTATCAATGAACCCAGATTCAAGATCAAGAAGGAAGGCATTTCAGATCAAGTGTTCTATATGAAAACTACTCAAAATCAAGAGACGAATCTATCCCAAGTGGTTAATTGAGCTGAAAATCATTCAAAAGAAAAGCCTCAATTTTGTTCTTCAACGGCTATAATCAATTGGCAGATTCATGACACGTGGAAGCTTGGGATTGGCTCCAACACGTCACTAACCTTCAACAAACTCTAGAATTCTTCTATAAATAGCCCAATAGTTAGTCATTTTGTATATTGTACCTAGTGTGTGAATTTACACACACTTCACTTTTTCTCTCAAATTTCAGTTAGAATCCTAGATAGCTTCCAATCTCATGAGTCTGACAAGCTCTTGAGTTAGTTAGTTTAGTTGTAATAGATTGTAACAAACATCCACCATTAATAAACCTTCAATTTTCATTTCTAACTCAAATTCACTTCTCAATTCTACATTATCCTACTTCTACTGTTACTATGTGATTCTATTGATCAATTGAAAGTGGGGTTTTTGGTAGGTTAAAAGTTCATTGTTCTCGGTGTCTAATCTAATTGATCTACGGTTGATTGTGTGACTCAGTCTTCTTTGGTGGATAAAAGAAAGAGTTGTCGTTGAGTAAAATAAAAATGCAAACTATAAAGTAAATGACGAAACTTTAAAACTCGACAAAAAGTAAAATTTGAAACCTTAAAAATAAAACTAAGACAAAACAATTTTAAAATAACACTAAGTAAAAATGGCGGGAAAAGTTAAATTTGAAATTAAAAATAAAAACAGGAAATAAAAACTGAAAAATGCAATCCGATCGCACTCCCGATCGCACTCTGGATCGCACTCCCGATCGCACTCCCGATCGCACTCTCAATCGCTCTCCCGGATCGCACTCCCGATCGCACTCACGATCGCTCTCCCGATAGCACTCCCGATCGCACTCCCGGATCGCACTCTCGGATCGCACTCACGATCGCACTCCCAATCGCACTTCGTGATCGCACTCAGTGATCACACTCAGTGATCGTACTCAGTGATCGCACTCAGTGATCGCACTCAGTGATCTTACTCAGTGATCTTACTCAGTGATCTTACTCAGTGATCTTACTCAGTGATCTTACTCAGTGATCTTACTCAGTGATCTTAATGAGTGATCGTAGTTTGGATCGCAAGTAGAAACCCCCGGGGTTGATGCGATCACGAAACTAGATCGGAACAAGTAAAAACCCTTAAGAAAGTTACGATGGGGTACAAAAAGAAAATAAGCAATAACCAAATAAGCACTTTAATAATAATCAATTACCAAAAAAATTAATTAAAACAATAATAAGAAGAACTAAATAAGCACAAATTTAAAAACTTTCAAAACACTAAATAAACAAAATTTATAAAACAAACTAAAAGAAAAATAGTAAACTTTTGAAAAAACTTAAAAGAAAATAAGCTTAAGATGAAAGAAGCTACAGTTGCAATAAGCTAAAAACTAACAATCATATATATATAAAAATGACAAGAACAAAAAAGATGAATACTTTAATCAAAATAAGCATAAAGATTAAAACTTAAAGATTAAACGAACCAAACAAAAGATTTAAAACAAGAAGAGAAGAATGAGAATGATTATAAAAAGCTTGTAGTTAAAATTGAAGATTAAAGATTCAAACAAGATTAAAAACATACATGAAATAACTTGAAATCAAAGACAAGTATGTAAATGACAATATGAAAAGTGCATAAAATAAAGTGGTGAGCTATGTGTCAAATAGCTAACACCTCCTAATGTGTCATTAGGAGGGTATTTATGTGGAGTGTATGGTTGGTTGGAAGCTTCCTTCTTTCTTTCTTTCTTTCTCGTCTTTTGTCTTTGCCAATAAACTCGTCATTCTCGACTTTGTCTAGAGATTTGTTGATAAATAAAATGAACTCGTCTTCTAATTTCTTCATTAATTAGACTTGGTTCTTCGACTTCGTTAAACTTCCGTCTTTAGACTTTTTCTTCGATAAATCTTCAGAATAAGCCTTGGACTTTCGTTCTTTTTGCACTCTTGATCTTTTGACTTTGTCTTTTGTCTTTTTCTTCGATAAAAGCCCGTGTTTTCTTCCCTTTTCACATTTTGGTCCTAAATCACAACAAAAACACAAACCACGCATAATTCCGACATTTACGACATTAAATACACGTTATGGTCTTGTTTTTAATTGTAATTAAGTGGTAAAAAGATGGGTGTTTTCACACCTATCAAATCCCCTACACTTGACCATTGCAATGCCCTCATGCAATGCATTAGTTACAAAGCAAGATTTACATTTTCCATCATAATTAACCCACCTTGGCCTTTATTAAACAAAAGACATTAAGGAAACTTAAAGAGATAGAAAATATCAAAATATTAGAAGGAAGAAAACGAGTAAAGAAATCGAAGACTTATGATAGGTGTGAAAACACCTATCCTTTTTACCACTTAAGTACAATAATAACCGGACTAAAACGTGTATTTTATGTCGTAAATGTCGGAATTATGCGTGGTTTGTGTTTTTGTTGTGATTTTAGGATCAAAATGTTAAAAGGGAAGAAAACACGGCTTTCACGGGCTTTTATCAAAGAAAAAGACGAAAGACGAAGTCAAGAAATCAAGAGTGGAAAAAGAACGGAAGTCCAAGACCAATTCTGAAGATTTATCGAAGAAAAAGTCAAAAGACGGAAGTTTACTTTCAATGAATTTATAATAAGTCTTCCTCAGACCCATAAAGAGAGCTGGGGTTATAGTTGAAGCCACCAAAACCGAAATAAGAAAAAGCCGAAGAACTCAAGTCTAATTTATTGAAGATTACAAGACGAGTTTGAAGAAATACCGAGACAAAGTCATTAAAGTCAAAAGATTAAAGAAGATTAAGGACTAGTGATGAAATTAGAGAAAAGAAGAAAGAGGGAGGAAGCTTCCACTAAGCACCTCCCTAAATCCACTATATATAGTTTTCATTTCCTTCATTTGTAGTTGTTGGCTAGTTTGACAAACTATGCTCTTCCACTTTAATTTTTGCACATTTAATTACTTGTCATTTAATTAATTGTCTTGCACCTTAAATACATTTAATTTCAAGTAAGTTTCCTTTTAATTCTTGTCAATCTTTATTTTTATTGTTTGATCTCCTATCTACCTTTCTTTAATCTTTATTCTTTATGGTTTATGTTCATGTTCTTGAGTTTTATTTGATTTAGTTAAGTGGGTTTTGATTATTTTGATTAGTATTGTTAGATTGATTGTTTAGGATTGCTTGTTTATGTTTAGTAGATGTTTATTGGTTAGTTTTGCTTAATCTTTTGGTTTATTTTGATTGATTGTGATTAGATTCGTAGCTTTTTCTTGTTCTCTGTTCTTCGCTTGTTCTGTTACTGTTCTCCAGGTTTATTCCGGATCAAAGAAGTCGTTCCGAATCAAGGTGTGTTTCTTGGTTATTCCAGATCAAGGGTTGTTCATCCGGAATATTAGACATTCCGGATCAGTTAATGCTTATTCGGAATAATTTATTATTCCGGATCAAGCATTTCATCCGGAATACCAAACATTCCGGATCAGCCTTTTATTCCGGATCAAGTCCACATTCCGGATCAAGAGAACATTCTGGATCAACAGAACATTCCGAATCAAGGAGACATTCCGGATCAAGGACCTTTATTCGGAATAATTAATTATTCCGGATCAAAGACTTCATCTAGAATCTTCAACATTCCGGATCAAGGACCAGCAAGGATAATATTCTGGATCAAGGCATTATTCCAGATCAAGCTTAAGTATTCCGAATCAAGACTTTATTCCGGATAAGTAACATATTCCGGATAAAGGATTTATTCCGAATCAAGGGTTTTGGTTAATATTCCGAGTGAAGAAGAACATTCCGAACGAAGGTGACATTCCGAATGAATGTTTATTCCGAACGAAGGATTATTCCGGATAAGCTGTGTTCATGTTATTTTTAGTTTCTGTTTTTGATTATTAATTTCAAGCTTTATTTTTCCCGCTTTTTGCTTCGTCACACTTTAAGATTGTTTGCCTTAGATAGATTTAAGTTCACGTTATTTACTTTTAGTGCCTTTTAATTCTCGTCTCACTTTTAAATACTTGCCATTAACTTTAAATTAGACTTAGATTTACCTTAACGTCATTTACTTTTACGTCTTTGCACATTTCCCTTTACGACAACGACAACTTTATTGTTTCCACCAAAGAACAGCTGAGTCGCATAGTTAACTCATTTTTCAATTCGAAGAGACTAGAACAACGATATTTTATTACTAGGTAAAAGCCTTGTATCAAATGGCGCCGCTGCCGGCTCTTTTTGTGAAGATTAACGGTTTTCTGTGAGAGACACGTTGCTTTTTGGGATCCGTTCATTCGTGAGCGTTATTTTCTTGCACAAAAAATTTCAAAAAATCCAAAAAAATTAAAAATTGTTAAAAATCCATAAAAATTAAAAATTTCAAAAATCCAAAAAGATTTTATTTTTATTGTGTATCTATATTGTCTTTGTGTTTGGTATTGTTTTCTTTTGCCTTTGTAGGTGTATGCGTACTAGATATTCTAATTATTAAGAGCCCGAGACTTGAGAAGATTTAAGTATGGCAGATGTTAACAACAATAATCCAACACACCTCACCAATAACAACAATGTTCTTCCACAGCCTGATCTTCGGACAATGGAGGAGCTTTGTCAACCTACCATGTTTGGACGAGGAGGACCGATTGCGCCGATGCAAATCACGGCTCCGGAGTTTTCGTTGAAGCACCACAAGATTCAGCAAGTGCAAACTAATCCTTTTCGAGGAATGCCTGATGATGATGCCAACAAACACCTCGACAAATTCATTACAATCACTCAAAGCATGATGTTGCCCGGTGCCATAATGGATGTTCTTCGCCTACAACTCTTTCCACATACTTTATCATACCAGGCCGAGAAATGGTTTGATCGTCTCCCGAAGAATTCCATTCATACTTGGGATGACATGACTCAACGCTTTTTGTCGCGCTACTTTCCACCATCCATGGTCACGAGCCTTCGCAATCAAATCAACGGTTTCATGCAAGATCCCGATGAATGTCTTTTTGATGCTTGGGAAAGATATAATGTTTTGATCGATCGTTTTCCAAACCACAACATGCTCCCTGTGACCTTAATTGATACTTTCTACAACGGATTGACTTTTCGAGATCGTGATACGATTAATGCAGCCACCGGTGGCACATTTATGAAAAGGAGACCCGAGGAGTGTAGAGAGCTTATTGAAAACATGACTACTCACCACAAAAACTGGGATTCCTCCGCTTCTTCAAGGAACAACCCGAGAGTCAATGTTTCTTCTACTTCAGCAAGCCCTGATATGACCGAATTCACCCGCATGATGACTGAAATGAACAAAAATATCTTGCTTCTCGCTACAAACCAACAACAACAAGTTAAAGCGGTAGCATCTCCTTGCGAGACATGCGGCGGTCCACACTCATACACTGATTGTCCTTCAACTCACGGAAATCCAGAAAATGTGTATGTATGGTAATTATTCACCGGAAAATGACCAAGCTCGACCTCAAGGGGATAGAAATTTGCTGAGTTACCGATCAAACAACTACCTTTCACCCGGTTTTTCTCCTCAAAACAAAAACCCCAACAACAACTACAATAGAAGCAACCAAATCCCACCTAGAGCATCTAATCCTTATCACCCACCCGCTCAACAAGCCCCACCCATGAATCAAGATGTTGAAGCTTTGATGAGAAACCAAGGTGAGCAAATCAAGAATCTAAAGAGCCAAATTCTCAATTTGAAAGGAGATATCACCAAGCAAGGGAATGACATAAGATCCGAGCTTCGAGATAATATTCAATCCTCCTTCAGCAATCAAACGAATGATTTGAAGAATATGATTGCTAGTTTCTTACCCACCGCTCAACCCTCTTCTTCGAGTTCTCTACCTTCAAACACCGTCACCAATCCGCGAGCAAATGTGAGTGCTATTACTACCCGTAGTGGAGTTACCATAGTAGGACCACCTATCCCGCCCCCATCATCTACACCTCCTCCACCACCATTTATCCCTACTCCTCCTACACCTAGTATTAGTACACCATTACTGTCTCCGCCTCGTCATGACGATGTACCCAAGAAGAACCCTTCAACATCTAACCCTTCACCATCTCAACCTTTACCGTCTACACCTACACCTTCCACCTATAACCCCAACATCCCATATCCTTCTCACTTAGGCAAGGCCAAAATGCAAACCAAGGACGACATTCAAGTGTCAAATGTTTTGAAGATGATCTCTCAAATGAATTTCAACATTAGCCAGGTTGAAGCACTTGTCCATATGCTGAAATTTGTCAAAGCATTCAAGGAATTGCTTAACAAGAAGGAGAAGCTGATTGAGCTCGCCAACACACGCTTAAATGAAAATTGTTCTGCAGTTATTCTTAAAGAACTTCCGGAAAAGCTTGGAGATCCCGGTCGTTTTGTGTTGCCTTGCATTTTTAACAAAACCGAAGAATTTACTGCCCTAGCTGATCTCGGGGCCGGTATTAATCTTATGCCTTTGAGTGTTTGGAGAACACTATCATTACCCGACCTTACTCCAACAAAGATGACTCTTGAGCTTGCAAATCGCACTCTCGCTTACCCCGTTGGTATTGCCGAATATGTGTTCATTAAAGTTGGCACCTTCACTTTTCCGGTCGACTTTGTTGTTGTTGATTATGAAATGGACCCTCGTATTCCTTTAATACTTGGTCGGCCATTCTTGAGAACCGGACGAGCTTTAGTTTATGTTGCCGAAGGTGAATTAATTTTAAGAGTCGGGGATGATGCACAAGTTTTTGAAATAGGAAAGCTTACAAGCAAATCCTTTGGAGGACGCGAATCAGCGATTATGATTAATGTGATCGATGATTTTGTCATCTACAACAATCCTCTATTCGAGTCTTGCATTGATAATCCACTTTTTCAAGATGATGTGGATGATTCTCTCTCCAATTTGGAACCTTCACCCATTTATGATTCTCCACCGATCTTTGATGCTTATGATGATGATTCTAGCTCAGATACAGATGATTTTGATGATTGTACTTCCGAGTATCTTGACATGTCCACTATGATGACTTTGATGAGGCTGATACTCTTTCGAGTGATTCTTCTCATGATGAAGATCCTCCACCATCCATGCTTAATCCTACTTTGGATGATTACTCTTTTGAGGAAGACTTCTCTACATTTCTCAATACTTACTTCCCTTATGAGAGTGATGCTCCTCCTTTAGACTTTGACGATTATGGTCTTGATCCTACTTTGGATTTGAAGAAAATTCTTTCAAAGGAGAAGCAACCGGACGACACCAACATCCGCAGCACGTATGATTTGACACCTCTTTGTCCACCTTCTGAGGACGAGGTTGTGCATTTTCTTCGCGGATCTTCTTCAAATTCTGCTGAGCCTGAGTGCTATTTTCCACTAAAGGAAAAGGTGTTCGACCCCGGTATCGATATTCTTCATCCATCTCAGTATCTATCTGATGAAATAAAAGGAACAATCTTTGGAACTTATGAAGATATGCTTGTACCTCACCATACTTGCTCCCACCGTGCTCCATCTTTGCTTAAGGGAACCTTGCCTATTCTTCTTTGGCATTCCTTGTTCGCCTTAAGCTAGTGCTATTTGATGGACGAAAACTATGTCTTTGATCTCGGTGGATATGTTTCATGCTGCTTCCTATGATAATCAAGGTCGAGTCAGGCTCACGACTCGGTAATCAAAAATCAAGCGCTTCTTGGGAGGCAACCCATGTTTCTATCTTTTAGCTTTCTTTATCCTAAGTGTAGGGGGAGTCTCGTTGGTGTTTCTTGTTTTCTTTCTTATCATGTGCAAGGATTAGAGCTTCAAAGACACACTCTTGATGCCTTTTGACGAACCATGATTCCGTGTTTCCATCTTCCCAGTTCTATCCTAAACTCTTTTCGATTCACTATTTTATATTTTCCAATATTAAAATAGGAATCTCGTTAGTGGTCTTTTCCTTAGAAAGATTTAAACAAAGTGCACAATGTCCTAAGTGTATGGGAGTTTACTCCCACATGCTAAAACATTGAGGACAATGTTTATATTAAGTGTAGGGGGGACTTCTGTCGAAGTTAAGTGGTCTTTTCCTTATATTTGTCCTCATTTTAACCGGAAAATCAATTTTTCGACATTTTTCAAAATTTTTGATCTATTTTGGCCTATTAGTTTTTACCTTTGTATTGTTATTTTATTTCTTTACTAGAATAAATTTTTAATAAAGTGGTTTTAATTTTCAAACGTTGAGAATCTTTTGACTCAACCCGAGTTTATTTATCTAAGTTTACTCTAGCTAGTATCCTTAACGTGTTTAAGTCAAGTTTTGCTAGGCTTTTATACAGGAGCTATAAAACGCGGAAGTCTTAACTCTCACGGGTTAAGAACAAGAACTTTTCACAAGTTCCTATAATTGATCCTAGAGAGTCGTTTATCAATGGAACTTTAAAATGCGATTTCTAAACTTGAAAAAGTCTAAGAATTTGCAAGATCCTATAGATGACTCGAAAACCCAAAACATTGATTTAATAGGCTAAGCATCCACGAGTCTCATTCCTTGAGATTTTAAACTGTGGAGAACGAGATATGATAGAGCCAATTATAAGTTCGGTATTCTTTCGTAAATTTGTGTGAGTTAATTATAAGCCTATTCTCCCATCGCTTGCTAATAAATTTATCTGCAATAAATAAGGTTGTATGATTTGAAAAGTTACTTAGTTCTAGCCCAAGATCGTTTAAAAGTTGCTCGGTATGGATTATAGTTCATAGCCAAGGCATAACTTATTGAAGCGGGATGCGAAGATTGGCGATTCCGAAAAGGTCCTAACAAGGCATGAGGGCTATGTTTTGTTGCTAAAGATCCAAAAGTGATGTGAAGAATCATTTATCAAAAATCAATATGAAGGATCGAGACACACAACAAAAAGCAAGTACTCCCAAAAGATCATGGAGAAGTCTATCCAAAAAGGCCCTAACAAGGTATGAGGATAAATAGATCCAAGTCCTAAAAGGAGGCGGATCGTTGTATATCAAAGTCCAAAATAAAGATTGGAGAAAAATGAAGAAGTCGTGGTCCATTTATGAAGAATCTCTCAAAACTTCAAGTGAAGAAATTCCTATTATGAAGAGAAGGCCATTATTTCATGAACGTCTCTCAAGATTTGAAGTATGAAGTCGCTGCCAAATATCTGTCCGAGAAAGGTCTCAAATCGCGAAGCGAGTTATGCCAAGATATGAACTTTATGAGGTCCCGAGAAGCAGTTTTAAAATATTTTGTCCTTTAGCTAACTATTGATTAAATCGTTCACTTTATTTTTTGCCTAAATAATTATCGAAATAAGTAAAAAATGCATCCTCGTGATCATTCAAGACAATAATAAAATATAAGAGATACACCTAGGAATAAGGGAGTCTAAGTGAATAATTGGCCCACATGAGTTCGTGTTAGTTTGCTAACTTATAATAACAATGATCTCGTTTTTAAGCTTGGTTTGGAGAAAGTGAAAACTTGAGGATGATGATCATTAATGACATTTTCAAAACCCTAAGGTATGTGTTTGATTTCTTTCTTCCTTTGAATGTTTATAAATTTTCTATCTTTTTAATAAAGGCCAATATGGATTGATTGTGATGAAAAGTGTAAACGTGCTTTGTAACTAATGCATTGCATGAGGACATTTTAATGGTTAAGTGTAGGGGATTTGATAGGTGTGTAAACACCCATCCTTTTTACCACTTAAGTACAATAATAACCGGACCAAAACGTGTATTTTATGTCGTAAATGTCGGAATTATGCGTGGTTTGTGTTTTTGTTGTGATTTTAGGATCAAAATGTTAAAATGGAAGAAAACACGGCTTTCACGGGCTTTTATCAAAGAAAAAGACGAAAGACGAAGTCAAGAAATCAAGAGTGGAAAAAGAAGGAAGTCCAAGACCAATTCTGAAGATTTTTCGAAGAAAAAGTCAAAAGACGGAAGTTTACTAAAAAGCCGAAGAACTCAAGTCTAATTTATTGAAAAAATTACAAGACGAGTTTGAAGAAATCCCGAGACAAAGTCATTAAAGTCAAAAGATTAAAGAATATTAAGGACTAATGATGCAATTAGAGAAAATAAGAAAGAGGGAGGAAGCTTCCACTAAGCACCTCCCTAAATCCACTATATATAGTTTTCATTTCCTTCATTTGTAGTTGTTGGGTGGCTTGACAAACCACCACTTCCACCATTTTCATTTACCTTGCACCTTAATTCTTGCACTTTAATTACTTGTTATGCATATTTAATTCCTTTTATATCCAAGTAAGTTTACTTTTAATTGTTGTTAATCTTTACTTTCATTGTTAATCTCTCATCTTCCTTTCTTGCTTAATCTTTCTCTATGATTCATGTTTATGTTCTTCTAGTTTTCTGGTTTTCAATCAAGTGGGATTTGATTATTTTTGTTATGATTGTTAGTTTTATTGATTTGGATTGATTTGTTATTGTTAGTAGATCATTTGTGGTTGTTTTGGTTTAATCTTTTGGTTTATCTTGGTTAGATTTTGTTAAATTCGTGTTTGGTTTTCATCCCCTGTTCTTCGTGTTCTTCTTACTGTTTTCCCAGATTCTAGATCAGTCGTTCATTCCAAATCAACGAATCATTTCATTTATTCCGAATCAATTCGTTCTCAACTTTTATTCCGTATCAAGTTTGTTCATCCGGAATATTTTATATTCCGGATCAGAGTCTTTTATTTGGAATATTTTCTTCATGCGGAATACTTGATATTCCGGATCAAGTCCCTTCATGCGGAATACTTGTTATTCCGGATCAAGTCCCTTCATGCGGAATATTTGTTATTCCGGATCAAGTCCCTTCATGTGGAATATCTGTTATTCCGGATCAAGTCCCTTCATGCGGAATATCTAATATTCCGGATCAAAGTCTTTATTCCGAATCAACCATTTTCCTTTTTTTTATTCCGGATCAAAGCCTTATTCCGAATCAACTTTTATTCCGGATAGGTGACATATTCCGGATGAACTGTTTTATTCCGAACGAGTGTTTTCCAATTTTTAGTTTTAAGCTTTATTTTTTTTCTCGCCTTTTTTCTTTATTTGCATTTTTACTTGCTTTCCTTTTAGTTTAAGTTTAAGTTTGCGTCATTTACTTTATTTCCCTTTTAATTTCTCGTCATTTACTTTTCGCCAAGTTTTTATCTTTCAGTATTTCTTTTTACTGTGTTTACTTTATTTTTATTTGTTTCAAGTCTTTATTTTCCAATAGTTTTAGACAACGACCATTCCCTTTTTATTCCACCAAGAACAACTGAGTCTCACAATTAACTAGAGATCAATTCGACAAGATTCTGAGAAACGAACTTTCAACCTAGTAAAACCCAAACATTAACTTACATTAGGGCTTTGGTTGTCATGAATGTTTATCACCCTCGAGTTTCACATTCCCCAAACCATGCTTAAAAACGAGATCATTGTTATTATAAGTTAGCAAACTAACACAAACTCATGTGGCACAATTATTCACTTAGACTCCCTTATTCCTAGGTGTATCTCTTATATTTTATTGTTGTCTTGAATGATCACGAGGATGCATTGTTGACTTATTTCGATAGCTTATTTAGGCCGAAAATAAAGTAGGACGATTTAATCAATAGTTAGTTAAAGGACAAAATCTTTTAAAACTTATTCTTGGGACCTCATAAAGTTCAAATCTTGGCATAACTCGTTTCACGATTTGAGACCTTTCTCGGACCGATATTTGGCATTGACTTCATACTTCGAATCTTGAGAGATGATCTTGAAATAATGGTCTTCTCTTCATAATAGGTGTTTCTTCAGTTGAAGTTTTTGAGAGATTCTTGAAACTTGGACCACGACTTCTTCATTTTTCTCCAATCTTTATTTTGGATTTTGATATACAACGATCCGCCTCCTTTTAGGACTTGGATCTATTTATCCTCATACCTTGCTGGGGTCTTTTCGGATAGACTTCTCCATGATCTTTAGGGGAGTATTTGCTTTTCATCGTGTGTCTTGATCCTTCATATTGATTTTTGATAAATGATTCTTCACATCACCTTGGATCTTTAGCAACAAAATGTAGCCCTCATGCCTTGTTAGGGCCTTTTCGGACTCGCCAATCTTCGCATCCCGCTTCAATAAGTTATGCCTTGGCTATGAACTCTAATTAATACCGAGCAACTTTTAAACGATCATTTGCTAGAAGCTAAGTAACTTTTAAAATCGTACGACCTTACTTATTGCAATTATATTTATTAACAAGCGATGGGAGAAGAAGCTCATAATTAACTCACATAAATTTATGAAAGAATACCAAACTTTTAATTGACTCTATCATCTCTCGTTCTCCATAATTTAAAATCTCAAGGAATGAGACTCGTGGATGCTTAGCCAATTAAATCAAAGTTTTGGGTTTTCAAGTCATCTATAGGATCTTGCAACTTCTTAGACTTTTTCAAGTTTAGAATTCACATTTTAAAGTTCCCTTGATAAACGACTTTCTAGGATCAATTATAGGAACTTGCGAAAAGTTCTTGTTCTTAACCCGTAAGAGTTAAGACTTTCGCGTTTTAAAGTTCCCTATATAAAAGTCTAGCAATACTTGACTTAAACACGTTAAGGATACTAGCTGAGTAAAGTTGGATAAGTAAACCCAGGTTGAGTCAAAAACTTCATGACGGGCCTAATATATCAAAGACATCTAAACTCATTAAAACCATTTTATTGAAATTTATTCTAATGAAAGAAAATTACGATAACAAAGAAAAATACAACTAGGCCAAAATAGATTAAAAATTTTGAAAAATGTCGAAAAATCAATTTTCCGGTTTAAATGAGGAAAAATTCATGGAAAAGCCCACTTAACTTCGATAGAAGTCCCCCCTACACTTGACATAAACATTGTCCTCAATGTTTAAGCATGTGGAAGTAAACTCCCTTACACTTAGGACATTGTGCACTTTGTTTAAATCTTTCTAAGGAAGAGACAACTAAAGTGATTCCTATTTTTAATATTGAAGAATATAAAATAGTGAATCAAAAGAGTGTAGGATAAAACCGGGAAGACGGGTACACGGGTCGTCAAATATCATCAAAAGTGCTCTTTGAAGATTTAATCCCTGCATATCATAAGAAAGAAGACAACAAACACATACGAGGGTCTCCCCCTACACTTATTATAAAAAGCGGATAAAAAGGATAGATACTCGGGTTGCCTCCCGAGAAGCGCTTGTTTTTGTTCACCGAGTCACGAGCCTGACTCGTCCCCGAATTAAATGGTCCATGGGGAAGCCTCAAATTTACAACCGGGATCAAAGACCTTGTCCTCGTTCCCGGAGGAAAATAATAAAGGAGAGGCAGGAGGATACGTCTTGAACGGCAGAAAAGTCCTCTCAACATACGAAAAGTATGTGAAATCATGATCCACGGGAGGTGGGGTGGGTAAAGGAATTAAAATGTCATCCCCAAAAGACATATGAGTATCACTGAGCGGCAAAGCCGTAAAGGTGTTAATCATGGAATGGTCAATGTCACCGCCCGGGTCAAAGCACTCACCCTCGGTAATGGTTTCCAAAGTATGGGATAAGAGGTGTTCGAGAGGGGAACTTGGGACAATATCTTCGTGCATCAAAGTATCAAAAAGAATATTCTCCTCTGTGTCATCATCATCAATACCCGGAGGTATTGAGTGAATGTCGATTTCTTCCATAGATGTGTCATTATTCTCGACGGGAGTAATAGATGGAGGTAAAGACTCGGAAAGAGGAGGAGAATTCAACACTTCAATTTGAGCAATAAGAAGATGAAGTTTCCGTAATTTGTCGCAAAGAATAACGTCTTCCACCTCATTTACAAGACCAAGTTCAGTGGTGAACTTCTCGTAAGTTGGAGAGAATAAATCAACATCGTCCTCGTCTCTCTAAGGAAATTGGGTAGGATGAGAAATTTCGAAAGTGAAATTCTCATAGCATGGAGAAAAATCATCATCATTAAGAGCGGCATCGTCCGTAGGCTCAGCAAAAGTCGGTACATCACAAACCTCCTCAAATAAGTTGTCGAGACCAAATTCACTAAGCTCATCGATGTATCACAATCATTATACGCATTGGGGATATCGAGAGAAGGAGGTGCAATTGCACTAGGACATTGAGAAGCAATATCATTCCAAGAAATAGTATTCTCATCGTCATCATCATCATCATCATAATAGTATGGATGCACAGGAGGAGGAGTATAAGCCTCGATATTTGATATTTTCTCTTGTCGGATTGCCCTCTCCAAGATAGCTGGGAGGCGATCTAGAATTCCAGCAAAATTCGCGAGTATTTCCGTGCTTATTCCAAAAGAATGTTGATGAACGACGGAGTATTGCGGGGGCTCAGGATTTTGAGAACCAGAATTATAGAACGGATGTTGTTAGGACCATTGGAATAGTTTATTATAATAGGTAGACTAGGAGGTATCTAGTTCCTCCTGGTCCTAGTAGTAGTAGGAGCAAGTCGTGCTCCTGGTCCTAGTCAAAGTCAAACTTTATTATTTATTTATTATTCTGTTAGGATATGCATGAGATATGTTAGGAAATGATATGCATATCAGTTTTACACGTTTTGTTTAATGCTGTATTAGGGTTTCCTTGTAGTATAAAAGGAACCTTGGGTAGAAGGGTTAGACACACCTTCATCAAACGTAGTTCTAGTCATTATCAATATTAGAAATCCTTAGAAAGGATCAAGTCTTTATAGTTATTATGTTCTTCTTTATTATATTTGTATTCTGCATTCATATTGTGTATAGAGTCTCTCTGTGAATTGACTTGTGATTACAGAAGTCGTTCACCGTTCCTGACAGGCTGCAAGATCCACATCTAGTGGACCCAACAAGTGGTATCAGAGCCTGGGAGGGTCTCTATACAAGAAAAATCAAGTTTTCTTATTACTGACATATTTGTTTTATCATGTCTGCCTCAACTTCTACTCAAAAAGGAGAAGACAACACTCCTAAAACTGTGCAACCTCAGCAGATCGTTGCTATGGTTTCAAACACAAATGGAAAATTCCCTCTTCTGAAAAAGGACGAATATGATAGTTGGGCAAAGAAGATGTGTTTGATTTATCTTTTTCAAGTGTGTTTGATGCCGACAAAGAGGAAGAGGGAGAACCTAGTTACAATAGGTTTAAACCAGCAGCAGAAATGCATGATGTCCCTCCCCCTCTTACTGGAACTTTTATACCCACTTCTAGGCATATTGACTTGGATGGATCACAGATGCATGAGTCCCAAACAAGTTCTACTAATTCTAATGACTTTGTCTCGTGTACTTTCAGTGACAAAGCCAGTGACTCTGCATCAAGTGGTTCAAGTGAAGAGTCGAGACCTACAAGTTCCAAGACGAATGATTATGCTGCTACTAGTGCTAGGAAGTGTGAAGAGAAAGTTACTTTTAAGTCAACTGTGTCTGGTCCTGGTTTATTGAGTCCTAGGAAGTTTGATCCTCCTATAATTGTGTGTAATAATGTTAGCAGTATGAAACAATGTCATTCTAATAAAAGGTCGATTAAAACATGTTTTGTTTGTGGAAGTGCATTACATTTGATTAAAGATTGTGATTTTTATGACACACATGCTTCTGCTCATCAAACATTTCCAGCTCCTGGTCCACCAGGAGTTGCTCCATATACTTCTAGAAGACTCAATCCTAGTGCTCAATCGTTTTCTTCTTCTAGAAGGTCCTCTCCATTAGCTTCTGATCATTGGAGAAACATTGGATTAACATCAAATAGAACTACCAGTAACTATTTTCAAAATTTTCATCCAATTTATCCGCATAATTTTGACCACATGTATTTTGGTTTGGGAAGTTTGGGAACTGCTGTTAAGCCCTCAGCAGGTTGTTCTTGGTCAAACAATAATACCCAAATGATGCATAGGCAACCAAGGAACAACGGTGGATCTCATCAATCTTCTTGGCTCTCTACTAAAGATCCACAAGGCAGGCTCAAACCTGAAAAGGTTTGGGTCCCCTTAAGACACTAACTTTTGCATTTTTATCTTGTTGTTGTAAGTTACTCCATACCAAGATCCTAGTCTAGGAATTGTTGATAGTGGTTGCTCTAGGAGCATGACAGGAAATAAAAGTCTTCTCTCTAACTTTGTACCATTTCAAGGCGGCAAGGTCTATTTTGGTGGAGGTGAAGGCAGGATCACTGGCAAAGGAACAATTCAGACGCCCAATCTAAATTTTGAGCAGGTCTACTATGTGGAAGCACTTCAACACTTCAACTTGATATCTGTCTCTCAGATTTGTGACAAGAAGCAGTTTGTTCTCTTTACGGATACTGATGCACTTGTGCTATCCAAAGACTTTAAACTTCAGGATGACTCACAGGTTCTGCTCAGAATCCCTAGAAGACACAATCTATATAGCATCAAGCTGAATGAAGTCAACCCTACTGGTCAACTAGCATGTTTGGTTGTTAAAGCCTCAGAAGATGAAGCCACTCAATGGCACAGAAGGATGGGGCATGTGAACTTCATGACCATACACAAACTTGCAAATCTGAATCTGGTCTCTGGTTTACCTCCCAAGTCATTCAGAAATGATATCAATTGTATTGCTTGCAGCAAAGGCAAACACCATAAGGCATCCTTCAAGGCCATTACTGCTCTTAGTCTTATAACTGAACCATTGCAGCTACTCCACATGGATTTATTTGGTCCTACCTCCATTAGGAGCATTGACCACAAACAATTCTGTCTGGTGGTAACTGATGGATATAGCAGGTTTACGTAGGTGTTCTTCATGGCTGCCAAGAGTGAGACCTACTCTATTCTTAGAGATTTTCTTACCCTTATAGGAACCAGTTGTCCAAGAAGGTTAAAGGTATTCGTTGTGATAATGGAACCGAGTTCAAAAATAAAGACCTCATAGCACTTTGTAATGCTAAGGGCATCAAAATAGATTTTAGTGCAGCAAGAACTCCTCAACAAAATGGCGTGGCAGAAAGAAAGAATAGGACTCTAATAGAAGCAGCAAGAACAATGCTTGCCGATCCCAAGCTTCCAACCATGTTCTGGACAGAAGCTGTTAATACTGCAAGTTATGTTTTTAATAGGGTTTCTATTACCAATCCTCACAAGAAGACTCCTTATGAGCTTCTAACGGCCAAAGTTCCAAATATTGCTCATTTGAAGCCTTTTGGGTGTCCTGTCACCATTCTGAATACTAGTGACTATTTGGGGAAGTTTGATGGCAAGGCAGATGAAGGATACATTGTGGGATATTCAGCTCACTCTAGGGCTTATCGTGTCTACAATCTCCAAGCCAAGCGGGTCATTGAAACTATAAATCTCAGGTATTTTGAAGAGAAGTCAAACATCCAAGGCAAGGGTCCTGAATGGTATTTTGATCTTGATTATCTTAGTGATTCATTAGGATATTTTCGTTTCAAAACTAACCATGATGCAGGTCCACAAGTGTTTGCAACTTCTAGTACAGGTGTTCCTTCTAGTCTTTCTAACTCAGATGACGAGGATGATATTTTTGTGGTTCCATCCTACTCCACCACAGTCTCTCCTACTCCTCCTAGTGATGCAACTCCATTGGATGTACTGGATTCCCAAGTAGCTCTTGACACTTTACTCAAACAACAACAAGAAGCTACTACAACAACTGCTCTAGGTGGCTTTGAGTTTCCCTTGAATACGCCTACTGACAAAGCTGCTCCTAGTACCCCAGCTTCTGCTCCTAGTGCTAGCTTATCACCTATTGGTACTCCAGCTAGTGTGTCTGCTTCACATACTCGATTCTCCAGTCCTTCTGATTTGGGGAACCATCAAAAGAAGTCTTATACCAAGCTGGATGATATTCATAAACAACCAGTACATGGCATTTTCAACGCTGCTTCATATGATGCTGACTTTGTTGGAGATCTCAATAACTTGGCACCAGAAGTGGAGGTAGCTTCCAATCCAGTCTTGAAATCACACAAAGATCACCCTACCACTCAAATCATTGGAGATCCTGGTTCTACTGTCAAGACACGCAGAATGCATAAGAAGGCCTCGTCTGATCATCATGCTCTTGTGAGCTATATTGAGGATCAAAAGTGTAATAATCATACGGACTTCCAACACTGTTTGTTTGCCTGTTTTCTTTCACACGTGGAACCTAGATCTGTCACTCATGCTCTTGAGGATCAAAGTTGGGTGGAGGCTATGCAGGAGGAAATGCAGCAATTCTTGTTTTAGAATGTTTGGGTTCTAGTTAACTTACCAGATGGAAAGACAGCAATAAATACCAAATGGATTCTCAAGAACAAGAAGGATGCACGGGGAATTGTCATGAGGAATAAAGCTAGGCTTGTCGCACAGGGCCACACTCAAATTGAGGGCATTGACTACACTGAAGTTTTTGCTCCGGTTGCTAGGATTGAGGCTATTCGTCTGTTTTTGGCTTTTGCTTCTTATGTGGGCTTTACGGTTTTTCAGATGGATGTCAAGAGTGCATTTCTCTATGGCAAGATTGATGAGGAAGTGTATGTCACTCAACCTAAGGGCTTTGTAGATACACTTTATCCCAAGAATGTTTACAAGGTGGTCAAGGCTCTTTATGGATTACATCAGGCTCCTAGAGCTTGGTATTAGCGTCTTTCAACTTTCTTGTTAAAGAATGGCAATAGAAGAGGTACTATTGACAAAACACTATTTCTTAAGAGGAATACCAAGGACATTATACTTGTTCAGGTTTATGTGGACGACATTATCTTTGGTTCTACTAAGAAGGAATGGTGTGATGAGTTTGAACACTTGATGAAAGGTGAATTTCAGATGAGTGCTATGGGAGAGCTTTCCTTCTTCCTTGGTCTTCAAGTCCAGCAACAGTCGGATGGGATCTTCATAAGTCAAGATAAATATGTTCATGAGATCCTTCAGAAGTTTGACATGGATCCTCTTCGACCAGCAGCAACTCCTTATGACGTTGCTAAAGTCAAACTCAAGAATGAGCCAGATCCCCCGGTCAATGTTCACATGTACAGGTCTATGATTGTCTCACTCATGTATTTGACTGCATCACGTCCGGATATCATGTTTGCCATAAGTGCTTGTTCTAGACATCAGGTGGCTCCAACGGTTTCTAACTTGAATGCAGTTAAGAAGATTTTCAAGTATATCAAGGCTCAACCTAAACTGGGCTTATGGTATCCTAAATAATCACCTTTTGTTCTTGAAGCATATAGTGATAGTGACTATGCAGGTGCTAATAATGACAGAAAATCTACTATTGGTGGTTGTCAATTTTTGGGTCGACGACTTATTTCATGGCAATGCAAGAAATAGACGATAGTAGCTACTTCTTCAACATAAGCTGAATACGTTGTTGCTGCTAGCTGTTGTGGACAAGTATTGTGGATCCAAAACCAGATGTTGGATTATGGGTTCAATTTTATGAACACCAAAATTTTCGTTGACAATCAAAGTACTATCTGCATTGTGAAGAATCCTGTTTTTCATCAACGTACAAAGCATATTGAAATTCGGCACCATTTTATACAGGATGCCAATGAGAAGAAGTTGATACAGGTTCTTAAAGTTCATACGGATGATAATGTTGCTGATTTGTTGACAAAAGCCTTTGATGGTCCTCGTTTCAACCACTTGGTGGTTCACATTGGGATGGTCAATCCTTGAGGTCTAGGATTGAGGGGAGGCTAAGCCTAAGGGGAGGCTTCGTGTACATATTACTTTGCACAAACTAACATATTGGTAGATTTTAACAACATATTGCATTGGTTCTGGTGGTGTGTGTTACTCCTGGTGGAGGATTTTGCTCACTTCCAGTGGTTATATTCTTTCATGACTGGCTTCTAGTCCTCATTGGTTAGCTTCTCGTCATTATTGGTTGGCTTCTGGTGGTTAAAAATCCTTCTTTGTCAAGTGATGGTTGGCTTCTGGTACTGGTCTGGGACACTGTTCATTTTTTTGACTTCTGTTGACCACATTTTGCTTCTAGTATTGACCATTGTGCACTTTGACTTTTAGTCAACGCATTCGAATTCTGGTATTTATACTCTTATTTAACTTTGGTAAATTGGAATTTGGAAATAATGTTAAAAGGGGCAAGTGGTTACTATGTAATAACTGTCTAATTTGAAAGGGCAACCCCCCATTATTAGGGGTCAATGAACAGTTACTCACACCATTATTTATGGTCAATTAACCCCCCCTTGACTCATTCATCTCACTCATAACACACACACATCCGATCCTACTCTCTCAACCCTAACTAAAATCATCTTCCATTCAATTAATCAAGATCCATGGCTGCCCTGGTATACCAACCTGCTCACAACAAGGTCGCCTATCTAGGAGATGGTCCACACCGTGATGATTTCACTGACATTCTGGATTTCATTGAGGCTTCAAACCTAAGGTATGCTTTTACTGTATGTCCCACTATTTATGATAGTGTCATTCGTAAGTTTTGGGCTTCTGCTCGTCTTGTGGCTGTGGTTGGTCGTCCACGTGAACTCCATGCTACCATAGATGGTCGTTCATACGTGGTTTCTGAGGCTTCTATTCGTAGTTCCCTTCATCTTCAAGATGAAGGTGGTGTTGTGTCCATCCCCAATGCGGAGGTGTTGGAGGGGATGGCTGCACTTGGGTATAACCATGGGGGGAAGTTTAACTTCCAAAAGAATCGATTTTCCCCCCAATGGAAGCTTCTGGTGCATTTTCTGATTCATTGTTTGAGTCCCAAGTCTGGGAGTTGGGATGCTTTCCCTACTCCTTTGGCTACTGGTCTCATTTGCTTAGCACAGGGAAGGGTTTTTAATTTCTCTCGTTATTTGTTTGAGGGGATGGTTAGTAATCTGTCTAGTGCTGGTTCTAGGAAGAAGTTTCTGATGTATCCTAGGTTTTTAAAACAGATACTTGTTTGTATACCTCGTGATAGGGCTGAACATGTGCCTTCTAAGCTTACTGCCAAAGTGTATTATAATATGGTCCATGGGTTTAGCGGGGAGTGGAGGCCCCATACTGAGGCCATGTTGGGGCTGGCTCAGGGTCCTCCTGATGTTGTTGTTCCTCCGGTTGAACAAGCCGAGGAGGAACCTCAACTTGATGATGACCCAATGGAGGAGGAGGATCATGCTGGTGGTGCAGCTCATGTGGTTGAGGAAGAGCAGGTTGAGGAGGTGGTGGTTGAAAGACCATCCACTTCCAAGGCTGCTCCTTCTTCATTACCACATACGTCTCCATTTGTGGAGACTCCCCCTCCTAGTCCAGCTCCACACTCTTCTGATAAGCCTTATGGTGATAGTGCTCCTAATGTTGACCCATTTGTTGCTTCTGGATCCAATGACGCCTTCCCTGACCCAAGTACTCTTGGTGGGCCAGCGGAGGAGCCTATTACACTTACGTCTCTACTTGATCTTATGCACAGGTATCATGCACGGATTCTTTCCTTGGAAGCAGATTTGAATCAACACCGGAAGCTTACTAGGGAGTTTGTTCTTGCCATGGCTGATCGTATCAAAGCTTTGGAGACTCAGCAAAGACGACGAAAGAAGCATGTGGTTCACTCTGATTCTGATGAGGAGGTTAAGGATCGTTTTGAGGATGGTTTGACTTTGTTGGCAAAGACTGCCTTTGCTGATAAATGGTATGATGATTTGTCGGTTCCTCCGACTTCCTCCAGTGTTCCTTCTCCTGCTGCTGTTCCCACACCAATGGAAGGTGCTTCTGGTCCTACTGCTGGTTCCAATGCTGGTCCATCCCATGATTCAAAGGGGAAGGATCCCATGACTGATGCTCCCTCACCACCTCGCAAGCGTACACGCAGACAGCTTGAGGAGGATAGGTTGGGTGAGGAGGCTGTTCAAAGGATGCAAGCCGAAATTGATCAAGCTGCTCGGGCTGAGGAGGAAGCGCTTCAACAGCAGAGACGTGAACAAGTGCAGCATGATGCTATGCATTGGAATGATAGTGATTGGATGCAGGTGTTGACTATTCTTACCAGAGATTATTCCCAGTTCACTGATCTTTTGGGTTCGGATGTGGATGAGCATAACTGTATTCCTCGGGCGATGGTGTTGATGCGCAAGCATCTGTTGGCGCTTGCTGCCCAGCTTCGTGAGAAGCGTAAAAACAGACCTTTGTCGAGAGCTGAGGAGCGCAAGCAGATGCAGCGATATGTGAAGTATCAGTCGGCTGCTTATTTCACTATTGGTTGGAAGTGGGACAGGGTTCGGGCTTTGTCTTTTGATGAACTTAAAGCACTCTATGAAAGAATGGTCAAGAATCAGAGCACCCCAATTCCGGAGCGATTTATTTATCGTCCTTCTCCACGTGTGGTGACCACTTCTTCACCTGCTGGTACTACTGGTCCTACATCTGATACTACTCCTGGTTCTGCTGCTATTCCATCGGTCTTTGCTGCTTCTACAGTTGGTACCACCTCTTCTCCTTCGGTTGCTCCTCTGGTTTCTTCTTCAGGTCCTGCTACCACCACCACACATGCTACCACCACCACCTTTGCTACCACCACCACCTTTGCTACCACAACCACCACTGCTGCTACACCTGCTATGGCATCACCATCACCACTAGTGCCTGTTTCTCAACCTGTTCCTTCTTCTAGTGCAGCTCATGTTGATCCTTTGGGTGGGAAAACTATTGATTCTACTTCTACTGCTCCTACTTCTGCTGCTCAGGTAAAGGTAAAGGTTGAACCCTCGCCTAGTGATCCCACACCTCGCCGTTCGCTTCGCAAGAAATTGGCTCGACGTGTTCGACGTGGCAAGACCGTTCCCTATGAGAAGCGTGCTCCCTAAAATCTTATAGATGCAGCTTCTGATAGTGACTCTGATTTGCCTTTGGGAAATGGATATATTACTGGTTGGACGGTTGCACGTTCCACGACTCTTCTTGGTACGATATCTCATAGGATTACTCTTAGTGATGGGTCTGTTAGGTTTGCTTCGGGTCTGCAGTGTATTTTGTCTTGGGCGGATCGTAAGGATCTTATGGCTTTATATGGGTTTGTGGATATCGGCATGCCTGATGATCCTACTGTTGTCTCTTCTTGGCCTGGACTACGAGTATGGGCTGATTTAAAGATGATGCTTGATGCCCCTCCCCATGCTCCTATTTCGGGTGTATGGAAGGATCAGCTGCAATGGGTTATTCAGCGATGGAAGTTATATGCGGGTTGTGGTATGCATATGCTAGAGTTGGAATCTGGTCATATGGTATTCATGCTCACAGACTTGGATTATCCGTTGATGATTGCTTCGATGGAGGCTATGTTGGCTTGTCACTTGCAGATTTCTAATGCCCCCTCCGGGAATGAATCGTCGATGGCAACTGCTTTGGTGGAAGGGATCCAAGCTCGTTTGAAAGCGGATAAGGTGGCTGCTTCTGGTCTCTGAAATGGTTGGTTTGTAAGTTTTCTGTTTTGTGTTTTTGTTCATTTGTTAATACTGGAATTCTTTTCACCAATATGTAAAGTAATTGGTGACTTTCATTCTTTATAGTTAAAAAAAACAAGAAAAAAAATTATACTTTTTATATAATATCTGCTTATACTTTAAACACATCATGGTTTTTACACTTGTGAATATAATACCATTTTCTGATTCAAACTATGGGTTCTGGTTGCTGATTCCTACTTGTGCTGGTTACTGGTTTCATCTGGTGTTGGACTTGGTCCTCACAACAAATGGTCCTCAACTCACCATGTCTCACCAACAAGAAAGAGTTGATTCACCTTGAGGGTACGGCTCCTGGTGTGATTCTCAAATCCGTTGATGGTTGTGAGGTTACCCAAAACTGGATGGTTTTCACTTGCCATGGTCCTAGACTGAAAAGTGGCAAATCCAAGGGGGTACGGCTCTTGGTAAAGATTTTATCAAACCCGTTGATAGCTGTAATAGCTTGCTTAGAGCTATAGGGTTTTCAACTCACCAATGCTTCATTGCTGAGAGTTGGAGAGTCCAGAGGGGTACGGCTTCTGGTAAAGACATATCAAATCCGTTGACGGCTGTGATGGTTTGCCTAAAATCATCAGGGTACTCCCACTCACCATTGATTCACGTTCTAAGAGTTGGGATGGGTTCTGGTCTCCCAGGGTGATGCTTCTTCCACCAGAAAGACTGGCTAGCCCAAGAGCGAGCAGCTACTTGGTAAAGGCTCATCAAATCTGCTCATGTTGCTGTAAAGATTCAACACGATGCTGATTTGTTTCAAGCTTTAGAGAAGATTCTAGTGTTTCATGTTGCGGCGGTTCTTCTATTCCTTATCTTGCTGATGCTGCTGTTTCTTTTGCTGATTCAATCCTCGAGCATTATTGCACGTTTTACCAGGAAACTTGAACTCAACAGGTCAAATTCAAGTTTAGGGGAGGATTGTTAGGACCATTGGAATAGTTTATTGTAATAGGTAGACTAGGAGGTATGTAGTTCCTCCAGGTCCTATTAGTAGTAGGAGCAAGTCGTGCTCCTGGTCCTGGTCAAAGTCAAACTTTATTATTTATTTATTATTCTGTTAGGATATGCATGAGATATGTTAGGAAAGGATATGCATACCAGTTTTACACGTTTTGTTTAATGTTGTATTAGGGTTTCCTTGTAGTATAAAAGGAACCTTGGGCAGAAGGGTTAGACACACCTTCATCAAACGTAGTTCTAGTCATTATCAATATTAGAAATCCTTAGTAAGGATCAAGTCTTTATAGTTATTCTGTTCTTCTTTATTATATTTGTATTCTGCATTCATATTGTGTATAGAGTCTCTCTGTGAATTGACTTGTGATTACAGAAGTCGTTCACCATTCCTGATAGGCTGCAAGATCCACATCTAGTGGTCCCAACAGATGTGGCTCATTATTCATCGGATGAGAAGAATTAGAACATGGATGTGGTTCATAATAATTCATCGTTTGACAATAAGATGTGTCGTGAGGGCCCCCACAATGATTTCAACATGGATATTGAGAAAAACCCGGTGCGTCTTGTGGATAGCTATTACCATTGTCATAATTGTAACCCAGTGCTTGCCCGTCATGAGACGAGTATCGAATGAGACACGAAACATGCTAATGAGAATCGCTTCCACAATATATGCAAGAGGGGGGAGTAAGTGCATGAGAAGCAAAGGATGAGTTAATCGAATTGCACGAGGGACAAAATCCAAATTGTGTATTTTCGATATCATTTCCGCACCGCTCACATATACACCATTGACATGTTTGAAAAACATACAATGGTCTCCCACACACAACGCAATAAACATACGAATCCATGAAGAATTAAAAATTAGAGGGGTTGAGAAAAAGAATTAAACAAAATAGAGGATGAAGAGGAATATTTTTAATGCAAAACTCTTGGAAAAAGAAATGCTTTTTATGATTTTTTTAAATGTTTTTGGATTTTTGAATTTTTTATTTTTATTGTTTTTCGAAAAATGTGCAAGAAAAATAACGTTCTGATAGGTGTCAAAACACCCATCCTTTTTACCACTTAATTACAATAATAACCGAGCCAAAATGTGTGTTTATGTCCTTTATGTCGGAATTATGCGTGGTTTGTGTTTTTGTTGTGATTTAGGAAGAAAAAGGAAAAAGTGGAGAAAACACGGGCATTTACGGGCTTTTATTGAAGAAAAAGATGAAAGACGAAGTCAAGAAGTCAAGAGTGCAAAAAGAACGGAAGTCCAAGACCAATTCTGAAGATTTATCGAAAAGAAAGTCAAAAGACGGAAGTTTATCAAAAGCCGAGGCACTCAAGTCTATTTTATTGAAGAATTAAAAGACGAGTTTAAAGAAATCCCGAGCCATAAGTCATTAAAGTCCAAGATTAACAAAAGATTAAGAAGGGAAGGACTTAATGGTGCAATTAAGAAGAAAGGAAGGAGGGGAGGAAGCTTCCTCTAACCATCTCCCTAATCTCCTTTAAATACCCCTCATTTTCATTTCATTAGTTTTGTTGGCTAAGGTGACAATTAGTCTTCCACCTTTATTTTTTATGCACCTTTAATTACTTGTCATTTTAAATACTTGTTTTTCACTTTAATTATCCTTTAATTTCCAAGTAAGTGTTTTCAATTTTCTTGCTTTAATCTTTATTTATCTTTGATCAAGTTTACTCTATTCAATCTCATTCTACTCTTCTTCTTTTTGATTCGGTTCCAATTTCGGATTAAGCAAGTTTTTGCTTAATCCATTTGCTTATTTTATTAAAGGTTTTGTCTTTTCTTTTCTTTTTAAGTTTTCATACGAAATAGCCATAAGTTTGACAATCTTATGTGCTTATTTGGTATTTAGCTTAATTGATTTCAAAGTTTTCTTAAAAGTTTTACTTTTTAAGTTTTAATTTCATTAAGTTTCGTATTTTAAATTTTGAAAAATTTTAACTTTTTAGCTTGTTGTCTCATTTTGTTTCCATTTCATTCAAG
This sequence comes from Glebionis coronaria, assembly GCA_025667525.1. NCBI lineage: Eukaryota > Viridiplantae > Streptophyta > Magnoliopsida > Asterales > Asteraceae > Glebionis > Glebionis coronaria. The sequence continues at coordinate 264,836,184 of CM046876.1, forward strand.
TTCTTTGTTAGTGCTTATTAGAATTAGCTTATTTGGATTTGAGCTTATTACGAATTTGCATTCCATCGGAAAGTAAGGGTTCCTACACATTGCGACGGGTGCATTCTCCACATTCCGATCGTGACAGGTTTGGACTAAGGTTTGCATTCCGAACCGGGATTGCGATAGAGTGAATTACCCCCTTATTCCGATCAAGATTCCGATCGCACATTGCGATCGGGATTGCGACGGCTCTTAAGGCTTCACTAAAACGAAGTGTTGCCCTATTTTCCCAAGCAACATTCCGATCTGGACTACATTCTGACAGGTTGCACCTTTTTATTCCGATAGCTCATTCCGATCAGGATTGCGATCTGACGCATTGCGATCTGAGTTGGTTCTACACATTCCGATCTGGGGTTGTTTGGTTATTCCGATCTGAAAGGTGACATATTCCGATCGGGTTTTCCGATCGACATTCCGACAGGACGGTAAGTGGATTCTGACGAGGTACATTCCGATCAGGGTGAGTCTGGTCGGAATATATTCCGATTGGGTGTTGCTTTTTATATTTTATCTTGTTTAATTTTTACGTTTTCATTTTAATACTTTGTCTAATTTTAATTCTCGTCACGCTTTTATTTTTAGTCATTTAATTATTTTACTTTTCAAAAGTTTTTAATATTGCACAATTTAAGTTTTAATTAGAATTAGATTTAAATTAACGCCATTTACTTTTACGTCTCGTACTTTTAATTATACTACAACGACAACACTTTTGTTATCACCAAAGAACAGCAGAGTCACATAGTTAACCAGGATCAATTCGATTAGACCAACAAAACGAACTTAATTTTTATACGGGGTGTCAAAATCCTAGTATTAAATGGCGCCGCTGCCGGCTCTTTTCGTCAAGATTAACGGTTTTCTGTGAGAGACGCGTTGCTTTTTGGGATCCGTTCACTCGTGAGCGTTATTTTTCTTGCATAAAAATTTCAAAAAAAAAAAAACCATAAAAATTAAAAATTGATAAAAATCCATAAAAATAAAAAATTTCAAAAATCCAAAAAGATTTTATCTTTCTTGTGTATATATATTGTCTTTGTGTTTGGTTTCCTTTTCTTTTGCATTTTCATGTGTATGCGTACTAGATCTTCTAATTATCAAGAGCCCGAGACTCAAGAAGATTTAAGTATGTCAGGTGTTAACAAAAACAATAATCCACCGCACCTCAACAATAACAACAATGTTCTTCCACAGCCCGATCTTCGGACAATGGAGGAACTTTGTCAACCTACCATGTTTGGACGAGGAGGACCGATTGCGCCGATGCAAATCAATGCTCCGGAGTTTTTGTTGAAGCACCACATGATTCAGCAAGTGCAAACTAACCCATTCCGTGGATTGCCTCATGATGATGCCAACAAACACCTCGACAAGTTCATTACAATCACCCAAAGCATGAAGTTGCCTGGTGCCACAATGGATGTTCTTCGCCTACAACTCTTCCCATATACTTTATCACATCACGCCGAGAAATGGTTTGATCGTCTCCCGAAGAATTCTATTCACACTTGGGATGACATGACTCAACGCTTTTTATCGCGCTACTTTCCACCATCCATGGTCACGAGCCTTCGCAATCAAATCAGCGGTTTCATGCAAGATACCGATGAATCTCTTTTTGATGCTTGGGAGCGATATAATGTCTTGATTGATCGTTTTCCAAACCACAACATGCTCCCTGTGATCTTAATTGATACTTACTACAACGGATTGACTTTTCGAGATCGTGATACGATTAATGCAGCCGCCGGTGGCACATTCATGAAAAGGAGACCCGAGGAGTGTAGAGAGCTAATTGAGAACATGACTACTCACCACAAAAACTGGGATTCCTCTGCTTCTTCAAGGAACAACCCGAGAGTCAATGTCTCTTCTACCTTAGCAAACCCTGATATGACCGAACTCACCCGCATGATGACGGAAATGAGCAAAAGTATCACGCTTCTCGCTTCAAACCAACAACAACAACAAGTTAAAGCGGTTGCTAATCCTTGTGAAACATGCGACGGTCCCCACTCATACACCGATTGTCCTTCGACTCATGGAAATCTGGAAAATGTGTATGCAACTTATGGTAATTATTCACCGGAAAATTACCAAGCTCGACCTCAAGGGGATAGAAATCTGCTGAGTTACCGGTCCAACAACTACCTTTCACCCAGTTTTTCTCCTCAAAACCAAAACCCCGCCAACAACTACAATAGAAGCAACCAAATCCCACCAAGAGCTTCTAATCCTTATCACCCACCCACTCAACAAAACCCACCCATTAACCACGATGTTGAATCCATCATGAAAACCCAAGGTGAGCAAATCAAGAATCTTCAGAGCCAAATTATCAATCTGAAAGGAGATATCACAAAGCAAGGAAATGAGATTAGATCCGAGCTTCGAGATAATATTCAATCCTCCTTCAGCAATCAAACAAATGACTTGAAGAATATGCTTGCTAGTTTCTTGCCCGTCGCTCAACCTTCTTCTTCGAGTTCTCTACCTTCAAACATCGTCACCAATCCGCGAGCAAATGTGAGTGCTATTACTACTCGTAGTGGAATTACCATTGTCGATCCACCAATCCCACCCCCATCATTTACACCTCCTCCACCACCATGTATCCCTACTCCTCTTACAACTAGTATTAGTGCACCATTACCGTCTCCGCCTCGCCATGACGATGTTCCTAGGAAGGACCCTTCAACATCTCAACCTTTACCTTCACCTGCACCTTCACCACCCAAACCCAATATCCCTTATCCTTCTCGTATAGGCAAAACCAAAATGCTAACCAAGGATGACTCTGAAGTGTCACGCTATGTGAAGATGATTTCTCAAATGAACTTCAACATTAGATTTCTTGAAGCACTTGTCCACATGCCCAAATTTGTCAAAGCATTCAAGGAATTGCTTAACAAGAAAGAGAAGCTGATTGAACTCGCAAACAGACGCTTAAATGAAAACTGCTCTGCAGTTATTCTTAAAGAAATTCCGGAAAAGCTTGGAGATCCTGGTCGTTTTGTGTTGCCTTGCGTTTTCAACAAAACTGAAGAATTTACTGCCCTTGCTGATCTCGGGGCTAGTATTAATCTTATGCCTTTGAGTGTTTGGAAAACACTATCATTGCCCGACCTCACTCCAACAAAGATGACTCTTGAACTTGCAAATTGCACTCTCGCTTACCCCGTTGGTATTGCCGAATATGTGTTCATCAAAGTTGGCACATTTACTTTCCCGGTCGATTTTGTGGTTGTTGATTATGAAATGGACCCTCGTATTCCTTTAGTACTTGGTCGGCCGTTCTTGAGAACCGGACGAGCATTAGTAGATGTTGCCGAAGGTGAGTTAATCTTAAGAGTCGGGGATTATGCACAAGTTTTCAAAATGGGGAAGCTTACAAGTAAATCCTTTGGAGGCCGAGAATCAGTGAATATGATTAATGTGCATGATGAATTTGTTGTCTACAACAATCCTCTATTCGATTCTTGCATCGATAATCCACTTTTTCATGATGATGTGGATGATTCTCGCCCCACTTTGGAACCTTCTCCCATTTATGATTCTCCACCGATCTTTGATGCTTATGATGATGATGATTCTATCTCAGATTCGGATGATTACGATGACCTTACTTCCGAGTATCCCGAACTGCCCACATACGACAATTTTGATGAGGCTGATACTCTTTCGAGCGATTCTTCACATGATGAAGATCCTCCACCATCACTCGATCCTACTTTGGACGATTACTCATTTGAGGAAGACTTCTCTACGTTTCTCAACACTTACTTCCCTCATGAGAGTGATGCTCCTCCTTTGGACTTTGAAGATTATCGTCATGATCCTACTTTGGATTTGAAGAACATTCTTGCAAAGGAGAAGAAATCGGTCGACACCGATATCCGCAACACATATGATTTAACACCTCTTTGTCCACCTTCTGAGGACGAGGTTGTGCTTCTTCGCGGATATTCTTTACACGCTGCTGAGCCTGAGTGCTATTTTCCCCTAAAGGAAAAGGTGTTCGACCCCGGTATTGATATTCTGCAGCCATCTCAGTATCCACCTGATGAAATAAAAGGAAATATCTTTGGAAATTATGGAAATCTGCTTGCACCACTTCACCCTTGCTTCCACCGTGCTCCATCGTTGCTTAAGGGAACCTTGCCTACTCTTCTTTGGCTTGCCTTGTTTGCCTTAAGCTTGTGCTTATTGATGGACGAAAACGATGTCTTTGATCCTGGTGGATATGTTTCATGCTTCTTCCTATGATGATCAAGGTCGAGTCAGGCTCACGACTCGGTTAACAAAAATCAAGCGCTTCTTGGAAGGCAACCCATGCATCTATCTTTTAGCTTTCTTTATCATAAGTGTAGGGGGAGACCCATTGGTTTGCTTTCCTCTCCTCTCTTTATCAGGGATTCGAGCTTCAATCATCCACTGTTGATGATTCTTGACGACCCGTTATTCCGTGTTCCATTTTCCCGGTTCTATCCTAAACTCTTTTCGATTCACTATTTTATATTTTCCAATATTAAAATAGGAATCTCTTTAGTGGTCTCTTCCTTATCAAGATTTAAACAACGTGCACAATGTCCTAAGTGTGGGAGTTTACTCCCACATGCTTAAACATTGAGAACAATGTTTATGTTAAATGTAGGGGGGACTTCTATCGAAGTTAAGTGGCCTTTTCCTTGTATTTGTCCTCATTTTAACCGGAAAATCAATTTTTCGCCATTTTTCAAAATTTTTGATCTATTTTGGCCTATTAGTTTTTCCCTTTATATAGTTATTTTCTTTCTTTGCTAGAATAAATCTTTAATAAAGTGGTTTTAATTTTCAAACGTTGTGAATCTTTTGACTCAACCCGAGTTTACTTATCTAAGTTACTCTAGCTAGTATCCTTAACGTGTTTAAGTCAAGTTTTGCTAGGCTTTTATTTAGGGAGCTATAAAACGCGAAAGTCTTAACTCTCACGGGTTAAGAACAAGAACTTTTCGCAAGTTCCTATAATTGATCCTAGAGAGTCGTTTATCAAGGGAAATTTAAAACGCGATTTCTAAACTTGAAAAAGTCTAAGAATTTGCAAGATCCTATAGGCGACTCGAAAACCCAAAACTCTGATTTAATAGGCTAAGCATCCACGAGTCTCATTCCTTGAGATTTTAAACTTTGGAGAACGAGAGATGATAGAGCCAATTATAAGTTTGGTATTCTTTCGTGATTTATGTGAGTTAATTATGAGCCTATTCTCCCATCGCCTGCTAATAAACTAATCTGCAATAAATAAGGTTGTACGATTTAAAAAGTTACTTAGCTTCTAGCCCAAGATCGTTTAAAAGTTGCTCGGTATGGATTAGAGTTCATAGCCAAGGCATAACTTATTGAAGCGGGATGCGAAGATTGGCGAGTCCGAAAAGGCCCTAACAAGGCATGAGGGCTACATTTTGTTGCTAAAGATCCAAAGTGATGTGAAGAATCATGTATCTAAAATCAATATGAAGGATCTAGACACACGACGAAAAGCAAATACTCCCCTAAAGATCATGGAGAAGTCTATCCAAAAAGACCCTAACAAGGTATGAGGATAAATAGATCATAGTCCTAAAAGGAAGCGGATCGTTGTATATCAAAGTCCAAAATAAAGATTGGAGAAAAATGAAGAAGTCGTGGTCCAAGTATGAATCTCTCAAAACTTCAAGTGAAGAAATTCCATTATGAAGAGAAGACCATAATTTCATGAACGTCTTGAGGTTTGAAGTATGAAGTCGCTGCCAAATATCGGTCCGAGAAAGGTCTCAAATCGCGAAGCGAGTTATGCCAAGATATGAACTTTTTTAGGTCCCGAGAAGCAGTTTTAAAAGATTTTGTCCTTTAGCTAACTATTGATTAAATCGTTCCCTTTATTTTCGGACTAAATAACTATCGAAATAAGTCAAAAATGCATCCTCGTGATCATTCAAGACAACAATAAAATATAAGAGATACCCCTAGGAATAAGGGAGTCTAAGTGATTAATTGGCCCACATGAGTTCGTGTTAGTTTGCTAACTTATAATAACAATGATCTCGTTTTTAAGCTTGGTTTAGAGAAAGTGAAAACTTGAGGATGATGATTATTCATGACATTTCAAAAACCCAAGGTATGCTTTTGATTTCTTTACTTTGAATGTTTATAGTCTTCTATCTCTTTAATAAAGGCCACTATGGATTGATTATGATGAAAAGTGTAAACGTGCTTTGTAACTAATGCATTGCATGAGGGCATTGCAATGGTCAAGTGTAGGGAATTTGATAGGTGTCAAAACACCCATCCTTTTTACCACTTAATTACAATAATAACCGAGCCAAAACGTGTGTTTATGTCTTTTATGTCGGAATTATGTGTGGTTTGTGTTTTTGTTGTGATTTAGGACGAAAAAGGGAAAAGTGGAGAAAACATGGGCATTTACGGGCTTTTATTGAAGAAAAAGATGAAATACGAAGTCAAGAAGTCAAGAGTGCAAAAAGAACAGAAGTCCAAGACCAATTCTGAAGATTTATCGAAGAGAAAGTCAAAAGACGGAAGTTTATCAAAAGCCGAGGCACTCAAGTCTATTTTATTGAAGAATTAAAAGACGAGTTTAAAGAAATCCCGAGCCATAAGTCATTAAAGTCCAAGATTAACAAAATATTAAGAAGGGAAGGACTTAATGGTGCAATTAAGAAGAAAGGAAGGAGGGGAGGAAGCTTCCTCTAACCATCTCCCTAATCTCCTATAAATACCCCTCATTTTCATTTCATTAGTTTTGTTGGCTAAGGTGGCAATTAGTCTTCCACCTTTTTTTTATTCACCTTTAATTACTTGTCATTTTAAATACTTGTTTTGCACTTTAATTATCCTTTAATTTCCAAGTAAGTGTTTTCAATTTTCTTGCTTTAATCTTTATTTATCTTTGATCAAGTTTACTCTTATCAATCTCATTCTACTCTTTTTTTTTGATTCGGTTCCAATTTCGGATTAAGCAAGTTTTTGCTTAATCCATTTGATTATTTGATTAAAGGTTTTGTCTTTTCTTTTCTTTTTAAGTTTTCATACGAAATAGCCATAAGTTTGACAATCTTATGTGCTTATTTGGTATTTAGCTTAATTGATTTCAAAGTTTTCTTAAAAGTTTTACTTTTTAAGTTTTAATTTCATTAAGTTTCGTATTTTAAATTTTGAAAGATTTTAACTTTTTAGCTTGTTGTCTCATTTTGTTTCCATTTCATTCAAGTTCTTTGTTACTGCTTATTAGAATTAGCTTATTTGGATTTGAGCTTATTACGAATTTGCATTCCATCGGAAAGTAAGGGTTCCTACACATTGCGACGGGTGCATTCTTCACATTCCGATCGTGACAGGTTTGGACTAAGGTTTGAATTCCGATCCGGGATTGCGATAGAGTGAATTACCCCCTTATTCCGATCAAGATTCCGATCGCACATTGCGATCGGGATTGCGACAGCTCTTAAGGCTTCACTAAAACGAAGTGCTGCCCTATTTTCCCAAGCAACATTCCGATCTGGACTACATTCTGACAGGTTGCACCTTTTTATTCCGATAGCTCATTCCGATCAGGATTACGATCTGACGCATTGCGATCTGAGTTGGTTCTACACATTCCGATCTGGGGTTGTTTGGTTATTCTGATCTGAAAGGTGACATATTCCGATCGGGTTTTCCGATCGACATTCCGACAGGACGGTAAGTGGATTCCGACGAGGTACATTCCTATCAAGATGAGTTTGATCGGAATATTTTCCGATTGGGTGTTGGTTTTTATATTTTATCTTGTTTAATTTTTACGTTTTCATTTTAATACTTTGTCTAATTTTAATTCTCGTCACGCTTTTATTTTTAGTCATTTAATTATTTTACTTTTCAAAAGTTTTTAATATTGCACAATTTAAGTTTTAATTAGATCTAGATTTAAATTAACGTCATTTACTTTTACGTCTCGCACTTTTAATTATACTACAACGACAACACTTTTGTTATCACCAAAGAACAGCAGAGTCACATAGTTAACCAGGATCAATTCGATTAGACCAACACAACGAACTTAATTTTTATACGGGGTGTCAAAAGCCTAGTATTACGTTCCCGAGGGAACGAATCCCAAAATCCAACGCGTCTCTTGTGGAAACCTTGGTTTCCGGATCTTTGAAGCTACTAGGAATGCATCATGTTCATATGATTAACAAATCAAAGCGGATAAGAACATAACACATTAACAAGGTGTTTAGACACAATAACATGAATTTAAAACAAATGGGATGTTCATTATATTAATAACAAACATCCACTAGACGTGTATACATTGAATCCCACGTCTAGTGCACACACACGTTTAGGTTTACATTGTGAATGAATTGATAATTAAAACCTAAGACCCTTGGTTCCTTTTATAGTGTAAGGATTAGGGCTTACAAGAGATAATGATGAATAAACAAGTAAATCTTTTATTTAAATAAACTTATGCAGAATATCTTTTGCATGTTTATCTAAATAGAAGCTTCCATAAGCTTCTTTTTCTACGTTTTGTCAATGCTTGAATTGCATGTAACAATGCTTACATTGTACATGACAACTCTTGAGCTAACAACGCCTAATTTGCTCTTATCAACGCTTGATTAACTCTTGACAACGCTTGGACAATTTCTTCATGTTTTCTTCGTTTTTGAGTTTCTGCCACATCAACTTTTTGACCCAACAATCTTCCCCTAGTTGATAGTGGCAAAACTCTATGTGTATCAACAATCTTCCCCTAGTTGATAGTGGCAAAACTCTATGTGTATCTCTTGTAAGTTGTACATGATCTTCAAGTTGCTTCCCCTCAAGTGTAGCATGTATTTCTTCCCCTTTTTGTCACATCAACAAGGAAGTAAACAATGTATGCAATCGTTGAAGATTCTCCAAATGTAGGCTCTGTGTAATGATCTTGAAGAACAATTAATATAATATTTTTGATGTAGAAATAGAATAACCCAACCTTGTGTTCCATGTCTTGTACTATCCATGTGATGAAAAACTTATACCAATGACTAAAACTAAGTAGACCTCGATCCCTTGTCAATATTCTCATCCTTTGTGAGACACTGAGCACGATAATGTAACTCCTTCATGTGTTATGACAAGCCTTCATCACCAATCATGTAAAGCACGAACAAGTTACCTTTAAAGTCTATGACTGGGAGTGCATGACTTTAAGATATGATAGAACACAAACTCGCGAAAATCTTCTTCAATCATCAAACTTACCATAAGAATTCTTCCCCTTAAGCCATCATCTCTTCATGATGATTTTAATGAAATCACATCTTCATACCATATGTAAAAGGCTTTTATGGATAACTCTTTTGCAAGGCTATCCCGATTACATAGTTTAAAATATCCATCAAATTCTCACGAATAATTGCTAACTCGCTTTAAGATCATTAATACCTTTGAAAAATATCCGAGCCATAAATATCAACATGATATTCTATATTAAAACGGAGATTCCATGTACCTTCGTGTGTAATTACCTTCTTTTTGTGTACTCAAAACATACCAATTTTCTCAAACAGCAGCAATCAGTGTGTTACCCGAGATCCTCCTCTGTCCAATATCTTTCCATGTGTATTGTCCGATATTGGACAACACGTATCAGCGTTTGAACAGCCATATCTCGGACAGCACTGTCAACGCTGTCAGCGTTGACTTATTCCATCAGCGTCAAAATCCTTCTTGTCAGCGTCAATTCAGCCCTTGTCAGCGTCAATACTCTGCTGACGTCATCTAGGGCTTGTTTTCCATAAGAACAGTAATATATCCCTTTTTACGCCAATAAGAAACAAGCATCGTGTGAATAAATAAGAATTGATCTCACATCACTTTGCTTGAACAGTTACTGTATCTTGAATCCCATAAACGAATTACCCAATCATGATATGGTAACCGTGTGAACATACTTTTCTCCAACAATGAAAATTAAGTAACCGTGTGAATAGAATCATTGCTTTGTACCTCTTTGTAGTCTCACGTGAATAGAATATCACGTACAATACATAGGATCGATTGCAGCAATCCTCCACGTTTCTTTTGGTCACCTGCTGGTTACGTCTTTTCCTAAATCACAATACCAAAAAGCCCCACGTAAACTTGATCTGCATAGTATTCTGCCAACTTTTAGCACGTGACAAGCTTGATCTGTTAATGTCATAATACAGGCAGCAACCCTAAAATACAAACCAAGATCCCTGTTGCTGCAAATTACGAGCTCTTTCTGCTATAAACAATCTAGGGTTTGGAAGAAACCCTAAATCAGGATTTTGTAAACAAACCTTAGCTTGAATCATGTATCATTATGCATTCTAATAGCCACGAACTACAATTCTTCCTGCTTTTAAGTAGATCTAGGGTTTGAGGAACCCTAGTTCATGATTTCATGTAAAAGAAGAAAACTGAAAATCACTCATCAGCCAACTTTGATGCCTAAAAACTTTTGCCTGGGGATAAAACTCAACAATCCCTCCAGTGGATGTTTAGATATATGTATGTAGAATACACATATAAAATTTCGTGATGATCCAACGGTTCAATAAAAAGTTATGACCTTCTGAATACTGCTGCGCACACAAAAACGTTCAGAAAAACCCTAGACGGATTTTTCTTTTCTTCTCGAAACACGAACACCTTGTTGGTCCTAGCATCACGAGCCACGAGGCTCTGATACCAATTGTGGAAACCTTGGTTTCCGGATCTTTGAAGCAACTAGGAATGATCATTGTTCATATGATTAAACAATCAAAGCGGAATTAGAACAACAATCATTAACAAGGTGTTTAGGCACAATAACATGAATTTAAAACAAATGGGATGTTCATTATATTAATAACAAACATCCACTAGACGTGTATACATTGAATCCCACGTCTAGTGCACACACACGTTTAGGTTTACATTGTGAATGAATTGATAATTAAAACCTAAGACCCTTGGTTCCTTTTATAGTGTAAGGATTATGGTTTACAAGAGATAATGATGAATAAACAAGTAAATATTCTATTTAAATAAACTTATGCAGAATATCTTTTGCATGTTTATTTAAATAGAAGCTTCCATAAGCTTCTTTGTCTATGTTTTGTCAATGCTTGAATTGCATGTAACAATGCTTACATTGTACATGACAACTCTTGAGCTAACAACGCCTAATTTGCTCTTATCAACGCTTGATTAACTCTTGACAACGCTTGGACAATTTCTTCATGTTTTCTTCGTTTTTGAGTTTCTGCCACATCAACTTTTTGACCCACCATCTCTCACAAAAACCGTTAATCATCACGAAAACAGTCGGCAGCGGCGCCATTTGAAAGTTGGGTTTTTTCTAGGTTAAAATTTCGTTGTTCTCGGTGTCTAATCTAATTGATCTCCGGTTGATTGTGTGACTCAGTCGTCTTTGGTGGATAAAAGAAAGAGTTGTCGTTGAGTAAAATAAAAATGAAAACTTTAAAGTAAATGACGAAACTTTAAAACTCGATAAAAAGTAAAATTTGAAACCTTAAAAATAAAACTAAGACAAAATAATTTTAAAATAACACTAGCTAAAAATGGCGGGAAAAGTTAAATTTGAAATTAAAAATAAAAACAGGAAACAAAAACTGAAAAATGCAATCCGATCGCACTCCCGATCGCACTCTGGATCGCTGATGACGTATAATCCCTAGCCGGGTCATGAACCCGGCCCACGGGTACTACCCGTATCCGGCCCATCACAAATGGGTTGGACTAATGTTATTTAAGCTTATGGGCTTAGGTGAACAGTAACCGTACACACGTGTGTGGCCCACGGCCCGGCATGACCGGTACAGGGTTAGACAGAATCATATTCTATCTATGAATAGGATTTACCCCAAAGAAGAGGATATTCACTCACCATAATTAGAAGATAACAATCAATCTAATTCTGGTACTTATCCTTTCCTTGGGGCCGAAGCATCAGTGACAGCCCATTAGGGTTTCACTGCCTATATAAGGAACCCCCAAGGGTTCCACAAAGGTATTACGTTCTATATACTCTCAACTCATCCAATTCCTATAAACCCTAACCGATTACTTACTCTCACGCCGGAGTCTAATCGTGGGAAATACTCCCACGGTAAGCCTAACGCGTGTTGTTTAGTGTGCATGATCCCAACCATACAGTTCACTTGGTGCAGGAGCCGGAGTCCAGCCAACCCGAATTAAGCCTAATTCGGGTCTAGCAAGGATCACCAAACTTTTGTATCAACAAGTTGGCGTCATCCGTGGGACCCTTACACAAAGCTAGAGCGAACCTCATCTTGAAATTCTCAATGACAAAGGGGCATCCACAAGGCAACCCTAGGAACACAAATCCTGGAAATCGGAAGTCCCAAGGGGAAGGGATACTCATTCCCACTTGATCCCCTAGCCATCAAGCGGGGGGGGGGGGGGGGGGGGGGGGGGGGGCAAACAAAAGGAGTTGCTTTCAGTCCATGGGTGTGACAAGCACGGTCTTCGTGGCTCCACCACCTACTTCGACCTTGGACAATCGTGATCTAGGGAGTGCGCCCAATCCCCCTAACAAGGAGCCGCGTAGACCATCGATCGAGGAAGAAGTAGAAGTTGAACCACACAGCGAGGAAGATCTTCCTCGAGTTCTCACGCAGAACTTTGAGAGGATCGTCCCAGGAATTGCGTCAAGGCTGAATCTAGGGAGGGACCTCCAATCTAGGCTCAACTTTGGCAATGCCGGACCAAGCACCTCTTCTCAAACTCAGAGGAAGAGAAGGACCCGACCTCAGGAGCAGAGCCTCTTTAAGGAAACTCCCCAACCTAGGAATGTGTTCGAACGCATAGGGGATCGTCTCATGCAGGAACTAATGCAATCTCGAGAAGAGGGAGAGAGGTCCGACAGTTCACCAGAACGACCGGATCAGGAACTAACCAGAGCCAATCGCCGCACGAGTGTGTGGGATAGGATGAATATCGGGAAGAAGGCCCCTGGCTCTTCTCACAAGAGTGGCCCTCGCCCAAGAGATGGGGCACCGCCTCCTTCTCCTGATCCATCAAGAGAGGAATCGGATGACCATCCGCCCAAGCGCCGCCGGCCAAGGCGTACTCCTCCACCGCCACCAAACGATGAGGAGTACTATGGCGGTCCCTATTACCGAGAGACGGAAGCAAAAGATATTTCCCAACCGTGGTGTGACCCTAGTCTCACCCGTCCATGGGCAGACCCCAGGGAAGATCCTTTTACTCTCTGCATACGGAATTACTCCGAGGACACAAAACGTCGCATGCCGGCGTGTGTCAAGACTTATGACGGAACGGGTGATCCGGATGATCACCTCAAGATATTTGATACGCAGGCGAAAATTGAGCGATGGCCATGCCTATATGGTGCCAGATGTTCAATTCAACCTTGATTGGCAATGCTCGCGACTGGTTCTGTAGAAAAGCTAAATCGGATCCGGTGGTCTAATGTGGTGGTAAGTGGTGGTGGAAGCCATTGTTGGCTTAGAGAGAGAGAAAGAGAGGTTGAGAGCAAAATGTGTGTGTTCCTTAATGAACAAAAATACAATCAACACCCCTCCTTGGAAGCTAAGGAGGGGTATATATAGTCACGCACATTACAAAGGGCCTAGTCTAGACAGACTGTGCGTGACTATGATAAATAACGGGAATTCTTAAATGTCGTCACATAAAGTGAGTTTCCAACAATCTTCCCCCATGGGACGACGTGTAGAATTCCTTACAATATTCTACCTATCAAGTACAAAATAATTAAGAATAAGAGCTTCCATGAAGCATCCAATGCTGATGAAGTCTTCTAAGGCCTTCGTCTTCATCTTTAACTTGTAGTAGAAATACTGTAACGGCACGAGCTAAGTAACCCATACACTTCTGGTTAAGGAGAAGCTTCTGAATTAGCTTCCCCCTAATTCATGCCACGTAAACTTGATGTAGAAGCATTTTAAATAGCTTCCCCCAAGTAGATCAACAACTTTTCATCTCACGCTTGAATAATTCTTCTGAATTTTTCTTCCCCCTGAGAGTTCAAGTTATGCATACCAGAAAGAATCATGACACTTCTTCCCCCACATAGTTGAAGAAGGTAAATCAATCCCAATTATGAAGCTCAAATACTGAAGTGGACACTTTATCCCATTCATGAAGTTGACATCGTAACACCAGAGTCAATCAAGTCCCGGAAATGCACATATCTTCTTCCGGAGATGCACCAGAGTCAATTAAGTCCCGGGAGTGCATATAGGATAATGATGATGAATAATTGCAACAACCAAACAATTAATCATCGAATCAATAGTGTACCGTTTAGAGATTGAAAACGCCACGAGTTAAAACACTGATTTTCTCTGCGGCTATGACAAATGTCATCCCGGAATATCTTCAAATCAAAAGAAGGTATGAAGTTCATCACGTGTACTCGTTGTGCGTTCAATGTGTCTTCTTCTTCCCCCTTGATGGTTTCGAAAGTCGGAACCATCAATAAATTGTACGCACGTGAACCTGAGATCTCGTGAGAATAATAAATAAGCAGAATTATATATTTTGTGAGAATCAGCTGTTGATCGAAAATCTCTTCTCATAAACTCTCCATGGCCACCTTTACCATACCACATGAAAGCAATTTGAAGTGACCACTGAAAGAATGAACCGGATACATCAAACGTGAAGCTGAATAAAAATCCTTCGATCTTGTGACTTAAGCTTGCACTATTGTTGAATGAAGAACGGTGGAGAAATCTCTAAGTACTCAATGCATCACTGAAGAAGTCTATAAGCACAACACCTCTTGAAATTATCCACGTCGACTAAGCGCGTGACACTGAGTACAACAATGTAACCCCTTTAAGTGATAGTAATCCGAGTCATCAACCATCCACCCCGAACCCGGAAACCAGATAACCAAGTCTTCATTCTAGGATTAAGCACGAGCAAGTTATCTAGTGAAAGATAAAATAAATACACGCCTTCGAAAAATCCGTCTTCAACGTCACGTAATTAATACCCGATCAAACAAAATCTGTAGCCACTAAAAAATCGCCCATTCTTTCTTTGTCTCGTCTAAATAAATTCTTGTCACATTTATCACTTCAATTTTGTCGCGTCATATTTCTCGTCACCCAATCGATGTCAAGAGAAAATTAAAGAACCCCAAATGCAACAAAAAAACTACAAATTCAAAAAAAGGAATTTGTTTGTTTGAGCATTCATACTCCTTAACAATTTCTCGACACTTGTTCACTTTGTCTCGATCCGATGTCACAATGAGTTAAGACATAATACACAACAAATTTATTTAAAAAAAAAATTTTAAAAAAATTTGTGTGTATGTGTGTTATTAAAAACACACGGTTCAAACTCTTAGCCAATGTTTATAAAATAAAACGAGTTTCTAAGGCCCAACTCATCCTAAATCCACGTCTGGCCCATATTAAGTAAACGAGTACCCAAAGTTGTGTCTGTCATGGCCCATGAAGTTTATCACATAACCCGGTCCACCAATTTTAGTTGCATGGTTTAAATATAGTCAAACCCTAAGTAAACTCATTTCATTATCCTAACCCTAATTTGCTTCCCTCGTTTCATCCGCCCCCATCCCTCTCACCTAACTGCTTCTCCCCAAACTGCTTCTTCTCCCAAGACACCTAGAAACATCCGCCACCCCTTAATCTCTTTCTGCCTCAATCACAAGAGATAATCAACAATCTCATCTCATTCAATAAAAGACAATCAATCTCATCTCACCTTCAATCTTCAGTTACCGACATAAATCAAGTCTCACACCGTCATACATCTTCCCAATGACGAGACCCACGAACGAAGAACAACCAATGAATTTTGGTTCTAGATCTTGTGTAAGGTCTCGGGTAAGTTAATATAATTGATGATTGCATGTGAATGATCTATGATGATAAAAATTCAAACATACTCGGTCTTAAAAGATCTTTGTAAGTTTGAATAAATCTGAGATTAAAAAAGTTTTGGATTGAGTTTAGATTGGAGATAGGTGTCGATGGGTTAGGGTTTAGTTTTGGAGTTGAGGCGGTATAAGGATGGCATAAGAGTCAAACTCAGTGAGTTTTACTGAGTCAACTCGGTAATGACCGAGTTGACTCGGTAGTATGGGTCGGTTTGGTCACAAATGTGGTCCTGGTTTATGTTGTCAAGTCTCGGTCAAATTATGTTCGGTTTGGTCACATATCCATCTCAGTCTTGGTCAAAGTTTTAAACAAGTCAAGTCGTCGCAATGAGTCTTTTTGTAAACAAAAAAAATGCATCGCAATATCTGAACAACCCATCGCATAGTCAACCTCCTCATTGCGATGGTACCCATTGCAATATAAAACATCCATCGCAATGTTGCAAGTAATCGGGCAGCATGACGTTTTGGCTGAGCCATTGCGACAGACCCGACCACCCATCGCAATGTGACTCATCGGAATGAGTCCATCGCAATGGGTAAGTCAAGCCCATCGGAATGTGTAAAAACACCCCATCGCAATACAGGCGATCGTACCAAGAAGATAGATCCAAAAGTTGTCCTTGTTCCGTTTTTCCAGGGAGCATGTTTCTGGGTAGGATTTTTCTGGCAAATATGAGTTTTTCACCATCATCTTCAAAAAAAAAATAACCCAGAATAGAGATGTAAAAAGTATGCGAGACCTTTGACCAGTAACTTTGACCAGTAACTGGACCAGGGAAGTGAGGCACAAGAACATATAGACTTTGACCAGTGAAAAAATAAGGTAACCGAATGGACAAAAAATGATATGGGTATGGACCAGTGAAAAATATGATGAAACCGAGACACAACTTGTGATATTTTGGATAATTTGGACAAAAATAATGAGACGTGACACAAAAAAAATTTTGTGATAAAGTGGACAGAATTAATATAAACCTAGACACAAGAAAAAAATTAGACCACCAAATCGAAAATATAATCACGATCCAAGGATGGAACCGTGGCTCTGATGCCAAATGTAGAAAAGCTAAATCGGATCCGGTGGTCTAATGTGGTGGTAAGTGGTGGTGGAAGCCATTGTTGGCTTAGAGAGAGAGAAAGAGAGGTTGAGAGCAAAATGTGTGTGTTCCTTAATGAACAAAAATACAATCAACACCCCTCCTTGGAAGCTAAGGAGGGGTATATATAGTCACGCACATTACAAAGGGCCTAGTCTAGACAGACTGTGCGTGACTATGATAAATAACGGGAATTCTTAAATGTCGTCACATAAAGTGAGTTTCCAACAGGTTCAAAGGACTTCCTCCGTGAAGCATTGATAGCTTCACTAAATTACGCACTGCGTTCAAGAATAATTATACTCAGCGGAAAAAGTATAATAGGGACCTAGTCTCATTGGAAAACGTTAAGCAACGGCCGGGGGAGTCCACGGAAGCCTTCACTGAACACTTCAATGACGAGTGCACACGCACAAAGACAATGCCGGAACTCCAGAAAATTTACGACTATATGCATGCCATAACAGACAGGGAATTAATCAGGCGTCTCAATGACAAGCGTCCGGAGAGGTATGACGACCTCATAGAAAGGGTCAGAAACTTCATAGAGGGAGAAACCGCGGTTTCCGCGACCTATCCTTCAAAAGGAAAAGGCTACCGATCGAACGACCAGTCCAGGAGACAGTCGGGCGGTCAAAGCAATCAAAACAATGGGAGGGGCTCAAATTACAAGAGCCAAAACAAGGGAGGACGGCCGGACGATAAGTTTTCCCCTCTAAAGATGTCCTACAGGGAGATCTTGCTAACAGAAGGTGCTAATTTTCCGAGGCCTCCCCCAATGACGACTCCGCTGGACCTTCGCCAAGGAAATCGCTTCTGCGAATTCCATAACGACAAAGGCTATGGTACGGAGGAGTGTATCCAGCTCAAGAAGCACATTGAGTCACTGATCAAATCAGGTAAACTCAAGTATTTGGTTAAGGATTGGAAGGATGGGAAAGACAACAAGAAGTATGACAAGAAGGATCCCCAAAAGGAGAAACCTTCAACTATATACATGATCCAATCCAGACAGCGCCGCACAAGGCATAAAATTAGTCAAAAATTTTCACGCGGCAGGGAAATCTCATTCCCTCCCATCACAGCAAGTGATGTGATTGATGCGCCTTTCACTATTGAGATAAGCATTGGAACACAAAACGTCCGTCGCATGTATGTGGATGGGGGGTCATCAGCAGAAGTACTGTACGAACACTGTTTTGTACAGTTACGACCAGAAATAAGAAGCCAATTAGTACCGGCCATAGCGCCGCTCATCGGTTTTAGTGGAGACACCATCTAGCCAATAGGGCAACTGCGTATGCTTGTAACCATTGGGAATGAAGAGCACTCCACCACTGCGTGGATGAACTTTATGGTGATACACTCACACTCTCCATACAATGGGATCATAGGCAGACCAGGTATTCTGGCCATACGGGCGGTACCTTCTACGGCACACGAAATGATCAAATTCCCTGTGGAAGGAGGAATTGTCACCATTTACAACACAGTCGTACCAGCATCCGAGTGTCATGCTGTGACAACACAGGTTCCACCTGTTCCACCCAAGGATGGATCACCACCTCCCAATTGGAGGGTGGCAATCCATCCTGATTATCCGGAACAAGAGGTGTCCATGGGGGAAACGCTCTCGGATAACGGCAAGAGGGCCATGTGCTCTCCCTTGAAAGCAAATTTAGATATATTCGCATGGGAGCCCAAGCATATGACGGGCGTACCACGCGCGATAGCAGAACATAAGCTCCAGATCCGCCAAGGGTACCAACCCGTCAAGCAAAAGAAGCGCGGTCAGGCACCTGAACGCAACCGAGTGATACTGGAGGAGGTACGAAAACTAGTGGACGCAGGTATCATGCACGAGGTATACTACCACGAGTGGTAATCCAATCCAGTCATGGTCAAAAATCATGACGGAAGCTGGCGCATGTGTGTGGATTTCACGGATCTGAACAAAGCCTTTCCACAGGATTGTTACCCGTTATCGGAGATTGACTGGAAGGTGGAATCTCTATGGGGATATCCCTTTTAGTGCTTCTTAGACGCATATAAAGGATACCACCAGATCCAGATGGCGGGGGAGGACGTAGAGAAGACAGCCTTCCATACTAGTCAAGGCGTATACTGTTATACAAAAATGCCGTTTGGAGTAAAGAACGCTGGGGCTACATACCAACGGCTTGTGGACAAAGCCTTTGACTCACAGATAGGCCGCAACCTGGAGGTCTATGTGGATGACTTAGTCATCAATAGTAATACGGAGGATGCACTTCTCCGGGATGTCCAAGAGACGTTTGACACATTGAGGAGGATTAATATGAAGCTAAATCCAAAGAAATACACGTTCGGGGCAACGGAGGGAATGTTCCTTGGATATATGATTGATCCAAATGGCATCAAACCTTGCCTAGAAAAAACGGAAGCAGTAATACAGCTACCATCCCCTCAGACACGGAAAGAGGTGCAGTCCTTAAATGGGAAGCTGGCCGGGCTAAATAGGTTCTTATCAAAGTCCACAGAGAAGTCACTCCCCCTATTCAAAACACTCAAGAAGAGCATTAAAAAGGGATACTTCCGGTGGACAAAGGAAGCTGAGGAAGCCTTTGGTCAACTCAAGCAACACCTCGCATCTCTCCCCATGCTAGTAGCTCCCCTGCCAAAGGAGGAGCTCATTATGTATCTATCAGCCACACATGGAGCAATAAGTGCGGTACTCATGACGGATAGGGACAGGATACAAACCCCGGTCTACTTCATAAGTAGAACATTACAAGGGCCGAAGTTGAATTACTCTTTTATGGAGAAACTGGTTTTGGCACTAGTGTTTGCTACAAAACAGTTGCGCCGATACTTTCAGGCGTACCCATTTGTAGTCATTACTGACCAACCAATAAAACAAGTCATCTCTAGACCGGATGTGGCAGGTAGGCTACAAAAGTGGAGCACTCTATTGGGAGAACACAACATATCTTATAGGCCAAGGACGGCTGTTAAAGGCCAAATCTTGGCGGATTTCTTGGTAGAGAAGCCGGATGAAGAAGGACCAATCGTAAAACAAGACGAAACTCCAGCAGAACCATGGGTGTTATTCATGGACGGATCTTCGTGTACGGATGGATCAGGAGCTGGTCTCATCCTCACGAATCCGGAAGGAATGGAGTTTACGTACGCCCTTCGCTTTGAGTTCACAGCCACCAACAATGAGGCGGAATATGAAGCATTAATTGCGGGTTTAAAAATCGCCGCTAGAATGGGAGTCTGCAGCCTTGAGGCCTACGTGGACTCACGGCTTGTCGCGAACCACATTCTAGGCGGATATGTAGCTAAGGAGGATAACATGGTCCGATACTTGGAGAAAGTCAAGTCACTCATCGCGGCTTTCAGCAAGTTTTCCATCAAGCAGGTACCAAGAGGTGAGAACAAAAAGGCGGACGCTCTTAGCAAGATCGCGTCTACAAGTTTCGCCCACTTATCCAAGCAAGTCTTGGTGGAAATACTCAAGGAAAAGTCTATAACAGAGGGGGAGGTCGCTACTATAGTTGAGGAGGATGGACCTACATGGATGACCCCGATCGTCAACTATTTGACTAATGAAACCCTTTCGGACGATGAAAAAGCGGCACGGCGCATCAGAAGGAAGTCGCAGCACTTCGAGCTTCGAGAAGGTATCCTTTATAAGTGCTCTTTCTTGCAGTTGTGGTTGCGGTGTATGGGACCACGACAGGCCACTTATGTGATCAGTGAGATACATGAAGGGTTATGCGGCATGCACGCAAGTCCACGATCTGTGGTAGTTCGAGCCCTACGCATAGGATATTATTGGCCTACAATGCATAGGGACGCACACGACATGATTCGCAAGTGCAGTGATTGCCAAGTGCACAGACCAGTGCCACGACATCCGCAGCAGGAACTTACACCTATTACATCCCCATGGTCATTCTATAAGTGGGGGATCGACATCGCAGGACCATTTCCTGTAGCTGCGGGGGGAGTTAAGTTCTTGATTGTCGCAATGGACTACTTTACACGATGGATAGAGGCCAAGGCAGTCAAATCCATCACAGGCAAACAAGTTAAAAAGTTTGTTTGGGAGAACATAGTGTGCCGTTTTGGCTTACCAGGAGAAATCATCTCGGACAACGGGAAACAGTTCGCGGATAATCCATTCAAGGACTGGTGCGCAGCATTGAATATCAAACGGCGCTTCACATCTGTTAAGCACCCGCAGACAAATGGCCTTGTGGAACAAGCAAATAGAAGCTTGGAAAACGGCATCAAGGCACGCTTGGAGGAGTGAAGTGCCAAATGGGTGGACGAACTACCACATGTTCTATGGGCGCATAGAACCATGATCAAAACAGCCAACGGGGACACCCCATTCGCATTGGCCTACGGCACTGAAGCTGTTATACCAGCAGAAATAGGAATGCCTACCATCTGCACGGCGGAGGTTAATGTCGTCACAAACGACGAGCAACTCTGGATCAATCTGGATTTGTTGGAGGAAAAAAGGGAGATAGCGGCTATCAATGAGGCCAAGTCCAAGGCTAAAACGAAGGCTTATTATGACGCCAAGGTTAAAGGTGTTTCTTTTCGACCGGGAGATTATGTCTATCGCGCTAACGAAGCAAGTCGAGCGAAGAATACAGGAAAGCTGGGCCCTAAGTGGGAAGGACCATACGAGGTCACGGAGGCCTTAGGACGGGGCGCGTACAAGTTACGTGACATGGATGGCCGCGATCTGGAACGCACATGGAATATCTCCAATCTCAAAAGGTGCTATCTTTAAAAGCTATGGCTTCCACATGGATACTTTGCTATATTTGGCTTTAATGAAGATCCATGTGCTCTCTTTATTTTGTTTCTTATGATTTTATAGGACCTTTTTGTTTTTTAGGGCTTCTCATTCTTGTCAAAACAAAAAATGTACACGTTCTAATAAAATGCCATGGTGCCTAGCTAGCTCCACGGCTAGTTTTCCGTGCAAATTGTGTGGTTGTTCTTTAGATTCTATTATAGTCATATGATTTTTAGTTATTATTATAATATGCCATGTCTCATTCATATGCATTCATTCAATCACCGTACATGTACTATACGCCTCCAGGTGGGGAAGAGGATTAAGTGAACCTACTAATTTAACTTGTCGGATAAGAGGGATGCAACCCCAGCGAAGCGGATCATGTATCCATACTAGACACCTTACTCACAAGACGTTGTGATAAGTTTCCGTATGTCGTACTCACGCAGTGCTTTGCATAGTAAAGACGCACGTCGCATGTCTAGTAAATTATAGACTTGAGTGTATTTCTTTTTTGAGTAAGACGTGACATGTCATGCAATATCGGTATACGATATCCAACAAAATAAAAATACACAAGTTTCAAAATCATAACAAAATGGTCGTGGTTATCACGGACTTACATACATAGGACAATTATGTAAAACCCGTTAATTTTATTTTCAATTATTTTGAAGAATTTTATAACGTTAAATACTATTATGCTTAACGGTTTAAGTTGAAACCGATATTGAATATTATATTTTAATATTTTGACGAGCAACGAGAACTACTAGTGATCGCGATACCGACGGATGCCTAAAATTTTATATTTTATTATCGATCGTTTCGATATTTAATACTTTCGACGATATCGTTTCAATTACGTATCGAGTCGTTATATTATTATTTTTCGTGTGTGTTTAAACTTTTGAAAAGTATTTTTACGAAACCCGAGTCCCGTAAGTATTTGTAAAATTGACTTTTAGTCATTTCCCGCTTTTTTAACTAATATTTACATTTTGGACCAAAACTATCACAAATTGGCAAAAACTACCCTAACTCCACACTATATATAACATTTCCACTATCTCTTTCTCATTTTAAAATTCATAAAATAAAATTCATCTTCCTCCTCCCCTTTTCCCTTCCTTAGCCATACACCCCCATCCACATAAACCCTCAAAAATCTTGATCTTATTCTTTGAATCTCCAAAAACTAAAACAAGTCCCATCCTAGATTTTCAAAGGGCTACAATTTGGTATAAAATTTTCATACATGCAACCATATAAATTTTTCAAGAAAAGTTGGTTATGTTTGATCCAAATTTGTTGTATGCATGTGTTAGTAGCGATGATCAAAAGATTTTCATGCTATGTTTTTGTTAAAAAGTTGATTTTTAATTTTTGGGTTTTGGATTTTGATGATGATACAAGTGTTAGGAATGGTTTATGATGATATTAGGGGCTTAGGTTGATGATAAAAGTTGTTGGTTTTGATCAAAAATATGATTTTGCAAGAGATTTTAATAGTCAATTTTGGGCAGTAGGTTTGAGGTCATTTTCGGAAATCTTAAGTCTGAATATAGTTTGTTATTATGGGATTATGTCGTAGAGAATTTCGTTAGCTTCGATTTGATATAAAGTAGGCCTTCCAACTCCAAACGAGGTGGAAGATACACTAGTTTGATTTTCGTGTACCGGGAGACGAGTGTCGACACAATCCGAAAATAGTTGTCGATATTTGGATCGAATCTCGGGGACTATAAAATGAGTTTCAAAATGATTCAAGGGCTGTTCTCAGGCTACAAGTTTAGTATTTTGAGTCTATTTTTAGAATCAAGTGGCGGTTTTACAAATGGAGTTGTTTAGAATGGTCAAAATGGTTTCGTAAGTCAAGGTCGCTAAACTGTCCGGATTTTGTGATTCAAAGATAAGTCGGGCAGGGAACCTTAGAAGTAAAATCTCTTAATGGGCTCTTGGGAGGACTTTCTACATATAGTAAGTGATTTCTCTTAGTAGTATCATAAAAAGTTGATATGTCTAAATATGGGAAAACGGCTTGGACATTCGGTATGTTCCGGCAGATTTTTATTAAAGGCGTAGAATAATAAAATGAATATATAGGATAGTGTAATAGTATCACTTGTATCGTTTTCTCTCGATTTTGTCGTGATTTTATGAGTCGAGTTTTATATTCTTATGTATGGGTTATTTCTCGAGTCTATTATTGATGAACGCACCTCATTTGATAGGTTGCGGTTCTCGTGTTTGAAAGGCATCATGTATCGTCGGCGATCGTCTCATTACCACTATTGGCTAAGGTGAGTCTATAGCCTCGCTTTATACTAGTTATTAAATGATTTTAAACCCGCGAGGCGGAATACATGTTTTATAAACTTAGAAAACAAGATTTTTATGGTATGCTTTGTCCCTCTATGAATGGACCCGTGGTTGCCTTTAAATTGCATTAAGTGATTGCCTTTGTTAAAACCTCAATTATGGACCGTTAATTAACCTATGATGGGTTAACCGCTAGTACAATTAATAGATCTATGGGGGAAGCCGCCCCGATACAGTTTTTGTGGACTTGTCATAGAAGCTTAGGCCCGACCTCCACACTGTTTGAGCATATTGTATTGAGAAGTCAGGTATACGGCAATGTACCAATAATCTGGAGTAAACCGACAATTAATAAATCTCCTGTCTTATCAGACCTCTAAAGGGAGTGTCTAAGGGCTCGGTTCCATGAGCTTATTGCAATTTATGCTATATACAATTATTATTGTTGATGCGAATTATTATTTGATGCTTGTTTCCTTTAAGCATGCCACGAACTTATAATCTTTGCTTGTGTTCAAAAATGATTATATAAACCTATAGATTCACTCGGCATTTTTGTTGATTGTTTTACTCACATGTATTTCAGGTAATCAAGAAGTGGAAGCTTGGAGGTCACGAGAATGAAGTTGTGCACTGCTATGTTGTTCAAACTCTTTGATTTATTTATCGTTCCATTTTTAAAACAAACTAATATGTTGTTTTAACTTATCTTTTGGTAATGATTACTTGGGACTACGCTACTCTGACAAATGTTTTAGGAACGATAAATCTAAAACGTCTCTTTTCGAGTCGTTCTTTATAAATTATGTGTTGTTGTATCATTGTTTAGCACCCAAAGATGTATTCCGCTGCGTGTAAGTTTGGGGGTGTTAAAGATTGGTACCAGAGCCATGAGTTATAGAGAACTAGGTCTTTTTCTAAAAACCTAAACTATAACTGTCGGTTTTATTTTTCAAAGAGTCGGTGCACATGATTTCACGTGACTTCAGGTTCAAGCTGCTTCTGGGATCACAACTTTTGTATACATTATTATGTATGCCTTATTGCTAAGTATTTCTAAAAAAGTACTATAATCCTTTATCGATATATATTTATGTCGTTAAACTTTTCGATAAAACTTTATCATTTATTAATGATTAACTTAAATAAATACAATGAATTTTCAAGATCTTTCTATATATATTTTTGAAGTATTTAAATTGCTTTTATTGCAAAAATTTTATATTATGACCTTATATACCTTCATCTGCGCGCGTTACTTTCATTATTTAACCCTTTGTGATATCTATATAGATATCCAAATCGCTTTCCGGCTGTTTTTGCTTGGAAGTCTTGAAACATAATCTCTAGACCATTGTGTAGCAATGTGTCCTTAGAACAGACTAACCGCTATTGTGTGAGTCACACATTTTGAAACACTTCTTATAATCGTGTTGAATAATATCATGGTTTTTCATAATATTTTGTTGATTATTATCACCGTTTTACATGGCATGCGAAGATTTAACTTATTGACATTTATATGTATCGACTCCGAAGTGTATTGTTCGCTTATATCTCGGTAACGTCATCGACATTTTATAAATCATCGTCTAGATTATGGCGCTAGATTGGGATACGATTTTACTTCTATAAAATTGTATCATTTGTTTTTCATTAACCTTCTTGCTCCTGGAACGCAACTCGTTAATGTTCCATTCTTTTCTTGTTATGTTTTGTGTTTTTGGACAATCGTGGCACCAAGGATATTTGCCTACTTTGCACTTTGAAATCTAAATTACAAACGTCTTTCACCGTTTTGCTTCCTCAATTGCATGTTGAATACCTTGAAGCATATTGTGTCATTAATTATGCTATATTTTATTTGATGCTCATTATGAGATTTACTTTTCATTATTGTAAAATCCACAAGACATGTGTGTATATATATTTTGAGCCGTTAGAAAGTGTCAAAAAATATATTTAATGGACAAATTGTAGGGACAGTGTAAACAGGTCAAAACTTAAAAGTAAAACCTGTGTTTTTAAAATAAAATAGTCAAACCGGCACAGAACTTGCAGGGGTATTTTAGTCATTTTACATTGGGTTTCAGGTCTCGGGCAAAATTAGAAAGTTGTCTGAAACGTCGTTTTGTATCAAAATGCTTTAGACTCCGAGTCTTGGAGATGTCGTTTATCGGGTCAATTAATCGGCTCATATTAAAAGTTAAATCTGATAGAAAAATTTAGAACACGGGTTTTAAACGTTTCTAAGAAGTTTTGAGTTCATTTGAGATCGTAAAATTTTAACGAATATTATTTTACAACTAACTAATACTAGTTGCATGTGAAAATGATTAAAAATAGAAACATTACAGGATTAGCAATTACCAGATTAATGGTGTAATTTGAAAACGAATAATATATTTTCTTAAAAGCATGTATGTATCGTGTAGCTTACGATGAGTACACATATGGATTGTTTTATTCTTTATATATATATATATATATGACTCTTTTGTCATTCGATATTATTTTTATTTTTCTTCTAACCTTCCACTGATTTGAGTTGAGTTTTGAAGTTTTGCCTTCACATTCTTCGTTGACATTCTTATCGCGTATCTCATGACGTTTTCGTCTAAACCTTATAACCCTTTGAAAACTTAACAACTTGTAACCATTTCATTGGTTGTTTTATGAGCTACTATTTGCCACTTTTTGCAAAACTTTGACTACTTTATATGTTGTCATAATGTCATATTATAAATAAATCTGATATTGTTTTACGATTATTTTCACCAATTATTTTTACTTTGGTCTTATAAAATACTTTTCGTAAGATTAAAAGTTGCTTATTAAGTATCTCACAAATTACTTGTATCCTATAAATTTATAAACTATTTTTAAATTCCATTTTACAAATGGCATGGTTTATATATAAACATAAGAAACGTAATACTTTTCGACGAAACTGAGCACTGCATTGCTATTCCTAAATTATACATGGCCTGATCACCTATGTCTAATTTAGATGGAGCCATGCTAGGCTGAATAGTAGTCCACTTAAAAATCTTGATAATAATCAACTTTTTACTTGTATTTATGATAAAGATAAATAAAATGAAATAAAATGAAAAGTAGTTTTAAAAACCTTTATATTTCATGCAAGTAGCGCAATTTCTATGCATCCGCATATGTTTTCTTACCTTTTCTTGAACGAATTAAGCGCTTACGAATACGTTTTTACTCGACAATCGTTTTTCCACTTGTTACTTCATTTTGTCTTATAACTGATTTCTTTTGATCGTTCGTCTAATTACTGACTGTTGATAAATGACTTGAAAGTCTCAATGTTTTATCCTTCCTTCTCGTCCAATCTTCTTTATGCGACTGGGTAGATCTTTGGAATGTCTCCGCACGTGAATAATGAATTATCACTAGAGTGATTTCCGTATATCCGGGATGACGTCCGTCACTCTCGTTTGTCTCGAAATCCACTCTTATGAACCGTGCTTCGACTTCTCTCTTTAAACACTAACATCGTTCATTTGATTTGTTTTAATTACAAGTGATTATTAGGAATTTTATTTATTAAAATTTTTGTATGGATCTTCTTTCCGATCATGTATCGACCACCACTAAGTTAACGAGCTGATATGGGTGAACCATCAACCGCACTAACAAAATTGACAACTTGTTTAATCTATTATTTCTTATCGTCTTACCATCAACGCATTTATTTTATTATTCTCTTTAAGAATTCATACGACATTTGCTTCGTCCCCTTTTGTACCATTGATTTCGTACTAATTGTTGACTATTATTTCCATTCGTATTCGTTTGTTATCTTGTCACATTTCGAAACCCGAATGTAACCAATATTTATTTTGGAATGATAAACACCTTTATGTATTCCTACAAGGTATTATAAATTTTTTATGGAACTTTTATAAATTTTTCCAATGATTCTCAGTTATCGAAATAACCATCACATGTAAAAGGTCAAATTTATACATCATATTTTGTATAACTAAAACTAATGTTTAAATTGAAATTATGTTTTTATCTTCTGAAGTAATTGACTTATCATACTTTACTTTAAATGTAATGAAATTATCGGTTTAATTTATATTCCTGATAATGATTTAATTTGGAAATTATATTTTCTAATTGTAACCATCAATATGAGTTTAATTATTAAATTCATGTCTTTCTTTCAAAGTTTCTTAAGACAACCAAAATAAATTATGAAGCTATTTAACTCCTATTTTGATATATCATCCTTATCAAGAAAGTACCTCAATTGAGTTTTAAGGTAATACCAAATCCAGGACGGATAATTGTGACAAACGTTATTTTATTGTTAATATTTAATTCATTCTTCGCTCTCATTTTTCTAGTATTGCGAATTATTATGTTTTACGGTTACGTGATTCGAGATCCCTCGTCGATCGTTAATCTTAAATCATTTTACCACATCTTGTTCGTTTATGCGTTTATTGAAGTCATTTTTATCTCGTTCTGTTCTTCGTATTGAAGATTACTATTTTATTCTGAGTTTAAAATGAATCTCGGGAAGCAGTGTATAAGAAGAAACGATAAGTGTCACTAGGATTTATGCGTGTACTTGTGGAATGATTGAGGACCGAATCTCTTAATGAATGGAGTTAATAAATTTGTTACAACCTCGAGGAGCATGTTGAAGCCGACACCGCAAGTGGAAAGACTCTTGTGATCAAGTGGTTATTACCAAGGGTTCGTTCAAGGTTTTCTCGATGATTAACGATGGAAATCTATACTTGATGTTATTGTTCGACCTTTTATTTTTATGTACTTATGTGGTATGTGATCTAGTCAAATGATCGTAAGTTGTGAGAACTTGAGACGGCATCATCCGATGACGTCCGATCATGTAGAACATATATTATGTAATATCTTTTTGACTTTCAACAACGATGTTTATTGAGACTTTAATGCGCGTTGGCGAAAGTGAGATGATGTCTTTGTATTATCTTTTGAGTGAGGACCCGCGTGTGAGCACCCTCCGATGACGAAAATGTTTTTCTTGTTAATTCTTTTTGATGTGTGTCCATGGCTATCCGGCCAGTGGCTATCCTTTAAATTGCAACATTCTTTTTTAACTGGACTTACCCGAAAATCCTGTCACCTATTCTTGTCGTCGAATGAGCTTCGTGTGATTCATATAATTTTCATCTGTCGAACTTGACGGGTGACTGGTGGATAAGGATTTATTTATTCCTTTTTGGTGAGATACCACTTGACGACAAGTTGCGTTTTGTAAAAGAACCAGTGGAGATCGTGGATCGAGATTCACGTGGGAACGTAAGGACTTCTTATTAAGGAATTTCGTCATCCTTCCGGGTAGTGAACAACTCTTGTATGAGGCGAGTTGAGCGCCGGGACGTCGCTCCCTTAAGGTGGTGAGGATGTAAAACTCGTAGAAATAAGGTCATAATTTAATTTTATTTTCAATTATTTTGAAGAATTTTATAATGTTAAATACTATTATGCTTAACGGTTTAAGTTGAAACCGATATTTAATATTATATTTTAATATTTTGACGAGCAACGAGAACTACTAGTGATCGCGATACCGACGGATGCCTAAAATTTTATATTTTATTATCGATCGTTTCGATATTTAATACTTTCGACGATATCGTTTCAATTACGTATCGAGTCGTTATATTATTATTTTTCGTGTGCGTTTAAACTTTTGAAAAGTATTTTTACGAAACCCGAGTCCCGTAAATATTTGTAAAATTGACTTTTAGTCATTTCCCGCTTTTTTAACTAATATTTACATTTTGGACCAAAACTATCACAAATTGGCAAAAACTACCCTAACTCCACACTATATATAACATTTCCACTATCTCTTTCTCATTTTAAAATTCATAAAATAAAATTCATCTTCCTCCTCCCCTTTTCCCTTCCTTAGCCATACACCCCCATCCACATAAACCCTCAAAAATCTTGATCTTATTCTTTGAATCTCCAAAAACTAAAACAAGTCCCATCCTAGATTTTCAAAGGGCTACAATTTGGTATAAAATTTTCATACATGTAACCATATAAATTTTTCAAGAAAAGTTGGTTATGTTTGATCCAAATTTGTTGTATGCATGTGTTAGTAGTGATGATCAAAACATTTTCATGCTATGTTTTTATTAAAAAGTTGATTTTTAATTTTTGGGTTTTTGATTTTGATGATGATACAAGTGTTAGGAATGGTTTATGATGATATTAGGGGCTTAGGTTGATGATAAAAGTTGTTGGTTTTGATCAAAAACATGATTTTGCAAGAGATTTTAATAGTCAATTTTGGGCAGTAGGTTTGAGGTCATTTTCGGAAATCTTAAGTCTGAATATAGTTTGTTATTATAGGATTATGTCGTAGAGAATTTCGTTAGCTTCGATTTGATATAAAGTAGCCTTCCAACTCCAAACGAGGTGGAAGATACACTAGTTTGATTTTCATGTACCGGGAGACGAGTGTCGACACAATCCGAAAATTGTTGTCGATATTTGGATCGAATCTCGGGGACTATAAAATGAGTTTCAAAATGATTCATGGGCTGTTCTCAGGCTCCAAGTTTAGTATTTTGAGTCTATTTTTAGAACCAAGTGGCGGTTTTACAAATGGAGTTGTTTAGAATGGTCAAAATGGTTTCGTAAGTCAAGGTCGCTAAACTGTCCGGATTTTGTGATTCAAAGATGAGTCGGGCAGGGAACTTTAGAAGTAAAATCTTTTAATGGGCTCTTGGGATTACTTTCTACATATATTAAGTGAGTTCTTTGAGTAGTATCATAAAAAGTTGATATGTCTAAATATGGGAAAACGGCTTGGACATTCGGTATGTTCCGGTAGATTTTTATTAAAGGCGTAGAATAATAAAAGGAATATATAGGAGAGTGTAATAGTATCACTTGTATCGTTTTCTCTCGATTTTGTCGTGATTTTATGAGTCGAGTTTTATATTCTTATGTATGGGTTATTTCTCGAGTCTATTATTAATGAACGCACCTCATTTGATAGGTTGCGGTTCTCGTGTTTGAAAGGCATGATCTATCGTCGGCGATCGTCTCATTACCACTATTGGCTAAGGTGAGTCTACAGCCTCGCTTTATACTAGTTATTAAATGATTTTAAACCCGCGAGGGGGAATACATGTTTTATAAACTTAGAACACAAGATTTTTATGGTATGCTTTGTCCCTCTATGAATGGACCCGTGGTTGCCTTTAAATTGCATTAAGTGATTGCCTTTGTTAAAACCTCAATTATGGACCGTTAATTAACCTATGATGGGTTAACCGCTAGTACAATTAATAGATCTATGGGGGAAGCCGCCCCGGTTCAGTTTTTGTAGACTTGTCATGGAAGCTTAGGCCCGAACTCCACACTGTTTGAGCATATTGTATTGAGAAGTCAGGTATACGACAATGTACCAATAATCTGGAGGTAACCGACAATTAATAAATCTCCTGTCTTATCAGACCTCTAAAGGGATTGTCTAAGGGCTCGGTTCCATGAGCTTATTGCAATTTATGCTATATACAATTATTATTGTTGATGCGAATTATTATTTGATGCTTTTTGCCTTTAAGCATGCCACTAACGTATGATCTTTGCTTGTGCCCAAAAATGATTATATAAACCTATAGATTCACTCGGCATTTTTGCTGATTGTTTTACTCACATTTATTTCAGGTAATCAAGAAGTGGAAGCTTGGAGGTCACGAGAATGAAGTTTTGTACTGCTATGTTGTTCAAACTTTTTGATTTATTTACCGTTCCATTTTTAAAACAAACTAATATGTTGTTTTAACTTATCTTTTGGTAACGATTACTTAGGACTACGCTACTCTGACAAATGTTTTAGGAACGATAAATCTAAAACGTCTCTTTTCGAGTCGTTCTTTATAAATTATGTGTTGTTGTATCATTGTTTAGCACCCAAAGATGTATTCCGCTGCGTGTAAATTTGGGGGTGTTAAAAGTTATTTCACACATCAGTCTTAGCCGTGTACATGCACGGACGAATAAAAGATACAAATGTTTACAAGATAAATTAGAACGGAGGTAGGAACTCCCCTATATCCTTCTTCTCTTCTTCGATCATGGCGCGGAGGGCCTCCCCGTGAGCATTCTTCCCATCCTACGCCTTGATCGCAGTCGCATCCAATACCTCGGCAAGCAGTTTTTCACCTTTCATTACCTTTGACACGGAGTCAAAGGTAGGCAAGGTCAGTTGGATGGGATCCGCAGTAAGCTTGGACATTACTACCTCGTTAGAAGCATCCTTCAGAGCCTCCAGCTCGTCTAAAATAGGGTGTTGGATTTCAGCAAGTGCATCCATTGACGCGGTCATCTTGTCCGCAGCTGAAGGGTTGTGGTAGGCGTGCTGGGTAATATCTTCGTTCTTACCTATCAGTTCTGCAGCCTGGACCAAGCCCTCGTGCCTACCACGGTCAATCCCATCAGAAACGACCCCTGCGAATGCTAACAGCAGGTACGGAGCTTCCATAACCTTGCTTACGTCAAGGCGCATTCCCTGACCAATCATCCACCTGCACCCAGCTATGGCTGATAGCAAGGGAGGACACATCCTTTCAGCACAATCTGTGGCCATCTTTCTTAGCTCCTCCTCAGCTGTCGTAACTTGCTCCTCCAAATTAATCCGCGCGTGTGTTAGCTCATCCTTTAGTGAGTCGCGATCCTGTGCGATGTTGAATCCTTTAGTAAGGCGTGATGATCTAACCTGCGGCGGAGGAAATCCGTGGAATAGAAGGCAAAAGTTTGAAGGAAGGAGCTTGGAAATAACAATGGCGGAAAGAGTGTGAACTGTGTGTGTAACATACGCACACACCAACTCTTATATAGGGTTGCTTCGATTTCCGAGGTAACGTGGATGTTTGACACGTGTAGGCCACTACGCCTATCCAACATATGAGATTTCTGACACTTCTGAAACGTCAGAAGGGACCCACGGGTCACTTCTTAACAGTATTACGTGGCTCAATGGTGGGCATTAATGGTGCACTTTTGCAGAAGTGCGACTGACTAGTTGACTACCATTAATGCATTCATTCTTGTGTCAGGATATGCGGTCTTACGTAAGACCATATTCAATGCTACATTTAATTTGTCTCGGCCGTTACGTGCGGCTGAGGTACTATTGGAATAACATTCCTAAAAAAGGCAGCCACGTGCGGCCACAACCAAATCTTAAATGTTTATCATCCCCTAGATCTTTCATGGTATGTCCGGAGAGCATCTTGATAGTCTAGAGGTTACGCCTAACGGCTGTAACAACTAGACAGGGGGGACATGATGACGTATAGTCCCCAGCCGGGTCATGAACCCGGCCCACGGGTACTACCCGTATCCGGCCCATCATAAATTGGTTGGAGTAATGTTATTTAAGCTTATGGGCTTTGGTGAATAGTAACCGCACACACGTGTGTGGCCCACGGCCCGGCATGACCGATACAGGGTTAGACAGAATCATATTCTATCTATGAATAGGATTTACCCCAAAGAAGAGGATATTCACTCACCATAATTAGAAGATAACAATCAATCTAATTCTGGTACTTATCCTTTCGTTGGGGCCAAAGCATCAGTGACAACCCATTAGGGTTTCACTGCCTATATAAGGAACCCCCAATGGTTCCACAAAGGTATTACGTTCTATACAATCTCAACTCATCCAATTCCTATAAACCCTAACCGATTACTTACTCTCACGCTGGAGTCTAATCGTTGGAAACACTCCCACGGTAAGCCTAATATATAGTTTTTTCAACCGAGTATAAAATCTTATCGTTTCGAATCTCTTCAAATTGACTATTGGTTCAAAGTGCGACTCAATTATCTTTTGGTGAACAAGAGAATGGTTTGGTTTGTTATATATTTTAAACTAATAGGAAATAAGTAACTGTCGTTGAGTAAACTAGAAGTTTTAAAGATTAAACTAAATGTAATGAGTTAAAATTAAATACTAAAAAACTTAAAGACAAGATTAGGAAAATTACTAGAACACTTAATAAAACTAACACTTCGAAACCTTGCAAAAACAAGAAACTAAACCATCGTAAAATTGTCAAATTGGAATCTAATCGGAATATTGGTCGGAATATGGTGCAATCGGAATGTAGGCAACAATGGTCCAGATCGGAATATATTCCGATTTGTTGATTGGAATGTTGAGGAACAAGGCTGTCGGAATGTTTGAAGAAAATGAAAAACGGAATATCATAAAAACTAAGTAATCGGAATATATTACAAAAGATCCCGATCGGAATTTCGGAAATGAGCCTCAATCGGAATAATGGGAATAAGCTCCAATCGGAATGTATGGAGGACACCCAATCGGAATACCACAAGATTACCACAATCGGAATACTCCAAACTCCACTCGTCGGAATATTAATCCCTAATCCGATTAGGTGATCGGAATAGGGGGAGGTGCAATCGGAAAACTCAAAACCCTTTTCCGATTTGCCAATCGGAATAAAGGGATGGGTGGCTGGTCGGAATAAGCTGATCGGAAAGGGGTTTAGACCCTTTCCGATTTATATGGAATTCGAAATAAGCTACGTAATAAGCTATATTGAATAAGCTAATACCCAAAACTTGACGAATCAATAATGAAACGGATCAAATAAGCACTAATAGCAACTTATCCAAACTTAAAATACACACACTTTTAAATCAAACCATAAAAATATGAACTTTTAAAAAAAAATTTAAAAAGTAAATAAGCTAAACATGTAAATAAGCCAATAAGCACAAGAATCTTAAAGCTTAATCAAATGAAAGCTTATGTAGGAACAAAAAGATTAACTTTTTAAGCACGAAATCATTAAGAACAACACGGATCATATGAAATTCGCACCAAAAGTTAACTAAAAATCAAAGAAAGGTAGGATGAGATTAAGGATTAAAAGCTTAACTAGAACTTGATTAATGAAATAAGCATTACACAAATGTTTAATCTTGAAAGATTAAAAGAAAGAAAGATGAAAACTTAGTGAGAGAAAGTTTAGAACTTTCTCTCTCTAAAAACTAGAAAGAAAAGTGAAAAATGAAAACTTAAAACTAAGGACTAACTCCCCTCCTAATGTGTATTAGGAGGGTTATTTATAGGAAAAATGGAGGGAGTGCATGTGTTGCTTCTTCTTTCTTTCTTTCTTCACGTCATCTCGACTTGATTTAATTCTTTGTCTTTTCTCGACGTCGTCTCGGGATTTGAACTTGTCTTGATAATTTTCTTCTTTAATTTAGACTCGAGTTCTTCGACTTCATTAAACTTCCGTCGTTAGAATTTTTCTTCTATAAATCTTTAGAATAGGCCTTGGACTTTCGTTCTTTTTGCACTCTTGATCTTTTGACTTCGTCTTTTCCCGTTTTCTTTGATAAAAGCCCGTGTGTGACAATCTAACATTTTCAGGTAGTGAAATATTTTCTCGTATAATATTTTGAAACTTATTTTTGTGTTGGTTGACGAACTCACAATTTACGGATTTAAATTTGGGCTTACGTGCATAATTTGGCGTCCTTTACGACTAAACCGGAAACCTTAGGATTACGTATTTACGTTTTTGAACTCCGTTTTTGATGAGACAATTTTTATTGGATTCGTTTTGTGACGTTGATTCATAATTTATAAAAATATTTTTCGTAAAACGACCCGAGGGCACGCAAATCGAGAAAACTAGAATCGAGGACTACCCGTAAATTAGTGAGGTGGGACAAAATACATTATCCCACCCCACTAGCACACAAGGGACGGCACAACATGACACCACATCAAGGATGTGGCATCATGTTAGCTTACAACTTACAAGTGTAAGTTAAGCTTACACTTTAAGCTTTACACTAACTCAAAACCATCAACCACTTCTCATTACCATCATTTCACTCATGCAAACAAGCTCAAAATCCTCTCAAAATCCCACCATTTCCGTCCACTTTTGAAGAACAAACACCACTTCTTGATCTTTTCTAGCAACAAAATACTTGTTATCTAGCTCTATCATGGAGTTACCTTGAAGCCTTGATCATTTGGTGGCCATTTTAACAACAAAGGAGGTGATTTGCTTGTGTCCTAGGGCTGATTTCTCAACTTATGTTCTTGGTGTTTGATGATCTTGGAGTTACTTTTGGTGTTCATCAAGTTCTTGTCTTCCAAAAACAAGATATACTCTTGGTTGGTAAAGAAGATCATCCTCTCCATTTTCCCTTGTTATTTTTGTAAAGAACAAATGTATTTTCTTTCTTGTTGTATATGTATATGATGATAAAAAATGTTGTGTGGGGATCAAGTGTTGATAAATATGTTTAAAAAGGTTAATAACCATGAGAAATAAGGGTAAAATCATGCTTATTTAGTTGGCTGTATAAAAACAGTATGTAACTAAAACTTGAACTAATAAACTTGCATGGTAGAATCCATTTACAGTAAGTAGAAGATGTTATACACATGTGAGAGTTGGCCATGCAATGGAATCATTATAATGAGTGAGATATGATCAAAACAAGATAAGTGTGCTAATCTGAATAAGCTGTTTTGTAGGGACTGTTAAGCATATATAAACATAAAATAAGCAGTAGCTATAACTAAGTTAAATGTAGCACATAATATGAAGATCATGCCATCCATAAATGAGCTTCTAATTCATTGTAGAACTCTAGATATGATAAAAATGGTGAAGATGAAAATAAAAATCAGATTTTGAGAATTAATGTTTATTACTATTATATAAGCACTCAAAATTATATTGTATAAAATGTAAAATTAAAACCCACTAACTTATAAATTTTATTTATATAAATATGTAAAAGGTTAAATAAATGGATAAATTATAAAAATGGTAGTGGAATAATACTTATAAGTACTAAAAACTATAATTTGATTTTTACGACTTTTCGGCTATTACCGTAAAATTAACGTTTTTCGCCAATTAAAACTTAGACGATCAAACCCGTCTAATGTAAAGTTTTTAAAAGTCATATAATGATATATAAGTAACTAATACAAGTAAAAACCGATAAAACCCGAACTATAGGACATACGGACATTAACGAGCTAACTAAGCATATTGGACTAATAATTGGACTAAATAAGTTAAACACTTATAAAAAGAACTTATTGGGCTTAACCCATTTGGGCCCAACATGGAAAGTATAGATACTGATAATATAAGTATAAAATGGATTAAAACAAGTTAAAGAACTTATAATAAGCCTATTGGACTTAAAATAGGTAAATAGGTAAAACTAGTAAACTAGTAAAAAGTTACCAAAACGTAAACACTAAAATGAGTAAACAAGGATATATAAACCCACTTGATCATCATCATATGAACAAAATCATCATATGTATATTGTTATTTTGATAAAAGTCATTGGACAAGAGTCTAAGACCGATTATTATTTATATAGGTTTCCGTGACCGAAGCACGCCCGTAGCCGATAATCCGCCTTTCATTATCAACGTGAGTTCATAGCCTCGCACTCTTTTAAATGTTTTATAAAATGATTTGTAAACCTGCGAGGGAGATAACATGCTAGATTTTTGAAAAAAATAGAACACAAGTAGTCCCGATGGTATGCTTAATGATATGGACCCGAATGATGCTATGACCCTATAAACGAGACAAAAAGGATTATTAGTAGTTAGGTTATGTCACTTAAAGTCCCATTAGCATGAATTGTGAACTACCGGGATTTGGTAGACGCTTATGCATTTGATAGTACTATTTGGGGACGATCACCCCAGTTCGCGCCTTGACGGTTGATCCCCGTCGTACCACATTGATTGGTAAGCGAATTTATGTATGAGAAGATTCCATAGCGTAATTTTTGTGACGACACGCTAACTTAGATGGGCAAATTGTTCGTCGGGTTCGCGGCCTGTTCTTTTCATAGTAAGGTAACAATGTCATGCGGCTAATAATAATCCTAAAACCTATATATACAATACAATAACGACGCTAATAACGATGAATATATTACCTATAATGGTAATATTGAGGCTACGGTCTCATGGACGGTTTAAGATGTATGCTTGATTTATATATTGCCTGACTAGCAATACGAGGACTTACTTCCGATATTATACTTGTGTTCTGATTTTAACGATTGTTTTATATAACGGTTTTTATTAAACTCTAAGAATTCACTCGGCATTCGCTGATATGGTTTTTGCATGTTTTTATCTCAGGTGCTTGAAGGTAATCCGGATGGAGATCGAATCTGATGGCCCACATAATATTAAAAATGTTCATTCGATCTATGTTTTGTAAACTTAATGACCTGTATAATTTGGGACCTGTTGTACGCTTTAAAACGTTTTATCGAATGAATGTATGTTAGACCTTGTACAACCAATTTTATGTGTTGTCTATGATTGGAGTTATTGTGCTATCCCGTAACACTCTGAAAGACCCTTCTGTTGTACCGATACGAAAAATGAGAGTGTTACAGTTTGGTACCAGAGCTCTCGTTATAGAGAACATAAGATTTTAAAAACCAAGGTTTTGAACAAAACTTTTCAAAATCTTTTGACAAATGAACATTTGAGAAAATATTTGAAAAATCTTTTGACTATAACGGTGCCAGAGATCTCCGACATTACCAACAAGCCCTATTTAGAATATATATATTTTGATTTATATAATTTAATTTATATATATGTATATATCGTGATTTCATTATGTAATTGTTTAACTAGTATGTTATCCTAATACGAGATATATATATAAATGCAGATTGTCATGGCTGATCCTAATATTCCTGTAGAGAACCATGTTATTCCCGAACCTAATGTAGATGATGATCCTTATTTAGACTTAGTAGATTATGATATGGATGATGAGGAGGAACCATTTGAGGATCCCGAGCCCGAGTTAGGACTAGGAGATCAGATTGCCCCTCAGGTTGACTTGGTAGAGAATGAGATTGAGAATGTTGATATTGAGAATGATGAGGAGATTGGGTTAGATAATTTAGATGATGAGATTGACGACGAGGATGTCGAGGAGGATGTAGGTATAGATGTTGAGGTCGATGATGATGAGGAAGCTGAGCTTATTTACCCTTATGATGTTCCAGAGGGCGAGCCTTTGCCCCCACCAGTTTATTTGTCTGATTCTGAGGTTGAGTTACCTAGGGATGGAATGTCTGAATCGTCTGAATCTGATTCTAAACTAGATGAGGATGATAATGCACCTGACGATATTGATGGTATTGCTACTCGTAGACGTGTGATAGGAGAGTCGTCTAGTGCTCGAGAGGCTACTCATATTGATGGTCTTGCACCATGGGCCTTGAGACGTGATCTAGATGCTTCCCGTGTTAAGAGTAGTATGACAGAGATTGGATTAGGTGTTGTTCAGACTCAGGTTTCTTATTTGGAGTCGAAGACTAAGGTTGGCGAGAAAGAGCGGGAATTGCTTAGTTTGGATTTGACTGATGTAGAGCGTGGTTTGAATGAGGCTTTTAGGAGGTTATCAGTGTTAGAAAATGTTGAGTTTGCAGAAATGAAGAAAAAGGTGAATTCTATGGAGATTCAGTTGAGTGTAGCTCGTGCGATGCGTGAGAAAGCTGAAAAGGAGTTGAATATATCCGTAGGATGGAATAGTAGATTTTATGCTGACATGGTTGAAAGAGGAGTGATCCGTAAGCGCCCAGCTGAAGATGTGTCTAGTGATCGTCCGACGAAGATTCAGAAGATGATGGATGATGGACCATCTAGCGGTTCTCAGTAGACCAGTCTGTATTTAGTAGTGACCTTTGTATCTTTTGTACTTTTGTAGCTTTGACTGAACCGACTTGTTAGTAGTAGACTTGGCACGAATTTTGAGTATATATAGTGCTAGAACTTTGATATGGGATGTACTAAGACAATACTTTTGTTTCAAATCAAATGAAATATGTATCTTGTCTTAAATTCCATATTGTGCCTTATTTGTATCTTGATTATGAATTCAATCCATATTATATGAATCCCTTGTTGGGTGAATGCTTAATACTTTGAAATTGTGAAATTATAGAACTTTGCCGCCCAAGAAGGCTGTGACTGAGGATGATGTACGTAGGATTATTACGGAGCAAGTTACCGCATCTATGACTGAATTTATGGCAAATGCTAGAAATGAAGCTGGCGGTAGTGGAGCTGGCGGTAGTGGAATTGGCGGTACTAATGTGAATGTGAATGCTAATAATGTAAATGCTAATGCTGGAGGAAATGTAGGAGGACTTGGAACTAATGCACCTGAAGTTGGTGGCTGTACTTATGTGACGTTCATGAAGTGTGAACCTCTACCTTTTAATGGAACTGACGGTGCTGTAGGACTAAGCCAGTGGATCGAGAAGATTGAGTCGGTGTTTCGGATTAGTAAGTGTAAGGAGGAAGATAAGGTGACTTTTGCTATGTCTACTCTTAAAGGTCGTGCGTTGACTTGGTGGAACGGGAGAATTTCTTTCATGGGTCTTGATGCTGCTAATGCTACTCCTTGGGCTGAAATTAAGAAGTGGATGACTTTGGAGTTTTGTCCTCGTAGTGTGATTATTAGGTTAGAACAAGAGTTGATTCATTTGAGAATGAAAGGTGTGGACATTCATAGTTACACGAACCGATTCCATGAGTTGGCCTTGCTATGTCCTCGATTGGTTGAACCCGAAGAGATCCGAATTGAGCAATATATTAAAGGATTGACCAGGAATATCCGGGGGACGTGACATCATAGAAACCACTAACCATTGATGATGCTGTTCGAATGGCCTACCAACTCATTGGACAGATAATTCAGGATAGGGAAGATGAAGCCCGTGTTGGTGAGAAAAGAAAGGGAGACGATGAGCGTGTAGATAGAGGTGATAATAAGAAGAATTTCAATCGCCGTCAGAACCAGAGAAAGGGGAATGCAAATGCTCTTACCAACAATACACCGCGCAACGATGATAGATGTCCTAAGTGTGGCAACAAGAGGCATGCTGGCGACTGCTGGAAGTGCCGAAATTGCGGAAAGCTTGGACACAAGGTTGAAAGGTGTAAGAAGGGAACCATTTTCTTCAACTGTAATGAAGAAGGTCATAGGAAATCGGAATGCCCCAAGTTGAAAGCGATTGTACCTGGAAGAAACCCCCAGGGTGGTATCTATCAACTTGGAACAATTGAGGTGAAGAAAGAGGATCCGAATGTCGTTACCGGTACGTTTTTACTCAACAATCATTATGTTGTTGCTTTATTTGATTCGGGTGCTGATAGGAGCTTTGTATCCACTAAATTTAGTGTCCTTATTGACATTGAACATGTTGAGATAAGTACCAGTTACGAGGTGGAATTGGCTAATGGTAAATTAGTGAAAACTAATAATCTATTAGAAGGATGCTCTCTAAATCTCTTAAACAATTCCTTTCCGATTGATTTGATGTTGATAGAATTAGGTAGTTTTGATATTATTATTGGTATGGATTGGTAGTCGTTGAATAATGCTACTATTTTATGTGGAGAGAAGAAAGTTAAGATTCCTCTTAGGAATAGGACGTTAGTAATTGATGGTAGTCGAGGTGAATCCCGTTTGAAAATCGTTTCATGTATTAAAGTCCAAAAGTACATCAGGAACGGTTGTGAGTTATTCTTAGCTCAAGTGACCGGGAATGAGTCTAGGGAGAAACGATTGGAAGATGTACCTATTATTTGTGAATTTCATGAGGTATTTCCTAAAGATTTACCCGGACTTCCACCGATAAGGCAAGTAGAGTTTCGAATCGATTTAATTCCTGGTGTTGCACCGGTGGCACGTGCGCCTTACCGATTAGCCCCTTCTGAATTAAAGGAGTTATCTGATCAACTTAAGGAGTTGTCTGATAAAGGTTTTATTCGACCGAGCTCGTCGCCTTGGGGAGCTCCAGTCTTGTTCGTTAAGAAGAAGGATGGATCTTTCCGTATGTGCATTGATTATAGGGAACTGAATAAGTTGACAATTAAAAATCGATATCCTTTATCTAGGATTGATGATTTGTTTGATCAACTGCAAGGATCTAGTGTGTATTCTAAGATAGATTTGCGGTCAGGATATCACCAACTTCGCGTCCGTGAAGAAGATATTCCTATAACTGCATTTAGAACTCGTTATGGACACTATGAATTTCAAGTAATACCATTTGGGTTAACTAACGCACCTGCGGTTTTAATGGATTTAATGAATCGAGTGTGCAAGCCCTACTTGGATAGATTTGTGATTGTGTTTATTGACGATATTCTAATCTATTCTAAGAACGAAGATGAACATAGAGAACATTTAAGGATTGTTTTGAAGTTGTTGAGGGATGAAAAGTTTTATGCTAAGTTTTCGAAATGTGATTTCTGGTTAGATTCTGTGCAATTTCTTGGTCATGTGATTAACAAAGATGGAATTCATGTTGATCCTGCAAAGGTTGAAGCTATTAAGAATTGGTCTGCACCGACAACGCCAACGGAAGTGCGACAGTTCTTAGGATTGGCTGGCTATTATAGGCGATTCATTAAAGAATTTTCTTTGATAGCTAAACCCTTGACTAAGCTTACCCAGAAGAATAAACCTTTCGTTTGGGGAAGTGATGAAGATGGATCATTTCAGACATTGAAGAAAAAATTATGTAGTGTGCCAATCTTATCATTACCGACGGGAGTGAAGATTTTGTAGTGTATTGTGATGCATCTCTTAGAGACTATGGAGCTGTTTTGATGCAGCGAGAGAAAGTGATAGCTTATGCTTCTAGGCAATTAAGGAAGAATGAGGAGAATTATAGTACTCATGATCTTGAGTTAGGAGCTGTAGTCTTTGCTCTTAGGTTGTGGAGACATTATCTGTATGGCACCAAGTGTACGGTATTCACCGATCACAAAAGCCTACAGTATATTCTCGACCAGAAGGAATTGAACATGAGGCAACGAAGATGGATAGAGTTGTTAAGTGATTATTGTAACATCTCGAGTTTTCGCGATTATTAAGTTGAATGCAATACACGAAGTTGGTGGGCGTATTATGTTTGCCGTACGTTTATTTGATATACTTACTAGATCACGTGAAGTCTCGCACAATTGCCTTTGTTTTGGATCGTGTGTCAAATGGTTATAGGGTCGTATTTATTCAGTTCGCGTCTAAACTTAAACACCGTGAACCCGAGTCGAGTTATATAACTGTTACAGCATGTACATATATTTGAGTATAAACTTTCATTCATGATTATTGCAAAACTTGCTTTACAAGAGTCCCAATTTCAGTCACATTTCCAACTACAAATAAACCCCATAGTTTATTTCCCCACTAACCACTACAAGACAGCACACATGCCTAGTTTACCCAATTTGGGTATATCACAAGTTACCATTTTCAGCTTGAATCTAACCCTAGACTATCAATACATGATTAAATACAAATCCAAAGTTTACCCAATGTCCAAATACAAAGTTTATCACAGTCCAAATTACAAACACAAATTATGTACAAGCTTTTCAAAAGCAAACTCCTGGGTAGGTTAAGATTAGTGTCCAGCCGACCCACACGTCGCGCCCAACCTGCAAAACCGAAAGAGTCAAGCCTTCCATCTCGTCCGAACCTGCAAACCGAAACTTAGCATCCCATTGTGAGTCTTTTCGTCTCTTCGTTTTCCTATATGAAGTCTTAGTTGTGCTCGTCTTTTACAAACCTACGAATAATCAAACCATTGTGTTAGTCTTTGTAACGGCCTTATTTTTAACTAAAAACTGAAAAGGTTAAACCTTAGTACTAATACTTGAAACATGTCTATGACTTTACTTTTCTGTCAACCAAACCGAGACCCCGACTTAGACCAAACCGAGACCCCGACTTAGACCAAACCGAGACCCCGACTTAGACCAAACCGTGACCCAACCAAGACCACAAACAAAACCAAGCCAAGAACCAAACCGAGACCCAAGTCAAACCAAACCGAGACCCAATTCAAGGCCAAACCGAGAACCAAACCAAGCCAACCAAATTGTTTACTTTCTGTCGAAACTATCAACAATCAATACCATCTAATCCAAATGTCTTAACCACTTTCATTTTTACAGAAACACCCTAAAAACCCTCAATCATGCCGCGGGTATAAAAACCCCCATTTCAAATCGAAAC
Source organism: Glebionis coronaria (assembly GCA_025667525.1). Taxonomy (NCBI): domain Eukaryota; kingdom Viridiplantae; phylum Streptophyta; class Magnoliopsida; order Asterales; family Asteraceae; genus Glebionis; species Glebionis coronaria. The sequence continues at coordinate 264,880,581 of CM046876.1, forward strand.
CCTAGAAATTTAAAAACCTTTTAAACATTAAATTAACACTTTCCACATTCCAAAAACACCACATAATCATGAGTATCAGCCGAATGTAAAAACCCCCAATTTTATATAAACCCTAGATTGATTTTTATTAATTAAAACACTAATTAAACCTAATCTAAACCCGAATCCAATAGTTAATTTAATTGAAAACGAGATATGCAAAAACCCCCAATTGACCGAAACCCTAATTTTTATAAACCGATTATATGTTGAATTTAGTTTGATTTTATACAAGAAAACATCAATTAATTGCATTTAAACCCGAGATTGATAGAAACCCCCAAATATTTCAAAACCCTAATTCGTTTATTTCAAATCCGAGGGCCACATGGTTCTCAACAAGTTTATACAAATTAATCAAACCCACTGATCTTTTATAAATCGAAAATCAATTAGCTTTTGTTAAAAGAAATTAAGGAGAAACAAACTTATCTTTGATTTTTGGCTGATGATTAACAAGACCATAAGGATGAACACATCAGAAACCCAATCGGGTTGATGTGGGGATGAAACCCCACATCTCACGCGATCTAAATACCTCAGACCACCCCATAAACGATTTTTATATTCAAACTGAAAGGGATATTAGCCATGGAAGGGATGAACCGATCCAGTTTTGAGAGAGAGATGAGATTAGGGCGGTGGAGTTATTTTCGAGGGAAGAGAGAGAGTGTAACTCTCTGTTTTTGAGAGTTGTGTGTGTAAACACACGTTTATTTACTCCCTTGTTCCTTGTTTATTCCGCCTATGGGCCGGGCCGGGTCACATGACCCTTGGGCCAGTTGGGAGTGAGGGTATTGGACCCATTTTGGGCCAAGTGTTTATACTAAGTTTAGTTAAAAGCCCATAAAACGAATTTTATAAATTTAGGGTATAATTTAACCCGTAAAACCCGACCGTTTAATAACCGACTTTTATTTGTCGTACTTTTCCGTAAACGTATGGTTTCGTCAAGCACAACTAGGGTGTCGTGTCTTTTATTAATATAATTTTTCGTATCGTAACTCGATCCTCATAATTAAATAGGTCGCGGCTAGCGTAACCGTACTCTCGAGCTATTTTATCTTCATTCTCTTTGCTGAATTACGAGGTGAGTTTATAGCCCCATACTTTACTATTTTCACTGCTTTTGGGGTGAGACATTGCTTGATTTTAACGTGTGAACACAAGTGCATTTACTGATTTATATATTAGTCTAAGTTCCACTAAAAACCCAGTTGCTTTGGCCCGTGAATCGTGAACCGTTAATTACTTTGTGTAAGCGCGAATGTTATGGATAGATCTATCGGGATTGACGTCCCTGTCTGTCTTGTCCAACAAGGGGACAAGCGGGCACAGTTTCATTTGAGTCTGAGATAGGATGTCGTGGGTTTAGGCATCTAGTTTGGGCTACATTTATATGATTATACTGCCGGTGTTGTTAACGCTTCGGTGTCACGAGCTTAGACTGTAATAAATACTTTTGGGATGACTTTGTATCTGTTATATTGTCATCACATTTGTGAAAATCTTGTGGTTCATTAAACATTTCCACTTAACTAAACCTATGAACTCACCAACTTTATGTTGACACTTTAGCAATGTTTTTCTCAGGTATTAAGAAGGAAGATGCTAAATGAGGTCTCATGCATTGCCGTCATTTCTTTGAAACAAAGATCATTTGTACCATTTGAGAAAACTATGTTTTGTAACTGTATTCAGTTTATGCTTCCGCACTTTGTTAAAACTATTTATTTTATTAATTACAAGTGATCTATTTTCCGAACGTCTCATTTAGAGGTCGTTCTTTGTGACTATGTGCGTATGATAATCATGACGTCACCACTCCCTTGTCGCCATTATACTCTGATATTTTGGGAGTGTGACAGATTGGTATCAGAGCCATAGTTATAGAGAACTAGGTTGCATTTAGTAACTCTAGACTATAACTGCTCTATGTTTAATCGATTATCATACGGATTGTAAGTATTAAGTATATGTAGATACATAAGTAATAAACGGGATACATGTGATTTAACAATTACGAGGTATATTTACAGGGGTTACATGTGCAACAACGAAATCTGAATTATGTTATATGGGATACATGTGGATTCAACAATGATTGCTATGCTATGTTAATGTCCTTTTTACGGACTAATTTTATAAGATATTTACACACATTTATTTTGTTTATGATTACAGCGATGTCTTCATCTGATGATTCCACGTCTATAGGAGCATACTACAACCGTAGTTCACAGTCGACTATCAGTTCATCAGTAGGACTACCTAGAGGATCGCCATCAGGATATCCGTGGTACCAGATGGTTTCAGATGACGATACAGAGAGAGAGACTGAGGAGGTTCGTCATTCACCAATCCGTATTCCTGATGCATCAGCTGGCGATGTACTTAGCCTAGAAGGCGGAGGAGAGGATGACTTAGACACTGACGTGGTGCAGTCACCAGGTCAGACATCAGTGACTAGAGACGAGACGGTAGAGGAGACAGAGGATGATGAGATGGAGTTCACAGATGGGGAAGGAGAGCCCATGGAGGTCACAGACACTGAGGACCCTCCTACTGCATATGCTGCTACTCCTGAGGTTTCCCTAGCACACATCTCCTCATCTTCATCTGAAGACGAAGGAGAAAGGACTGCTATTCCTGCTCCAGCACCTGGTACTCTACCTTTCTACTATGTGAGACGACGTCTTCGGGGGAGAGCTGCCCGACCACCACTTTCACCTTACCGACCCCTCATACCTTTCACTGCCACTGACAGGCATGCAGCCCACACACCTGCCAGTCCTGTCCCAGAGACACCACTACTACTACCACCACCAGAGACTGTACCTGCAGTGTACCAGGAGATGCTTACTGATGCTGGTATCTCTACTGGGCCAAGAGCTACGACTCCTCTTCCTAGGAGAGCTACATCGACGGTGGTGATGCTTGGGGCGGCAGATGGATGTGTGACGACACGATTGAACAGGTTGGAGGATGCTGTAGAAGCTTTAGGTGAGGAGTATAATGAAGTGCAGGATAAGTTGGAGGCACTGGCAAAGAAGAGTCCAGTTAGGGATGAGACAGTGTTGACAGTATGTGTGACCCGTCTACGAGGACAGCTTCTTACTGTTTTTGATCAGATGGAATCCATGCCGAACGCTCGTCTTGAGGAGATTGGGAGCCTGATGACCCGTTGGGGAGTAGAGCCATTGGTGGAGACAGGCGGACTAGAGGCACCAGTGGAGGACCCTGTTGCAGACTTGGATAAGAGGTTTAGAGCCGCTTGTCATGATACCGATGTTAGACTGAGAGATTCACAGGCTCGTGAGCTCGTGGTTGAGAGGAGGTTAGCAGAGTTGGAGAGAGAGCTTCATCAGCGCCGTGAGGGCACTAGTTAGATTTATCTTGTACCATCGACCTATCCTTGTATGACCACTAATCTTTGAAGTTTGTCTTAGCTAGTTGGTATTTTATTTTCTTTTATTATGTTATGACAAACTATGATGTATTACCAGACGATTCTATGAATGATATTATGGGTTGCAAAAATTGTGAGATCATTATATATTGTGTATTATACCCTGGAGCATTTCATAATTGTATTGTGTGTGCCATGCATGTTATGTCTGGCAAAAACTCATTATCCTATTACCTTGTTAGATTATGGCGCCAGTTAGAAGATCCGAAACGCATAATCCACCAGCCGCTACCGGTGGAATTGACACCGTCATGCTAAGCCAAATGATAGACGAACGAGTGGCCGAGGCACTCGCGACCGCTGAAGCAAATCGTACAGCTAGCACACAGGAGGAGACCAACCAAGGAGCTACTAATGCTATTGCACGGACTTGTACCTACAAGGAATTTCGTGCAGTTACGCAAGTAAGTTTCCGCGGTACTGAAGGAGCAGTAGGATTAACCAGATGGTTTGAGAAGCTAGAGTCCCAATTTGGGATTAGCAATGTCGCTGAAGCCGACAAGGTGAAGTTTGCGTCAAGCACGTTAGTGGATGGTGCTCTGACTTGGTGGAATGTCTATGCTCGTGCAGTGACCATTGACGTTGCCCAAGCGACGCCCTGGAGTGAATTTAAAGCTATGTTTGTGAGGAAATACTGCCCACGAAATGAAGTCAAGCAGATGGAAGTTGAGCTGTGGAACCTGAAGGTCAAGGGTACTGCTCTTACTGCTTACAATCAGCGCTTTCAAGAGCTGATCTTGTTATGTCCTGAAATGGTGCCCAACGACGACCGATTGTTGGAGCGATACATTGAAGGACTACCTTTGAGCATCAAAGGGAATGTGACTTCATCCAAGCCAACTGATTTGCACGAGGCAATCGACATGGCTCAGAGTCTGATGTACCAAGTGGTACAGGAGTTGGGAGAAAATACTGGGGATAAAAGAAAGTGGTCTGGCAACCACTACAACAACAACACCAACAACAGCAACAACCCAAACAACTACAACCAGAAAAAGCGACAAGAAGTAGCAAGAGTGTTTACTGTTGGACAAGGAAATACTGGAAACTACGCTGGAAGACTTCCTTTCTGCGGAAAATGTGGCCGACACCACGAAGGAGCATGTCCCCCTACGTGCAACAATTATGGGAAGGCGGGACATAAGGAAAAGGAATGTCGAGCACCACCTCGTTCTACTAATCAAAGAGGACCTGGAACGCAAGGTGGCCAAGGAGCAAATGTCACTTGCTTTGGATGTGGAGAGAAAGGTCACTACAAGAACAAATGTCCAAGCAGTGGGAACCAAGGTAGTAGTAACCAGATTCGAGGGAATCAAAATCACAACCAAGGGAACCAGAAGCAGAATCAAGGGAACCGAGGAGGGAATAACCGAGCCACAACTAGTACTCCTGGAGGATTCACGGCACCTAGCAAAGTGTATCATCTCTGTGCTGAAGCTGCAGTGCAAGACAACAATGTTGTGACTGGTACGTTTCTAGTCAATAACAACTATGCTTCAGTACTATTTGATTCTGGTGCGGATAGGAGTTTTGTGTCGTCTATATTTAGTGAACGCCTAAATGTTACCCCTACTGCGTTAGACGTTAAGTATAATGTAGAATTAGCCGATGGGAAGTCAGTAACCACCGATGTTATTCTGAAAGGATGTAGTGTAAGGTTACAAGGTCGTTCGTTTAGTATCGACCTACTCCCTATAGAATTGGGAAGTTTTGACGTCATCATTGGAATGGATTGGATGTCGAAGCATCACGCGGAGATTGTATGTCATGAGAAGTGTGTCCGTGTTCCTTATGGAAACGACGTACTCATCATACAAGGCGAAAGAAGTGGAGTGAAGAATGGATTAAGATTGGAAGTCATCTCATGTATCAGGACCCAAAGATACATTGAGAAGGGATGTCCGGTATTCTTGGTTCAAGTAACACAAAAGGAAGGAGAAGAAGATCACGAGAAGAAGGTGGAAGATGTACCGATCGTTAGAGACTTTCCGGACGTATTCCCAGAGGACTTACCCGGACTACCACCAGCACGGCAAGTGGAGTTTCACATCGAGCTTACACCAGGAGCCGCGCCTGTTGCTAGAGCCCCATACCGTCTAGCATCGGCCGAGATGACAGAGTTAGCTGAACAGATAAAGGAACTTTCTGACAAAGGTTTCATTAGACCAAGTTCCTCACCTTGGGGAGCGCCGGTCTTATTTGTCAAAAAGAAAGATGGATCCTTTAGAATGTGTATCGATTACCGAGAATTGAATAAGCTGACGATAAAGAACCGCTACCCATTGCCGAGGATTGACGATCTTTTCGACCAATTGCAAGGATCTAGCATATACTCGAAGATCGATTTAAGGTCAGGATATCATCAACTAAGGGTTAGAGAGGAAGACGTTCATAAGACGGCTTTTAGAACCCGGTACGGACACTACAAGTTCCAAGTTATGCCTTTCGGTTTGACAAACACGCCTGCGGTATTCATGGATCTCATGAACCGAGTTTGCAAACCATACTTGGACAAGTTTGTGATTGTATTTATCGATGACATTCTCATCTATTCTCGTAATGAAGAAGAGCACAAGGAACATTTGAAGACCATATTAGAGCTACTAAGGAAGGAGAAGTTATATGCAAAGTTTTCCAAATGTGAGTTTTGGATAAACACAGTGCAATTCCTTGGGCATGTGATCGACAGCAGTGGTATTCACGTTGATCCTGCTAAGATCGAGGCTGTAAAGGATTGGGCGACTCCAACAACACCCACGGAGATCCGCCAATTTTTAGGTCTTGCTGGTTACTATAGGAGATTCATTGAAGGTTTCTCCAAGATAGCTAAACCAATGACGGAATTGACTCAAAAGGATAAGAAGTTTGAGTGGAAGGAGGATCAAGACTTGGCATTCCAGACATTGAAGCAGATGTTGTGTGAAACACCTATACTAGCCCTACCCGAGGGTAATGAAGACTTTGTGGTGTATTGTGATGCATCTATAAAAGGGTTAGGTGCAGTACTGATGCAAAGGACTAAGGTCATAGCTTACGCATCAAGACAACTAAAAGTGCACGAGAAGAACTACACAACTCATGACCTAGAGTTGGGAGCAGTGGTGTTTGCCTTGAAGATTTGGAGACTCTACCTTTATGGTACTAAGTGTGTTGTATTCACTGATCATAAGAGTCTACAACATATTTTGAATCAAAAGGAACTCAACATGAGACAACGACGTTGGCTAGAGTTGCTCAGTGATTACGATTGCGAAATCCGTTATCACCCGGGCAAGGCAAATGTCGTGGCCGACGCTTTGAGTCGAAAGGAGAGAGTTCTTAGGGTGAAGGCTTTAATGATGACCATTGACTTAGACCTTCCATCCTTAATTCTCAAGGCTCAGAAAGAAGCAGTCGAGGAAGAAATTCTCAAGACTGAAGATGTTGGAGGAATGATAAAGAAGTTGGAAGCACGTTCGGATGGAACGTTATGCCTTGATAATAGGAGTTGGTTACCATGCCATGGTGACCTACGATCCTTGATTATGCATGAGTCGCATAAGTCAAAGTACTCCATACATCCGGGATCTGACAAATGTATCATGATCTGAAGATGTTGTATTGGTGGCCGAACATGAAGGCGGATATTGCTACATACGTTAGCAAGTGTTTGACTTGTGCCAAAGTCAAAGCCGAACATATGAAACCATCAGGATTATTGGTCCAACCCGAACTGCCAGAATGGAAGTGGGAAAGGATCACTATGGATTTCATTACCAAGCTACCAAAGACCGCAGCCGGATTCGACACGATTTGGGTAATCGTCGACCGACTCACCAAATCGGCTCATTTCCTACCCATCAAGGAGACTGACGGAATGGATAAGTTAGCAAGGACATACTTGGAGGAAGTAGTCACGAAGCACGGTGTGCCTGTGTCTATAATCTCCGACCGAGACAGCCAATTTACTTCGCAGTTTTGGAAGTCACTGCAGAAGGCATTGGGAACGCAGTTGGATATGAGCACTGCGTACCATCCCCAAACTGACGGTCAAAGTGAACGGACCATTCAAACCTTAGAAGATATGCTGAGAGCTTGTGTGATTGACTTTGGAAATAGATGGGATAGACACCTACCTCTGGTGGAGTTCTCATACAACAATAGTTATCACACCAGCATTAAGGCAGCGCCGTTCGAAGCACTGTATGGTAGGAAGTGTCGTTCACCCGTGTGTTGGGCAGAGGTCGGTGAAGCACAACTCACTGGACCCGAGATCATACACGAGACTACTGAGAAGATCTTTAAGATTAAGAGCCGTATGCAAGCCGTAAGGGATCGACAGAAGAGTTATGCTGATATGAGACGCAAACCCCTTGAGTTTGAGGTTGGTGATAAAGTCATGGTGAAGGTCTCACCTTGGAAGGGTGTGATTCGCTTTGGAAAGGATTGGTCCCGTAGCCTATCGTTTGGAATTACCCCAAGAACTTAGCCGAGTGCATAATGTGTTCCACATTTGCAATCTGAAGAAATGCTTAGCCGACGAGACACTCGTTATCCCTTTGGAGGAGATTCAACTCGACGACAAACTCAACTTTGTAGAAGAACCAGTAGAAGTTATGGACCGTCAAGTCAAACAACTCAAGCAAAGCCGTATACCTATTGTGAAGATCCGGTGGAATGCGCGTAGAGGTCCAGAATACACGTGGGAACGTGAAGATCAATTCAAGAGCAAGTATCCTCATCTTTTCGCTAACCACCCTACTACAACAACGTCTTCATTTCGTGACGAAATCTCTAAAACATGGGAATACTGTGACATCCGTCAAATTTCCATCTTAATTTATTCATGTAGTACGAGTACTTTAACTGTTTACCGACGAGTTGTCGACATGAATGTGTTAATTATTTTGTTTTGCGGACAAAGCCCTTTTTAGGGAGAGCATATGTAACATCTCGAGTTTTCGCGATTATTAAGTTGAATGCAATACACGAAGTTGGTGGGCGTATTATGTTTGCCGTACGTTTATTTGATATACTTACTAGATCACGTGAAGTCTCGCACAATTGCCTTTGTTTTGGATCGTGTGTCAAATGGTTATAGGGTCGTATTTATTCAGTTCGCGTCTAAACTTAAACACCGTGAACCCGAGTCGAGTTATATAACTGTTACAGCATGTACATATATTTGAGTATAAACTTTCATTCATGATTATTGCAAAACTTGCTTTACAAGAGTCCCAATTTCAGTCACATTTCCAACTACAAATAAACCCCATAGTTTATTTCCCCACTAACCACTACAAGATAGCACACATGCCTAGTTTACCCAATTTAGGTATATCACAAGTTACCATTTTCAGCTTGAATCTAACCCTAGACTATCAATACATGATTAAATACAAATCCAAAGTTTACCCAATGTCCAAATACAAAGTTTATCACAGTCCAAATTACAAACACAAATTCTGTACAAGCTTTTCAAAAGCAAACTCCTGGGTAGGTGAAGATTAGTGTCCAGCCGACCCACACGTCGCGCCCAACCTGCAAAACCGAAAGAGTCAAGCCTTCCATCTCGTCCGAACCTGCAAACCGAAACTTAGCATCCCATTGTGAGTCTTTTCGTCTCTTCGTTTTCCTATATGAAGTCTTAGTTGTGCTCGTCTTTTACAAACCTAAGAATAATCAAACCAAGGTGTTAGTCTTTGTAACGGCCTTATTTTTAACTAAAAACTGAAAAGGTTAAACCTTAGTACTAATACTTGAAACATGTCTATGACTTTACTTTTCTGTCAACCAAACCGAGACCCCGACTTAGACCAAACCGAGACCCCGACTTAGACCAAACCGAGACCCCGACTTAGACCAAACCGTGACCCAACCAAGACCACAAACAAAACCAAGCCAAGAACCAAACCGAGACCCAAGTCAAACCAAACCGAGACCCAATTCAAGGCCAAACCGAGAACCAAACCAAGCCAACCAAATTGTTTACTTTCTCCCGAAACTATCAACAATCAATACCATCTAATCCAAATGTCTTAACCACTTTCATTTTTACAGAAACACCCTAAAAACCCTCAATCATGCCGCGGGTATAAAAACCCCCATTTCAAATCGAAACCCTAGATATTTAAAAACCTTTTAAACATTAAATTAACACTTTCCACATTCCAAAAACACCACATAATCATGAGTATCAGCCGAATGTAAAAACCCCCAATTTTATATAAACCCTAGATTGGTTTTTATTAATTAAAACACTAATTAAACCTAATCTAAACCCGAATCCAATAGTTAATTTAATTGAAAACGAGATATGCAAAAACCCCCAATTGACCGAAACCCTAATTTTTATAAACCGATTATATGTTGAAATTAGTTTGATTTTATACAAGAAAACATCAATTAATTGCATTTAAACCCGAGATTGATAGAAACCCCCAAATATTTCAAAACCCTAATTCGTTTATTTCAAATCCGAGGGCCACATGGTTCTCAACAAGTTTATACAAATTAATCAAACCCACTGATCTTTTATAAATCGAAAATCAATTAGCTTTTGTTAAAAGAAATTAAGGAGAAACAACCTTATCTTTGATTTTTGGCTGATGATTAACGTGACCATAAGGATGAACACATCAGAAACCCAATCGGGTTGATGTGGGGATGAAACCCCACATCTCACGCGATCTAAATACCTCAGACCACCCCATAAACGATTGTTATATTCAAACTGAAAGGGATATTAGCCATGGAAGGGATGAACCGATCCAGTTTTGAGAGAGAGATGAGATTGGGGCGGTGGAGTTATTTTCGAGGGAAGAGAGAGAGTGTAACTCTCTGTTTTTGAGAGTTGTATGTGTAAACACACGTTTATTTACTCCCTTGTTCCTTGTTTATTCCGCCTATGGGCCGGGCCGGGTCACATGACCCTTGGGCCGGTTGGGAGTGAGGGTATTGGACCCATTTTGGGCCAAGTGTTTATACTAAGTTTAGTTAAAAGCCCATAAAACGAATTTTATAAATTTAGGGTATAATTTAACCTGTAAAACCCGACCGTTTAATAACCGACTTTTATTTGTCGTACTTTTTCGTAAACGTATGGTTTCGTCAAGCACAACTAGGGTGTCGTGTCTTTTATTAATATAATTTTTCGTATCGTAACTCGATCCTCATAATTAAATAGGTCGCGGCTAGCGTAACCGTACTCTCGAGCTATTTTATCTTCATTCTCTTTGCTGAATTACGAGGTGAGTTTATAGCCCCATACTTTACTATTTTCACTGCTTTTGGGGTGAGACATTGCTTGATTTTAACGTGTGAACACAAGTGCATTTACTGATTTATATATTAGTCTAAGTCCCACTAAAAACCCAGTTGCTTTGGCCCGTGAATCGTGAACCGTTAATTACTTTGTGTAAGCGCGAATGTTATGGATAGATCTATCGGGATTGACGTCCCTGTCTGTCTTGTCCAACAAGGGGACAAGCGGGCACAGTTTCATTTGAGTTTGAGATAGGATGTCGTGGGTTTAGGCATCTAGTTTGGGCTACATTTATATGATTATACTGCCGGTGTTGTTAACGCTTCGGTGTCACGAGCTTAGACTGTAATAAATACTTTTGGGATGACTTTGTATCTGTTATGTTGTCATCACATTTGGGAAAATCTTGTGGTTCATTAAACATTTCCACTTAACTAAACCTATGAACTCACCAACTTTATGTTGACACTTTAGCAATGTTTTTCTCAGGTATTAAGAAGGAAGATGCTAAATGAGGTCTCATGCATTGCCGTCATTTCTTTGAAACAAAGATCATTTGTACCATTTGAGAAAACTATGTTTTGTAACTGTATTCAGTTTATGCTTCCGCACTTTGTTAAAACTATTTATTTTATTAATTACAAGTGATCTATTTTCCGAACGTCTCATTTAGAGGTCGTTCTTTGTGACTATGTGCGTATGATAATCATGACGTCACCACTCCCTTGTCGCCATTATACTCTGATATTTTGGGAGTGTGACAATTATGATTGTGATATAAAATATCACCCAGGAAAAGCCAATGTTGTTGCCGATGCGTTGAGTAGGAAAGATAGAGAGCCTATCAGGGTACGTTCTCTAGTCTTGACCGTGCACAATAATTTTCCTAAGCAAATTAGAAATGCGCAAATAGAAGCTTGTAAGAAGGAAAATTTTGTTAATGAAGGGTTCCGAGGAGAAGGAGATCCTTTAGAGGTTAGAGCTGATGGAGTGAAATGCTTAAGAGGTCGTATGTGGATACCTAAGTTTGGAGGCTTAAGAGATTTGATTATGTTAGAATCCCATAAATCTAAGTATTCCATTCATTCGGGATCTGATAAGATGTACCATGATTTGAAGAAGTTGTACTGGTGGCCGAATATGAAAGCTGACATAGCTATGTATGTTCTTCAATGCTTGACTTGTGCTAGAGTTAAGGCTGAACATCAAAAGCCATCAGGACTACTTCAACAGCCTAAGATTCCTGAATGGAAGTGGGAGCGAATTACGATGGACTTTATCACCAAGCTTCCTAGAACATCATCTGGAAACAACTCGATTTGGGTTATTGTCGACAGACTGACCAAATCAGCACACTTCATTCCGGTTAAAGAGCAATTCTCACTAGAGAAGCTGACTCGTATATACCTTGAGAATGTTTTATGCAAGCATGGAGTGCCTGTATCGATCATTTCAGATCGAGATCCTAGATTCGCATCGAATTTTTGGAAATCTCTCCAAAGATCTTTGGGAACGAATCTCGACATGAGCACTGCTTATCACCCCCAGACTGATGGGCAGAGTGAAAGGACGATACAAACACTAGAAGATATGTTAAGAGCTTGTGTGTTAGATTTTGGTAAGAATTGGGATAAACATTTGCCGTTAGCAGAGTTTTCGTATAACAATAGTTACCATTCTAGTATTAAGGCTGCATCGTTTGAAGCTTTATATGGTAGGAAGTGTAGATCTCCTGTATGTTGGAGTGAAGTTGGGGATACCCAGCTCACGGGACCGGAATTGATCCGGGAGACTACGGATTTGATAGTTCAGATTAAGAATATGTTGTTGACTGCCCGTAGTAGACAGAAAAGTTACTCGGATGTGCGGCGGAAGCCAATGGAGTTTAAAGTGGGTGACCAAGTAATGTTGAAAGTATCGCCATGGAAAGGCGTTATAAGATTTGGAAAGCGAGGGAAAATGAATCCCCGTTATATTGAACCCTTTAAGATTTTATCTAGAGTAGGTCCGGTGGCTTACAAACTAGAGTTACCCCCAGAACTTCATGGTGTTCACAACACATTCCATGTATCTAATCTGAAGAAATGTCTAGCAGTGAGTGATGAGAAAATTTCATTAGATAAGGTTCGAATAGATGGGAAGTTGCATTTTATCGAAGAGCCCGTAGAGGTTATGGATCGTGAGGTAAAGCAACTGAAACAAAGTCGGATACCTATTGTCAAGATCCGATGGAATTCAAAGCATGGACCGGAGTATACTTGGGAACGAGAGGATGAAATGTGGAAGAAATATCCGCACCTCTTCGATTTCAATAAGAAACGGACATTCAAATAAAATGGATCACGAGGACGTTGATCCCTTTTAGGAGGAAAAGCTGTGACAATCTAACATTTTCAGGTAGTGAAATATTTTCTCGTATAATATTTTGAAACTTATTTTTGTGTTGGTTGACGAACTCACATTTTACGGATTTAAATTTGGGCTTACATGCATAATTTGGCGTCCTTTAAGACTAAACCGGAAACCTTAGGATTACGTATTTACGTTTTTGAACTCCGTTTTTGATGAGACAATTTTTATTGGATTCGTTTTGTGACGTTTATAAAAACGTTTTTTCGTAAAACGACCCGAGGGCACGCAAATCGAGAAAACTAGAATCGAGGAATACCCGTAAATTAGTGAGGTGGGACAAAATACATTATCCCACCCCACTAGCACACAAGGGACGGCACAACATGACACCACATCAAGGATGTGGCATCATGTTAGCTTACAACTTACAAGTGTAAGTTAAGCTTACACTTTAAGCTTTCCACTAACTCAAAACCATCAACCACTTCTCATTACCATCATTTCACTCATGCAAACAAGCTCAAAATCCTCTCAAAACCCCACCATTACCGTCCACTTTTGAAGAACAAACACCCCTTCTTGATCTTTTCTAGCCACAAAATACTTGTTATCTAGCTCTATCATGGAGTTACCTTGAAGCCTTGATCATTTGGTGGCCATTTTAACAACAAAGGAGGTGATTTTCTTGTGTCCTATGGCTTATTTCTCAACTTATGTTCTTGGTGTTTGATGATCTTGGAGTTACTTTTGGTGTTCATCAAGTTCTTGTCTTCTAAAAACAAGATATACTCTTGGTTGGTAAAGAAGATCATCCTCTCCATTTTCTCTTATATTTTTGTAAAGAACAAATGTATTTTATTTCTTGTTGTATATGTATATGATGATAAAAAAATGTTGTGTGGGGATCAAGAGTTGATAAATATGTTTAAAAAGGTTAATAACCATGAGAAATAAGGTTAAAATCATGCTTATTTAGTTGGCTGTATAAAAACAGTATGTAACTAAAACTTGAACTGATAAACTTGTATGGTAGAATCCATTTACAGTAAGTACAAGATGTTATACACATGTGAGAGTTGGCCATGCAATGGAATCATTATAATGAGTGAGATATGATCAAAACAAGATAAGTGTGCTAATTTGAATAAACTGTTTTGTAGGGACTGTTAAGCATAGATAAACTTAAAATGAGCAGTAGCTATACCTAAGTTAAATGTAGCACATAATATGAAGATCATGCCATCCAAAAAGTAGCTTCTAATTCATTGTAGAACTCTAGATATGATAAAAATGGTGAAGATGAAAATAAAAATCAGATTTTGAGAATTAATGTTTATTACTATTATATAAGCACTCAAAATTATATTGTATAAAATGTAAAATTAAAACCCACTAACTTATGAATTTTATTTATATAAATATGTAAAAGGTTAAATAAATGGATAAATTATAAAAATCGTAGTGGAATAATACTTATAAGTAATAAAAACTATAAACTTGATTTTTACGACTTTTTCAGGTATTACCGTAAAATTAACGTTTTTTGCCAATTAAAACTTAGACGATCAAACCCGTCTAATGTAAAGTTTTTAAAAGTCATATACTGATATATAAGTAACTAATACAAGTAAAACCGATAAAACCCGAACTATAGGACATACGGACATTAACGAGCTAACTAAGCATATTGGACTAATAATTGGAGTAAATAAGTTAAACACTTATAAAAAGAACTTATTGGGCTTAACCCATTTGGGCCCAACATGGAAAGTATAGATACTGATAATATAAGTATAAAATGGATTAAAACAAGTTAAAGAACTTATAATAAGCTTATTGGACTTAAAATAGGTAAATAGGTAAAACTAATAAACTAGTAAAAAGTTACCAAAACGTAAACACTAAAATGAGTAAACAAGGATATATAAACCCACTTGATCATCATCATATGAACAAAATCATCATATGTATATTGTTATTTTGATAAAAGTCATTGGACAAGAGTCTAAGACCGATTATTATTTATATAGGTTTCCGTGACCGAAGCACGCCCGTAGCCGATAATCCGCCTTTCATTATCAACGTGAGTTCATAGCCTCGCACTCTTTTAAATGTTTTATAAAATGATTTGTAAACCCGCGAGGGAGATAACATGCTAGATTTTTGATAAAAATAGAACACAAGTAGTCCCGATGGTATGCTTAATGATATGGACCCGAATGATGCTATGACCCTATAAACGAGACAAAAAGGATTATTAGTAGTTAGGTTATGTCACTTAAAGTCCCATTAGCATGAATTGTGAACTACCGGGATTTGGTAGACGCTTATGCATTTGATAGTACTATTTGGGGACGATCACCCCAGTTCGCGCCTTGACGGTTGATCCCCGTCGTACCACATTGATTGGTAAGCGAATTTATGTATGAGAAGATTCCATAGCGTGATTTTTGTGATGACACGCTAACTTAGATGGGCAAATTGTTTGTCGGGTTCGCGACCCGTTCTTTTCATAGTAAGGTAACAATGTCATGCGGCTAATAATAATCCTAAAACCTATATATACAATACAATAACGACGCTAATAACGATAAATATATTACCTATAATGGTAATATTGAGGCTACGGTCTCATGGACGGTTTAAGATGTATGCTTGATTTATATATTGCCTGACTAGCAATACGAGGACTTACTTCCGATATTATACTTGTGTTCTGATTTTAACGATTGTTTTATATAACGGTTTTTATTAAACTCTATGAATTCACTCGGCATTCGCTGATATGATTTTTGCATGTTTTTATCTCAGGTGCTTGAAGGTAATCCGGATGGAGATCGACTCTGATGGCCCACATAATATTAAAAATGTTCATTCGATCTATGTTTTGTAAACTTAATGACCTGTATAATTTAGGACATGTTGTACGCTTTAAAACTTTTTGTCGAATGAATGTATGTTAGACCTTGTACAACGATTTTTATGTGTTGTCTATGATTGGAGTTATTGTGCTATCCCGTAACACTCTGAAAGACCCTTCCGCTGTACCGATACGAAAAATGAGAGTGTTACACCGTGAAAGCCCGTGTTTTCTTCCTTTTTAATCTTTTGGTCCTAAAACACAATAAAAACACAAACCACGCATAATTCCGACTTTTACGACATAAAATACACGTTTTGGTCTTGTTATTATTGGAAATAAGTGGTAAAAGGATAAGTGTTTTCACACTTATTAAATCCCCTACACTTGACCATTGCAATGCCCTCATGCAATGCATTAATTTTAAAGCACGGTTTACATTTTCCATAATAAATAACCCACCTTGGCCTTTATTAAATACTAAATATGAAAATATAGAAACAAGTAAAGAAATTAAAAACTTACATTGGGTTTTGGCTGCCATGAACGTTTATCATCCTCAAGTTTCACGTTCCCCATACCAAGCTTAAAAACGAGATCATTGTTATTATAAGTTAGCAAACTAACACGAACTCATGTGGGCCAATTATTCACTTAGACACCCTTATTCCTAGGTGTATCTCTTATATTTTATTTTTGTCTTGAATGATCACGAGGATGCATTGTTTGACTTATTTCGATAGTTATTTAGGCCGAAAATAAAGTGAACGATTTAATCAATAGTTAGCTAAAGGACAAAATCTTTTAAAACTGCTTCTCGGGACCTCATAAAGTTCATATCTTGGCATAACTCGCTTCACGATTTGAGACCTTTCTCGGACCGATATTTGGCAGCGACTTCATACTTCAAATCTTTGAGAGACGTTCTTGAAATTATGGTCTTCTCTTCATAATAGGAATTTCTTCACTTGAAGTTTTGAGAGATTCTTCATATTTGGACCACGACTTCTTCATTTTTCTCCAATCTTTATTTTGGACTTTGATATACAACGATCCGCCTCCTTTTAGGACTTGGATCTATTTATCCTCATACCTTGTTAGGGCCTTTTTGGATAGACTTCTCCATGATCTTTAAGGGAGTATTTGCTTTTCATCGTGTGTCTCGATCCTTCATATAGATTTTCGATAAATGATTCTTCACATCACTTTTGGATCCTTTAGCAACAAAATGTAGCCCTCATGCCTTGTTAGGGCCTTTTCGGACTCTCCAATCTTCGCATCCCGCTTCAATAAGTTATGCCTTGGCTATGAACTCTAATCCGTACCGACCAACTTTTAAACGATCTTGGGCTAGAAGCTAAGTAACCTTTTAAATCGTACAACCTTATTTATTGCAGATAAATTTATTAACAAGTGAAGGGAGAATAGGCTTATAATTAACTCACATAAATTCACGAAAGAATACCAAACTTATAATTGACTCTATCATCTCTCGTCCTACACAGTTTACAATCTCAAGGAATGAGACTCGTGGATGCTTAGCCTATTAAATCAAAGTTTTGGATTTTCGAGTCATCTATAGGATCTTACAAATTCTTAGACTTTTTTAAGTTTAGAAATCGTATTTTAAAGTTCCCTTGATAAACAACTCTCTAGGATCAATTATAGGAACTTGCGAAAATTTCTTGTTCTTAACCCATGAGAGTTAAGAATTTCGCGTTTTATAGCTCCCTATATAAAAGCCTAGCAAAACTTGACTTAAACACGTTAAGGATACTAGCTAGAGTAAACTTAGATAAGTAAACTCGGGTTGAGTCAAAATGTTCACGACTAAGAAAAATTTAAAACTACTTTATTGAAAATTTATTCTAGCAAGGAAAAGAAATAAACATATCAAAGGAAAATACAAGTATACAACTAGGCCAAAATAGATTAAAAATTTTGAAAAATGTCGAAAAATCAAATTTTCCGATTAATAATGAGGGCAAATTCATGGAAAAGACCACTTACTTCGATAGACGTCCCCCCTACACTTGAGATAAACATTGTCCTCAATGTTTAAGCATGTGGAAGTAAACTCCCCCTACACTTAGGACATTGTGCACGTTGTTTAAATCTTGCTAAGGAAAGGACAACTAAAGTGAATCCAATGTGAATATATAAAATATGAAATATTGAATCACAAGAGTTTAGGATAGAACCGGGAAGATGGGAACATGGTATCACGGTTCGTCAAAAGTCATCAAGGTGGATCTTTGAAGCTTTAATCCCTGCACAGCACAAGAAACAAGAAAACAAACACATACGGGGCTCCCCATACACTTATTATGAAAGTAGTAAATGATAGATCACGGGTTGCCTCCCGAGAAGCGCTTGTTTTTTATTACCGAGTCACGAGCCTGACTCGGCCCAATTTAGTTCATGGGGAACGTGGTGAGGGATGGAATCATCTCATGGGAGATGTCCTCACCAAAGTACAGCTTCAAACGTTGGCCATTCACCTTGAAATTGGGCCCATTTGGCTGAGAAAGCTCAATGGTCCCATATGGAAAGACTTTGGCGACGGTGAATGGACCAGACCAGCGGCTCTTCAACTTGCCAGAGAAGATCTTCAACCGAGAGTTAAAAAGTAAGACTTGATCACCAACGTGGAACTCTCGGTTCTTAATCCTTGCGTCATGAATGATCTTGGTCTTCTCCTTGTAGATCAGTGAGTTCTCGTAAGCTTCATTCCTCAGTTCATTGAGCTCGTTGAGTTGAATCTTGCGATGATCACCGGCTTTGTTGATGTCGAAGTTAGCCCACTTCGAGGCCCAGTGCGCCTTATGTTCCTGCTCGATGGGGAGGTGGCATACTTTCCCTTACACAAGAGGATAAGGTGTACAACCGATCGGGGTCTTATAAGCAGTACGGAAAGCCCACAGAGCATCATCTAACTTATCGGCCCACGCGACGCGATGCTCTCCCACAGTACGCTCCAAAATTCGCTTCAATCCACGGTTGGATATCTCGGCTTGCCCATTGGTTTGGGGATGATAGGTGGTGGAAAGACGGTGATTGACACCATACTTAGCCATGACTCTTGCAAATTGATCATTGCAAAAATGAGTCCCGCGGTCACTGATAATAGCACGAGGAACGCCGAATCGAGCGAAAAGCTGCTTTTAAAAGTTCACAACCACCCTCGCATCGTTCATTGGGAGAGCCTTAGCTTCAACCCATTTAGAAACGTAGTCAACAGAGACGAGGATGTACTTGTTCCCTTTGGATGATGAAAATGGCCCCATAAAGTCGATGCCCCATACGTTAAAGATTTCACATTCTTGTATGAAACTTTGAGGCATCTCATCCTTATGTGTGATCTTGACTTGGCGTTGGCAAGCATCACAATGCTTAACCATTTCGTGAGCGTCACGATAAATGATGGGCCAATAGAATCCAGAGTCAAACACTTTCTTAGCGGTGTAGTTGGGACCAAAGTGACCACCGGTGGGTCCTTTATGGCAAGCAACAAGGATTTTCAAAGCTGTCGGTCCATCAACACATCGACGAATGATTAGATCATCACATTGTTTGAATAGAAAAGGGTCATCCCAGAAGTAAGTCTTAACATCATTCAAGAACTTCTTCTTTTGTTGGGATGTTAACCCTTTGATGAGAATACCACCCGCTAAGTAGTTTGCAATGTCGGCAAACCACGGGGTGTCATCAAGATTGAGATTTATAGACATTAAGGTCTCAAGGGGGAAGAGTCATTGATCTCTTTGTTCGGATGATCCCCTTGATATGGATCCTCAAGTCGACTTAGATGAACCGCGGCTAGGTTTTCAGCACCCTTCTTGTCACGAATTTCGATGTTGCATTCTTGAAGGAGTAAAACCCAGCGAAGAAGTCTTGGCTTAGATTCGTGCTTAGTCATCAAGTACTTCAACGCGGAATGGTCCGTGTATACGATAGTGGTGGATAAAACAAGATAGGGGCGAAATTTTTCAAAAGCATAGACAACAGCTAAAAGCTCTTTTTCGGTTGTCGTATAATGCAATTGAGCCCCCGTCATTGTTTTGCTAGCATAGTGGATTGGTTGGAAGTGTTTATTCACTCTTTGGCCCAAAACAGCACCAATAGCAAAGTCGCTAGCATCGCACATCAATTCAAAGGGTAGCTCCCAATTAGGGGTAACCAAGACCGGTGCCTTAGTTAGCTTATCCTTAAGAAAATTGAAGGCTTCGATAAACTCTTTAGAAAAGATAAAAGGAGTATCTTTTTCCAAAAGGTGGGTCATCAGGCGAGCGATTTTAGAGAAATCCTGAATGAATCGACGATAGAAGCCCGCATGAACCAGAAAACTTCTCACACCCTTCACGGTTGAAGGTGGAGGTAATTTGGCTATGACATCTACTTTAGCACGGTCGACTTCAAGACCGGCTTTAGAGATTTTGTGTCCTAGCACAATGCCTTCTTTTACCATAAAATGGCATTTTTCCCAATTCAGAACAAGGCGAGTGTCTTCGCACCGCTTAAGCATACGTTCTAAATTGGCAAGGCAAGAAGAAAAGGAATCCCCAAAGACCGAGAAATCATCCATGAAGACTTCCATGGTTTGCTCAACCATGTCATGGAAGATAGCCAACATGCACCTTTGGAATGTCCCGGGGGCATTGCATAAGCCAAAAGGCATTCTTTTGTAAGCAAATGTGCCATAGGGACAAGTGAATGTTGTCTTCTCTTGATCTTGGGGATCGATGGGTATTTGGAAATAACCCGAGAAACCATCAAGAAAGCAGTAATATTCATTACCCGCTAAACGTCCAAGCATTTGGTCCATAAAAGGAAGAGGGAAATGATCCTTTCTCGCGGCATCATTGAGTTTGCGGTAGTCTATACAAACTCTCCACCCAGTAATGAGACGGGTAGGAATCAACTCGTTGTTTGCATTGGGCACAACGGTGATGCCGCCTTTCTTAGGCACACAATGGACTGGACTAACCCATGGTGAATCCGAAATAGGGTAAATCATACCCGCATCAAGAAGTTTGATAACCTCTTTTTTGATGACTTCATGGATTTTAGGATTCACCCTTCGTTGGCTTTGAATTGTGCGCTTAAAGTCGTCCTCCATGAGAATTTTATGTGTGCAAAAGTGAGGATCAATTCCGCGAATATCGGAGATTTTCCAAGCGATAGCTCTTTTATGCTTCTTCAACACGACGATAAGTCGGGCTTTTTCTTCTTCTTTCAGGTCCTTTGCGTTGATGACCGGTAACTTCTCGTTGTCTTCAAGAAAAATATACTCTAGATGCGGAGGTAGGTCTTTAAGCTCAAGAGTAGGAGGATCCTCAATAGATGGTGAAACTAACGATGGATCATCATTATTCACCTATTTAGGAGAAGGAGGAGAAAACGGGTCTTCATTGAGAAGTCTCTCAATAGTACGAATGTCTTCATCCCAATCGGTGGAAGAATCATCATACTTAATATCGAGAGGACCCAAGCTAGCTTCGAAATCATCCAAGTCACTTTCTCCAAAAGGAGTCAATGCCGGAGCAATTGAGGAAACGGTCTCAACATTGGGTAGAGAAGAGAGAGTACTTTTGCAAGCATCATGAAAATGTTCTTCACAAGCCTCATCAAGAACATCAATAGCATTAACACTCTCATATGAATAAGGTTGCTTAGAAATATTACCCATGTTGAAGACAATTTTGACGTCACCAACTCTCATGATTATTTCGCCCGCGGCTACATCAATGAGAGTGCGACCGGTCCTCAGGAAGGGACGTCCAACGATTAATGGAACACGAGGATCCATCTCGTAGTCAACGACAACAAAATCCGCCGGGAAGGTGAATTTGTCAACGCCGACGAAGACGTCTTCGGCTATCCCCACTGGATAAGCAACCGTACGGTTAGCTAATTCCAAAGTCATTTTGGTGGGGACTAGCTCGGGGAGAGATAATTGCTTCCAAACACTTAAAGACATTAAGTTTATACTAGCACCTAGATCAGCTAGGGCCATGTAATTCTCTACTCCCGGGAAGTTGCAAGGAATCAAGAAGCGACCCGGATCACCAAGTTTGGTGGGCAATTTCCTTAAGAGAACGGCGGAGCAGTTCTCATTAAGTTGGGTCTGAGCAATGTCAAGAAGCTTCTCCTTGTCACTAAGAAGATCTTTAAACATTTTCGCGTATTTGGGCATGTGAGCGAGAGCCTCGGCAAAGGAGATGTTAAAATTCAATTGTTTAAACATTTTGAGAAAGTTTAATACCTGAATATCATCCTTGCTCTTTTTATTCCCTTTCCTCAACCTTGAAGGATAAGGTATATTGGATGAAGAAGAAGGCTTAAGGGAAGTAGGATCACTCACAACCACGGGTGGTGGGGAAATGGGGATAGAAGGTGAAGGAGGTGAGGAAAGTTGCTCTTTTTCCTTATTCACAATCACGGGTGGAGGTTTAAGAAGCTCGGGTTCCGTATAACCTTTTCCACTACGAGTGGTGATTTCTTTCATCTCCCCTTGTGGGTTCGCAACGGTGTTACTCGGAAGAGTACCCGAAGAAGAGGGTTAATTACCTTGGATGAGCGAACCAATCATATCACGAATGTTAAGCGCTTGAGTGCTGAAAGAATCTCTAATGTCTGCACGAATTTCATTGCTTTGTTTTTCCATGTCATTCCTTAGCTTGGCTCGAATATCGCTCCCTTGTTTCGCCATTTCGCCCTTCAAGTTGATGACTTGACTCTAAAGATTCGTCACCATCTCCCGATTAGTCTTCATGAATGTCTCGACGTCTTGATTTAATGCCATCGGTTGATTGAGAGGTGGAGCTTGGTAAGCTTGAGAATTTCCTTGAGTTGGGTATGGGTTTCTTTTGGATTGATATTGATTGGTAGCACGAGGTTGGGATTGGTTGTTTTGGTTATAGCTTTGTTGTTGGTTTTGGTTTGTAGGAGGGAAACCGGGTGGAGCAAGATAGTTGTTTGAACGATAACTTAGCAAGCTACGATCTCCTTGAGGACGAGCTTGATAGCCTCCCGTGGGATAAGTACCGTAAGCCGCGTTAACGTTTTCAGAAAAATTGCCTTGAGTGGAAGGACAATCATTGTAAGAATGTGGACCACCACATGTGTCACAAGAAATAGCAACGGCTTTAGCTTGTTGAAAGTGGGTTGTGGCCATGGACATGAAATCCTTGTGCATATTCGTGATTTGTCGGGTAAGTACGGTTATCTCGGGATTGGAAGTAGTAGAAGAAACATTGACTCTCGAGTTAGATCTTGAGGATGCGGATGAATCCCAATTCTTGTGGTGAGTAGTCATGTTTTCAATCAACTCTCTACACTCCTCCGGTCTCCTTTTCATAAAAGTACCACCGGAGGCGGCATTGATCGTGTCACGATCACGAAAAGTGAGACCATTGTAGAAGGTGTCAATGAGAGTGACGGGGAGCATGTTGTGATTTGGACGGCGGACGATCAAATCATTATATCGTTCCCAAGCATCAAAGAGCGATTCATCATTGTCTTGCATGAATCCACTGATTTGGTTACGAAGGCTTGTGACCATGGATGGTGGGAAGTAGCGCGACAAAATGCGTTGAGTCATGTCATTCCACGTATGACTAGAATTCTTAGGGAGACGGTCAAACCATTTTTCAGCATGGTGAGAAAGCGAGTGGGGAAAAAGTTGAAGGCGAAGGTCATCCATAGAAACACCGGGGCACTTCATGCTTTGGGTGATGGTAATGAATTTGTCGAGGTGTTTGTTGGCATCATCATCCGGAATTCCGTGAAATGGGTTAGTTTGCACTTGTTGGATCATGTGATGCTTTAACGAAAACTCCTGAGCTGTGTCGTGCATCGGCGCAATCGGGCCTCCGCGTCCGTTCATGGTGGGTTGACACAATTCCTCCATTGTTCGTAAATCAGGTAGGGGGACATTGTTGTTGTTGTTGTTATTATTCAAATTGGGTAGAGGTGGGTTGTTATTGTTGTTATTAACACAAGCCATATCTAAATCGTCACGAGTCTCGGGCTCAGAATAGTTCGAAGATCTAGTACGCATACACCTGCAGAAGAAAAATATACACAGAGAGAATATCTATATAATCTTTTTGGTGCAAAATCTTTTGGAAAAGAATTGCTTTTTCTGATTTTTTTATGTTTTTGTATTTTTGAAGAATTTTATATTTTTTAGGATTTTTGAAAATTTTTAAAGCAAGGAAAATAACGTTCAAAGAACGGATCCCAAAATTCAATGCGTCTCTAACTAGAAACCGTTAATCTTAACGAAAAGAGCCGGCAGCGGCGCCATTTAATACATGGTTTTTTCAACCGAGTATAAAATCTTATCGTTCTGAATCTCTTCGAATTGACTATTGGTTCAAAGTGCGACTCAATTGTCTTTTGGTGAACAAGAGAATGGTTTGGTTTGTTATCTATTTTAAACTAATAGCAAATAAGTAAGTGTCGTTGAGTAAAGGAGAAGTTTTAAAGATTAAACTAAATGTAACGAGTTAAAATTAAATACTAAAAAACTTAAAGACAAGATTAGGAAAATTACTAGAACACTTAATAAAACTAACACTTGGAAACCTTGCAAAAACAAGAAACTAAACCATCGTAAAATTTTCAAATTGGAATCTAATCGAATATTGATCGGAATATGGTGCAATCGAAATGTAGGCAACAATGGTCTAGATCGGAATATATTCTGAATAGTTGATCGGAATGTTGAGGAACAAGGCTGTCGGAATGTTTGAAGAAAATGCAAATCGGAATATCATAAAAACTAAGTAATCGGAATATATCACAAAAGATCCCGATCGGAATGTCGGAAATGAGCCTCAATCGGAATAATGGGAATAAGCTCCAATCGGAATGTATGGAGGACACCCAATCGGAATACCACAAGATTACCAAAATCGGAATACTCAAAACTTCACTCGTCAGAATATTAATCCCTAATCCGATTAGGTGATCGAAATAGGGGGAGGTGCAATCGGAAAACTCAAAACCCTTTTCCGATTTGCCAATCCGAATAAAGGGATGGGTGGTTGGTCGGAATAAGCTGATCGGAAAGGGGTTTAGACCCTTTCCGATTTATATGGAATTCGAAATAAGCTAGGTAATAAGCTATATTGAATAAGCTAATACGCAAAACTTGACAAATCAATAATGAAACGGATCAAATAAGCACTAATAACAACTTATCCAAACTTAAAATACACAAACTTTTAAATCAAACCATAAAAATATGAACTTTTACAGAAAATTTTAAAAAGTAAATAAGCTAAACATGTAAATAAGCCAATAAGCACAAGAATCTTAAAGTTTAATCAAATGAAAGCTTATGTAGGAACAAAATGATCAACTTTTTAAGCACGAAATCATTAAGAACAACACGGATCATATGAAATTCGCACCAAAAGTTAACTAAAAATCAAAGAAAGGTAGGATGAGATTAAGGATTAAAAGCTTAACTAGAACTTGATTAATGAATTAAGCAATACACAAATGTTTAATCTTGAAAGATTAAAAGAAAGAAAGATGAAAACTTAGTGAGAGAAAGTTTAGAACTTTCTCTCTCTAAAAACTAGAAAGAAAAGTGAAAAATGAAAACTTAAAACTAAAGACTAACTCCCCTCCTAATGTGTATTAGGAGGGTATTTATAGGAAAAATGGAGGGAGTGCATGCGTTGCTTCTTCTTTCTTTCTTTGTTCACGTCTTCTCGACTTGATTTAATTCTTTGTCTTTTCTCGACGTCGTCTCGGGATTTGAACTTGTCTTGATAATTTTCTTCTTTAATTTAGACTCGAGTTCTTCAACTTCATTAAACTTCCGCCGTTAGACTTTTTCTTCGATAAATCATCAGAATATGCCTTGGACTTCCGTTCTTTTTGCACTCTTGATCTTTTGACTTCGTCTTTTCCCGTTTTCTTCGATAAAAGCCCGTGAAAGCCCGTGTTTTCTTCCTTTTTAATCTTTTGGTCCTAAAACACAATAAAAACATAAACCACGCATAATTCCGACTTTTACGACATAAAATACACGTTTTGGTCTTGTTATTATTGGAAATAAGTGGTAAAAGGATAAGTGTTTTCACACTTATTAAAGCCTAACGCGTGTTGTTTAGTGTGTGCAGGATCCCAACCATATAGTTCACTTGGTGTAGGAGCCAGAGTCCAGCCAACCCGAATTAAGCCTAATTCGGGTCTAGCAAGGATCACCCAACTTTTGTATCAACAATGGCACTCCTGATCGCACTCCCGATCGCACTCTCGATCGCACTCCTAGATCGTACTGCCGATCTCACTCACGATCGCACTCCCGATAGCACTCCCGATCGCACTCCCGGATCGCACTCCCGGATCGCACTCACGATCGCACTCCCAATCGCACTCCCGATCGCACTCCGTGATCGCACTTAGTGATCGCACTCAGTGATCGCACTCAGTGATCGCACTCAGTGATCACACTCAGTGATCTTACTTAGTGATCTTACACAGTGATCTTACTCAGTGATCTTACTCAGTGATCTTACTCAGTGATCTTAATGAGTGATCATAGTTTGGATCGCAATTAGAAACCCCCGGGGTTGATGCGATCACGAAACTAGATCAGAACAAGTAAAAACCCTTAAGAAAGTTACGATGGGGTACAAAAAGCAAATAAGCACTTTAATAATAAGCAGTTACCAAAAAAATTAATTAAAACAATAATAAGAATAACTAAATAAGCACAAATTTAAAAACTTTCAAAACACTAAATAAACAGAATTTATAAAACAAACTAAAAAAAAGATTAAACTTTTGAAAACACTTAAAAGAAAATAAGCTTAAGATGAAAGAAGCTAGAGTTGCAATAAGCTAAAAACTAACAATCATATATATATAAAAATGACAAGAACAAAAAGATGAAAACTTTAATCAAAATAAGCATAAAGATTAAAACTTAAAGATTAAACGAACCAAACAAAAGATTTAAAACAAGAAGAGAAGAATGAGAATGATTATAAAAACCTTGTAATTAAAATTGAAGATTAAAGATTCAAACAAGATTAAAAACTTACATGAAATAACTTGAAATCAAAGACAAGTATGTAAATGACAATATGAAAAGTGCATAAAATAAAGTGGAGAGGTATGTGTCAAATAGCTAACACCTCCTAATGTGTCATTAGGAGGGTATTTATGTGGAGTGTATGGTTGGTTGGAAGTTTTCTTCTTTATTTCTTTCGTTCTCGTATTTCGTCTTTGACAATAAACTCGTCATTCTCGACTTTGTCTAGGGATTTTTCGATAAATAAAATGAACTCGGCTTCTAATTTCTTCATTAATTAGACTTGGTTCTTCGACTTCGTTAAACTTCCGTCTTTAGACTTTTTCTTCGATAAATCTTCAGTATAGGCCTTGGACTTTCGTTCTTTTTGCACTCTTGATCTTTTGACTTCGTCTTTTGTCTTTTTCTTCGATAAAAGCCCGTGAAAGCCCGTGTTTTCTTCCCTTTTCACATTTTGGTCCTAAATCACAACAAAAACACAAACCACGCAAAATTCCGACATTTACGACATTAAATACACGTTATGGTCTTGTTTTTAATTGTAATTAAGTGGTAAAAGGATGGGTGTTTTCACACCTATCATCAATCTTGATCAATAGAGCTTGTTTGAATGATTTTGGAAGCTTGTAGCTGGTTCAGATGTTTCTAGTTCACTTTTGATGAGACTGTATTTATACATAGTCTCGTCGTCCAAATCAGGCTTAAAATACTAAAAATATCATTAAAATACCCAAATATATGCTTGTGTTTGTTCATTGTGTATTTTAGGTACGGATATCGTGAAATCAACAAAAGATCAAAGGAATCAAGCAAAAACAAACACGGGAAA
Source organism: Glebionis coronaria (assembly GCA_025667525.1). Taxonomy (NCBI): domain Eukaryota; kingdom Viridiplantae; phylum Streptophyta; class Magnoliopsida; order Asterales; family Asteraceae; genus Glebionis; species Glebionis coronaria. The sequence goes on from CM046876.1 coordinate 264,908,432, forward strand.
CGAAGCCGCAAAAGGAACCGGACCTGAATCATGAATTTCCTTTGAAGTCCTTGAAGTTTGAAGAATTGGAAAGATTGTTCCCTCTACTTTGGAGGACTTGTCATTTTAAACCCTTGTAAATCCTCAATTTTACACTTGGGTCCCTAAAATGATGAGATATTACAGTATTGGTCCTTGAAGAATGGTGAAAATACAAAACAAGCCCTTGGAACAAGTTTATGAAACTTATTGTGGCCAAAATGGGAATTTACAAACTTCCTTAACAAAGGAATAAGACATTTTGCCTGATTAAACTTAAAAGACAAGAGAATGAAAACTAGGGGGCCATTTGGGGCAGACACAAAAACTTCACCCCACCACTCTCTGCTTGACACGTCATCCACGTCACCACCATCCACCAATCACACTCCATCTCCCTTCCACATCAGATCTCCACCCACTTTTTAAACAACTGATTATTAAATCAGTTATTTTCCCACTAAACACAATTTTAAATCCTAATCCCTCCCCAAATAAGATTAAACTTCCCCTTTATCTCCTTTAAACCCTAACAAAAACCCAGGATGAACTAAGATCAAATCAAAGGGTTTTTGTTCAATAGCTTCCAGATTTACAATTAATCACCCACTAATCCTTTCCCACTCACAAACAAAACCAACCCGTGACCCAAATGGGGCCCCCATGGTTCCCCTACTGCACCAAGAATAGCAATTTCAGCATCTTCCAGGCATCCAACGACTCAAGGCCAAAACCGGGTCCAAATGAACGCACATGATCATCCCAACAGCTGGAATCTTTCAGAGATCACATGGGAACGATTTTGACCAAGACCTCAAAGGGCAAGACTGGAAATTTTGCATTTAGGGTTTAGGGTTTTCCCTTTTTCTGTATTATTTTATTCTAGATTCTAGTAAAATCCTTAGAGTAGTATAATATGGACGGTTTGTGTCCATATTTTCCTTGTTCCAAATTTTTGTAAACTTTTTCAAGTAAATGAATATTTAGAGTATTTCTTTTAAATCTTGAAAACTATCTGTGTTCCATTTATATTGTGTTTTTAGTTTAAGGTTTTAATTTTCAGCAAAGTTATTCAGTTGGTTAAAATATTCTTGATTTACAAGTTATTTTTGTAAAAATCTGAATCCAAGCATGAAGGAAGCTAAAGTGGATTTCATGCCGTGGATTCAACTTTGACTTAACAACTTGTTGGTTACTGGTCACTTTACAAGGTTATTTTCAAAAGGAACCATTTTCCAAAGATTTTGAAAAAATCTGCTTTTTATCTTTACTGTTTTACTGTAGCATAAGCTACTGATAAGCTCCTTGACAAGAGCCTTATCAGTAGGCTTACACTACTGTTTCTTTCTCTTGGTCTTGTGGTGCTTGTGCAGGAATTTCAAGAACAACAAGTCATTCTCTCATCCATTTTCTTCCATTATATTGAAGATATTTGTCCCTCTTGTCTGTTGTAGACAAGTCAACAAGGTTCTCTACTTATTCATAAGCTCACAATAAGCTCCTTAATTACCCCTTTGGAAGGCATCAGCAGGTAACCAACTTGAACCCCATTAGCTTTAATTTTTGAAGCTTTTATGTGATTGTGTGTGAATTGGTATGAACTTGTTTGTATGTTGGATTTATCAGTTTGATTAGGCTCACTTTAGCTTGTTATGCATGTTTAGGATATAAGTAATCAGGTTGGTTGGAATTTGCAAGCTTTTTGTTTGTTAATTTCATTTTCAGAAATATATAGGAGTGTTTGGGACTAGGGTTAAACTGAATTTGGTGACAAGATTTAGGTTTAAATCAGCTTAAACATATCTTATATGTTAGTATTAGGAGTTGTTGTTAGTTATCTTCAAGTTTGGTATGCTTAAAACAAGTTTGCATGTGTGAAACTGTCTGAAAAATCAGTAGGGGTCATAACTGCCTTGTTTTAGCAAAAATTTGACCACCAATCTTGTATGTTGTTATATCTTGGTAGTTATTAGGGGTGTGTCTTTGTTTGTGGTAGTTTTCAAGTGAATTGAGTGAGTTTTGGCCAACCAAAACTCACCCAATTGCACATTAGACCAGCAACTGTTCATCAGAAACATACATGGCATATCAGTAACTGTCTTGGGCTATTTGAGTTTGATTTTTTGAAGTAATTGGTGTGTTTTACATTTTTATTGACTCCCCACAACCCAACTGGTTGTGGGGGTGCCAATCATTGCGCACAAATTCAAGTAATCAACAAGTTACAAGCTTAAAACCTTCCAGACCCGTTTTTTTAAACTAGCAGTGGGAACCAAGTTCCCACTGATAGTGTTAGGGTAGGTACTGCTAAGCTACCAGACAAAACAACTCACATGTCACTTTCAGTCTTTTTACTTTTTTTGTCTTTAGTGGTAAAATTTAGGAATTATAACTTGATTTTAGTTTCATTATTTTTCTTATTTATTTTCTGATTTTTCTATTCAGTTTATTTTCTGTTTACTGTTCATTTATTATTTTTTATATTAAATTTCATTTTAAATTAATTTTTAATCATCTGTTTTTGTCTTTTAGTGGCAAAGCTTTATATTTTTCAGTTTTACAAATTTTCTTAGATTTAGAAAAGTATTTTAAGATTTTTAGTTTAAAAATGTTTCACTGTTCACTTTTTAAATTAATTTTTAGATTTAATTTAGTTTAATTAGGGTTTTATTATAAACTGTTTTGTCTTTTAGTGAAAATATTTACTTTTTTCAAACTTTTTCATCTTTCTACTGTTTATTAGTATAATTTAGGATTTTTAAAATTGTCAAATTATTTTTAGCATTATTTTATTATTTTTAATCATTATTTTAGTTTAAAAATAGTTTTCAGTGTTTAAAAAAAATAGTATTTAAAATTTAGGAAAAATACTTTTTAGTCTTTAAATAATATAAGTGATTTATTAGTTCAATAAAATAATATTTTGGGCTTTTTCTTAATTATATTTAATTTTAGGGCTTTAATTAGCATTTAAAATTGAATATTTTATTAATAAAAGGTTTAAAAATATATTTATTGGATTTTTATGCTTATTTATATTATTTTAGACTTAGTTTTAATTTTTAAATAACTTTTAGCTTTAATTTTTAATATCGTCACGTTTTACGTATTTTCGTTCGCATTTTACGTTAAATCGTCGTAGTGTAATCGTAATCGTAGCTCGTCTTTAATTTTTCTCTTCTAAACCAAAAACGTCACTAATCCAAACTTTGATTTTATATAATTGACACACTTAATCCACACACCTCCTTCGAGAACGAACCCGCATTTATTCGGTTTTACGTTTTTCTAAAAGCGTAAGACTTAATACTTGTCGCTCATACGTGTTTTTCCTAAAACGTGTACGATTTACCTACATCAATCATTTGGCACCGCTGCCGGGGAGGTGTTTTTAGTGTGCCATTATCAGTATCGTGTTTGTGTGAGTAGTGCGTTTTTGCTTTTCATTTTTGGAAAGCGTAAATATCGTACATACTCATTTTTGTTATTTTCCTTATTATATTATAGTATCCAAATAAATCGTGTTTAATTTTCCTAAATTAAACACAAACCAGTCTTTACTATATTGTAGATATCCCATTATCGTTTTCGTTTTTCTTGTCAATATATTACTATATTGTACTTACGTAGAACAATAAATATACAAGTACTCCAAAAGCGTGATAACGCAACCTTGATTCAAGATTTCATCACTCGATCATTGTATTCGAATCCAAAGCAAAAGTTTAAAGGCAAAATAGATAAATACTTTCGTGAGGCTTAATTTCAATTAACACAAACTATAAGGTGGGTATAAGGCGGTTGTATTTCACGACCTAAGGGAAAAAGGCTCTTAAGTGCTTAGCGCCGCCTCGTTTCCCCCGCTTGCTTGTGCGTGTTTTGAGAAAGAGGGCTAATCGAGGGTTTGCCGCCCAAGTATTATCTACGTATATTATATTTGCTTGTTTTCAAGATTAAACCCTCTTGAACATTTTGGTGTTCCACCAACGTTCTAAAGTCATCGAAAGCGTTCACTCCACGTGATCGTTTTCATTCCTTGAGGCTCCTTTAATCGAGAAATCTATTCGAGGAGAGATTTGTAGATTTGTGTCTACGTAATACATTCAAAAATCCAAAAAAATAAAAAAACAATCAAAAACCAAAAAAATTGAAAAATCGAAAAGCCACAAAAAGAATCTTCTTTGCTACCCCCCATTCTACGCTTGGTGCATGTGCACTCGATCGAAGGATTATTCTAATTCTAGCGACGCTTCGAATCGACGCAATCGTAATCGAAGGAATCGACGACGTAGACGAGATTTAGAAACTGACGTTCCTAATATCGTTGTTGAAGAAACCATAGAGGAGATGGCCGACAATCGTTCGATGATGGAATTGCTCTAAGCGCCCACCAAGGGTTATGGAGACGCGATCGTAATTCCCGCTATCTAAGCGGAGAATTTTGAGACTAAGAGCGGAATGCTTTGTTTGATTCAAGCTACGAAGTTTCAAGGTCGTGAAGCCGACAATCCTCACGACCATATTCGGAATTTTTATCGCCTTTTGGCCACGAGCGAGTTTAAGAACGTCGACACCGATGTCGTCAAGCTTATGCTTTTTCCGTACTCGCTCGATGGTGCCGCCAAGGATTGGTACGAGAAAGATCCACACAATTCCATAACTACGTGGAAGGATCTCGTTTCCAAATTCGTTAAGACGACGTTTTTCAAAAATGACGTTTTTCACCGTCTAAGACGACGTTTTTCAAAAATGAAATTACGAAATTTGAGCAAAAACCGAATGAATCTTTTAGAGACGTGTGGGATCTTTTTAAGGAATTGCTTAGGCAATGTCCTCACCATGGTTTTTCCGAGTTGCACCAAATCGATACGTTTTACAACGGTCTTAATTTTCAAGAACAAGATTCGTTGAATTCCGCCGCCGGTGGCAACTTTTTGTGTAAAACTCTGAAAGATGCATTGATAATTATCGAAAACCGATCCAAGGTTTACCAACTCCGCAACGCACCGAGTGTTGCCAATGTCACCAATGTTAGTAGTTCTAATCGCGACATTGAGAGAGTTGATGCGAAAGTCAACAAGTTGACGAATGTGTTCACGTCTTTTCTCGTTGAGATGCAAAAGAAAGATGCTCCCGCTACGGTGAAAGCGGTTGATGTATCGTGTACGTTTTGTGGTGGACCTCATAATTATTACGAGTGTGCGGCTACGGATGGCCAAACGTCGAATGTGAGTGCGTTAAATGGAAACAACAATTTTTAACATCAAAATAACGCGGGTCCATCACAACAAGGCAATTATAACCAAGGCAACAATTTCGATCAAAACCGAAACAATTTTCAAGGAAACAATCAACAAGGGAATTTTCAAAATCAGGTAGGTTATAATCAAGGTCGTAATTTGAATTGGCAAAATCGAGACGACAATCAAAACTCGAATTTTTCAAACAACAACAATCAAGGAAACAATTTTTCAAGTGGGAATCAAGGAAATTTTCAAAGAAACAATCAAAACCAAGGGAACTTTAATTCAAATCAAAATAGTTCGTCAAACGATTTTCAAAGTTACATGAAAACGAATGGGGCTAATATGAGACGATTAGAGGGAGAAATTGGTACTTTGAAAAACGAATTTTCAAGAACTTTGCAATTGCAAAACACGAAGATTGAGCAAGGACAAATTGACATTAAAAAGATGTTTTCGGCTATTATGAACAAAGCCTCGGGTGCTTCATCGAGTTCGTTACCTAGTGACACCGTTGCAAATCCGAAGGAACAATGTAAAGCCGCCTCGTCTCATGAGAAAGGTCATGTGATTACCCCTAACCTTGAAGGATTTCGAGTTGTTCCTTCTTCTCAACCCTCGAATTCTAAGACGTCTTATTGTTCTAAAGTCGATGGGGTGAACGTGGCGACCAAGGAAAGGAGTGCACACCCTCGTGTACCTCAAATTCCATCCACGGTTTAAAAAGGGAGTTTTATTGACCTTACAAAAGTAACCCTTAAAGAAACTTGTGCATCGATCCTTCTTAAAAAACCCAAAAGGAATATGCCGAGAAAAGAAGAGGATCCGGGCCAATTTCTATTACCTTATGATTTTTCCGAGATTGAGGGATGTTTAGCCCTTGTCGATTTAGGTGCTAGCATCAATCTTATGCCTCATTCTCTTTGGAAATTGATGAGATAGCCTAGACTTACCCCCACGAACATGACAAGCGAGATTGCAAATTGTACTCCACTTATACCAATTAGAATAGCCGAGGATGTCTATGTCAAAGTTGGAAAGTTCTTTTTCCCGCGGATTTCGTCATATCCGATTACGAGTGTGACCCTAAATGTCCCATTATTTTAGGCCGACCATTTTTATCAACGGCTCGAACTGTAATCGACGTTCACGAGGGGAGACTTACTATGAGATATGGGGAGGATAAAATGGACTTTTTCAAGAGTAAATCCCAAGTGTCTTGTGATCATGAAAAAATCGAGGTTTCAAAACCTAATGTTTTTAAACCTAATGATTTCAAAGTGTTCACTTTAGTGAAAAGAATGAGGCTTAATGCATGTTTTGAAAAAATTAAGAAGAACGGTTTTAAAGATGAGGATTTTAATGATAAAGAATACGTGTACCTAATTCAAAAGGGTATGTGTAAATTTATGAATGAAAATTCACTTTTGGATGAATTCGATGAAACAATTGAAACCCCAATTCCGAAGGGCGACGTTAGTGCCATCACGAGAATGACCAAAATGGGCTCATCTTCACCACCTTCGAAGGACCACGTCTTTGAGGCATCAACTTCTAACGAAGTGCCTCCTTTTTCTAGCCCAACACCCGTTGAGGCTAAAGGTTGTATCGACATCGATCCTATCGTTTTAGAAAAGTCACCTAAGCATAGTCATTCGAGTTGTAAGACCATGGTTGTGAGTGCTCACATCGACTCTTTCTTTGATGATGATGATGGCGATTTTGCCGAGATTGATCACGTACTTCGAAATCCACATGCAATTTTTGATTCTCCTAAAAAGAAACATGTGAAGTACGATGATTACGAGTTTGATCCTGAGATTGAGGAAATCATTGAACGAGAGCTAACTCTTATGCCTCCACTCCCACCTACGAGTGAGGTCGATCTTTCCAAAATCAAGGATGAACTTAATGAGTTGGAACGTCTTATTTTCGATGACGAACCGACTCATGTGACCCAAAATCCAATTCTCGAGGAGTTACCTAATCGACACTCCTCAAATGAGAATTACGTTTACCACATTCGTGAGGATTTTACCTATCAACAATCCCCACAAATGGATGATGGTTTCGTGCTTGACGTGATCTTTTCGAGAGAATTTCTAAGATACTCAAGGAGGGGAATGACAATCCTTGGTTTGACAAGCCTATCTTTGATGAAGAAATCGATGAGATCGACGTTCTTGAGGATGACGAGTATGTAGACCCCGAGGGGGCGGCGTTCTTTATTGATAAACGTTTTGAGAACTTATATAATACGCCACCCCCTCCCACCAATGACTCAAATGTGAGGATTTTTAGCGCACTAATTTTGAATTTGACACGCCAAATATTTTCGACGTTATCAAATCGGATTTTCATAAAGAGTTTCTAAACGATGAAAAAGGAAAAGATTTTTAAAATATTTTAAAAGATTTTTCTACATGTTTAACTCCGTCATCACATCGTTTTATGAGTGGTACCACCTCGTCTACTCCTTTTGACGACGGTTGGTGTGGATCTAGTGTGGGGGAAGCCCCTTATGTTCCCTCACATTTCTCCACCGAGGACGAGATTTATGATCCCAAAATTGCTTGTAAAGGGAAATCTCGGTCTTCTACCGATGCAATAAATGGAAAATCTTTTCGTTTGCTTGGTGTGTGTCTACCTCGAGTAGATCATTATGTTGACTTACCAATTGCCCCACCCTTCTACTTCTTATCTCTTTTCTTCTACCCCTTTGGGGTTTATGCAATGGTTGAAGTAACGTTGTTTCGTTTTTCATCCGAAAACGAGGACGCTATCTTTGACCCCGGTATACGTTTAACGGGTTTTTAAAGTACTCTATGTACTTTTGGGCATTGTTTATCATGTAAGCCCCACCAAAAATGATCACATTTATGGGGATTCGAGTCGAGCTTTTGACTCGTTTATCAAAAACAAGGTGCCTCGTGGGGGATTCTCATGCTTATCCTTGTACATATTATCGCTTTCTTAGTTTAATGTAACGAGGGGACTTGTGCTCTTCCAACCTTTGTTCCGTGGTTGTTTGTGATTGTGGTTTATTAGGTTCATCGTCATCATTGAAGCCTCTCGTGTTCGTTTTACGGATCACTCGAGCTTCGATCGTTGCCTTTGGAGATTTCGATATCTGATGATATCCTTTTATGTTCTAACGTTTATCTTATTAGCATAATTCATAAACGACTATAGGTTATTCGTTTTACCCTTTCCATGCTCAAGATTAAGCATTCGACTTCGTCTCTAGTATGGGGGTGTTTTCACCCCTAGACTCGAAACATTGAGGACAATGTTTAGTTTTAGTATGGGGGGGGTGAGTAGATACTTCACCTTCCTTACGTCACCACGCAATCCAATTCTCATCATTTTTTTATCGTTTAGTTGCAAATAAGGCTAAAAATGGCCAAATTTTAAAAATTTTCTTGTTTTTCGTAAGTGTTTAAGACACGAATGTAGGTTTTCCGATGGTGAGAATAAGAGTAATTTTTTACTCGACCGTGCGTGTTGAGCACTTACCTTCGATTCATTAACTTTTTAGGCTAAGTCTCTTAAATGAGGACGAGAAATGATAGAGTTATTTATGAGTCTCGTAATCGTCACTATCTCATGTGTAGTAATTATTAGCTTATTCTCCCCACGATTTTGCATAATAAATTGTTAATAAATATTGATTTAGGGGTTTAGTCACTATTGTTTGTTTCTAATTTGTTTTAGTAGCTTCCATGTAATTAAATTAGGAAAACATTAAGGTATCGCCAGCGTCACGGTTTTGAAGTATTGGCACGCGAATAATCGAAAGCTTCACCTAATAATAAGATTTCAAGTGCTCACCTAAATTAAGCAAAAATTTGAAGCTCACAAGGCCGAAAAATCTATGCCCAAATTGAATGTGAATCAAGCATGAATCTTTTAAGCTTTAAAGATCTAAAATTCGCTTTAGCGTGAGGATATACGTCTTTGGCTAATAAAACCACCGATGAAGCGGATAATAAAAGGCAAGGCAAGACCGAAGTCATAATAAAAAGCTCCATGGCGGAGTTGAATAAAAGATGGAGGTAAACCTATGATGATAAGGACCTTCCGTTAGGGGGCGTATAAAAGTCTTGGTAATAAGTCTCATGTTCAAAACCGTTATAAAACCGTGTTTATCGATCCTTCTTGTTGACTTAATTTTTTGACATCGTTGTCTATTAGGATGAATTATTAATTTAATGATTTTGGTTACACCATTAAGACTCTATTTTTAGACTTAATCTCTATTCACGCATAAGTCAATGATGTATCCTCGTGATCATTAAGACAAAATAAAATATAAGAGATACCAAGTAGGAATAAGGGAGTTTAGGTTCGTAATTAACACTCATGAGATATAGATCGTGTTGCTAACTTATAATAACAATGATATCGTTACACGCTTAGCATGGAATTGGGTGAAAATCGAGGTCGACGAAATTATTTCTAACGAAGAATTCACGTGTTCTTGTTCTATGATCCTAAAAATCACTTTATCGTGATGAAAACAATACATTATGTCTAAAACACGAATCGTAGTTTTTTTAAATTTATGTCTTAAATAAATGTCATAATAAAATGAATTTTGGAAGTGCTATGATACTTAATTCTAGCATTGCGTGTTGGGACACGGCATTGGTTTAGTATGGGGGAGTGATGAGACTGTATTTATACATAGTCTCATCGTCCAAATCGGGCTTAAAATGGTAAAAATATCATTAAAATACCCAAATATATGCTTGTGTTTGTTCATTGTGTATTTTAGGTATGGATATCATGAAATCAATAAAAGATCAAAGGAATCAAGCAAAAACGAATACGGGAAACGAAGCGGCACAAGGAACCGGACCCGAATCATGAATTTCCTTTGAAGTCCTTGAAGTTTGAAGAATTGGCAAGATTGGTCCCTCTACTTTGGAAGACATGTCATTTTAAACCCTTGTAAATCCTCAATTTTACACTTGGGTCCCTAAAATGATGAGATATTACATTATTGGTCCTTGAAGAATGGTCAAAATACAAAACAAGCCCTTTGAACATGTTTATGAAACTTATTGTGGCCAAAATGGGAATTTACAAACTTCCTTAACAAAGGAATAAGACTTTTTGGCTGATTAAACTTATAAGACAAGAGAATGAAAACTAGGGGGCCATTTGGGGCAGACACACAAACTTCACCCCACCACTCTCTGCTTGACACGTCATCCACGTCACCACCATCCACCAATCACACTCCATCTCCATTCCACATCAGATCTCCACCCACTTTTTAAATAACTGATTATCAAATCAGTTATTTTCCTACTAAACACAATTTTAAATCCTAATCTCTCCCCAAATCAGATTAAACTTACCCTTTATCTCCTTTAAACCCTAACAAAAACCCAGGACGAACAAAGATCAAATCAAAGGGTTTTTGTTCAATAGCTTCCAGATTTACAATTAATCACCCACTAAACCTTTCCCACTCACAAAAAAACCAACCCGTGACCCAAATGGGGCCTCCATGGTTCCCTTGCTGCACCAAAAATAGCAATTTCAGCATCTTCTAGGCATCCAACGACTCAAGGCCAAAACTTGGTCCCAAAGGGTCCAAATGAACGCACATGATCATCCCAACAGCTGGAATCTTTCAGAGATCACATGGGAACGATTTTGACCAAGACCTCAAAGGGTAAGACTGGAAATTTTGCATTTAGGGTTTAGGGTTTTCCCTTTTTCTGTATTATTTTATTCTAGCTTCTAGTAAAATCCTTAGAGTAGTATAAATATGGACGGTTTGTGTCCATATTTTCTTTGTTCTAGATTTTTGTAAACTTTTTCAAGTAAATGAATATTTAGAGTATTTCTTTTAAATCTTGCAAACTATTTGTGTTCCATTTATATTGTGTTTTTAGTTTACGGTTTTAATTTTTAGCAAAGTTATTAAGTTGGTTAAAATATTCTTGATTTACAAGTTATTTTTGTAAAAATCTGAATCCAAGCATGAAGGAAGTGAAAGTGGATTTCATGCCTTGGATTCAGCTTTGACTTAACAACTTGTTGGTTACTGGTCACTTTACAAGGTTATTTTCAAAAGGAACCATTTTCCAAAGATTTTGAAAAAATCTGCTTTTTTTCTTTACTGTTTTACTGTAGCATAAGCTATTGATAAGCTCCTTGACAAGAGCCTTATCAGTAGGCTTACACTACTGTTTCTTTCTCTTGGTCTTGTGGTGCTTGTGTAGGAATTTCAAGAACAACAAGTCATTCCCTCATCCATTTTCTTCCATTATATTAAAGATATTTGTCCCTCTTGTCCGTTGTAGACAAGTCAACAGGGTTCTCTACATATTCATAAGCTCACAATAAGCTCCTTAATTACCCCTTTGGAAGGCATCAACAGGTAACCAGCTTGAACCCCATTGGCTTTAATTTTTGAAGCTTTTATGTGATTGTGTGTGAATTGGTATGAACTTGTTTGTATGTTGGATTTATCAGTTTGATTAGGCTCACTTTAGCTTGTTATGCATGTTTAGGATATAAGTAATCAGTTTGGTTGGATTTTGCAAGATTTTTGTTTGTTAATTTCATTTTCAGAAATATATAGGAGTGTTTGGGACTAGGGTTAAACTGAATTAGGTGACAAGATTTAGGTTTAAATCAGCTTAAACATATCTTATATGTTAGTATTAGGAGTAGTTGTTAGTTATCTTCAAGTTTGGTATGCTTAAAACAAGTTTGCATGTGTGAAACTGCCTGAAAAATTAGTAGGGGTCATAACTGCCTTGTTTTAGCAAAAATTTTACCACCAATCTTGTATGCTGTTAGATCTTGGTAGTTATTAGGGTTGTGTCTTGGTTTGTGGTACTTTTTCAGTGAATTGAGTGAGTTTTGGCCAACCAAAACTCACCCAATTTCACATTAGACCAGCAACTGTTCATCAGAAACATACATGGCATATCAGTAACTGTCTTGGGCTATTTGAGTTTGATTTTGTGAAGTAAGTGGTGTGTTTTACATTTTTACTGACTCCCCACAACCCAACTGGTTGTGGAGGTGCCAATCATTGCCCACAAATTCAAGTAATCAACAAGTTACAAGCTCATAACCTTCCAGACCCGTTTTTTTAAACTAGCAGTGGGAACCAAGTTCCCACTGATAGTGTTAGGTAGGTACTGCTAAGCTACCAGACAAAACAACTCACATGTCACTTTTAGTCTTTTTTCTTTTGTCTTTAGTGGTAAAATTTATGAATTATAACTTGATTTTAGTTTCATTATTTTTCTTATTTATTTACTGACTTTTCTATTCAGTTTATTTTCTGTTTACTGTTCATTTATTATTTTTAGATTAAACTGCATTTTAAATTAATTTTTAATCACCTGTTTTTGTCTTTTAGTGGTAAACTTTATATTTTTCAGTTTTACAAATTTTCTTAGATTTAGAAAAGTATTTTAAGATTTTTAGTTTAAAAATATTTCACTATTCACTTTTTAAATTAATTTTTAGATTTAATTTAGTTTAGTTAGGGTTTTATTATAAACTGTTTTGTCTTTTTGTGAAAATTTTTATTTTTTCAAACTTTTTCATTTTTCTACTGTTTATTAGTATAATTTAGGATTTTTAAAATTTTCAAATTATTTTTAGCATTATTTTATTATTTGTAATCATTATTTTAGTTTAAAAATAGTTTTTAGTGTTATAAAAATAAAAAAAATAGTATTTAAAATTTAGGAAAAATACTTTTTAGTCTTTAAATAATATAAGTGATTTATTAGTTCAATAAAATAATATTTTGGGCTTTTTCTTAATTATATTTAATTTTAGGGCTTTAATTAGCATTTAAAATTGAATATTTAATTAATAAAAGGTTTAAAATATATTTATTGGATTTTTATTCTTATTTATATTATTTTAGACTTAGTTTTAATTTTTAAATATTTTTTAGCTTTAATTTTTGATTTTGTCACGTTTTATGTATTTACGTTCGCGTTTTACGTTAAATCGTCGTAGTTTAATCGTAATCGTAACTCGTCTTTAATTTTTCTCTTCTAAACCAAAAACGTCACTAATACAAACTTTGATTTTATATAATTGGCACACTTAATCCACACACCTCCTTCGAGAACGAACCCGCATTTATTCGGTTTTACGTTTTTCCTAAAGCGTAAGACTTAATACTTGCCGCTCATACGCGTCTTTCCTAAAACGTGTACGATTTACCTACATCAACTTTCATAGCCAAAAGTAGCAGATTGTAGCAGGGGAGATGATTTGTAGATGATGATGATGAGTTGATGGTTAATGGTGGTACATAGTTGTTGTTAGTGTTGATCATAGTTGGCTCAGCGCCTAACTACTCCAACAAAGGTGGCTTCAAGCTAAAAGGAATTAATTCTCTTGTTTTGTAACACCCCCAAATTTACACATTTCAATACAGCGGAAGACTCGTTGGTGTTACGGGATAGCACATTACTCACATCATAGACAACGCTTAAAAATCGCGTCGTTTAATAATAAAGCATTTCCATTCATCAATATCAGATTTACATAGGTCCCAAGTCATAATTTTTCATACAAGTCTTACAAAGCATTTGAATGGAAATTGTTATTTAAGTGCGGGCCATGAATTCTTGTTGTCTTCCCGAGAATTACCTTCAAGTACCTGAGACAAAACATGTTAAAAGAAAAGGGTCAGCGATAACGCCGAGTGAATTCATAGAGTTTAATAAAACCATTAATATAACATCGGTATAAAATTATTACTGAAAATCATTTTGTACAAATCCTTGTAATAGGCCATAAAATAGCCAAAGTCATTTTATACAAATCCTTATCAAAAATCATAATATAGGCTTTTGCCTTCAAAATCATTATACGAACCAAAGTCGTAAAAACATCATACAATACGTTTTATAACATTGTATAAAGTTAAATAAAAATCGTTATATGAATATGGTTATTTAAAACCAAAACACGAACATAATATCAATTATAAGACCCCGTATTGCTAGTCAGGCAATATATCATAATTCAGTGCGTATAGCAGTATTTCGTTATTTGGATTATTATAAGCCGCATGACATTGTTACCTTACTACAACAAACAACGGGTAGCTAGCCCGAAACTCAATTTTCCCATCTAAATTAGCGTGTTGTCACAATAATCAAGCTTGTGTAAATCTTCTCATACATAAATTCGCTTACCAATCAATGTGGCAAAACGGGGATCAACCGTCAAGGCGCGAACTGGGGTGATCGTCCCTAAATAGTACTATTATATGCATAAGCATCTACCAAATCCCGGTAGTTCACAATTCATGCTAATGGGACAAATGGTGTCCTATTTTAGTAAAACTAACATGTTATCTCCCTCGCGGGTTTATAAAAAATTTCATAAAACATTTAAAAGAGTGCGAGGCTATGAACTCACGCTGATGTGGGAAAGCGGGTTATCGGCAATTCGGATGTACGGTACGTGCTTCAATCACGGAAACCTAGACAAATAATAATCGGTCTTAGACTTTTGTCCAATGACTTTATCAAAATAACAATTATGTATACATATGATGACTTTATACATATGATGATGATCAAGTGGGTTTATACATTCTCATTTACTCAGTTTAGTGTTATGTGTTGGTAACTTTTATACTAGTTTACTAGTTTTACCTATTTACATGTATTAGGTCCAATAAGCCTATTATAAGCCCATTACCTTAAATTAGACCATTTTATACTTTTATTATCAGTATTATACTTTACATGTTGGGCCCAAGTGGGTTAAGCCCAATAAGTAAATTTATAAATGTTTAGCCCATTTAGTTGGATTAATAGCCCAATAATGCTAATTTAGCCCGTTAATGTCCGTATGTTATATAGTTCGGGTTTTATCGGTTTTTACTTGTATTAAGTACTTATATATCAGTATATGAATTTTTAAAAAGTTTACATTAGACGGGTCCGATCGTCTAAGTTTTAATTGACGAAAAACGTTAATTTTACGGTACTAGCCGAAAAGACGTAAAAATCATGTTTATAGTTTTTATAACTTATAAAACTTACCAAACTACCATTTTTATAAAATGTCCATTTATTTATCCTTATACATATTTATATAAATGAAATATATAAGTTAGTGGGTTTTAATTTCACATTTTATACTATATTATTTGAGTGCTTATATAATACTATTAAACTTTAATTTCACAAAATCTGATTTTTAATTCACTTTCACCATTTTTATCATATCTTGAGTTCTATAAGGAGATAGAAGCTCATTTTTGGATGACATAAACTTCATATTATGTGCTACAAATAACTTAGTTATAGCTACTGCTCAATCCATGTATAAGTATCCTTAACAGTTCCTACAAAACAGACTATTCAGATTGGTATACAAATTTTGTTTTGATCATATCTCACTCATTTTGATGATTCCATTGCATGGCCAACTCTCACATGTGTATGACATCTAATACTTACTGTAAATTGATTCCACCATACAATTTTATCAGTTTATAATTTTGTTACTTACTGTTTTTATACAGACGTCATTTTAAGCAAGATTTTAACCATTTTACATGTGGGTTTTCCATCTTTTTACCCATGTTTATCAAATCTATCAACACCAAATCCCCACATAATATTTTTAATCATCATTCATCATCATATACATATACATAAATAAAGGAAATACAAGATTACATAATCAAAATAACAAAAGGATAGGAAGAACAATCTCTATACCACCAAAGTGATGAAATGATGAGTTTTTGGATGAACAAGACTTGGTTCTTGTTATCACATCTTTAACTAGGCAAATGAACTCCTTGAGATCTTCATGTGCATGATTATATTCTTGAAAATCAGCCCCTAAGATCCATGGAAACTCCTTTTTAGTTGTTAAGATCACCTCCAATCTTCATGTCTTCAATAGGTTATCATCATATGTAACTTATACATAAGATTTGTGGTTAAATTTTTGGTGTATGATGGTGATTGTGGTGGTGGTAGACGTTCATAGAGAGAGAGGAAGAGAGAAAATGGAGTTTTTGCATGTATGTGAAATGGTTTCATGGTTTAGCTAGTTTTGTGTAGCTAGTTGTTTGGAAAGAAACAAGGACAAGTGTCCTTGTTTACTTAAGTAAACTTGACACATCAAGAGTGTGTTGTGTACTCTTGGATGCCACTTGTATAGGGGTGGGAACGTGTAAACTTGTCCCATCCCTATTAATTTACGGGTACTCCTCGATTCTAGTTTCCTCGATTTGCGTGCCCTCGGGTCGTTTTACGAAAAACGTTTTTATAAATTATGAATCAACGGCAAAAAACGAATCTAATAAAAATTGTCTCATCAAAAACGGAGTTCAAAAACGTAAATATGTAATCCTAGGGTTTCCGGTTTAGTCGTAAAGGACGTTGAATTATAATCGTAAGTCCTAATCTCTTCTCATAAATTTGTGAGTTTATGAACCAACACAAATTTAAAATCTCAAAATAATATTCACGGATAAATATATTTCCTGAAGTGTCGGACTGTCACCAAAACGGTGTATGTAAACGTAAGCACGTAACGTAGAATCCTCCGGTTTAGACGTAGTCGATGCTACATCAAGACGTAAATCCAAATTTCTTCCCAGAAATGAGTGAGTTCATAATATAACATTAAAATAATGTTTTTAAATAATATTTGAGAATAAAATATTAACCATAAATTGATAGATTGTCACAACATTTACCCCTAAACAGGATCTTTGTCTTCAAAGATCATTTTATCTTACTACTCGCTTCTTATAGAGTTAAAGCCATGTGGGTATTTCCTCCACATTCGGTCTTTTCTCACAAGTGAAATCCATTACAATACGTGAGTTTTATCAAACATAACGACGGGAATAAGATCAGGCTTATTGTTGACTTACTTTCTCTATCCATGATGTTCACGGGTTTTTGATGAATGCAACTTTTCGCCGATCTAAACTTCATTAAGGAATAGTCAGATTTTCACTTGAAAGGCATTTTATCAAGTTCGATATACGAAACATAATTCATGCAGCTCTTGAAGTCCTAGGGTAGATCCAGCTTATATGCCTTTCAAACCAATCTTTTACATCATCTCAATGGTCCCATACAACGTGGACTTATATCCCATGATCTTTCTGATCATCAATTCATTTTTCCATGGTTAGAATTTTTGGCATA